>NC_069456.1:6709809-6779809 GCF_026875155.1 Cherax quadricarinatus
AGGTGCCTCATCTATTATTAAGTACACTACGAACAAGCCCACGGCGATATTTAAACGCCGTCTGACGTCTCCACTAGGTGAAGATAGTGAGATAGGATATGAAATAAGGAGTGTGTGTTGTGGCATGTTTAAAGCACGGAATAACCAGGAGGTTCCAGTGCTTTTGTAAATGTATTAAGGCAATGATTTCAACGTAATATGTGAAAATATTAGTTTATAAACATCGATTTAAAACTGTTACCTGTTGCAGGCGGCGGTGGTGGCGGCTGGTCACAACCTCCTGGAGTTTACCTGGAGAGGGTTTGGGGGGGTCAACCCCCCCGCGACCCGGTCTGAGACCAGGCCTCATGGTGGATCAGGGTCTGATCAAACAGGCTGTTACTGCTGGCCGCACACACTGACGTACGAACCACAGCCCGGTTGGTCAGGTACTGACTTTAGGTGCCTCCAACAATATTTGAATATACGAGGCTCTGGTTGCTTCCTCATGACAAGGTGAGAATCTCCAAACGCAGGTGGCGGCGGATATGTCGAGTGAAATTGCACATTTACAATAAATGCTAGACAGTTATTGTTCTATAAAGATTACAATCTATAACTCTAGATTGATAGTAGAATTAGACGTAGGATACTGATTGAATGTTTTTGTTCTCCGTTGCAGGTAAGTGTAAATTTACAGCTCATCGCGGGATGGCTCATATGCCAGGTAAGGTACGTCTATTTTTCTCTATATTTTTAATTGCCTATAACCGCTGAACAGTGTTACTTATCTCAAGAGAACAGAGTGAAAACCGTGAGCTTGTGGATCACTGATAAAGTTCTGAAGCTTCTTAGTCTCGTACTGTGAAGTTAGTCGAAAAATATTAGCAAATTTTATTTTATTTTGTCAATTCAGATTGATATTTCTATTATGTTTCCCATGCTCTCGTGCCAGCGTAAAACTATATTGGGTGTCAAGACGGAAGCAGTCAATGACTTAAGCTTAAGCTGGTGAAAGCGTCCTCCCATTCAAATTTTTCTGCGAATGACTTATTTTGACTTCATTTTAAGTTAAGAATACATCATCTCTGAGCCGGCCATAACGATACATAAAATACGTATTACATTATTAATTCAATAGTCAATTTGGAGAGTAAAGTGTAAATGTTAATTCAACCTTCACTGTTAAGTTAACATCTCACTGCTCTCTTATTGTATACATCAGTTCATAAATAATTATACTAAATTAAGGTGAATTATACAGCAAATATTTTTATTTTAATATAAAGTTTTGAGGGAAATGACTGCAGCTTGTATAGTAGAATGTGCTTATAGAAATCATTTAGAATTCTCTATATTCTAATGACAAATTTTTAGAGGCATTTTACAAAAAAGCTGAAGCACATAAAGTGTTACATTATGTTCTATTTATGTTTGAGTGTTGTTATTTTGTGCGACAAAATGGGTGCGGCACATTTTCTACGAAAATCCTTCCATACATTCATGCAACTTGTTCCTTGAAGGCACAGTTGTATGATCAATCAATATGCTTGCAAGTGTCAGTCATAATTAGAAATCGGTAAATTAGTGTTAAACCTATATGGGTACTTTTTTTTTTACGTAGTCCTGCTCTCAAACACCTAACAAAAACCTTGACTGTTAAGGATCGTGTTTTATGGTTTAGGGAAAACGAACTTGTGCTTATTTTTCCCCTCATAGTCTAGTAGGAGAATGGTCGAACCTGGATTAGATTCCTTGAATATGATTTTGTCATTTTATGTAAAACTATCCTAAATCATATGTTGAAAATCATCACTTCACTTTGAGGAGAATTCTCTACCGGGATTCAAACTGAGGACCTTTCAAGGCAGTTATATTTTCGGTCTAATGAATTAACGGCATGACATTGTCTTTATGCACTTTTCATGTTTCCAAATGTAAATGTTTGATGAACATTGTTATTACTCTAATATAAAGGAAAGCTCATTTTCACGTGAGAGTTTGTAATATTGTGATCAACATTATCAGCTGACCACTGTGTGACTTTGGTATGATGATTGTTTCCAGACTCCCTTCGCATGACTGAGTGCTTGAATAAACAAATTCGATCTTATGAAACGAAAATTCATGCTGAAAAAGTTCATCTATGAGGCATGGTGATCCATTAACATGGTCAGCCTCTGTTTCTAATCCCAAGAGAATCGGTGCCATTAGTATTTTTGTTTCACATCTTAACTTATACTAACCAGTTTGATATCACTTGTTAGTATCAGTGTTTCTACAAACTTATGAAGTTAAATACTGTCTCTTTCTAGATCTTTGAAGCCATCAACTAATGAATACCCCTCATGTGTATTTCGCTTCTCTAATCTCTTCTCGTATAATCTTGGCAGTAGCCAATGATAACACAGTTTGCCATATTTGGAAAACAGACCACATTTTTCTTTCTAATGATTTCAGCAAAATAGACGCCATCACCACAGTGCTCCTGTAGCTTCTGCTTTATTCTCTTCTTGCTGTAAACTTCGTCTCATGCTAATTCAACCATGTGTGCGTGAAGTTGCTCAAGTGTGTATAACTCGGCTTTACAGTCATTCTCGAGCCATCTACATAATGCCTCAAACCTGTCAACCATTTCATCGAGCATTGGTTTTGAGGGTGGGAAGGTGTGCATGAATTCCAGATGTCAACGAAGATGGTATCTCTTCTTCTGGCACCAAATCAATACATCCCTCCTATTGAGTTTGGACCTCATTTGCCATCGAGTCAGCCCGACTGTAGTATTTGTCCACAATGGTATTTCTAAGGGGAACTGATCGTACAAGTATTATAGGCTTTCTGCCTGGGGTCAAGAATTGTCAGCACAAAATGTCATTATCTTTCCAGCTAATTGTTTCATCACTGGAAGACGTCAGTCGCTTTTTACATGGTCCATCATTATTATACCGCTCCTTGGTGCTCCCTCGATTATCAATGTATTTCTTTTGGTAAATAATACTGGTGCGGTTTGAGCCTTGTTTGAAAGGCAACCTTGACGCGGTGGTAGAATACAAGTTGAAATTGAGACACACAAGACTATGGTGCTCTTCGCACCTACTGCTAGGTTGAGGGACTGATTACCTCATCTTCTGTACATAGTTCTCCTGTCTTCAAGTTATGTCCTGGAATTTGTATTGATAAAGCCACTGGATGGCGAAACGTCTACAATAAAGATACCCAGATGTTGCACATGTGTCTCAATTTCATCTTGTCGGTATTGTATACCATTCTTGTACAGAATACAAGTTAATGAACAAGACACATGTGCAACACCTGATTATCTTTATTCTGAAGGCGTTTAGCCAACCCGAGGCTTAATTAATTTAGTACAGAGGTTAATCGGGATAGAAGATGAGGTGTCAGTCCCTCAGCCTAGATGGCGTTCACCACCGTAGTCTTGCTGAATTCAAGCTGTGGGACTCATTACTTCGTCAAATGCAGTTTCCAGTTTCAGTAACTTCAAATATCCTTTGTATTAAATTTATAAAGCCACTAGTCTTTAGAATAAAGATACTCAGGTGTTGCACATATCTTATTCATCAACTTTTTTATTGTATACTATTACTGCTACCAAGATATGAGGGGTTTCTGCTTTGGGATATGGGCGTCTTCTCTGTTAGGAGTACTTCTCCCCACAGCATGCTTGCCTCACTAGGATCCCAGCAACTCTATTCATAGAATATTGATTACAGAAGGTAAAAAATACTTTGAACAGTTTTATTTGCTTTGTGATTACGATTTATGTAACATGAAAATGAATTGGCCAAAACAGTAGCAAGTTTATAATGAAAGTGTAAATGATAGTGACAAACATATATTTTGAAGCTCTGAATAACCAAACAGTTCAAGTGTTTTGTAAATAAAATAAGAGTAACCTTCAGGCTCTTTAATATTGGTATGCAGGTAGTAAACACTTAACCATGAATTTGTGAATTGTCATATCACTCATTCGTGACTGGATATCTCCAGTATGTTACAAACAAAGCGGCAACTTTCCAGATCAGTGTGCTTCGAGCTTTAATTATCAGAGCTTTAGTAAGAAGGGGAAGGAAGAAGGATGGGTAAGGATGGAAATATAGGAAAAGAGTGGGTGGGGGAGGGGAAGTAGGGTAATAAAGGTAAGTAGCCTAACCACTTTGGTTCATTTTGATACAAGTGTGTGTGTGTGTGTGTGTGTGTGTGTGTGTGTGTGTGTGTGTGTGTGTGTGTGTGTGTGTGTAGTGTCTTAAATGAATCAATTTCATTGAATTGGGTATAACACCTACCCATCAGTTTCACACAGTTATAACAAGTGTAAATCTGCATGACGCTGAGTTGGCAGGGGTACACTTTTTTTTGCAAGAGGAAGGTTCAAAGGCGCTTGCTGAAGATGGTGGTTACAAGGCATTCGATGGAGTTTGGCTGCTTTCCTTGAGTTATTGGTTGGCTTAGCCGTTTCTGTGGTGGTGTCCTAAATAGGATGCTTGCATGAGATACACGGTTTGTTGTAAGCTGTTGATTGTTTCAAGTGAAGTCTCAATAAATTGGGGCATGATTATTCTTGAAGAACATAGAATGGTTCAGTGTTATCCAATCTTCTATCTCTTCGGGGAGATCACTCAGGATCATTGGTTTCGGGAAGTTCTTGTGAATGAAGTGCTTGACTCTTTGTTGAAGAGTCATCTTTTGTGTTCTGTGGGGAGGCGTGGTGATGTAGTCTGTGGTGTTTGATTGTGGAGGGTTGTCTCTGTCAGGAATATAGAGTTCCTGCATGTCATATAGTTGTCTCTGTCTAGCCTGATATTTATAGCATCGGTTCCAAGTTGAATGTGTAGATCTTCCATCCTGAGTCTCTCTGTCTGGTGCCCGTAATAAAGCGGAGTGCTCTGTTCTGGACTCTTTGTACCCTAATATGTTGGATTTAAGGTGTGGGCATGCAAGGATATTCAAGCAAAGGTCTTATCTTGTAAAGGTGCTTCTTTGTGGGAGGGGGCGTCGGTAAACCTGAATGGCTGGCTGAGTCGGACTTTTGCTAGGTTCACTTTTTTGGAGATGTGAGGTGTGGAGTGGAGTAATCTGTCGATCTCATATCCCAGGATCTTATTAGGGTTTCTGATAGCTATAGGTATCCCTCTGATGGAGATAACCACCTTTGTTGTCAATAATTGATGCAAGGAAACCGATGGTGCTGATGAGGACTTTCTCTGGACTGGTCGTAATTCTCTATTTCTTTTCCAATTTGGCTGTTCTTCGAAGTTCCGCATTCATTTTCTCCATTACTCTTCTATGTGTGTTTATTCCCGAGATGGGAGTGGAAGATACTACATGGATAACAACATCAGCAAATTGGGTGATGATGGTATCTTCGAATTCAGGTTGGGGGAGATCATTAACGTATATTTAAAGAGTATGGGGCTGAGGCACGAGCCTTGTGGTACTCCAGCTGTCGGTGTGAAACATTCTGCCGACTTGCCGTTAAAGGTGGGGATGATGCTTCTTCCTGATAAGAAGTTGTATGAGCCTGAGAGAGGTCCAGTTGTGGTCAGGAAGGTCGGCAAGTTTGAATGTGAGTCCATCGTGCCACAGGATGTCGAAGGCTTTATGTACATCCCTGGTTGCAATTAGGGCCAAATTTCCCTGTTTCTTCAGGCTATTTACCACATCGAAGATAATATTCATACCATGTTGGGTTCCTCGGTGGGCCCTGAAGCCAAACTGCTTTTCAGCAAAGAGGTGGTTGAATTCCATATAACAGTACAGTCGATTGGAGATGATTTTTTCAAAGACTTTGGCAGTTACTTCCAGTATGGAAATAGGTCTGTAGTTTTCCGGTTATCTTCGTTGGGTTTAGCAATGAATATCATCCTCCCAGTCTTAAGTTCAAGGGGAAAGTGTCCAGACGCCAAGATGGCGTTATAGCTATTAACAAGAGAAGTCTTGCAGTTGCGGGGTAGATACTTTAATTGTTTTGCTGTTATGCCTGAGGGGCCTGGTGCTTTTATTTCTCATTATTCCTAAGACTTGGCAAATCTCCTTGAGTTTAATTGATCTGGTGAAGGGGTGTTCGATTTCAAGGGTAGCTGTATCAAATGATGGTACTGGGTGGAAGTCTGCCCAGATGTCATCCCTCCATTGGTTAACACACTGGTAGTGATTGTTGTTGAATCTTCTACTTTCACTGTGTGAGAGAATTTTCAACCACACTTCACACATCAGATTCGCTTGGTCCTGTGGGTCCTCGATAAGGGTAGACATTTCATCACTGTCTACGTCGGTGAAGGAGTGTGTAAGGAGTTGAGCGAGTGTGGGTTTAGCCCCCAGCAGCTGGCGAATCTTACACCAGAACTGTTCCGGTTGACATTTGTATTGATTAGCCTGGAGGACAAAGATATTTCCATATTTCTCTTTTATGCTGGGTGATTAGAGTGATTAATTCTCTCCTCAGCCTCTGAGTACAGCCCTTGTGGGATGTCCCGTTTGGTGGTGGTTTCTACACTCAGCTTGATAATTATTTATGCTATCCTTAATCTCTCTAGTTGGTTTATACTGCTGGTAGGCCTTTGATGATGTTCGTAGCATTCCCGGGTGGCCTCAGTAATTCTACCGTGGGGAAGCTGATAGCCTCATCTATTGCAGTTGCAGGCTGGTTCTAAGAGAAACAATATGGTCATCTCCTAGGTAGTCCCTGAAGGGGTCAAAGCCTAATGTTCCTAGGTTAGGTTTTGGGAGAGTGGGTATGCTGAAAGGTGAGGTCTGAAGCTTTATTATGACAGGAATGTGGTCTGACTCAACATTACCGCCTGGTGAAACTTTGCAGTGAAATAAGTCGCAGTCTCTGTTGGTAAGTACTACGTCAGGGGTTCCCGGGTGGGGGCTCATATATGTCTTAAAGATTGGGCTTTGGAATGGTAAGTTTCTTACTAACATTATATTGAAGAGCTGTTTACCCTTTTGGTCACCTAGTGGTTGAGTGGCGCTGCAGCTGAAGAGAGGTGGGTGATGGGCATTGAAATCCCCTGCTAGGACTGTAGGGACATTCATACTAAATAATTGGCGAAGGGGAATGGACTCTATATAAGGCTGTCTGGGGGGTAAATAAACCGTTCCCACTAAGAGTCGTCCAAAAGAGGTCGTCAGTTCTATCCCTATGATGCTGCCCTCATCGACATGAATGTTGCCCTCATCGACATGAATGTTACGGAATTCATGTCCCTGCTTCACTAAGACTGCCACTCCACTGTAGGGCCCTCTGGATTCCTCTAGTGTTGAGTATCCACCCAGTTTTATATGTTGGTCTGGTCTAGCTGTAGTCTCCTTCAGGAGGATAATATCCGGGTTGTGGTTGCATAGATCTGTTTCTAGGAGGTAGCGGTTGAAGTGTTGGATGTTAAGTTGTAAATTCGTGATCCCTTATTTAGTGTGTTGTGTTTTTGCTGCGTTCAGAGTATTGTGGTCTTTGGTTATAGCCTCCTGGGGTGTGCATGCTGTCCCTGCTCGATTCGTTGGGGTAGAGGAGGCTGTAGTGCTGAGTTGTTCTCTGAGAACAGAAATGTTGGTCCTCATCAATACTGTTGGTGTTGGTTACACTAACTGACGAATCAAACTAGTCATTTGTTTCTAGGGACACGTCAGCTGCCTCGTTCCCGAAATGCACTGGGTCATCATTGCCATCCACTCGGGGATGGGAGACATTGGGTTCTCTTCGTGGAAGGGTACGAGATTGGGTCGAGCTGTATGTCCAGCAGCTGCATCATTCAGAACAGCGATGTAACCTGGTTGGTCATTAGGGTCAACCTCTATGGCGGCAGATTGTGCAGCAGTGACTGGTGCAGGTGCAGGGGTAGTTTCTTCCCTGCTGGGGAGGGGGGGTTAGGTGTGGATGTTGGGGAGTGCATGCACCCTGGTTGGAGGGGAGGAACTTGTTGATGAGAGCTCTCTGTCTGGGACGATTATAGCTGAGGCTCCATTTGCTAATAACATCTCGTTGATGATGGTAGAACAGAGTTGGTTATCGCCCCGTGACATGTCACTGGCCACCATGTACGTCAAACTTCCTTTCATTACTCCTTGAATGGACCCTGGGGAGATAGGGCAGGAGAGTGGACTTTGGGTTTGTTGCATACCAGGGTTAGGTAGGGGGGTTTGGGAAGTGGAGGAGGTCCAGACATTGTGGTTGTTAGAGGGTGCATTAGGTGCCCTGCCAGAGCTCGGTAGATTGGGTAAGGATTCATGGGACTGCATGGATGGTGCTGGAGTAGTAGTTTTCTTGGCATTCGCCAGTTTCTTGTCTTCCAGAATTTTCTGGACTGGATTTCCTAACAGGGCAACTAGGGAAGACATGATGTTGCCTACCGCAAAGGGCACACTTGGGTTTGCTGCTGTTTGTGCACTGTCTGTAAACATGTTCGTCTGATCAGATACTGCAGACTGTTTTTGTATTGATGCGCTTTTTTATATTATGGCCGAAACCAAACACTTGAAGCACTGAGTGATGTTCACAAACATCATAGATATTTGGTCCAGTGTGCATTTGGTACCATAGCATTTCAAACCGTTGGCACAGATGAATTTGGCTTCTTCTGGAGTCTTGATAATTAATTTCAGAGACTGCTGGTTGTTTGAATTCTTTGCAAACTTATATGCCTTAAGGACGTTGATCTCTGAGTTTGCACTGTTCATCTCCTCCACTAGTTCTTCAGCAGAATTTTCACGCATAAAGCTGTTGATGCATGCAACAAACACAAAGCGCTGGGCTGGAAGTTGTCAGGGGTAATAGGGGTGATACCTTCATTGAGGAGTTTGTCGAGAATATCTTTCTTTAACAATTGGAGTAGCTCCTCTTCCGAGGAGAGAAGTAGTACTGCACCATTGGGTCTGAAATATATCTAACGGTGCAACCGTGGCATTAGTACAAATTTAGCCTAAAATTTCCTTTTTGGACTTCTGGCCATCAGTGACCCGAAGTCTGACTCTTATATTGGGCATGGTGCCCAGTTAAGGTAAGGTTGTTCCAGATAATATGCTGGAAAAAAGAACTTTCCTAAGTGCCCTACATTCCTACTTCAGCTGACTTATGAAGGTCGGCTCTTAACGAAGACTACTCTCGAGGAAGTGAGGGGGGACGGGGCCCAAGGCAATGATCGACCAGAGTTTAAAATACCACACAGGCTACTTGATAGTCATCTTACCATGTTTTAAATCGCCAGAGGTGATGTTGCCGAAAAAGCAGAAGACAGGAAAGGTAGAAGGATAGTGTAAAGAGAGTGTGGTTAGGCCAGTGAAGTGGTTGGGGTATTGAGGGGGTTAGGATGAGTTGGAGGAGTGATGGAATGAGAGGGGGGAGCAAGCAAGCTAGTCACCGCCATACCTTCTTGATGGGATGGCGGTCGAAGTGACAGCAAGTTTCCTCCCAGCTCTGAACAACTCAAGATAACTCAAAAAATATCTATGGGTCTTAGTGCTCAGAGTGAAATCGCCGACGTCCTCAACCTGCCCCGTCCACTTGCAGAATCGGGAATCGAATGCCTAATCCAGTGTGCTTTGAAAGGTTTGTTCATGTATGTAAGTCTGGAGCAAACACCTAACTTGGGCCAATCAGCAGTCAGTTGGTCGGATATCAGGTTGTAGTCAGTAGCGAGGAAGTGGCCAAGAGGGCCAATCAGCAGCCAGTTTGATAGTCAAGGTGGATGTCAGACAGGATGTCCCGTAGCTCGACCGCTAGTGCACTCCGCATACTCCATACTGTCTTTCCTACCACTTCTCTGTCCCACAGCACCTCCCGCAGGAAGTTCCTCATACCTGCGTAGTCCCCCCCTTTTATAGTTTGGCTTTTCCCATTCGACTCCTGTTACGCTCTCCACCTGTAACTCGACTATATAATCAAAACTCAGGACTAGGTGGTCACTAGCTCCGAGGGGCCTCTCATAAGTGATGTCATCAATGTCTGAGCTACTCAGGGTGAACACAAGGTCCAGTCTTGTTGGTTCATCCTCCCCTCGCTCTCTGGTAGTGTCTCTGATGTGTTGATGCATGAGGTTTTCCAGTACCACATCCATTATCTTGGCTCTCCATATTTTGGGGCCCTCATGAGGCTCCAGGTTTTCCCAATCGATCTCCCTGTGGTTGAAACCACCCATAACCAGTAACTTTGCTCTACATATTTGAGCTCTTCGTGCCACGCTCTGTTGTTCTCATCACATTCCTCTCTTGGCCTCCTGCAGTTCTGTGGTGGGTTATACATCACAGCAATGACTAACTTATGTTCCCCAGATTGAATTGTGCTTGCTATGTAGTCCCTTTCTGCAATCTCGTCCATGCCCTCCATTTCCTCGAAACTCCATCGATTTTTTATGAGCAGTGCAACCCCTCCTCCCCCTCTGATCCTTCTATCTTTCCTTAGGATCTGATATCCCAGTGGGAAGACTGCATCTGTTATTGTCTCAGTGAGTTTCGTTTGTGACTGCTATGATGTCTGGGGACTTCTCATTGATTCTTTCATGCCATTCCTCGTATTTATTTGCTATTCCATCTGCGTTTGTGTACCACACCTTCAGCTTCTTGTCTATTACAGTGGACCTGGGAGAATATTGGGGTTGGGTGGGTGGGAGCCCTGGGGGGGCTATGGGGGTTTGGTGTGGGTGAGATTTGTGGTGGGGGTGAGACAGTGCCCATAGGAGCTGCTGTGGCAGTGGGGTTTGTGATGGGGGGTGGGGGGCAGAGGGAACAGTGTGTGGGTGTTGGTTGAGATTGTTCAGCTGCATTGGGGTTTCAAAGTGTGGGTGGGGTTTGTGGTGGGATCAGAGTGCCCAAAAGGGGCTGCTGTAGAGGTGGGGTTTGTGGTGGGGGTGGGGGCAGAGGGAACAGTGTGCATGTTTTGGTTGAGGTTGTTCATTTGCTTTGGGGTTGTGGTTGGAGTCCTTCTGTGGGTGTGTCTGTAGGGTATATTTGTCCTTCCACCTGAGTCTGGGTTCTGCTCATCCTCATTGATGCCTCCAGTTCCTCCTTTCGTTTTTGTACTCTCTCTCTGTCTCGTCCTTTCCTCCTGTGTTCTGTCGCGATTGAGGTACACGCTCTGGTACTCTGACTTGTCCCTCAGTCGTGCTTTCTCCTGCAGGACCCTGGTTCGAGCTGATTCTGTCTTGATGACTACATTGACAGGCCGTCTCCTCCTGAATGCAAACCACCCAATTCTCCGAAAATTGGCCACCTGGGTCATGTCTCCCTCTCCTATTGCTTTCAAGATACTTTCGATCGCTTTCTTCTCCCCCTGAATTCTTTCATCATAGGTTTACCCTTCAACTTCTTGAAGCCTGTAGACAAACATTGACCCCTCCCTCTCCTCCTCCCACTGTGTGTCTCATTGTGTCCTCTGAGGTGTTTTTTCTCCTTCCATCAAGACGTTCCTGCCTTCAACCCCTGCCTTCGCTGCAGCCCCTACCCTCAGTGGACTGTCTTCCCTTCTCAGCTATTCCCTGCCACTGTAGTTGACTGTTAGTCTCTGCATAAGTCTTGTCTCCTGCATTGACTGCAGGCTTCACGATTGGTCTTCCTGTACTCATCTTTTCCTGAATCCCTACAGCCCCCTCATCTGTGACTGGTATAGAAGTCCCTGATGTCATTCCTGTGCTGTCATTTGTCTATTCTGTTTCAGTTTTTTTAGCTCCTCTTCTAACCACTTTATCTTGTCTTCTGCTGCTAAGACTTGTAGTCCCCACTTCCTGCTCTCTTCAGCTATCCTCTCCTCCATTACCCTGCCGAGTTCAGCTAGCTTCCTTCCCCACTCTTCCTCCATTTTTGTGAGCTCTACCTCCCAATCTTCCCTCCCGGGCTCCTCCCTCCTGGGTTCAACCTCCAGACCCCTGGGTCTCCACCCTCTTGGGTTACCCAATTTTTCTTACCATGGAAAGGAGCTTGTGTGTGAGAGAGAGAGAGGGGGGAGAAAATGCTGGGAAGAAGGCTAGAGATAATGAGTGGGAAGGGAGGGGAATTAGGGGAGGCCAAGGGAGGAAAGGGAAGATGAATGGAAGGTGTGTGTGAGGAGAGGAGAGAGTGAGAGCGAGGGCTTGGGACCGGATGTCCAGTGGTGGGTAGGGAAGGTAGTTGGTATGTGGTTGAGGGGTAACTGTTACTCCACTCCTGTGTGTGTGTGCCCCCCCACTTCTAAGTATTTATACTACTACTTAATACCAGTAGTAATACCGGTAATTCTAAAACTTACCAACAGTAATTCTGACACTTACCAATTCTACTTATAAAATATGGAAATTACTACTAGGTTCTAAAACTTAACATTTCTCAACTTCTACAATTCTATACTAGTGTTTGTCGCTGTATGCGCTCTGTGTGTGTGTGTGTGCGCGTGTGTGTGTGTCGTGTGTGCGGTGTGTGGTGTGTGTGTGTGTGCGTGTGTGGTGTGTGTGTGTGTGGTGTGTGTGTGGCTGTGGTGGTGTGTGTGTGCGCGCGTGTGTGTGTGTGTGTGTGTGTGTGTGTGTGTGTGTGTGTGTGTGTGTGTGTGTGTGTGCGCGCGCGCGTGTGTGTGTGTGTGTGTGTGTGTGTGTGTGTGTGTGTGTGTGTGTGTGTGTGTGTGTGTGTGTGTGTGTGTGTGTGTGTGTGGTGGTGCGCGTGTGTGTGCGCGCGTGTCTGACGTTACCCCTCACTATGCCGCTTCACTCTCCTCACACACTCATCCACCCTGTCTCCACCTTATCTATGCTATTTTTACTCTAATTCTGGTAATAGCTTGCAGGAGTGAGTGACCAGTATCTAACAGTGATGCAGAGACCAGAATCTGACAATATGCAACCACAATAGGTGAGAAGTACTTGCGCTGTCAGCAGGACAATGACAAGTTGCCAGATACTGATAACGTAGTCGTCGTACATAGGCCTTGTATCACTGTTTTGAAAATCCTTCACCTGTGATATTTATAACCATATATGCTCATACATCCCACGTTCAAGTTATTTCACTTTTCACTTATGATAAAATACACTTCACATTTGGTGGGCTACACTTTATATTCATAATGGCACACAACCTGTTGTGACGTCACTGCTTCTGCAGGCCTACTCCTGCCACCTTCCCTTTATATATATTTTATATTTCCTTTATCCTTTTGCTTATTAACTTTGTCACTCTCACTGTATGCTTCCCCACTTGTTAACCAATCTCTCGTAATTCTTGAACACCTGCTTCCACACTCGCTTTGATCTTTGTATATTTGAATCTGTGTGGCAACAGGTGCCTACTAGGCCCCTAACAGTTTGGCACTTTGAAATATTGATGATTTCAGGCTTCCTCTGATGTTTTTTTTAACTAATAACTTGGTTATCACTCGTAGGGTTGCTCACTGACGTTGTCACTACCACTGGTTACTGCTAGCAGTCACTGCGCGCCTTAAAAAAAACTAAGGTTCTCGGAGCCTTATGCCCCCACGTGTATGTGTGTGTGTGTGTGTGTGTGTGTGTGTGTGTGTGTGTGTGTGTGTGTGTGTGTGTGAAATGTTGTCAATAAAGGATCACAGTATACTGCATGTGTGTTTATATTTCCACCGATGTATTTACTACTAGGTAAACAGGGGCAGCAGGTGTAAGATGATCTGCCCGTTCGTCTCGCCTCGGCCAAGTATTGAACCCGGGTCATTTACTTATTGATTGTAGCAAATATGATTTTTGTCCAAGAAGAAGGGTTGAATTGAGGACTTTCCTAGCATGGGACAGTAAGCCTGCGGCAGTGCTCCTCTATTCTCATGCATTCATGTGAGTGTGGTCATATTTATTTCTATAATGAACCTATGTTGTGAAAGTTTGACGTACAAAACATACTGTAAACAAAATGATGTTACCTGTGAATGTAGATGAATGATTCAGAGAACCGACAAGTTGATAAATTAGACACACAGGCAACATTTGGGTATCTTTAATGAGGGAACGTTTCGCCACACAGTGGCTTCATCAGTCCATACAAAGAAGAATGGTGAAGAGCAGTAGTAGTTTGAGGTAATCAGTCCCTCAGCCTTGAGTTAATGTGGTCAGTCCATCAATCTTGAAAAGTATACAGCATATGTGCTGAGAAGTAGCTGAGGGACTGATTACCTCAAGCTCCTCCTGTTCTTCACCATTCTCCTTTGTATAGACTGATGAAGCCACTGTGTGGCGAAACGTTTTAAAGATACCCAAATGTTGCACATGTGTCTAATTTATTGTTACTTGTAAAGTTGACTGGTGATCATAAATAAAACCTTGAATTTGTGGGTAAACAAGATATAACTGTTGGTAGCGCTGTGCGCACTCACGTACCTAACACACCTTATCTTGGGCAAGCGTACCAATCTATACATTTCTGCAAAAAATAGATATTTTGGCACTGACAAATGGAATGTATCACTTGTTGCCGGAGAAGCCTCAGGTTGTTGCCGGAGAAGCCTCAGGTAAAAAGTAATATAAACTTTCGAAATTGAAACTGTAATGGCATAACGGGAGGAAACAGATAACACCTCAATAGTATTACAGTCTCTTGTTGGCTTCTCTAGTCATTATTTTTCATAGGAAGGCGGTGAACAAGTAGGGTTCGTACATCTCCTGGGACCTGAGTGGATTCAGAGCCCTTGTATTCAATGTTGTAAAGAAAAATTGAACGGAGACAAAAGCTTCCAGGAGGAAAGTGGACCAGTACCTGCTAGAAATGCTTGATCAACCAGGCTGTGACGGGCGTGGGCGCAATCCTTCCTGTAAAATACTCCAGTTTTAAAATTTTAAAGCCAGTTGCCTGGAGTTTACCTGGAGAGAGTTCCGGGGGTCAACGCCCCCGCGGCCCGGTCTGTGACCAGGCCTCATGGTGGATCAGAGCCTGGTCAACCAGGCTGTTACTGCTGGCTGCATGCAATCCAACGTACGAGCTACAGCCCGGCTGGTCAGGTACCGACTTTAGGTGCTTGTCCAGTGCCTGCTTGAAGATAGTCAGGGGTCTATTGATCCCCCTTATGTATGCTGGGAGGCAGTTTAACAGTCTCGGGCCCCTGACACTTATTGTATTGTCTTCTAACGTGCTAGTGACACCCCTGCTTTTCATTGGGGGGATGTTGCATCGTCTGCCGAGTCTTTTGCTTTCGTTGTGAGTGATTTTCGTGTGCAAGTTCGGTACTAGTCCCTCTAGGATTTTCCAGGTATATATAATCATGTATCTCTCCCACCTGCATTCCAGGGAGTACAAGCTCAGGAACCTCAAGCGCTCCCAGTAATTGAGGTGTTTTATCTCCGTTATGCGCGCCGTGAAGGTTCTCTGTACATTTTCTAGGTCAGCAATTTCACCTGCCTTGAAAGGTGCTGTTAGTGTGCAGCCTAGATAGAACAAGATACCTGAAGTGTGTCATCATGGGCTTGGCATCCCTAGTTTTGAAGGTTCTCATTATCCATCCTGCCATTTTTCTAGCAGATGCGATTGATACAATGTTATGGTCCTTGAAGGTGAGATCCTCCGACATGATCACTCCCAGGTCTTTGACGTTGTTTTTCGCTCTATTTTTTGGCCGGAATTTGTTTTGTACTCTGATGAAGTTTTAATTTCCTCATGTTTACCATATCGGAGTAATTTAAATTTCTCATCGTTGAACTTCATATTATTTTCTGCAGCCCATTGAAAGATTTGGCTGAAGTCCTCCTGGAGCCTTGCAGTGTCTGCAGTGGAAGACAGTCATGCAGATTCGGTTGTCATCTGCAAAGAAAGACACGGTGCTGTGGCTGACATCCTTGTCTATGTCAGATATGAGGATGAGAAACAAAATGGGAGCGAGTACTGTGCCTTGTGGAACAGAGCTTTTCACCATAGCCGCCTCAGACTATACTCTGTTGACTATTCTTTGTGTTCTGTTTGTGAGGAAATTATAGATCCATCTACCAACTTTTCCTGTTATTTCTTTAGCACGCATTTTGTGCGCTATTACGCCATGGTCACACTTGTCGAAGGCTTTTGCAAAGTCTGTATATATTACATCTGCATTCTTATTGTCTTCTAGTGCATCTAGGACCTAGTAGTGATCCAGTAGTTGAGACAGACAGGAGCGACCTGCTCTAAACCCATGTTGTCCTGGGTTGTGTAACTGATTGGTATCTAGATGGGTGGCGATCTTGCTTCTTTGGACCCTTTCAAAGATTTTTATGATATGGGATGTTATTGCTATCGGTCTTTAGTTCTTTGCTATTGCTTTACTGCCCCCTTTGTGGAGTGGGGCTATGTCTGTTGTTCTTAGTAACTGTGGGACGACCCCCGTGTCCATGCTTCCTCTCCATAGGATGGTAAAAGCACGTGATAGGGGCTTCTTGCAGTTCTTGATGAACACGCAGTTCCACGAGTCTGGGACTGGGGCAGAGTGCATGGGCATGTCATTTATCGCCTGTTCGAAGTCGTTTGGCGTCAGGATAACTTCAGATAGGCTTGTGTTTACCAAATTCTGTGGCTCTCTCATAAAATCATTTAGATCTTCAACTCTGGTTATCGGCTTGCTAAAAACTGAGTCATATTGGGACTTGAGTAGCTCGCTCATTTTCTTGCTGTCTTCTGTGTCGGACCCATCTTGTTCAAGTAGGGGCCCAACACTGGATGTTGTTCTCGACTTTGATTTGGCATAAGAAAAGAAATACTTTGGGTTTCTTTCGATTTCATTTATTGCTTTTAGTTGTTTCCGCCATTCCTGACTCCTATAAGAATCCTTTAGCTTTAGTTCGATGTTTGCTATTTCTCTGACCAGTGTCTCCCTATGCCTTTCAGATATATTGGCCTCTTTTAGCCGCTCTGTTATTCTTTTCCGTCGCCTGTAAAGGGAGCGCCTGTCTCTCTCTATTTTACATCTACTCCTCCTTTTTCTTAAAGGAATAAGCCTTGAGCATACATGAGTGCTACAGAGTTAATTTGTTCTAGACATAAGTTGGGGTCTGTGTTGCTTAGTCTATCTTCCCAGCTTATATCGTTTAAGACTTGGTTTACTTGGTCTCACTTTATGTTCTTGTTATTGAAGTTGAATTTGGTGAAGGCTCCTTTGTGACTGATCTCATTTTGTCGGTCTGGGGCTCCACGCATACATGTCTGAACCTCGATTATGTTGTGATCTGAGTATATATATTGTTTTTGATATGGTGACATTTCGTTTCAGATCATCATTGTTAGTGAAGATGAGGTCTAGTGTATTCTCCAGTCTAGTAGGCTCTATTATTTGCTGGTTTAAGTTGAATTTTGTGCAGAGATTTAAAAGCTAGTGTGTGTGTGTGTGTGTGTGTGTGTGTGTGTGTGTGTGTGTGTGTGTGTGTGTGTGTGTGTGTGTGTGTGTGTGTGAGAGTGTGAGTGAGTTCGAGTGAGTTCTCGTCAGAGCTGCCTCCTGGTGTTAGACGAGAGATTCTGTAGGTATTAGATATCAGTATGTCCAAAAAGCGCTAGCATTTTAAGTTTGAAGACGGCAACCAAGCAATCAGCGTTGAAGGTTTGAATCCCATCAGGTGAAGCATTCACAAATTATTGCATGGAAACCAGTATTTAATTTTTCCCCCAGCTTCTCCAGTGAAAATGGCAAATTGGCACCAACTTAGTCGAAAATCAATCCAACTCTTTTCTTTGTAAGATTCACTAGACTTGGTAATTTAAAGTCGATCAGTCGAGGCATTCTTCAGTTTTTGCGCACAGACCAATTTAATAAATAAATGCAAATTAAAAATTGAAAAATTGAAAATAAGTGCGAAGCCTTTGAGAAAAATTACCAGCGGTAAAACTTCGAAGTCAGAGGCAGCATTCTCCAGTTCCAAGTTTTTCAACTATGTTAATAAACTGGCAAAATTACACCTACGCAATGTAAACCGAAAAGGTGTCATCTTTTTTATATTGAACATGTATTACTACACTACTTAGAGAGAATATATTTAACACTCTTAATAACTGTCCAAACCTAAGCAGGAAACATTAGTTTTGAAAGTTTGAAGCCGATCAGAAGAACCTTTCTCAAGTTATTTCACAGGAAGCAAATTTAGGAATGGCTTTTATAAAACTATAGCTCTTAGTTATGATTGTAATAGTAATTCTATTAAACTGACAAAAGGGCACTTGTCCATCCATGTAGTTCCAACAATTTTTATCCAGCACTCGGGTGTTGTCTTCTCAACACCTGAGTGTTAATGTTGGTAGAATTACCGACGATATGTTAGGTAAAAGGACACAAGTGCAACTAAAAATGTTTAATGTAACATTTTTAGTTGCACTTGTGTCCTTTTACCTAACATGTACCCGAGTCCCTGACCTAACGTGTACCCGAGTCCCTGACCTAACATGTACCCGAGTCCCTGACCTAACGTGTAACCCCAGTCCCTGACCTAACATGTACCCGAGTCCCTGACCTAACATGTACCCGAGTCCCTGACCTAACATGTACCCGAGTCCCTGACCTAACATGTACCCGAGTCCCTGACCTAACATGTACCCGAGTCCCTGACCTAACATGTACCCGAGTCCCTGACCTAACATGTAAACCCCAGTCCCTGGCCTAACATGTAAACCCGAGTTCCCCGGCCTAACATGTACCCGAGTCCCGGGCCTAACATGTACCCGAGTCCCTGACCTAACATGTACCCGAGTCCCTGACCTAACATGTACCCGAGTCCCTGACCTAACATGTACCCGAGTCCCTGACCTAACATGTACCCGAGTCCCCCGGGCCTAACATGTACCCGAGTCCCTGACCTAACATGTACCCGAGTCCCCGACCTAACATGTACCCGAGTCCCTGACCTAACATGTAAACCCCAGTCCCGGCCTAACGTGTACCCCAGTCCCTGACCTAACGTGTACCCGAGTCCCTGACCTAACGTGTACCCGAGTCCCTGACCTAACGTGTACCCGAGTCCCTGGCCTAACGTGTACCGAGTCCCTGCCTAACGTGTACCCGAGTCCCCTGCCTAACGTGTACCGAGTCCCTGGCCTAACGTGTACCCGAGTCCCTGACCTAACGTGTACCCGAGTCCCTGACCTAACGTGTACCCGAGTCCCTGACCTAACGTGTACCCGAGTCCCTGGCCTAACGTGTACCCGAGTCCCTGGCCTAACGTGTACCCGAGTCCCTGGCCTAACGTGTACCCGAGTCCCTGGCCTAACGTGTACCCGAGTCCCTGGCCTAACGTGTACCGAGTCCTGGCCTAACGTGTACCCGAGTCCCTGGCCTAACGTGTACCCGAGTCCCTGGCCTAACGTGTACCCGAGTCCCTGGCCTAACGTGTACCCGTCCCTGGCCTAACGTGTACCCGAGTCCCTGGCCTAACGTGTACCCGAGTCCCTGGCCTAACGTGTACCCGAGTCCTGGCCTAACGTGTACCCGAGTCCCTGGCCTAACGTGTACCCGAGTCCCTGGCCTAACGTGTACCCGAGTCCTGGCCTAAACGTGTACCCGAGTCCCTGGCCTAACGTGTACCCGAGTCCCTGGCCTAACGTGTACCCGAGTCCCTGGCCTAACGTGTACCCGAGTCCCTGGCCTAACGTGTAACCCGAGTCCCTGGCCTAACGTGTACCCGAGTCCCTGGCCTAACGTGTACCCGAGTCCCTGGCCTAACGTGTACCCGAGTCCCTGGCCTAACGTGTACCCGAGTCCCTGGCCTAACGTGTACCGAGTCCCTGGCCTAACGTGTACCCGAGTCCCTGCCTAACGTGTACCCGAGTCCCTGGCCTAACGTGTACCCGAGTCCTGCCTAGTGTACCGATCCTGCTAACGTGTACCCGAGTCCCTGGCCTAACGTGTACCCGAGTCCCTGGCCTAACGTGTACCCGAGTCCCTGGCCTAACGTGTACCCGAGTCCCTGGCCTAACGTGTACCCGAGTCCCTGGCCTAACGTGTACCGAGTCCCTGGCCTAACGTGTACCCGAGTCCCTGGCCTAACGTGTACCCGAGTCCCTGGCCTAACGTGTACCCGAGTCCCTGGCCTAACGTGTACCCGAGTCCCTGGCCTAACGTGTACCCGAGTCCCTGGCCTAACGTGTACCCGAGTCCCTGGCCTAACGTGTACCCGAGTCCCTGGCCTAACGTGTACCCGAGTCCCTGGCCTAACGTGTACCGAGTCCCTGGCCTAACGTGTACCCGAGTCCCTGGCCTAACGTGTACCCGAGTCCCTGGCCTAACGTGTACCCGAGTCCCTGGCCTAACGTGTACCCGAGTCCCTGGCCTAACGTGTACCCGAGTCCCTGGCCTAACGTGTACCCGAGTACATGACCTAACGTGTACCCGAGTACATGACCTAACACGTACCCGAGTACATGACCTAACACGTACCCGAGTACATGACCTAACACGTACCCGAGTACATGACCTAACACGTACCCGAGTACATGACCTAACACGTACCCGAGTACATGACCTAACACGTACCCGAGTACATGACCTAACACGTACCCGAGTACATGACCTAACACGTACCCGAGTACATAACCCAACACGTACCCGAGTACATGAACGGCTCTACAATAAAACCGTACGAAAATATATTTAATGTGTCTTAAATTATTAAATTTAAAAACCATAAAAATAAAAGTATTCAATATTTCCTAGTTTTCTGATATATATTCCTTTTCAAGTTCTAGAAGCCAGTAATAAAATATAATTAAATTTAAGAAACCGAAATTTGTATATATCTTTCGAGGTGCCAGACAGACAACTGAGGTTTGAAATAAAATTTTGCAGGCTGAAGCCTGCACGGTCCACTAAAAGTCCGGATATACAAAGCCTGAAACCAGATGGATGACGGAATCAAAAATTATATCATGAAAGCTATTAAGTGCTATCCCTCTGGCGGGTGTTATAAAAATCAGGCCTTAGGCCAGGAACTCTTCTAGAGGGAGTTATGGGAAACATACGGGATAGGCATACTGTGTTTACACTAACTAAAATTTTCAGACAAGAAAGATTGCAAAGCTTTGCTCTTCTATCAGTTCAAAAATGGCTGAATTCCTAAAGCAAGAACGAAAATAAAAACTACATTACAGTATGAATAATTAAAACAAATATTTATTAATATTTATACTTTAGATTTATGAAAAAACTTAAGCGTGTCGCTTGCTTACCCAGGTAATTTTTTTCTCGACACTCAAGTAATGCTGACCCGGGGCTTCTTATGTGATGATTGCAGCCTCTATTCCAGAGTCGATACTGTGTGAGATTACCTATTTGTAATTACCTATTTGTACCTACAAGAGCAGTTATGCTCGTGGTATCCCATCTTCCATACCCTGTTCATCATATATATTTTTTTTTAATTTCCAATGGTTTCAGTACTTACTAAATGTTTCTTGAATGAATTTCATCGTCAAAGCACTGTTTACCGGTGTCCGTGATGCCTCTCAAGACATTATATATGGTTATCATGTTGCCTATCTTCCTGCTATTAGTCAACATGTGACATTTAAGTAACTCCTAGATCCCTCTCTACCTGATACTTTCAATATTTTCTCAATATATTTTTCATGTGGCCTGATATCACCTTTCCCATTTCCATTATACCGCATTTATCAACATTATATTCCATCATCTATCACTCCATGTGTTATGTGTATCCAGATCCTCTTGTAAATATCAAATTATTTTAATAATTCATGTTACATAAGATTTTTGCATTCTCTGTAACTATAAAAAATATTCCTTCTGGTAAATAATTTATTATTAGAAATATTCATGACATTTCCCCATCCAGACATTTTTCCTCTTACAACTGTTCCAATTTTCCTCTTAAACAAAAAATATATCTTATCCACTGTAATAATTTACCGTTTTATCTTTATTTACTACAAGTACATGTACAAGGTATACAGTCCTAGCTGACATCAGTGACAAACTACTATACAGAAAGCCGTTTGTTATGCTGAACATTTCGGGCAAATTAGGTTAGTTTTGTCCCAGGATGCGACCCACACCAGTCGACTAACACCCAGGTACCCATATTACCGATAGGTGAACAGACACAACAGGTGTAAAGAAACAAGCCCAATGTTTCTACCCTCGCTGGGAATCGAACCCAGACCCTCACCGTGTGAAGCGAGAGCTTTAGCCACCAGGCCACGGACCACCGTAAATTCCTACTATAATTTGCAGTTTCCAAATTAGTCTATCATTAAGAACTATCATAGGCTTTCTTAAAGTCTAGGTCAATACAATCTGCATATACATTTCTCTTCTAAAAAAATGTCTAACTGCCAATATAGTTTAACATATTTGATATATATGAACGACCAAACCAAAAACCAAATAGTTTTCCAGTTATGTTATTTTCAAAGTGATGAATCCACTTCAATGTTTTTTTTTTTTTTTTTACATAATTTTGCCTCTTCCATAATTTTGCTAATTTTCCTTTCTGTAGTGAAATCGTAAAAATTTTTCAAAGGGGATAACATCTGCACATTTTTTTTTTTAAGATCGAAGATGCTATCCCGTTTGTCATAGTTTTTTCTTAGCATCTAGTAACAATTTCTTTACTTCCTTCTCAGTTATTTCAATATCCTGTAAATGAGCTGACTGACCGGGACTAAAAAATCTCTAACATTTAAAATATGTTTTGCGAACACTGACACTTTATTCAATACTTCACACACTTCCTCGTCTACCTCAGTGATTTTGCCATCATTTATTCTTTGAATTTTGTCTAACATTTAGTTTACTTTTTACAAAACGTAAATAAAAGATTTGATTCTAACTTGCTCTTGCTTACTATTTCCTTTTCAATGTTTCTCTCTCTCTCTCTCTCTCTCCCTCCCCATTTTTCGTTGTAGATAAATGGTTCAGAGAACCGACTAGTTGATAAATTAGACACATGTGCAACACTTGAGTATATTTAATGAGGAAATGTTCCGCCACACAGTGGCTTCATCAGTCCATACAAAGGAGAACTGTGAAGAACAGGAGGAGTTTGAGGTAATCAGTTCCTCAGCCTTGAGTCGATGTAATCAGTCCATCAATCTTGAAAGTATACAGCATATGTGCGAAGTAGTTTATATACTGCAGGCAGGAGATCTTAATACAGGGAATTCTTCACTTGCCTAACCTTCAGTTATGACCTACTTCAACTTCTGGATTTGTCAAATGTGACACCATCTACGACTGCTGCACCTCACCTGCCTACACTATATAAGCCACTTCTTCGCACATATGCTGTATACTTTCAAGATTGATGGACTAAATACAACGACTCAAGACCGAGGGACTGATTACCTCAAACTACTCCTATTCTTCACCATTCTCCTTTGTATGGACTGATGAAGCCACTGTGTGGCGGAACATTAAATATACCCAATGTTGCACATGTGTCTAATTTATCAATAATTTTCATTAATTTCTAGCCTCCTTGAATCCGTGACGCCTCCAAGACGCCTCTCTTTTCATAGCTCTCCAACACCTTCCATTAATTTCCGCATTTGCTGTAAAGAGGCCTTCAAATCTATTTTTCCTTATTTAATCATTTTTATTACTCCTCCTTGCCTAACCTGATTATGTTCAGTTATATCCCTTCTCTCCATTCACCGGTCTTCTTGGTTGCACAAGTATAAGCATAACTGAGCTAAGACCATGTTTACCTGGAGTTCCGAGGGGTCAACGCCCTCGCGGCCCGGTATGTGACAGGACCAAAGGTGAGAACCTTTCAACGATTTTGTGTCATGTACCTGCAGGTTGTCAACAGTCTCCATTGTACTGTTGTACTACTCTCTTTCTCCTTAATATATTAAATACGTTATTCTTACAGCAGAAAATCATCCAAATTTATAATTCCCTCCATTTCTGGGGGTGGGGGGGGACACAGCACTTATATAAAACAGTTTACTCCATACACTACAAAACTGGCACACTTTTTTTCCCAGGATGAGATGACTGACGTGTCTGTGTGCGCGCGCGCGCATCTGTATGTGTACGTGAGTTCGTCAGTATCCGCGCTCGTACACTTACCTAATTGTGGTTGCAGGAGTAGAGTCACAGCCCCTGGCCCCGCCTCTTCACTGGTCGCTCCCAGGTCCACTCTCTCCCTGCTCCTTAAGTTTTATCATACCTCTTCTTAAAGCGTGTACGCGAGTGTGGTGTGTCGTGTGTGCAAGTGCGTGTTTGTGTTTATGAATGTACGCGTATATGCACGTGTGTGTGTGTGTGTGTGTGTGTGTGTGAGTAATAAGATCACACTAAACAGATATAATGTACAGCACAACTACTGTGAAAAAGTTATGAACTTCTAAGCGCTTTCGTGATTTCTCACATTAGCAAGGAACTGTAAAAATAATAGAACAGCAGAATGCATACAAGGGTGAGATTACATCTCAAGGTCTACATACGACCTGTACCTTTATGATGATACGGGTGAGACTGACAAGGGCCTGTCAAAGATAGCTTATATTCTTCCCAAGTTTAATGATTTTTAAATTGACACACATTTTAAATTCGAAAATTTTATTATACATGAATCTTATTTGTAGAATCTTAAACTAATATTCATATTAAATTGAAAACTACTTTTTATGAAGATTGATTCTAATGTATTTCTCTCAGCCATGGACCTGCTTCATACAACCTTCTCCGCCTTTTGAAAATCAACTAGATGGTTAAAATCTCTCACATGAATAAACAGAACATTAGACACTTGTCCAATTTTAATGCTATATTTATGTTGTTGTAATCGTAGTTCATGGCTTTTCCCAGTTTGACCATAGTAAACTTTATCGCATTTTTTATAGAGAATCTTGTAGATACAGCCATCAATATTTCAGGGGGAATTTTTAATTAAAAGTTTTTTTTTTACTGTATCACTATTTTTAAATAAAACTTTCATTTTAAATTCTTAAGCAGAGATGTATAAAGTTTTCATTATATGGGAGAACCAACATTCTTGGTTAAATAAGACTGTCCTCTTTTGAACTGTAAGTATTATTTCAAGCAATTATAAAGGGTTTATCAGTTAAGTGTTTTGGGTATTTTAGATCATTAGTATTTCATAAATCTTGAAGATTTCCTTATGAATGAGCTCGGGACTGCAAATATGCAAAGTTCTCAAAAATACTGATGAGAATACAGAAATTTTAACTATCATGATGTAAAGAATAATAGTGCACATAACAGTAATTTGTTGATTTTTTGTAAATTTTGAATTTAAATTCATGGCTCCCTTTAATAATTAATACATCTAAAAAAGGCAATGAATTATTTTAAAACTCAGCAGTAAAATTTATGGAATGAGCTCGACTATTTAATTTAATAAAGAAATGGTTTATATCTATATTCTTAGGCATTAGACATGAAACATCAACATATCTGTAACACACAGCTCTGTTGGGAAGGATTTTGTTAAGGAGTCTTTTTTCAAAATATCCCATGTACAAATCGTTAAAGACAGATGAGAGAGGATTTCCCATTGCTGTACCAAACTTCTGAGGGTAAAATTCGCCATTAAACACAGTTTAAAAAACTCGATAAACGTAGGTACTGGCATTAGTAAACCATAATTAACAAGTTCTTTAGATAAAAAAATTAATAAATTATCAACTGGAACTTTTGTAAACAAAGTAACATCAAAACCAACCATAATCATTTAAATCAGTCATGGTACTTAATTTATAAACTAAATATATATTAACATTCAAGTTAAAAAAAATTACCAACAATTGGTCTCAACATATCTACTAGCCATTTAGATAATTTATAGGAAACTGAACCTATGAAGCTAATAATAGGTCTGCCTGGATTATGTGGTTTGTGTGTTTTTATTAATCTATACATGTATGGTAAAGTTGGATTGGTTATCATGAATTATTTTAATTAGTTTCCCTTTGCCTTTCAGTTGTCGTTTTGTTTAAATATTATAATTACTGTTAACTGAATCTATGGTATTCTAAGTTTGGAATAAGTATCTGTATTATCTTCTGTATCAGTTTCTCTCTAAATTAATACTAAATTTTCTCTTCTTTAGTAATGTAAAAAAATTTATTACTAATAAAATTTAAAAAAAAAAATTAAAAAAATCTTCGAATTATGACATCTCCTTACACACAATTTCATCATTGGATAAATCAGTGGATTTTTCTAAGTTACGAAAAGCGTTTGCAGTTTCCACATTACTGACTTTTTTTAAAAGTTGCAAAACTTAGACCGAAACCGAGAGCAGCGGTGATCTTTCTTTCAACACATCGGCCGTATCCCATCAAGGCAGGGTGGCCCAAAAAGAAAAACGAAAGTTTCTCTTTTTAAATTTAGTAATATATACAGGAGAAGGGGTTACTAGCCCCTTTCTCCCAGCATTTTAGTCGCCTCTTACAACACGCATGGCTTACGGAGGAAGAATTCTGTTCCACTTCCCCATGGAGATAAGAGGAAATAAACAAGAATAAGAACTAGAAAGAAAATAGAAGATAACCCAGAGGGGTGTGTATATATGTGCTTGTACATGTATGTGTAGTGTGACCTAAGTGTAAGTAGACGTAGCAAGACATACCTGAAATCTTGCATGTTTATGAGACAGAAAAAAGGACACCAGCAATCTTACCATCATGTAAAACAATTACAGGCTTTTGTTTTACACTCACTTGGCAGGACGGTAGTAGGAATGTAATTGTAGGTCGATAAAGTGAGGCGTGTCAGCCAAAGATCCCGTATTCACATCTCTGCTGGCAGATGGAGGTGCCTTATTGTTTGGAAGGAATTGGCGGTGATGTTTTCATCTAATGTTTCATCTAACAAGTTAATTATAAAATTATTAGCATATTTAGTCCGGTCAATGTTTTCAATTACTGTCTAATTTTCTATTTAGTTTAATTTTTACTTCATTACAAACTATTCTGAGTTTATTCTACTAATGATCTAACATATTTTGTTCCCACTGAAAAAGAATAGTCTGATTAAAGGAATATTTTTGTTTCTCAATGTTGTGAATGTCTTCTCTTCTATTTTAGTGATTTCAATGTTTCTGAAGAACAGTTCTCATGAAGTTATCAAATGGACCATCTTTCATGTCATGAAGTCTATTTGACAAAAGAAAATTCCGCAAATCTTGTTCATTCAGACTTTGTTTTTAATTAAGTCGAATTTTAAGTTTGTGTTGATCAATGCTGAGGATAATTAGGATACAAAAGGAATAAGATTAGGAAAGTTTACCAAGAAAACTGAAGGTTCGTGTGGTATCCAATGAAGCCATAAGATCACATTAAACAGGTGATACACAGTGAGCACAAGAACCACCGTGAGAAAATGGTGAACTTCCAACCGGTATCGTGATATCTCACATTATCAAGTAAATTATAAAACAATTGAACAGCAGAAGGCATAAAAGGGCGAGATTGCACCTCGCTCTTAAATAATTTGAAAAAATATAAGGTGTGTGTGTGTGTTGTGTGTGTGGTGTTGTGTTGTGTGTGTTTGTGTGGTGTGTGATGTGTGTGGTGGTGTGTGTGTGTGTAGGTGTGTGTGTGTGTGTTAGGTGTGTGTGTAGGTGTGTGTGTGTGTAGGTGTGTGTGTGTGTGTAGGTGTAGTGTGTGTGTGTAGGTGTGGTGTAGGTGTGTGTGTGTGTGTGTTGTGTGTGTGTGTGTGTGTGTGTGTGTGTGTGTGTGTGTGTAGGTGTGTGTGTGTGTAGGTGTGTGTGTGTGTGTGTAGGTGTGTGTGTAGGTGTGTGTGTGTGTAGTGTGTGTGTGGGGTGTAGGTGTGTGTGTAGTGTGTGTGTGTTGTGTGTAGGTGTGATGTGTGTGTGTGTGTGTGTGTGTGTGTGTAGGTGTGTGTGTGTGTGTGTGTAGGTGTGTGTGTGTAGGTGTGTGTGTAGGTTTGTGTGTTGGTGTGGTGGTAGGTGTGTGTTGTGTGTGTGTGTGTAGGTGTGTGTTGGTGTGTGTATGTGTAGGTGTGTGTGTGTAGGTGTGGGGTGTGTGTAGGTGTGTGTGGTGTAGGGTGTGTGTGTGTGTTTTAGGTGTGTGTGTGTGTAGGTGTGTTGTGTGTGTAGGTGTGTGTGTGTACGTGTGTGTGTACGTGTGTGTGTGTGTGTGTAGTGTGTGTGTGGGTGTGTTTTTGTGTGTGTAGGTGTGTGTGTGGGTCTGTGTGTAGGTGTGTGTGTAGGTGTGTGTGTAGGTGTGTGTGTGTAGGTGTGTGTAGGTGTGTGTGTAGGGTGTGTGTGCGTAGTGTGTGTAGGTGTGTGTGTGTAGGTGTGTGTGTAGGTGTGTGGTGGTGTGTGTGGGGTGTGGGTGTGTGTGTGGGTGTGTGTGTAGGTGTGTGTGGGGTGTGTGGGTGTGTGTGTGTAGGTGTGTGTGGTAGGTGTGTGTGTGTAGGTGTGTGTGTGTAGGTGTGTGTGTAGGTGTGTGTGTGTAGGTGTGTGTGTGTAGGTGTGTGTGTGTGTAGGTGTGTGTGTGTGTGTGTAGGTGTGTGTGTGTAGGTGTGGTGTGTGTGTAGGTGTGTGTGTGTGTGTGTGTGTGTAGGTGTGTGTGTGTTGTGTGTAGGTGTGGTGTGTAGGTATGTGTGTGTGTGTAGGTGCGTGTGTAGGTTGTGTGTGTGTGTAGGTGTGTGTGGGGTAGGTGTGTGTGTAGGTGTGTGTGTGTTAGGTGTGTGTGTAGGTGTGTGTAGGTGTGTGTGTGTTTTTGTAGGTGTGTGTGTGTGTGTGTAGGTGTGTGTGTGTGTAGGTGTGTGTGTGTAGGTGTGTGTGTGTGTAGGTGTGTGTGTGTTGTGTGTAGTGTGTGTGTAGTGTGTGTGTGTGTGTAGGTGTGTGTGTAGGTTGTGTGTGTGTAGGTGTGTGTGTGTGTAGGTGTGTGTGTGTGTGTGTAGGAAGGTGTATGTGTGTGTAGGTGTGTGTGTGTGTGTAGGTGTGTGTGGTGTAGGTGTGTAGTGTGTAGGTGTGTGTGTGTAGGTGTGTGTGTGTGTAGGTGTGTGTGTGTGTAGGTGTGTGTGTGTAGTGTGTGTGTAGGGTGTGTGTGTGTAGGTGTGTAGTGTGTGTGTGTGTAGGTGTGTGTGTGTAGTGTGTGGGTGTGTGTAGGTGGTGTGTGTGTACTCACCTATTTGCTCACCATTTGTGGTTGCGGGGGTCGAGTCACAGCCCGCCCCCGCCTCTTCGCTGTTTGCTACGGGGCCTTCTCTCCCTGCCCCATGACCTACATACCTCGTTTAAAAAAAGTATGGTTCCTCCCTTTCCCTACATCACTTTCTAGGCTATTCCAGGCCCACTACTTATGACTGAAGAAATACCCTAACATCCCTTTTATTTCACTGAGTCTTCAACTTCCAATTGTGACCTTTGTGTCGTGTCCCACTCTGGAACATCCCGTCTTTTTCCACCCGCTATTCCGCGCAGTATTTTTTATGTCTTTCATTTCCCCTGACCCTCCCGCCTCCATGTCGTACCGATTTTCCCCAACCTTTCTTTATAGGGCAAACCCCGTACTCTGGGGTAGTCTGTTCAAACCTTTGCATTTCTCTAATTTTTTTGAGTGCTTTACAGGGGGGATTCCAAACTGTGCTGCATACCCCCGTAGGCCTGACGTAGATGGGGTACAATTTTAAACAATCCTTACTGAGGAAAGGGGAACGCTATCCGGGGTTTGCCGGGCGCCCAAATGCAGGCATTTATTGATGGTTTGTGCGCCTCGGGAGATATCCCGGGTTTTATACTAAACCCCCAAATCTTTTTTCCTTATAGGTTTGCACCCTTTTGGCCATCTAAACTATATTTGTCTGGGGGTTTTTTTCCCCTTCCCCCCAATCTTCTTGACTTTGAAATTTGGCGGGGTTTAAATTAAAGGACCCCGTTTGCGGGGACCGGGCCTTTGTAGCCTTTAAAAACTCTTTTTTAGTCCTGCCGGATCCTCGTCCGATTCATTTTTTTCTCATTAATTTCACATCGTCTGAAAACAAGGACATTTTCTGAGCCCCACCCCTTTTCCTTAAATTCGTTCACGTATCCCAAGAACAGAACAGGTCCGGGGGGGACTGACCCCTGTGGAACCCCCGCTTGTCAAGGCGTCCACACTGACACTTCGTCGCGTACCATGACTCTTTTTGCCCCCCTCCCTCTAAAGATATTCTCTGACCCCTTTGCGGGGCATTTCCTTTATGGGGCCCCTGGCCCCTCTAGCTTTTGCATAACCTCTGTGAGGAACTGTTCGAAACCCCTTTTTTGCAGCCCAAAAAAATACGAAATTTCGAATCCCCCCCCTCCTCTTTTTGGGTCTTATTTTCTGTCACCTTTTGTCATAAAAACTCTAGTATTTTGTGACAGGTTTTTTCCCTTTCCCCCTGAAACCGTGCGGGTTTGTAAATTTATACATTTGTTTCTTCCAAAGTGCCCACCACCTTCCCCTGATGATCTTCTCCAGCCCTTTTGCATATATACACTTAGTGTACGGGCCCGAATTTTTAGTGCCCCCATGTCGGTCTTTTTTTTAAAAAAATTTTGGGAAATTTTAATTTTTTTCCCCTTTTTCCCATACCCAGGGATTGGGCCCCAGTTTCAAATGATGTGTTGAAGATCTTTGTTAATGCTCACACAATCTCGCTCCCTCTTAAAGCCCCAGGGAGAGATGTTGTCGGGCCCCACCCCCTTTTGGGGTTTTAAAGTTCGCATAGCACCTTCTTCACCTCCCCCTTTGGGTTAAAATTTTCCCTCACCCACATTGCTTTTGTGCCCCCCTTTTTTCGGGTTTTCCCTTGGAGTCCTACGGTTTCCACTGTAAATACCCCTTTAAATCTGTTTTTTGAGCCCTCCATACCTTTTCGGTCTTTTTGGGGGTTTCCCCCAAACCCCCTTCCCTCATCTGTTTAACCGGGTCCCTTAAACTGTTGTTTTCCTCCTATGGGGCTGAAACCCAGTTTTGGGGTCAGTCTTTATTTTTTGATGCTATGCCCTTTTCATTTTGTCTCTGAGCCCCCTTTTTAAACTGGCATATTCTTTTTTCTGGCTCTTGGGTTTGATTTCTTTTTTTTCCTGATTCCTGTCTTCTGTCCCTTTTTCCCTTTCTCTAGAAAACCCTATTTTTTGGGCCTCCCAACCCCTTTGGGTGAACCAAGACTTCGTTCTGTTTTTCCCATTGTTTCGGGTATCCCTTGGAACAAACCCCTCCTCTGCCTCCTTGCTTTTTGGGTTGCTCCCTAGTAAATACATTTCTTGTATTTGGTTTTCCTGTCATTTCCCTCTCCCACTGTTTCCCCTTTAAAAGGAATTTTCCCTTTCCGGGAGTATTTCCCCCCTTTTGTATTTTGGTTTTTTCCACCCCCTTTTCCCTCTATTTCTCTCCATTTGGGAAGCTCAACTATGTAGCCCAAAGCACAAAAACCACATGATCACTAGCTCCCGGGGGCCCTTTTCATACTTTAAAACCCTCGATGTCCGAACAACTCATGGGAAATTTACAAGGCCCAACCCTTTTGCGGGTTAAACCTCTCCTCTCTCTCTGGTAGGCCCCCCTTAACATGTTGATCATAAAGGTTTCTCCAAAACCACATCCACACCCTTGGTCTCTCCAATTTTGGGGAAACCCCCAGGGGGGCTCCAGGTTTTCCCACCCAACCTCCTTGGAGTGAAATAAACCCAAAACTAGTAACTTTGCTCCCCCCATGTTGCTCCCTGGCCACCTGGGCTAGTTTTGTTAAAAGCATTGCTCTTTGCTCTCATCGAAAATTCTTCTCTTGGCCCCTTTCATTTTCTTTTTGGTGGGTTGTACTTTAAACCCCCAAAAATCCCCTTTAAAGTCCCTCAAAACTGGATTGTCCCTACTAATACCCCTTTCCCCCATCCCATCCTTTCCCTTTCCATTTTCTCAAAAAACCCCCACGGGTTTTTTAATGAGCAGTGCAACTCCCCCCCTCCCCCCCTCTCCCCTCGGTCTTTCCTGAAGATTTTGATATCCGGAGGGAAAAGATTGAAATCTGTTTTTTATTCTGGTGATTTTTTTTCTGTGATGCTATTATTCGGGGATCCCCCCCTCTTTGTTTCTTTTACCACTCCCCCCAAAACTTGTTTGTTTTTCCCATCTGCTTTTTGTATACCACACCTTAAAACTTATTTTCAAGACTGTGCTGGGCAGTATTTTGGGGGTTTGGGGAAGTGGGAGACCGGAAAGGAACAAAATGGGTTTTTGGGCTGGGGGGGTGAATTTGTAATGTATTGGGGGGGGTTTGGGAAATGTGGCATGGGTGTTTTTGTTTTAAAAGTTTTGGGGTTCAGGGGGGTTTAAAACCTTTTTTGGGAGGTTTCCCTAAAGAAATTTTTTGAGGGGGCTTTTTTTTTGATCTTCTTCCGGGGGTCGGGAACCCGGTCTGTTTTCCCTCCAACCCCTCTCTTCCCCCCTTTCGCCTTTGTACCACTCTCTCAGTTTCCTTCCTTTTTTTCTTGTGTTCTGTCGCGGCGAAAATAAAACCCTCCGGGTCCGAGTCCTTTTTTCCCTTGGGAAGGTCACTCTCACGGGCCGGGGGTTTTTTTTTTTACAAACCCCCCTATTCTCCGAAAATTTTCTAGCGGGTAAATATCGTTTTTCTCCTATTGCTTTCATGATCTTTCAATTGCTTTTTTTTCCCCACTTTTTTTCCTTGCTTCATATTTTTCCCCTTCGACTTCCTGGACCCATACAAAAAGGGGGACGACACCCTTTTATCTTCCCCACGCAAACCCCTGTGTACCCCTCTTAAATTTTGGGTTTTCCTCCACTGCAGCTTTCCTTCATCATTTCACTGCAAAATTATTTGGGGCCCTCGGGTGGCCTTTCATTTTCCCTTCTGGGTTTTTTCCTTGGCTCTGTTTTGCTTTGGGGGCCCCCAAACATAAAGCTTACAAAATTCCCTTTTTGCACAGTCTCCCTGTAGAGCATCTCCATGCAGTTTTTTGCCCCTTCTTTCCCTACAGTTTCCCCCAATTTTTTGGCCTTGGGGAGCATCTCTGTTGTCAATCCCAAAAATTTTTTTAGTTTTTTAGGGTGTTTCAAAATTTTTTAAAATTTCCCCTTCTAAAATCTGTATCCTAAACCCTTTTGCGCTTTGACAAACCCCTCCCACCTCCTGCTTTCCCCCTATCTATCCTCTCTTTTCCCTTCTCATGCTTTAATTCTTTTTAGGGTTTCCCTTTTTTCCCTTTTATGATCCCTTTTTATGAGGGTCCCGCTGCCCAAACTTCCTTTGCATTTTCCTCCTCCTTTCCCCTTTGGTTTTTTTTTTTGCTCTCTGGCAACCCATTTTTGGGTTTTAAAACCTGATTCCTCAGAGTGGGAAAACCTATGGTTTTTGGGATGTTAGGTTATGTTTATGTCCGAAATGTGGGGGGGGGGAAATAAATGGGGAACTGTGGCTATTTGGGGGCGATTTGGGGGGGGGTGGGGGGGTTTAGGGGGGAAAGGGGAGGGGAGGGGTTCGAGGGAGGGGAGGGATCACGGGAAGTTTTTTTAGATGTCGGGGGTGAGAGGGGGGGTGTGTGTGTGTGTGTGTGTGTGTGGGTGTGGTGTGTGTGTTGTGTAATTTTTTTTGGGAAATTTTTTGTGGAATTTTTTTGTGGAATTTTGTGTGGAATTTTGTGTGGAAATTTTTTGTGGAATTTTGTGTGGAATTTTGGGGTTTTTAATTTTTTTGTGGAAATTTTGGTGGAATTTTGTGTGGGAAATTTTTTGGGGGGAATTTTGTGTGGGAATTTTTGTGGTTTATTTGTACCGAAAGGTAGGGGGCTTGGGGCGTTGTTTTTTAATCCTCATTTGGGCCTTGGCTGCCCACCCTTCTTGTGACCTGACCCCCAACCTCGTGGGGCTTACCAGCACTTACTTTCAGTGTGGGTGTGGTGTGTTTTTGTTGTGGTTGGGGGGGGGTAAAAATGTGTGTGTGTTAGTGTGTTTTGTGTGGTTTTTGTTTGTGTGGGGTGTTGTGGTTTGTTGGGTTGTGTTTTGTGTTTGTGTTTGTTTTTGGGGGTTTTTGTGTGGGGGTTTTTTGGTGTGTGTGGGGGTGTTTGTTGTGTGTGTTTGTGTTGTGTGTTTTTGTGTTTTGGGGGGTTTGTGTGTGTTTTTGTTGGGGTGGGGTTTTGTTGTGTGGGTGTGTGTGTTGGTGTGTTTTGAATTATTGTTTGGGGTTATTGTCTGAAAAGTAGGGGGATTGTCTTTGGGGTGTTAAAGTAGAATCTCATTGTCGCTTGGGGTTTCCACAACCTCTTTTTACCTGACTTTCCCCCCCTTACAGTTTGCCTATGCTTTGACCGCTTAAAAGTGAGTTTAAACCTTTTTTTCAATGGGGTTACCATTTGCTAAACCCCTTTTAATACTTTTTTGCCAATTTTTTATCGTGCTATGAGAGTTTGACCCCTTCACATTTAGCTTGGGGGTTTTAAATTTGGGGCCGGGAACCCCCCCCCCCAAAAACCACTCATAGTTTATTTCAGTCCCTTTTAAATGCAGCTGTACCCCTGTAATTGTCCCCGTCCCATGTGACGTCCTGGCGTGATCCACCTCAATTTTTTTCTCTTAATAAATTTCCCATTTACCCTTTTTTTTCACTGGTCCACATACCCTTGTTTTTACCTTTTTTTATCTTTCTTGGGTACACTTGACAACGTGCCCCTTAAAACACTAGCCGCCCACTCTGCGCCAAAAACGTTTTTATTTTCTAGGTCACTTACAAATTTTGGCTCTCCCACACTTTTTGGCTCAAAAGGGAGATTAAAAATTTACTTTTGGATTGTTTTACAAACCCCGACACACTTAGCAACCCTTTTCAGAACAATTTTGGTAGCCCCAAAAACACTAGATTCCCGGAGCACGGAAGCGTGAAATAGCGCGCTCGCTGTCCCTACAATGTGTGTGTAGGTGTGTGTGTTAGGGTGTGGTGTGTAGTGTGTGTTGTGTAGGTGTGTGTGTGTGTAGGTGTGTGTGTGTGTAGGTGTGTGTGTGTGTATGTGGGTGTGTGTAGGTGTGTGTGTGGGTGTGTGTGTGTGTAGGGTGTGTGTATAGGTTTTGTGTATAGGTGTGTGTGTGTGTAGCGTGTGTGGTAGGCGTGTGTGTGTAGGCGTGTGTGTGTAGGTGTGTGTGTGTAGGTGGTGTGTGTGTAGGTGTGTGTGTGTAGGTGTTGTGGTGTGTGTAGGTGTGTATGTGTAGGTGTGAGTGAGGTGGTATGTGTAAGGTGTGTGTGTGTAGGCGTGGTGTGTGTGGGTGTGTGAGTAGGTGTGTAGGGTGTGTGAAAGGGTGTGAAAGGTGTGTTGTTTGTAGGTGTTATGTGTGTAGGGTGTGTTTTTGTAGGTGTGTGTGTAGCGTGTGTGTGTGTGTGTAGGTGTGTGTAGGTGTGTGTGTGTGTGTGGGGTGTGTTGCCCTTCCTTTTACGGTGCCTGATCCTCCACTCTGCACTAATCTCTTGTGGGGAACTGTGTCAAAGGCCTTCCTGCAGTCTAGGAAACGCAATCTACCCAACCCTCTCTCTCATGTCTTACTTCTGTTACTTTGTCATAAAACTCCAGGAGGTTTGTGATACAAGATTTTCCTTCCATGAACCCATGCTGGTTTTCAATTTTTAAATCTTGTTCCTTTCCAGGTGTGTGTGTGGTGGTGTGTGTAGTGTGTGTGTGTGTGTGTAGGCGTTTTGTTGTAGGTGTGTGTGTGTGTAGGTGTGTGTGTGTGTGTAAGGTGTGTGTGTGTGTGTGTGTGTGTGTGTAGGTTGTGTGGTGTAGGTGTGTGTGTGTGTAGGTGTGTGTGTGTGTAGGTGTGTGTGTGTGTAGGTGTGTGGGGGGTGGTGTGTGTGTGTTGGGGGTGTGTGTGTAGGTGTGTGTGTGTAGGTGTGTGTAGGTGTGTGTGTGTGTAGGTGTGTGTGTACTCACCTAATTGTGGTTGCAGGGGTCGAGACTCCGCTCCTGGCATCGCCTCTTCACTGATCGCTACTAGGTCCTCTCTCTCTTTCTCTCTCTCTCTGCTTCCAGAGCTTTGTCATACCTCGTCTTAAAGCTATGTATGGTTCCTGCCTCCACTACATCACTTGTTAGGCTATTCCACTTCCTGACGACTCTATGACTGAAGAAATACTTCCTAACATCCCTCTGACTCGTCTGAGTCTTCAGCTTCCAATTGTGACCCCTTGTTTCTGTGTCCCCTCTCTGGAACAACCTGTCTCTGTTCACCTTTTCTATTCGACGCAGTATTTTGTATGTCGTTATCATGTCTCCCCTGACCCGCCTGTCCTCGAATGTCGTCAGCCCGATTTCCCTAAAACCTTTTTCGTAGGACATACCCTGGGGCCCCGGGAACTACCTTATTGAAAACCTTTTGCACTTTCTCAAATTTTTCTTGACGTTTTTTGACCAGGTGGGGGTTTCCCAAACGGGTTTCCCGCTTACCCCGTATGGGCCTGACGTACACAGTGTACAGTGTCTTGAACGATTCCTTACAATTTACGGAACCCCTTTTCTCGGGTTTGCCGGGGCGCCCGTTTGTGAAACAGTTATCGGGTTGATTTGGCCTCCGGAACTTTCCCTGGGGAATTTTATGGTCACCCCAAATCTTTCTCCTAGAGCGGGGTTTTGGCCCCTTGGGCCACCTAGTCTTACTCGTCGGGCAGTTTCTTTGCCCTTCTTGATCTTCATGACTGCTTTTGGGAAAGGGGTTTTTGAATTCGAAAAGCCATTTGGGCTGGACCACGTGTCCGGGCCTGTCCAGGCTTTTTTGTAGTCCTTATGATCCTCACTAAATTTAATTTTTCTCATTACTTAAATCATCGCAAACAGGGACTCTTCTGAGTGGATTCTTCATCATGTCATTCACATATCCCAAAAAAACAACATGGTCCAGGACGGGCCCCCTGTGGCCCCCCCCGTTATTACGGGCCGCCCATTAAAAAACCTTTCATCTCGAAACAAACGAATCGTTGTTGCCTCTTGTCGGCATTCTCTAAACCATTGTATTTCCCTTCCTGTTTTAACCCTGCCTGATTCTTCTAGCTTTTACAAATAATTTTTGTGAGGCACTGTGTCGAAGGCCTTCTTTCATTCCAAAAAAATATGCATCAACCCACCCCTCCCCTCGTGTCTTTCCCTTTTGTTTCCTTGTTTAAAAACTCCGGAGGTTTTGGACACAGGTTTCCCTTCCCTGGGAAACCCTGCTGGTTTTTCATTTTTTAATCTTGTTTTCCCTTCCCCGGGTTAAACCCTCCCCCTGATAATTTTTCCATTTACCCTTTTTAAAACAAAACAGGGCAGTGACACTGGTCTATGGTTTTTGTGCCCGTCTCTGTCTCCTTTTTTTAAAAATGGGAATTTCAAATTTCCGTCTTCCACCTCAGGAAATTTCCCCCGGGTTTTGAGGGATGTGTTGAAGATCCTTTTTCTAGTGGCACACACAAGGGAAGATGTTGTCCCCGGGCCCAAACCCCCTTTTGAGGGAACCAGGTCACTTTGAAACCTTCTTTTAACCCCCTCATTGTGTGTATGTCATCCAACACTTTGTAGGTATATTCCTTTTTGGTTTTGCCCCTTGTCCTGCTTCCCAGAGTCCCTTTCCCGTATCCACTGTAAATACTTCCTTAAATTCGTGTTTTAGCTCCTTTACATACCTCTCGACGTTTCTTGTGAGTTCCCCCCGCCTTTTTTTCCTCCCGCCTGTTTACTTGGTCTTCGACTGTTTCTTCCGCCTAATGTGGCTATAAACAGTTTTCGGGGGCAAAAATTGAGTTTCGATGCTATGTTGTTTTCGTACTGTCGATGGGCCTCCCTCCTTATCTGTGCATACTCGTTTCTGGCTCTTCGACTAATCTCCTTATTTTCCTGGGTCCTTTGCCTTCTGTATTTTTTCCATTCTCTAATGCACTTAGCTTTTGTCTCCCTACACCTTCGGGTAAACTAAGGGCTCGTTCTGGTCATCCCATTATTTCTGTTGCCCTTGGGAACAAACCTTTTCTCTGCCTCCTTGCATTTTGTTGCTACATATTCCATCATTTCGTTTACTGACTTTCCTACCAATTTTCTGTCCCACTAAACCTCTTGCAGGAAGTTCCTCATATCTGAGTAGTCCCCCCTTTTACAGTTTGGCTTTTCCCATTCAACTCCTGTTGCCCTCTCCACTTGTAACTGTACTATGTATTCAAAGCTCAGAACCACGTAATCACTAGCTCCAAGGGGACTCTTGTATGTGATGTCCTGAATGTCTGAATTCCTCAGGGTGAACACGAGGTCCAGTCTTGCTGGTTCATCCTCCCCTCTCTCTTTGGTAGTGTCCCTGACATGTTGATGCACGAGATTTTTCAGTACTACATCCATCATCCTGGCTTTCCATGTTTCGGGACCCCCATGTGGCTCCAGGTTTTCCCAGTCGATCTCCTTGTGGTTGAAATCGCCCATAACCAGGAACTTTGCTCTGCACGAGTGAGCTCGTCTTGCCATTTCAGCCAGTGTGTCCATCGCTCTGTTCCTCTCTTCATATTCCTCTCTTGGCCTCCTGCAGTTCTGTGGTGGATTATACCTCACTGCTACGACTACCTTATGTTTCCCAGACTGAACTGTACTATGTAATCCCTTTCTCTAATCTCGTCCATGCCCTCCATTTCCTCAAAACCCCATAGGTTTTTTTATAAGCAGTGCAGGCACTTCTGCCCCTCTGCTCCTTCTCTCTTTCGTCAGGATCTGATATCCCAGTGGGAAGATTGCGTCTGTTATTGTCTCAGTGAGTTTCTTTTCTGTGACTGCTATCATGTCTGGGGTCTTCTCATTGATTCCTTCATGCCACTCGTCATATTTATTCGTTATTCCATCCGCGTTCGTGTACCAAACCTTCAACTTTTCTAAAATTGAAGTCCTGGAAGAATATTGGAGTTCGGGGAGCAGGAGCCCTGGTGGGGGCCTATGGGGATTGTTGTGGGGGTTTGGTTAGTGATGAGGGGGTGGGGCAGAGTGCCCATAGGGGTTGCTGTAGGGGTGGGTTTTGTGACATAGGGGTGGGGATAGCGGAAATAGTGTGTGGGTTTTGGTTTGAAGTGTTCAGTTGCATTGGGGTTATCGTAGTAGGAGACCTTGTGTGGGTCTTTCTGGCTGGTGTGTTTGCTCTTCCACCTGGGTCTGGGTGGGTGTGTGTGTGTGTGTGTGTGTGTGTGTGTGTGTGTTGTGTGTGTCGTGTGTGTACGTACACACGTTGTGTGTGTGTGTGTGTGTGTGTGTGTACACGTGTGGTGTTACACGTGTGTGTATACGTGTGTGTACACGTGTGTCTACCGTGTGTGTGTGTGTACACTGTGTGTGTGTGTGTGTGTGTGTTGGTGTGTGTGTACACGTGTATGCGTACGTGTGTGTACATGTATGTCCGTGCACGTTTGTATGTACATATACACGTGCGTACGTTGTGTTCGTGTGTATATATGTGTACTCGCCTATTTGTGGTTACGAAGTTGGGTCACAGCTCCTGCCCCGCCTCTTCATTGGTCGCTACTAGGTCCACACGATCCCTGCTCCATGAGCTTTATCATACCTCGTCTTAAAGTTATATATGGATCCTGCCTCCACTACATCACTCTCCAGACTGTTCCACTTCCTAACAACTCTATGACTGAAGAAATACTTATTAACTTCCCTGTGACTCATCTGAATCTTCAACTTCCAATTGTGACCCCTTGTTGCTGTGTCCCATCTCTGAAACATTGTCACAAACCACCTTGTCAGTTTGTCTCGGTATTTTATACGTCGTTATCATGACCCTCCCTGTTCCTCCCGTCCTCCAGTATCGTCAAGTCGAGTTCTCTTAACCTCTCCTTGTAGGACAATTACCTTAGCCCGGGGACTAGTCTCGTTGCAAACCTTTGTACTTTCTCTAGTTTCCTGGCGTGCTTGGCCAGGTGTGAATTCCAAATTGGAGCTTCATACTCCAATATGAGCCTAATGTACACGGTGTACAGGGTCCGGAACGAGTCCTTACTGAGATGTCGGAATGCTATTCTTAGGTTTGCTAGTCGCCCGTATGCTGCAGCAGTTATTTGGTTGATGTGCGCCTCAGGAGATGTGCTCGGTATTATACACACCCCAGGACCCTTTTCCATGAATGAGGATTGCAGTCTTTGGCCCCCTAGACTGTACTCTGTCTGCAGTCTTCTTTGCCATTCCCCGATCTTCACGACTTTGTACTTGGTAGGGTTGAACTCCACGAGGCAGTTGCTGGACCAGGCCTGCAGTCTGTCCAGGTCCATTTGTAGTCCTGTCTGATCCTCATCCGATTAAATTATCATTAGCTATTTATCGTCTGCAAACAGGGACACTTCAGATTATTCCTTCCGTCACGTCATTCATATATACCCAGAACAGCGCTGGTCGTAGGACTGACCCCTCTGGAAACCCGCTCGTCGTAGGCACCCACTCTGACACCTCGTCTCGTACCATGACTCGCTGCTGCCTTCCTATCAGGTATTCTCTGATCGAGTGCAGTGTCTTCCTGTTATGCCTGCCTGGTCCTCCAGTTTTCGATCTAATCTCGTGTGTGCAACGCTGTCAAAAGACTTCTTACAGTCCAAAAAACGCAATCTACCCACCCCTCTCTCTCTCTCGTCTTACTGCTCTCACCCTGTCAAACTCCAATAGGTTTGTGACACAGGATTTCCCGTTCCTGACACCGTGCTGGTTGTCGTTAATAAGCTCATTTTTTTTTCTAGGTGCTCCACTACTCTTCTCCTGATAATCTCCTCCATGACTTTGCATACTATACATGTTGATGGCACTGGTCTGTAGTTCAGTGCTTCGCGTCTGTCTCATTTTTTAAAAATTGGGACTACATTTGTTGTCTTCAGTACCTCAGGTAGTCGCCCTGTTTCGATAGATATGTTGAAGATTGTTGTTAGTGGCACACTCAGCGCCTCTGCTCCCTCTCACAGCACTCATGGAGAAATGTTATCCGAGCCCATCGCCTCTGAGGTATCCTGCTAGCTTAACAGCCTCTTCACTTCTTCCTCGGTTGTATTGTGTCCAACACTTGGTGATGTACCCCACCTCTCTCTTTCTGGAGTTCCTTCTGTCTTCTCTGTGAACATCTCTTTGAATCTCATGTTGAGCTCCTCACATATATCTCGGTCGTTTCCTGTCATCTCCTCTCCTCTCCTTCCTTTCTCAGCCTGATTACCTAGTTCTTGACTGTTTTCCTCCTGATTTGACTGTACAACAGTTTCAGGTCAGATTTGGCTTTCAGTGCTATGTCATTTTCGCATTGTCGTTGGGCCTCAATTCTTACCTGTGCATATTCATTTCTGGCTCTACGACTGCTCTCCTTATTCACCTGGGTCTTTTGATTTCTACACTTCTTCCATTCTTTATCACACTTGGTTTTGGCCTCTCTACACCTTGAGTGAACCAAGGGCTCATCCCGGCCTTCTCATTATTTCTGTTACCAGTGCTCTGTTACAATGATCCTCGCGCAGGAAATTCTTCATGCCCCTTGGTTTCGTTCATCCTGCCTTTCTTGTTTCCCTCTCCACTTGTAACTCTATTATGTATTCAAAGCTTAGAACCAAGTGATCACTGGCTCCTAGGGGTCTCTCATATGTAATGTCCTCAATATCTGCAATACTCAAGATGAATACTAGGTCCAGTCTTGCTGGTTCATCCTCTCCTCTCTCTCTGGTAGTGTCCCTTAAGTCTTGGTACATGTGGTTTTCCATTACCACCTTCAACATCTTAGCCTTCCACATTTTTGGGCCTCCATGAGACTCCAAGTTCTCCTAGTCATTTCTTTGTGACTGAAGCCACCCACAATCAGTAGCTTTGCCCTGCTCACATGAGCCCTTCTGGCCACTCAGCCAGTGTGTCAACCATCGCTCTGTTACCCTCATCATACTCTTGCCTTGGCCTCCTGCTGTTCTGTGGTGGGTTATACATCACTGCAATTATCACCTTGGGACCTCCAAACTGAAGTGTTCCTCGTCAAAATCTCATTGGTTTTTATGAGCAGTGTCCCTCCTCCACCCCCTCTGTTCCCTCTGTCTTTCCTCAGGATCTGATATCCCGTTGTAAAGATGGCATCTGTTACCATTCCTGAGAACTTAGTTTCGGTGAGAGCTATGATGTCCGGTGATACCTTGAATTCTTTCGTGCCACCCTTCTCATTCATTCGTTATTCCATCAGCGCTGGTGTACCATACCTTCAGTTTCCTCTCCAACACTGTGTTCTGGGGGGTAGGGGGAGTCTGTGGGGCGTGTACGTACGTACGTACGTACGTGTGTGTGTGTGTGTGTGTGTGTGTGTGTGTGTGTGTGTGTGTGTACGTGTACTCGCCTAGTACTCACCTAGTTGAGATTGCAGGGGTCGAGTCCAAGCTCCTGGCCCCGCCTCTTCACTGGTTGCTACTAGGTCACTTTCCCTGAACTGTGAGCTTTATCATACCTCTGCTTAAAGCTATGTATGGATCCTGCCTCCACTACATCGCTTCCCCCCAAACTATTCTACTTCCTGACTATTCTGCGGCTGAAGAAATACTTCCTAACATCCCTGTGATTCATCTGTGTCTTCAACTTCCAACTGTGTCCCCCTGTTGCTGTGTCCCATCTCTGGGACACTTTATCCACCTTGTCAATTCCTCTCAGTATTTTGTATGTCGTTATCATGTCCCCCCTATCTCTCCTGCCCTCCAGTGTCGTCAGATTGATTTCCCTTAACCTCTCCTCGTAGGACATACCTCTTAGCTCTGGGACTAATCTTGTTGCAAACCTTTTTACTTTCTCTAGTTTCTTTACGTGCTTGGCTAGGTGAGAGTTCAAAACTGGTGCCGCATACTCCAATATGGGCCTAACGTACACGGTGTACAGGGTCTTAAACGATTCCTTACTAAGATGTCGGAATGCTGTAATGAGGTTTGCTAGGCGCCCATATGCTGCAGCAGTTATTTGGTTGATGTGCGCTTCAGGAGATGTGCCTGGTGTTATACTCACCCCAAGATCTTTTTCCTTGAGTGAGGTTTGTAGGCTCTGGCCCCCTAGACTGTACTCCGTCTGCGGTCTTCTTTGCCCTTCCCCAATCTTCATGACTTTGCACTTGGTGGGGTTGAACTCCAGGAGCCAGTTGCTGGACCAGGTCTGCAGCTTGTCCAGATCCCTTTGTAGTTCTGCCTGGTCTTCGATCAAATGAATTATTCTCATCAACTTCACGTCATCTGCAAACAGGGACACTTCGGAGTCTATTCCTTCCGTCATGTCGCTCACAAATACCAGAAACAGCACTGGTCCTAGGACTGACCCCTGTGGGACCCCGCTAGTCATAGGTGCTCACTCTCGCCACGTACCATGACTCGCTGCTGTCTTCCTGACAAGTATTCCTTGATCCATTGTAGTGCCTTCCCTGTTATCCCTGCTTGGTCCTCCAGTTTTTGCACTAATCTCTTGTGTGGAACTGTGTCAAACGCCTTCTTACAGTCCAAGAAAATGCAATCCATCCACCCCTCTCTCTCGTCTTACTGCTGTCACCATGTCATAGAACTCCAGTAGGTTTGTGACAGGATTTCCCATCCCTGAAACCATGTTGACTGCTGTTGATGAGATCATTCCTTTCTAGGTGTTCTACCACTCTTCTCCTGATAATCTTCTCCATGACATTGCATACTATACATGTCAGGACACTGGTTTGTAGTTTAGTGCTTCATGTCTGTCTTCATTTTTAAAGATTGGGACTATATTTGCTGTCTTCCATGCCTCAGGCAATCTCCCTGTTTCGATAGATGTATTGAATATTGTTGTTAGGGGTACACATAGTGCCTCTGCTCCCTCTCTCAGGACCCATGGAGAGATGTTATCCGGCCCCATTACCTTTGAGGTATCTAGCTCACTCAGAAGCCACTTCACTTCTTCCTCGGTTGTGTGTACTGTGTCCACCACTTGGTGGTGTGCCCCACCTCTCCGTCTTTCTGGAGCCCCTTCTGTCTCCTCTGTGAACACTTCTTTGAATCTCTTGTTGAATTCCTTACATACTTCACGGTCATTTCTTGTTGTCTCTCCTCCTTCCTTCCTTAGCCTGATTACCTGGTCCTTGACTGTTGTTTTCCTCCTGATGTGGCTGTATAACAGCTTCGGGGCAGATTTGGCTTTTGCTGCTATGTCGTTTTCATATTGTCGTTATGCCTTCCTTCTTATCTGTGCATATTCATTTCTGGCTCTACGACTGCTCCCCTTATTCTCCTGGGTCCTTTGCCTTCTATATTTCTTCCATTCCCTAGCACACTTGGTTTTTGCCTCCTTGCAGCTTTGGGTGAACCATGGGCTCATCCTGGCTTTTTCCTTATTCCCGTTACCCTTGGGTACAAACCTCTCCTCAGCCTCCTTGCACATTGTTGCTACATATTCCATCATCTCATTAATTGGCTTCCCTGCTAGTTCTCTGTCCCACTGAACCCCGTTCAGGAAGTTCCTCATTCCCGTGTACTCCCCTTTCTTGTAGTTTGGCTTCATTCACCCTAGCCTTCGTGCTTCCCCCTCCACTTGTAGCTCTACTGTGTATTCGATGCTTTATACCACATGATCGCTGGCCCCCAAGGGGTCTTTCATATGTGATGTCCTCAATATCTGCACTACTCAAGGTGAATACTAGGTCCAGTCTTGCTGGTTCATCCTCTCCTCTCTCTCTTGTAGTGTCCCTTACGTGTTGGTACATGAAGTTTTCCAGTACAACCTCCATCATCTTAGCCCTCCATGTATCTAGGCCCCCATGTGGCTCCAAGTTCTCCCAATCGATCTCCTTGTGGTTAAAGTCGCCCATGATCAGGAGCTTTGCCCTGTATGCATGAGCTCTTCTGGTCACTGCAGCCAGTGTGTCAATCATCGCTCTATTGCTCTCGTCATACTCTTGCCTTGGCCTCCTGCTGTTCTGTGGTGGGTTATACATCACTACAATTACTACCTTGGCACCTCCAGAGTGAAGCATTCCCGCAATGTAATCGCTTGCTTCTCCGCTGTCTCCTCTCTCCAGCTTATCAAAATTCCATCGGTTTTTCATCAGCAGTGCCACTCCTCCTCCACCCCCCCCTCTGTTCCCTCTGTCTTTCCTCAGGATCTGGTATCCCATTGGAGAGATGGCATCTGTTATCATACCTGTAAGCTTCGTTTCTGTGAGAGCTATGATGTCCGGTGATGCCTCTGACTCTTTCGTGCCACTCCTCCCACTTATTTGTTATTCCATCAGCGTTTGTGTACCTTACCTTCAGTTTCCTTTCCAGCACTGTGATTTGGGGGGGACCTGTGAGGGTGGGAGACCTGGTAGTATACTGTGGGATTCTATCGCTGGGTGTTGGGTGGAAACTGTGAGTATGGATTGTAGTTTGTGTTGGGATGGTGTGATAGGTTGTGGGGTTCTGAGGATAGTTCTGTGTGTGCTTGCCCTTGCTGCTCTGTTCTGCTCTGATTGACCTCTGCTGGTTCCATCCTTGTCTCCTTTCCTAGCTCCTTTGTGTGTGTGTGTGTGTGTGTGTGTGTGTGTGTGTGTGTGTACTCACCTAGTTGAGGTTGCGGGGGTCGAGTCCGTGTGTGTGTGTGTGTGTGTGTGTGTGTGTGTGTGTGTGTGTGTGTGTGTGTGTGTGTGTGTGCGCGCGCGTGTGTGTGTGTGAGTACTCACCTATTTGTGGTTGCAGGGGTCGAGTCTTAGCTCCTGGCCCCGCCTCTTCACCGGTTGCTACTGGGCCCTCTCTCTCCCCGCTCCATGAGCTTCATCAAACCTCGTCTTAAAACTGTGTATGGTTCCTGCCTCCACTACGTCATTTTCTAGGCTATTCCACTGCCTTACAACTCTGACTGAAGAAATACTTCCTAATATCTCTCTGACTCATTTGTGTCTTCAACTTCCAATTGTGTGTGTGTACTCACCTAGTTGACTCACCTATTTGAGGTTGCGGGGGTCGAGTCCGAGCTCCTGGCCCCGCCTCTTCACTGATCGCTACTAGGTCACTCTCCCTGAGCCGTGAGCTTTATCATACCTCTGCTTAAAGCTATGTATGGATCCTTCCTCCACTACATCGCTTCCCAAACTATTCCACTTACTGACTACTCTGTGGCTGAAGAAATACTTCCTAACATCCCTGTGATTCATCTGTGTCTTCAGCTTCCAACTGTGTCCCCTTGTTACTATGTCCAATCTCTGGAACATCCTGTCTTTGTCCACCTTGTCAATTCCTCTCAGTATTTTGTATGTCGTTATCATGTCCCCCCTATCTCTCCTGTCCTCCAGTGTCGTCAGGTTGATTTCCCTTAACCTCTCCTCGTAGGACATACCTCTTAGCTCTGGGACTAGTCTTGTTGCAAACCTTTGCACTTTCTCTAGTTTCTTCACGTGCTTGGCTAGGTGTGGGTTCCAAACTGGTGCCGCATACTCCAATATGGGCCTAACGTACACGGTGTACAGGGTCCTGAATGATTCCTTATTAAGATGTCGGAATGCTGTTCTGAGGTTTGCTAGGCGCCCATATGCTGCAGCAGTTATTTGGTTGATGTGCGCTTCAGGAGATGTGCCTGGTGTTATACTCACCCCAAGATCTTTTTCCTTGAGTGAGGTTTGTAGTCTCTGACCCCGTAGACTGTATTCCGTCTGCGGCCTTCTTTGCCCTTTCCCAATCTTCATGACTTTGCACTTGGTGGGATTGAACTCCAGGAGCCAATTGCTGGACCAGGTCTGCAGCCTGTCCAGATCCCTTTGTAGTTCTGCCTGGTCTTCGATCGAGTGAATTCTTCTCATCAACTTCACGTCATCTGCAAACAGGGACACCTCAGAGTCTATTCCTTCCGTCATGTCGTTCACAAATACCAGAAACAGCACTGGTCCTAGGACTGACCCCTGCGGGACCCCGCTGGTCACAGGTGCCCACTCTGACACCTCGCCACGTACCATGACTCGCTGCTGTCTTCCTGCCTTCTTGCAGTCCAAGAAAATGCAATCCACCCACCCCTCTCTTTCTTGTCTTACTGCTGTCACCATGTCATAGAACTCCAGTAGGTTTGTGCCACAGGATTTCCCATCCCTGAAACCATGTTGGCTGCTGTTGATGAGATCGTTCCTTTCAAGGTGATCCACCACTCTTCTCCTGATAATCTTCTCCATGATTTTGCATACTATACATGTCAGTGACACTGGTCTGTAGTTTAATGCTTCATGTCTGTCTCCTTTTTTAAAGATTGGGACTACATTTGCTGTCTTCCATGCCTCAGGCAATCTCCCTGTTTCGATAGATGTATTGAATATTGTTAGGGGTACACATAGCGCCTCTGCTCCCTCTCTCAATACCCATGGGGAGATGTTATCTGGCCCCATTGCCTTTGAGGTATCTAGCTCACTCAGAAGCCTCTTCACTTCTTTTTCAGTTGTGTGCACTGTCTCCAGCACTTGGTGGTGTGCCCCACCTCTCCGTCTTTCTGGAGTCCCTTCTGTCTCCTCTGTGAACACTTCTTTGAATCTCTTGTTGAGTTCTTCACATACTTCACGGTCATTTCTTGTTGTCTCTCCTCCTTCCTTCCTTAGCCTGATTACCTGGTCCTTGACTGTTGTTTTCCTCCTGATGTGGCTGTACAACAGTTTCGGGTCAGATTTGGCTTTCGCTGCTATGTCATTTTCATATTGTCTTTGGGCCTCCCTTCTTATCTGTGCATATTCGTTTCTGGCTCTACGACTGTTCTCCTTATTCTCCTGAGTCCTTTGCCTTCTATATTTGTTCCATTCCCTAGCACACTTGGTTTTTTGTCTCCCTGCACCTTTGGGTAAACCATGGGCTCATCCTGGCTTTTTCATTATTCCTGTTACCCTTGGGTACAAACCTCTCCTCAGCCTCCTTGCATTTTGTTGCTACATATTCCATCATCTCATTAACTGGCTTCCCTGCCAGTTCTCTGTCCCACTGAACCCCGTTCAGGTAGTTCCTCATTCCTGTGTACTCCCCTTTCTTGTAGTTTGGCTTCATTCGTCCTGGCCTTCCTGCTTCTCCCTCCACTTGTAGCTCTACTGTGTATGTGTGTGTGTGTGTGTACGTGCGTGTATACGTGCGTGTGTGCTCACCTATTTGTACTCGCCTATTTGTGGTTGCAGGGGTCGAGTCTTAGCTTCTGGCTCCGCCTCTTCACTGGTTGCTACTGGGTCCTCTCTCTCTCTGCTCCATGAGCTTTATCATACCTCGTCTTAAAACTATGTATGGTTCCCGCCTCCACTACGTCACTTTATAGGCTATTCCACTGCCTGACAACTCCATGACTGAAGAGATAATTCCTAACATCCCTTTGACTCATCTGAGTCTTCAACTTCCAATTGTGACCTCTTGTTTCTGTGTCCCGTCCCTGGAACATCCTGTCTTTGTCTACCTTGTCTATTCTGCGCAGTATTTTATATGTCGTTATCATGTCTCCCCTGACCCTCCTGTCCTCCAGTGTCGTCAGGCCAATTTCCTTTAACTTTTCTTCATAGGACATTCCCTTTAGCTCTGGAACTAACCTTGTCGAAAACCTTTGCACTTTCTCTAATTTCTTGACGTCCTTGATCAAGTGCGGGTTCCAAACAGGTGCTGCATCCTCCAGTATGGGCCTGACGTACATGGTGTACAGTGTCTTGAACGATTCCTTACTAAGGTATCGGAATGCTGTTCTCAGGTTTGCCAGGCGCCCACATGCTGCAGCTGTTATCTGGTCGATGTGTGCTTCCGGAGATATGCTCGGTGTTATACTCGCCCCAAGATCTTTCTCCTTGAGTGAGGTTTGCAGTCTTTGGCCACCTAGCCGTCTTCTGTGCCCTTCCCCGATCTTCATGACTTTGCATTTGGCGGGGTTAAATTCGAGAAGCCAGTTGCTGGACCAGGTGTCCAGTCTGTCCAGGTCTCTTTGAAGTCCTGCTTGATCCTCTTCTGATTTAATTCTAATTAACTTCACATCATCTGCGAAGAGGGACGCCTGTGGGACCCCGATTGTCACAGGTGTCCACTGTGATACCTCATCACGTACCATGACTCGTTGTTGCCTCCCTGTCAGGTATTCTCTGATCCATTGCAGTGCCCTTCCTGTTATATGCGCCTGATCCTCTAGCTTCTGCACTAATCTCTTGTGAGGAACTGTGTCAAAGGCCTTCTTGCAGCCCAAGAAGATGCAATCAGCCCACCCCTCTCTCTCTCTCGTCTTACTTCTGTTACTTTATCATAAAACTCCAGAAGGTTTGTGACACAGGATTTGCCTTCCATAAATCCGTGCTGGTTGGCGTTTATACTCTTGTTCCTTTCCAGGTGCTCCACCACTCTCCTCCTGATAATCTTCTCCATAACTTTGCATACTATACACGTCAGTGACACAGGTCTATAGTTTAGTGCCTCTTTTCTGTCTCCTTTTTTTAAAAATGGGAACTACATTTGCCGTCTTCCGTACCTCAGGTAGTTGCCCAGTTTCCAGGGATGTGTTGAAGATTGTGGTAAGTGGCACACACAGCATATCCGCTCCCTCTCTAAGGACCCACGGGGAGATGTTGTCCGGTCCCATTGCCTTTGAGGTATCGATGTCTTTTAGCAGCTTCTCCCCCTCCTCCTCATTTGTATGCGTGTCATCCAACACTTGTTGGTATATTCCTTGCTGGTGTCCCCCTCTGTTCTGTCTTTCCAGAGGCCTTCCTGTCTCCACTGTAAATACTTCCTTAAATCTCATATTAAGCTCCTCACATACTTCTTGATCGTTTCTTGTGAGTTCCCCACCTTCTTTCCTCAGTCTTATCACCTGGTCTTTGACTGTTGTCTTCCTCCTAATGTGGCTATACAGCAGTTTCGGGTCAGACCTGACTTTCGATGCTATGTCGTTCTCGTAGTGCCGCTGGGCCTCCCTCCTTATCTGTGCATACTCGTTTCTGGCTCTTCTACTAAACTCCTTATTTTCCCGGGTCCTTTGCCTCCTGTACTTTCTCCATTCTCTGGTGCACTTAGTTTTTGCCTCCCTACATCTTCGGGTAAACCAAGGACTCGCTTTGGTCATCCTATTATTTCTATTTCCTTTGGGAACAAACCTTTCCTCTGCCTCCTTGCACTTTGTTGTTACATATTCCATCTCGTTTACTGATTTTCCTACCAGTTCTCTGTCCCAATGAACCTCCTGCAGGAAGTTCTTCATACCTGTGTAGTAGTCCCTTTTACAGTTTGGCTTTTCCCATTTAATTCCTGTTACCTTCTCCACTTTTAGCTCTACTATTTAAGCAAAACTCAGAACCACGTGATCACTAGCTCCAAGGCGCCTCTCGTAATTGATGTCCTCAATGTCTGAACTGCTCAGGGTGAACACAATATCCAGTCTTGCTGGCTCATCCTCCCCTCTCTCTGTGGTAGTGTCCCTGACCATGTTGATGCAAGAGGTTTTAAAGTACCACATCCATCGTCTTGGCTCTCCATGTACTCACCTAGTTGAGGTTGCAGGGGTCGAGTCCAAGCTCCTGTATACGTGTGTGTGTACATGTGTATGCGTGTGCATGTGTACATGTTTATATGTGCGTGTGTGTGTATACATGTGTGTGTGGGTGTGTACGTGGAGTGGTCAGGGGAGAACTGACTGCACATATCCGCTTACCCAGACCTCGTCCATTACTCCTCTCATCCGGGGTTTCCAGATGCTCTTCCTTTATCACTACTTCCTCCTCCTACTCTTTCGCCTGCTCTATTCCCTCATCTTCCTTTTGTCCTCCTCTTCCACCGCATGCTCCTTCTACTCCCCCCTCTCCGGCCTTATCCTTCCTCTTATCACTCTCTTCTTCCTCTTCTTCCTCTTCTTCCTCCTATTCCTCCTCCTATTCCTCCTCTTTCCATTTTTCACTCTCTCCTCCAAGTCCTTCTTCCTTTTCTTCCAAATCTTATCTTTCCTTCAGAGGAAACAGCCGCAACTCCCTTCCCATCACCTTCACACCGTCACCTTCACACCGTCACCTTCACACCGTCACCTTCACACCGTCACCTTCACACCGTCACCTTCACACCGTCACCTTCACACCGTCACCTTCACACCGTCACCTTCACACCGTCACCTTCACACCGTCACCTTCACACCGTCACCTTCACACCGTCACCTTCACACCATCACCTTCACACCATCACCGTTACTTGTTTTGTTCATTCCTTTCTCAATGTCTTTCTCAGTTTCTTGTTCTCTCCCTTACATCCTCTTTTACACTCCCTCATTTCATCATACGCTCATTCTCTCCCTGACTTTCTTCCTTGCACTCTTCCTCAATTCTTATCTCTCATAATTATATATATATATATATATATATATATATATATATATATATATAATATATATATATATATATATATATATATATATATCCGTCACGCCCTCCCTCACTTTCTCCTTCGCAAACGTCCTCAATCTCCCAAACACCCTCCCTCACGCCATCCCTGACACTCTCCCTCCTCTAATGCGCTCTCTTTCCCCCCTCTCTCTGTCTCCCTCCCCCTGAATGAGAAAGATAATGGAAACGGAGAGAAGCAAGAGAGTAGGGGAGGGAGGTAAAGGGAAAGTGAGTGAAGGGAAGGGGGGAAGACAGGGCATGTCAGAGAAGCTTATCAGGTCAACAAATCTTCCTTACTTACCTTGCCACTAGTTTCAACCACTGACTGAGCCCAGTGTTCTCTACGGGTTCAACCACTGGCTAAGCTCAGTGTTCTCTACGGGTTCAACCACTGGCTAAGCTCAGTGTTCTCTACGGGTTCAACCACTGGCTAAGCTCAGTGTTCTCTACGGGTTCAACCACTGGCTAAGCTCAGTGTTCTCTACGGGTTCAACCACTGGCTAAGCTCAGTGTTCTCTACGGGTTCAACCACTGGCTAAGCTCAGTGTTCTCTACGGGTTCAACCACTGGCTAAGCTCAGTGTTCTCTACGGGTTCAACCACTGGCTAAGCTCAGTGTTCTCTACGGGTTCAACCACTGGCTAAGCTCAGTGTTCTCTACGGGTTCAACCACTGGCTAAGCTCAGTGTTCTCTACGGGTTCAACCACTGGCTAAGCTCAGTGTTCTCTACGGGTTCAACCACTGGCTAAGCTCAGTGTTCTCTACGGGTTCAACCACTGGCTAAGCTCAGTGTTCTCTACGGGTTCAACCACTGGCTAAGCTCAGTGTTCTCTACGGGTTCAACCACTGGCTAAGCTCAGTGTTCTCTACGGAATGAAATAAATCCATGTACACAAACTATGACATTATTGCACTGAACAAAACTTTGATGAACTTCCCATACAGCGATACAAGATCTTCAGTAAATGTCGAGTTTTTGGTAAAGATGATGCTGGTGTTAACGTATATACTGATTATTAACCTAAACGAGATCACGATGAAAAACAAAAAAGAGGAGTATTAAATCCACGCTTCCTTCTGTGCTGAGATTCTATCAATAGAAAAAGTTTTACATTTCGACTTCAACACCGACCTGCCAAACACAGGAGGACAGGATAATTTTGATTGGAGAGGTAAAGTGATACCGTCAGTGTTAATGGAGATATATATGCAAAGTTACAGACATTTGAGGAAACTTTTCGCTCCAAGTGACTTCTTCAGTCTCAATACAGAGACAAGAAACGAGTATTTATATCGGCAGGGGTCAGGTGGCAAGCAATAAGTAGGGGAATTAGAACTGAAGAAACAATTATGGCGAAACGTTTCTTAAATGATTGTCTTAAACTGTCCAGGTGTTATTCTTTACTCGCTGTTATCACCATACCTCTCCAATCACTTGTCAGACAGCACTCGAGGTAGACATTTTGTACAGAGCCTTTCTCTCTCTCCTCATAAAAGCAAATAGCCTGAAGAACCGTTACAACTTTCTACGCGACTGCATCGAGATGGTAGCACCGAGATCAACCTTACACCACCTCAACAATTCAAAACACCCGTTCTCTCCAGCCATACTCCACTACTTCCTAGAGTGCAAGGAGAAACAGCGCTCTGCAAGGATACCTTCTACAGAGCACACCTGTCTCTCTCGTCTCTCGACAGACGAACATTCGAAGTCACCGAGTAAAATAATCCCCTCACCAGGAGACCCTCCACATTATGCCAACCCAGTGAATGGAAAGATCGGGAGGCTATGCATCGTAATCCTTTCTTCCTACATAGTGACACCGAAGTCGAAGAACTCAACCTTGGACTTAAGTCTATCACCCCGATACAGAAGCCCAAATTTGACATCGACACCGTCAAAAACAATCGCACCGAGGATATTGAACTCCATAAAGGATTAATGCAAGAACTGATCACTGCAGCCATTTCTGAACCAACCAGGTCTGTCCTACCACGTCGCTATGTTCGTGCACTCCAGGACTTAGCCGAAAGTATTGACATCCGCATAACCATAGCTGATAGAGGAGTTGTCATTCTAAGCCGTGCAGATTATGTCAACAAAATCCATGACCTATTAAATGAAACCAACACCTACACGTCCATTCAGGAACATCAAAAGAAGGGGAAACAGATTCCAAGTCATCCAGGCTATATAGGCTGCCTAAAGCACAAACTCAATATTCCACTCCGCCCTCCATCATCAGGAATCAGTGGTGCCCCCAAACAAACTAGCGGGGACATTAGCAAAACATCTTTCCAGTCTTTTAGGTACAATCAGTCGATCCTTAAACATGTGATCTAAAAAGTATCGAAGAACAATATAAGGATAAGAAACTCACAGGCTTCGAAGTCACGACCCTATACACAAATGTTTCTGTTGGCCAAGCCATTGACCTCTTGTGCCACAAGGTCACCGAAGGTTTGAACCATCGTATACCGTGCAAAGATTTTGTTGACCTGGCATAGTTCTGTGTAGGTTAGAATTGGTCCAAGGGATATAAGTATAAGCAACGGTTTGATCTTGCTATGGGTTCACCCATAAGCTACGGCCTAGCTAATTTGTATATAGTGAATATCGAAATCAATCGCATACTGCCAATCACCCCCGACTCAGTCATTTGGTTGCGCTGCGTCGATGATATTTTGATCATTTTTCCCACATGCCTCGACGTGCAGTACATCCTCAACACCAACAGTTTGCAGTTGACCATAAAATTCACTTGAAGATAAAGACAACAAGTTTCCATTCCTAGACGAGCTATTCAACAAAGGAAGGGATAGACTCGCGTGTGTGTATGTATATATATATATATATATATATATATATATATATATATATATATATATATATAATATGGAGTAAGTATTAGTCTGTCCGAAATGCCTAAGCATGCTAGTGGCTTCTTTGTAATTAATATTTTATAACATGTAAACCACATATTGTAAGCTCTACAAGGAAATAAACATTTTGATTTTGATTTGAGTTGATATACGAAAACCTACTTACATGAACAATTTGATTGATTTTATTCCCATCACGATAGAGCTAAAAGGCGTACGGTGATAGGCTTCTTTCTAAGAGCATACAGGATATGAAGCCCAGAGTTCCTCGAAGAGGCATGTAAATTCATTACACAGGCTTGCAAACTACTGCATTTCCTCTTCACTTTATCACCATCCGCAGACAACAGCACGCATTCTCAACAGGAACAACGTTGACGCAACAGATAAAAAAAAAACAGCCAAATATATTGTAAGCAATGTAGCATCAGACTTATTTCTTACAATGAGAGGCAGTTTAAAAGAGCTATTAACTCTTCGGCCACTGAGATCTCGTAAGGAAAAGAAACTAACACCAAACTCATCAGTGCAGGAGTCTACGACATACCTTGTGGAGGTTGTGATAAGTATGTGGGCGAAACAGCAAAATCCATGGAAATAAGAGTAAGTGAACATAAAAATACGTGCATCTGCAATACCCAAAAATATGCTCGTGTCCAATACAGAAACCAAACAGACCCACGTCATGAAATTCGGAGATGATAAACTAATTATACATGAAAATGGACCGAGTCGTCGACAGTGTTTAGAGGCCATCATAATAACAGTAACCAGCGCCATTCCCCCCCCCCCTAAAAAAAAAAAAAAAAAAAAAAAAAAAAAAAAAAAAAAAAAAAAAAAAAAAACTTTCTATAGCATTCCCCATGTCATGGCAAACAACTTGCCTCTCAACCTGGACACTACCTTCAGATGACACCCGCCAGCAACGCCACGTCTGTACCAGGGACCACTTTAATATATTACTCCCCGTCCTTCTCAACCATTACCAATCTCATCTCGGCTCTACTAACTACTACTACTCCTGTCTGTATTACCTCACAGCTTATCACCTGGCTCCCGCAACTTTAAATGCTCTTTCCTTAGTTGTTTCTGTATCATGTTCTCTCTAAAGCTCATGAATCACAGACTAGTAAGATAAACTAATTTCGAAAATATTACTTGGCAGCCTAAACTTTACTGATATGAGCGAAAAATTATTACAACCACAATTGATAGATAAGACACAGCTGAAGGTGAAAGGGAGAATATAAATATATTTTGTCGAGAAGAGCTGAGAAGAATTTCTGTAGTATTAGTTCTCGCTTCATACAGAACAGACGAGTCCCAACAACAGAAGCACAAACTGGGAAAGATACAGTGAAGCATTACTTAAGTGAATTGAGCTTTTGTATACAATCACGAACACTTAATGGAAATGTGAAGTAGATACATTTAGGCGATTCAGGGATCATTGCCCCGGCGACCCAATTCTAGATAAAACCTGATCGACTGATCAATCGGGCTGTTGATGCTGGCAGCACGTAGTCCAATGTAGACACCACAGCTCGACTTATCAAGGACTAATATGAACTCATCAAGTTCCATCTTCATGATAGCGCTAACGATGTTAGTAATTTCCCTTGTATACGAGGGTAGAGTTGAAAATCCAGGGACCCTTTAAACTTAGTGAATCTTGTTTCCTAGTACATACTAGTAGCACCCCTGATTCTCATCAGGGGTGCTTTCGAAGGGAGAAATTTTCAGTTCACCCTCCCTTGATAGAAGATGGCTTGCGCGTTAATTTTTTTTTTTTAGAACAGAATTAAATATTTATAAATTATATATATTTCTGGCCTACGAAACTAGGGAAAGGGTCATGCATGTATTAGTATGTGGGGTGCCCTCTGGTCAATTTTATATACACCATTCCTGGGTTTTGAAATCTGCGAGATAATCTGAGAAACCCTCGTGTGGTCTGCTTCAATTATTATTATTATAATCAAGGGGGAAGCGCTAAACCCGAAGGATTATACAGCGCCTGGGGGGGGATGTGGAAGGCATTCAGGCTTAATTCGGGGAACTGGAGAACAGATCCAATTCTCTAAATCAAGAGCCCCTCACCAACATCAAGGAACCTTCCTTGAGGGGGGTCTGCTTCAAGCTTTCAACACTGGTGTATCCTAACTAAAAGAAGATTTTGATTGCTACTGAGGTGTGTAGGTACCAAATTGTCAATTTATTTTTACAATGTTGTGGTATTTTTACGTGAAATAATTCTAGTTTGCCTCTCCTGAGCGAACTGTACAGATAGAATGATGTCCTATAATTTTAGGCTGTATAAATGAAAGTTCGTCAGTTCACTGTCATAATGAACTTTGAATTGTTAGATTCCAAACAACAATTGGAGAATGCATCTTCTAACAGGCTTCAAACTGATAATTATAATACACTGCTAAAACGAAATTTCACACAGATTTTGAGCTTTGTAATTTTCAATTTGCCAGTTTTATTAATCATCGTTTTCTGTGCAATAACTGAAGAATGTCCCTACTGATTGGTTTCAAACCCTAAAGCCTAGTGAATCAATTAGGGAAATGTTTTGACTGATTTTTAAGCCAATTCACAAATTATATTGAAGAAACTGGGAAAACTTAACGTCAGTCCTCGTGGCTAGCTCTCAGCACCACTCTCAGGCGGCCTTTCCTTGGGACAAGACGTCTTCCCATTGGGCATCCAACTTGGCTCTGGGTTCCCTTCTTGTCTGTCTGGAAGAATCCCTGAGCCAATAAACTACGATCTAGTCTGCAAACATTTACGTTTCCTGCATTGCTCCACACATCTCAGCAACCACAGGCAAGGTGGATTGCCTCTCGCCAGCTACCTTCCGAGCATGGTATAAACAGTAGGTAGCCACTGCTGCAACCATTAACTCAAAATGGCTGGTTACTTCACTGTAAGCCTTTTCCAAATCAGTTTTATAAAACACCAAATTATAAAATAACGTTTATATTTAAATTTTCTGACATGCAAGCAACTGTACGTTGTGTTTTCATACAAAATGCTATAGGTACATGTCATTGACTGAAACGCAGGTTCTGGGAAATCTTTTTTAAACCCACACGATAATGCAGTGTAAAAGCAGCATCAGCAGCAGCAGCAGCATCAGCAGCAGCATCAGCAGCAGCATCAGCAGCAGCATCAGCAGCAGCATCAGAAACAGCATCAGCAGCAGCAGTAGTAAGGAGGGCACTACCGGGAGATGTGGAATAGAAGGGAGAGGACCACAGGTGAGAATAGAGTAGAGGGAGGGACCACAGGGAGATAGTGGTAGAGGGAGGGACCACAGGGAGATAGTGGTAGAGGGAGGGACCACAGGGGGGGATATGGTAGAAGGAAGGGACCACAGGGAGATAGTGGTTAGAGGGAGGGACCACAGGGAGATAGTGGTAGAGGGAGGGACCACAGGGAGATAGTGGTAGAGGGAGGGGACCACAGGAGATAGTGGTAGAGGGAGGGACCACAAGGGAGATAGTGGTAAGAGGGAGGGACCACAGGGAGATAGATGGTAGAGGGAGGGACCACAGGGAGATAGTGGTAGGAGGGGGGACCACAGGGAGATAGTGGTAGAGGGAGGGACCACAGGGAGATAGTGGTAGAGGGAGGGACCACAGGGAGATAATGGTAGAGGGAGGGACCACAGGGAGATAGTGGTAAGGGAGGGACCACAGGGAGATAGTGGTAAGAGGGAGGACCACAGGAGATAGTGGTAAGAGGAGGGACCACAGGCGATAGTGAATAGAGGGAGGGACCACAGGGAGATAGTGGTAGATGAGGAGGACCACAGGAGATAGTGGTAGAAGGAAGGGACCACAGGGAGATAGTGGTAGAGGGAGGGACCACAGGGAGATAGTGGTAGAGGGAGGGACCACAGGGAGATAGTGGTAGAGGGAGGGACCACAGGGCGATAGTGATAGAGGGAGGGACCACAGGGAGATAGTGGTAGAGGGAGGGACCACAGGGAGATAGTGGTAGAAGGAAGGGACCACAGGGAGATAGTGGTAGAGAGAGGGACCCACAGGGAGATAGTGGTAGAGGGAGGGACCACAGGGAGATAGTGGATAGAGGGAGGGACACAGGGAGATATTGGTAGAGGGAGGGACCACAGGGAATAGTGGTAGATGGAGGGACCACAGGGAGATAGTGGTAGAGGGAGGGACCACAGGGAGATAGTGGTAGAGGGAGGGACCACAGGGAGATAGTGGTAGAGGGAGGGACCACAGGGAGATAGTTGTAGAGGGAGGGACCACCGGGAGATAGTGGTAGAGCGAGGGACTACCGGGAGATAGTGGTAGAAGGAAGGGACCACAGGGAGATAGTGGTAGAGGGACCACAGGGAGAAAGTGGTAGAGGGAGGGACCACAGGGAGATAGTGGTAGAGGGACCACAGGGAGATAGTGGTAGAGGGAGGGACCACCGGGAGATAGTGGTAGAGGGAGGGACCACAGGGAGATAGTGGTAGAGGGAGGGACCACAGGGAGATAGTGGTAGGAGGGGGGACCACAGGGAGATAGTGGTAGAGGGAGGGACCACAGGGAGATAGTGTTAGAGGAGGGACCACAGGGAGATAATGGTAGAGGAGGGACCACAGGGAGATAGTGGTAGAGGAGGGACCACAGGGAGATAGTGGTAGAGGGAGGGACCACAGGGAGATAGTGGTAGAGGGAGGGACCACAGGGAGATAGTGGTAGAGGGAGGGACCACAGGGAGATAGTGGTAGGAGGAGGGACCACAGGGAGATAGTGGTAGAGGGACCACAGGGAGATAGTGGTAGAGGGAGGGACCACAGGGAGATAGTGGTAGAGGGAGGGACCACAGGGAGATAGTGGTAGAGGGAGGGACCACAGGGAGATAGTGTAGAGGGAGGACCACAGGGAGATAGTGGTAGAGGGAGGGACCACAGGGAGATAGTGGTAGAGGAGGGACCACAGGGAGATAGTGGTAGAGGAGGGACCACAGGGAGATAGTGGTAGAGGGAGGGACCACAGGGAGATAGTGGTAGAGGGAGGGACAACAGGAGATAGTGTTAAGTTAGAGAGGGACCACAGGGAGATAGTGTTAGAGGGAGGGACCACAGGGAGATAGTGGTAGAGGAAGGACCACAGGGAGATAGTGGTAGAGGGAGGACCACCGGGAGATAGTGGTAGAGGGAGGACTACCGGGAGATAGTGGAAGAAGGAAGGGACCACAGGGACATGTGGTAAGGGAGGGACCACAGGGAGATAGTGGTAGAAGGGAGGACCACAGGGAGATAGTGGTAGAGGAGAGGACCACAGGGAGATAGTGGTAGAGGGAGGGACCACAGGGAGATAGTGGTAGAGGGAGGGACCACAGGGAGATAGTGGTAGAGGGAGGGACCACAGGGAGATAGTGGTAGAGGGAGGGACCACAGGGAGATAGTGGTAGAAGGAAGGGACCACAGGGAGATAGTGGTAGAGGGAGGGACCACAGGGAGATAGTGGTAGAGGGAGGGACCACAGGGAGATAGGTGGTAGAGGGAGGGACCACAGGGAGATAGTGGTAGAGGAGGGACCACAGGGAGATAGTGGTAGAAGGAGGGACCACAGGGAGATAGTGGTAGAGGGAGGGACCACAGAGAGATAGTGGTAGAGGGAGGGACCACATGTGAGATAGTGGTAGAGGGAGGGACCACAGGGAGATAGTGGTAGAGGGAGGGACCACAGGGAGATAGTGGTAGAGGGAGGGACCACAGGGAGATAGTGTTAGAGGGAGGGACCACAGGGAGATAGTGGTAGAAGGAAGGACCACAGGGAGATAGTGGTAGAGGGAGGGACCACCGGGAGATAGTGGTAGAGGGAGGACTACCGGGAGATAGTGGAAGAAGGAAGGGACCACAGGGAGATAGTGGTAGAGGGAGGGACCACAGGGAGATAGTGGTAGAGGGAGGGACCACAGGGAGATAGTGGTAGAAGGAGGACCACAGGGAGATAGTGGTAGAGGGAGGGACCACAGGGAGATAGTGGTAGAGGAGGGACCACAGGGAGATAGTGGTAGAGGGAGGGACCACAGGGAGATAGTGGTTAGAGGAGGGACCACAGGGAGATAGTGGTAGAGGGAGGGACCACAGGGAGATAGTGGTAGAGGGAGGGACCACAGGGAGATAGTGGTAGAGGGAGGGACCACAGGGAGATAGTGGTAGAGGGAGGGACCACAGGGAGATAGTGGTAGAGGAGGGACCACAGGAGATAGTGGTAGAGGGAGGGACCACAGGGAGATAGTGGTAGAGGGAGGGACCACAGGGAGATAGTGGTAGAGGGAGGGACCACAGGGAGATAGTGGTAGAGGGAGGGACCACAGGGAGATAGTGGTAGAGGGAGGGACCACAGGGAGATAGTGGTAGAGGAGGGACCACAGGGAGATAGTGGTAGAAGGAAGGGACCACAGGAGATAGTGGTAGAGGGAGGGACCACAGGGAGATAGTGGTAGAGGAGGGGACCACAGGGAGATAGTTGGTAGAGGAGGGACCACAGGGAGATAGTGGTAGAGGGAGGGACCACAGGGAGATAGTGGTAGAGGGAGGGACCACAGGGAGATAGTGGTAGAGGGAGGGACCACAGGGAGATAGTGGTAGAGGGAGGGACCACACTGAGATAGTGGTAGAGGGAGGGACCACAGGGAGATAGTGGTAGAGGGAGGGACTACCGGGAGATAGTGGTAGAAGGAAGGGACCACAGGGAGATCGTGGTAGAGGGAGGGACCACAGGGAGATAGTGGTAGAAGGAGGGACCACAGGGAGATAGTGGTAGAGGGAGGGACCACAGGGAGATAGTGGTAGAGGGAGGGACCACAGGGAGATAGTGGTACAGGGAGGGACCACAGGGAGATAGTGGTACAAGGAGGGACCACAGGGAGATAGTGGTAGAGGAGGACCACAGGGAGATAGTGGTAGAGGGAGGGACCACAGGGAGATAGTGGTAGAGGGAGGGACCACAGGGAGATAGTGGTAGAGGGAGGGAACACAGGGAGATAGTGGTAGAGGGAGGGAACACAGGAGATAGTGGTAGAGGGAGGGAACACGGGAGATAGTGGAGAGGAGGGAACACAGGAGATAGTGGTAGAGGGAGGGAACACAGGGAGATAGTGGTAGAGGGAGGGGACCACAGGGAGATAGTGGTAGAGGGAGGGACCACAGGGAGATAGTGGTAGAGGGAGGGACCACAGGGAGATAGTGGTGAGGGAGGGACCACAGGGAGATAGTGGTAGAGGGAGGGACCACAGGAGATAGTGGTAGAGGGAGGGACCACAGGAGATAGTGGTAGAGGGAGGGACCCAGGAGATAGTGGTAGAGGGAGGGACCAACAGGAGATATGGTAGAGGAGGGACCACAGGGAGATAGTGGTAGAGGGAGGGACCACAGGGAGATAGTGGCAGAGGGAGGGACCACAGGGAGATAGTGGTAGAGGGAGGGACCACAGGGAGATAGTGGTAGAGGAGGAGGGACCACAGGGAGATAGTGGGAGAAGGGAGGGACCACAGGGAGATAGTGGGACAGGGAGGGACCACAGGAGATAGTGGTAGAGGGAGGACCACAGGGAGATAGTGGTAGAGAAGGACCACAGGGAGATAGTGGTAGAGGGAGGGACCACAGGGAGATAGTGGTAGAGGGAGGGACCACACGGAGATAGTGTAGAGGGAGGGACCACAGGAGATAGTGGTAGAAGGAGGACGATAAGTAAAGGAGGACACCAGGGAGAAGGGAGGATGACAGGGAGATAGTGGTAGAGGGTGGACCACGGGAGATAGTGGTAGAAGGGAGGGACGATAGGTAGAAGGGAGGGACGATAGGTAGAAGGGAGGGACGACAGGTAGAAGGGAGGGACGACAGGTAGAAGGGAGGGACGACAGGGAGAAGGGAGGGATGACAGGGAGACCGTGGTAGAAGGGAGGGACGACAGGGAGAAGGGAGGGACCACAGGGAGATAGTGGTAGAGGGAGGGACCACAGGGAGATAGTGGTAGAGGGAGGGACCACAGGGAGATAGTGGTAGAGGGAGGGACCACAGGGAGATAGTGGTAGAAGGGAGGGACCACAGGGAGATAGTGGTAGAGGGAGAGACCACAGGGAGATAGTGGTAGAGGGAGGGACCACAGGGAGATAGTGGTAGAAGGGAGGGACGGTAGGTAGAAGGGAGGGACGGTAGGTAGAAGGGAGGGACGACAGGTAGAAGGGAGGGAGCGACAGGTAGAAGGTAGGAGGGCACACAGGTAGAAGGGAGGGACGACAGGGAGAAGGGAGGGATGACAGGGAGATAGTGGTAGAAGGGAGGGACGACAAGTAGAAGGGAGGGACGACAGGTAGAAGGGAGGGACGACAGGTAGATGGGAGGGACGACAGGTAGAAGGGAAGGACGAGAGGGAGAAGGGAGGGATGACAGGTAGAAGGGAGGGACGACAGGTAGAAAGGAGGGACGACAGGTAGAAAGGAGGGACGACAGGTAGAAGGGAGGGACGACAGGGAGAAGGGAGGGATGACAGGGAGGTAGTGGTAGAAGGGAGGGACGACAGGTAGAAGGTAAGGACGACAGGTAGAAAGGAGGGACGACAGGTAGAAAGGGACGACAGGGAGAAGGGAGGGATGACAGGGATATATGGTAGAAGGGAGGGACGACAGGGAGAAAGGAGGGATGACAGGGAGACAGTGGTAAAAGGGAGGGACGACAGGGAAAAGGGAGGGACGACAGGTAGAAGGAAGGGACGACAGGTAGAAGGTAGGGACGACAGACAGAAGGGAGGGACGACAGGTAGAAGGGAAGGACGACAGGAGAAGGGAGGGATGACAGGTAGAAGGAGGGACGACAGGTAGAAAGGAGGGACGATAGGGAGGGATGACAGGGAGGTAGTGATAGAAGGGAGGGACGACAGGTAGAAAGTAAGGACGAAAGGTAGAAGGGAGGGACGACAGGGAGAAAGGAGGGATGACAGGGAGACAGTGGTAAAAGGGAGGGACGACAGGGAAAAGGGAGGGACGACAGGTAGAAGGAAGGGACGACAGGTAGAAGGTAAGGACGACAGGCAGAAGGGAGGGACGACAGGTAGAAGGGAATGACGATAAGTAGAAGGTAGGGACGACAGGGAGAGAGGGAGGATGACAGCGAGATAGTGGTAGAAGGGAGGGACGACAGGGAAAAGAGGGAGGGACGACAAGTAGAAGGGAGGGATGACAGGTAGAAGGGAAGGACGACAGGGAGAAGGGAGGGATGACAGGTTAGAAGGAAGGGACGACAAGTAGAAGGGAAGGACGACAGGGAGAAGGGAGGGATGACAGGTAGAAGGGAGGGACGATAGGTAGAAGGGAGGGACGATAGGAAGAAGGGAGGGACGACAGGTAGAAGGGAGGGACGACAGGGAGAAGGGAGGGATGACAGGGAGATAGTGGTAGAAGGAGGATGACAGGGAGATAGTGGTAGAAGGGAGGGACGACAATTAGAAGGGAGGGACGACAAGTAGAAGGGAAGGGCGACAGGGAGAAGGAGGGATGACAGGTGAAGGGAGGGACGATAGGTAGAAGGGAGGGACGACAGGTAGGAGGGACGACAGGTAGAAGGGAGGGACGACAGGTAGAAGGAGAGGGACGACAGGTAGAAGGGAGGGACGACAGGGAGAAGGGAGGGATGACAGGGAGATAGTGGTAGAAGGGAGGGACGACAAGTAGAAGGGAGGGACGACAAGTAGAAGGGAGGGACGACAGGTAGAAGGGAAGGACGACAGGGAGAAGGGAGGGATGACAGGTAGAAGGGAGGGACGACAGGTAGAAGGGAGGGACGACAGGTAGAAGGGAGGGACGACAGGTAGAAGGGAGGGATGACAGGTAGAAGGGAGGGACGACAGGGAAAGGAGGACAGGTAGAAAGGAGGGACGACAGGGAGAAGGGAGGGATGACAGGGAGGTAGTGGTAGAAGGGAGGGACGACAGGTAAAAGGTAAGGACGACAGGTAGAAGGGAGGGACGACAGGTAGAAAGGGACGACAGGGAGAAGGGAGGGATGACAGGGAGATAGTGGTAGAAGGGAGGGACGACAGGAAGAAGGAGGGATGACAGGGAGACAGTGGTAAAAGGGAGGGACGACAGGTAGAAGGGAGGGACGACAGGTAGAAGGAAGGGACGACAGGCAGAAGGTAGGGACGACAGGCAGAAGGGAGGGACGACAGGTAGAAAGGAGGGACGACAAGTAGAAGGGAGGGATGACAGGTGAGAAGGAGGGATTACAGGGAGATAGTGGTAGAAGAGGGATGACAGGGAGAAGGGAGGGATTACAGGGAGATAGTGGTAGAAGGGAGGGACGACAAGAAAAAGGGAGGGACGACAGGTAGAAGGGAAGGACGACAGGGAGAAGGGAGGGATGACAGGTAGAAAGGAGGGACGATAGGTAGAAGGGAAGGACGAAAGGTAGAAGGGAGGGACGACAGGTAGAAGGGAGGGACGACAGGGAAAAGGGAGGGACGACAAGTAGAAGGGAGGGATGACAGGGAGAAGGGAGGGATTACAGGGAGATAGTGGTAGAAGGGAGGGACGACAAGTAGAAGGGAGGGACGACAAGTAGAAGGGAAGGACGACAGGGAGAATGGAGGGATGACAGGTAGAAGGGAGGGACGATAGGTAGAAAGGAGGGACGATAGGTAGAAGGGAGGGACGACAAGTAGAAGGGAGGGACGACAGGTAGAAGGGAAGGACGACAGGGAGAAGGGAGGGACGACAGGGAGAAGGGAGGGATGACAGGGAGGTAGTGGTAGAAGGGAGGGACGATAGGTAGAAGGAGGGACGACAGTGAAGAAGGGAGGGACGACAGGTAGAAGGGAGGGATGACAGGTAGAGGGAGGAGGAGGATGACAGGTAGAAGGGAGGGACGACAGGTAGAAGGAGGGATGACAGGGAGTAGTGGTAGAAGGGAGGGACGACAGGTAGAAGGGAGGGACGAAAGGTAGAGACGGGAGGGACGATAGGTAGAAGGGAGGGACGACAGGTAGAAGGGAGGGATGACAGGTAGAAGGGAGGGACGACAGGGAGAGGGAGGAGATGACAGGTAGAAGGAGGGACGACAGGTAGAAGGGAGGGACGACAGTAGAAAGGAGGGATGACAGGTAGACAGGAGGACGACAGGTAGAAAGGAGGGACGACAGGGAGAAGGGAGGGATGACAGGGAGGTAGTGGTAGATGGGAGTGACGAACAGGTAGAAGGTAGGACGACAGGTAGAAGGGAGGGACGACAGGTAGAAAGGAGACGACAGGGAGAAGGGAGGGATGACAGGGAGATAGTGGTAGAAGGGAGGGACGACAGGGGAGACAGTGGTAAAGGGAGGACGACAGGGAAAAGGGAGGGACGACAGGGAAAAGGGAGGGACGACAGGTAGAAGGAAGGGACGACAGGTAGAAGGTAGGGACGACAGGCAGAAGGGAGGGACGACAGGTAGAAAGGAGGGACGATAAGTAGAAGGGAGGGACGACAGGGAGAAGGGGGGATGACAGGGAGATAGTGGTAGAAGGGAGGGACGACAGGGAAAAGGGAGGGACGACAAGTAGAAGGGAGGGATGACAGGGAGAAGGGAGGGATTACAGGGAGATCGTGGTAGAAGGAACTGACGACAGGTAGAAGGGAGGGACGACAGGTAGAAGGGAGGGACGACAGGTAGAAGGGATACACGACAGGTAGAAGGGATACACGACAGGGAACACTATCTACTCTCACCACCCAGATCTCCAGCAGAAGGAATTCTTTTTCACTGATGACAAATATTACTGAGAGGAAAATCCTTTCGCCAGAATGTTTCTCTCAGTTTGTTAGACTGATGTGAATCCTACATGGATTTGGGAAAATTAGGTTAATACAATTTAAAATGTGATATATCATCGTACCCTGCAAGAAGACTGACAGTGATATTGCAGATCGAATGTTACTCATGCCTAGGACACATTTTCAACACTTTGTAAAATTGATGTGTAAAAACAAAAGTCTGAATGCCATTTACACAGATTTAAATTCACAGAAATATGAATAACGGCAGAACGCTATATACAAATACACAATATTTGACTAAAATGTTTTAACTTTGAAGAGAAGACGTTTGTTAGAGTAACAATGTTTACCTTCCTGCTTAAGAATACACGCCACTGGTGAGCACAGTATCAAGTATATCACCTGAGGCACACATCACACAATCAAAATTTACAACGAATGCTTGTTTATCGTAGATTAGCTTTAAGAAATAAGTATTTATATAATCTAGGTGTTACATGGCAGTGTATACGATACTGTATATAATATGATGTACTCCAAAGTCCTCAAGTACGACAGTGTATTGAGCAAACATTTGGAAGCGAGTGCAGACCTTGATACACCCATATGTATCAAGGTCTTACTAAATTGCTGTCAGAAATGACTAGATATGTCGCACTTTTTTGAAGTTATATAAGTAATCTTTACTGATGTTGTCACTCTTAATAAAACGCTTGATAGTTTCATTTAAAGGCTAACTGTTCACTGTAATATCAGAGCTGTTTATCTGAAAGGACCAACTGGCTTTCTATAATGATGCCAGTAATATAAAGTAATCCTAGGTATCTAAATTGTATGATATACTATGTAGAAACTACTAATACTTATTATCATTATTATCATGACAAGCACCCCCGCCATCGCCACAGACAGTGGCACTAAGTACGTAGTCGTTTCACTGTATCTCAGTTGTACGTGAGTTCTGAGATACAGCAACTATTAAGTGCTTGAATGTGCGTTTGGAAGATTATCATCTACAGGTCTAGTAACGATGGGTTCTGTGAGTGGTCGGATACTGTGAAACCATGTTTGAGGAAGATTATTCCGACAGTGTGTCATCTTAAGGAAACAGTCAATCTGAGCAAAGAATAATCAGCAGTTAACTTGGATCCAAACAGTTGCAGAAGGTTAGAAAGTATCATCATCTTCCATGAAGACCGAGATGCAGAAGATCTCGACTGTGTTGAACCTGGAAAATTTAAGGAAGACGCTAAGACATCTGAATAAGGAAATTCATCAATGGTCGAAGATACGGCGAGACGATTGCATCGCTTCATTAAGGAAACGTCATTAAGGTACGGCTACACCTAGATAGAATATCTGTCACCAGGACGCACAGTTATAGACGAAGATTAGCCTTCATATGCGCGTACGCGCATACATGATAGGTCTGACAAGTAGTTATATGAATTTAACTACAGCAAATGTAAAGTTATGAATATCGAGGTAAAGACCGCATTAAACATTGTACAAGCTCGAGTGACAAAGGCTGCAAATCTCCATGAAAGAGGAGCACCTCGGCGTGAGCATAGCACCAAACATTTCACCTGAGTCACACAACTACATAACCGGTACAGGAAACGAGGCTAATAAATTTAAAGATAACTTTCAGGAACATCATCAAGGAGGGTTTTACAACCTTGTACACGGCATATGTCACGCCCATCTTGGAGTATGCAGCGCCAGTGTGGAACTCACATCTGGTTAAGCATGTAAATATGAAAAAGGGCAAAGGTTTAAAACGAAATTAGTCCGAGCTGAGGGGTACTAACTATAAGGAAAGTAAAAAGGAGCTAAACCTTACGACACTAGAGGACTGAAGAACCATAGGAGACATCATTATGACATACAAAATACTAAGAGATAGTCACAGGGTGGCCACTGAGATTCTGAGAGGCGGGTTTCAAGTACACGAGGGCACAGCTGGAAGTTAATAAGTACATATAAGTCACGATGGCAATATAAACACAAATGCAGTATAATGTGATCCTTTATTGACTACGTTTCGCCCACACAGTGGGCTTTTTCAAGTCACAAACAGAACTACCTGGGGTGGAAGGAACGCGAGTATTTATAGTCCGGCTGAGGTCAGGTGAAGAATGCTGCATCTGATGATGTACCGAGTTGGGTTGTAGAGTCTAAAAACTTGGGTAGCTTGGAAAGGAGACTGGACAAGTTTGTGAGCAGACCTTCTACAGTGTTCTTATGTGGGATAGCGATGAAGAAGTTTCTTGGCAAGTGGTTCAACTTCTTCATCGCTATCCCACATAAGAACAATCCAACTCGGTACATCATCAGATGCAGCATTCTTCACCTGACCTCAGCCGGACTATAAATACTCGCGTTCCTTCCACCCCAGGTAGTTCTGTTTGTGATTGAAAAAGCCACTGTGTGGGCGAAACGTAGTCAATAAAGGATCACATTATACTGCATTTGTGTTTATATTGCCATTGTGTCGGTATTTTATACCATTTATTTCCATCCTACATATAAGTCACACACACACACAGACACACACACACACACACACACACACACACACACACACACACACACACACCACACACACACACACACACACACACACACATACACACACACACACACACACACACACACACACACACACACACACACACACACACACACACACACACACATACACACACACACACACACACACACACACACACACACACACACACACACACACACACATACACACACACACACACACACACACACACACACACACACACACACACACACACCAGCACGGATTCATGGAAGACAAATCCTGTGTCACTAACCTTCTGGAGTTTATGATAAAGTAACAGAAGTAAGACGAGAGAGAAGGCCTTCGACACAGTTCCTCACAAGGATTAGTGCAGAAGCTAGAGGATCAGGCACGTAAAACAGGAAGGGCACTGCAATAGATCAGAGAATACCTGACAGGGAGGCAACGACGAGTAATGGTACTTGATGAAGTATCATAGTAGGCATCTATGACGAGCGGCGTCCCACAGGGGTCGGTCCTAGGACCAGTGCTATTTTTTTAGTATATGTTAACATGCTGGAAGGGATAGACTCAGAAATGTCCCTGTTCGCAGATGATGTGAAGTTAATGAGGAGAATTAAATCGGATGAGGATCAGGCAGAACTTCAAAGAGACCTAGACAGGCTGAACACCTGGTCCAGCAACTGGCTTCTCGAATTTAACCCCGCCAAATGCAAAGTCATGAAGATCGGGGAAGGGCAAAGAAGACCGCAAACAGAGTATAGGCTAGGTGACCAAAGACTACAAACCTCAGTGGAGAAAGATCTTGGGGTGATTATAACATCGAGCACGTCTGCGGAATCACACATCAACCAGATAACTGCTGCAGCATATGGGTGCCTGGCAGACCTGAGAATAGCGTTCCGATACCTTAGTAAGGAATCGTTCAAGACACTGTAAACCGTGCGCGTCAGGCCCATACTGGAGTATGCAGCATCAGTTTGAAATCCACACTGGGTCGAGCACGTCAAGAAATTAGAGAAAGGGCAAAGGTTTGCGACAAAGTTCCAGAGCTAAGGGGAATGTTCTATGAAGAAAGGTTAAGGAACATCGGCCTGAAGACACTGGAGGACAGGAGGGTTAGGGAAGACATAATAACGACATACAAAATACTGCGTGGAATAGACAAGATGGATAGAGACAGGATGTTCCAGAGAGGGGACACAGAAACAAGGGGTCATACTTAGAAGTTGAAGACTCAGATGAGTCAAAGGGACGTTAGGAAGTATTTCTTCAGTCATAGGGTAGTCGGGAAGTGGAATAGTCTAGCAAGTGATGTAGTCGTCACTCTATGTAGATGACTTCGCTATTGCTTGTGCAGGCGCTGACTGTCACCTCATTACAGTTTCTCTCCAGCATGCGGTCGACCGTGTTTCCAATTGGGCCACCACACATGGGTTTAAATTTTCCAATACCAAAACTCACCAAATTACTTTCACTAGACGCTCTGTCATCTCCGATCATCCTTTGTACCTCTATGGCTTCCGTATCCCTGAACGTGATAGTCAGGTTTCTAGGCCTTCTCTTTGACCGTAGGTTATCCGGGAAAACCCACATTAC
>NC_069456.1:6784809-6819809 GCF_026875155.1 Cherax quadricarinatus
GCACTACCATCACTCTGACAGTGGCACTACCATCACTCTGAAAACAGTGGCACTACCATCACTGACAAGTGGCACTACCATCACTGACAACAGTGGCACTACCATCACTCTGACAACAGTGGCACTACCATCACTCTGACAACAGTGGCACTACCATCACTCTGACAACAGTGGCTCTACCATCACTCTGACAACAGTGGCACTACCACCACTGACAACAGTGGCACTACCATCACTCTGACAACAGGGGCACTACCTTCACTCTGACAACAGGGGCACTACCATCACTCTGACAACAGGGGCACTACCATCACTCTGACAACAGTGGCACTACCATCACTCTGAAAACAGTGGCACTACCATCACTGACAACAGGGGCACTACCATCACTGACAACAGCGGCACTACCATCACTGACAACAGTGGCACTACCATCACTGACAACAGTGGCACTACCATCACTGACAACAGTGGCACTACCATCACTGACAACAGTGGCACTACCATCACTCTGACAACAGTGACACTACCATCACTGACAACAGTGGCACTACCATCACTGACAACAGGGGCACTACCATAACTCTGACAACAGTGGCACTACCATCACTCTGACAACAGGGGCACTACCATCACTCTGACAACAGTGGCACTACCTTCACTCTGACAACAGGGGCAGGACCATCACTCTGACAACAGGGGCACTAAAATCACTGACAACAGGGCACTACCTTCACTCTGACAACAGGGGCACTACCTTCACTCTGACAACAGGGGCACTACCTTCACTCTGACAACAGGGGCACTACCTTCACTCTGACAACAGGGCACTACCATCAGTCTGACAACAGGGCACTACCATCACTCTGACAACAGGGCACTACCTTCACTGACAACAGGGCACTACCTTCACTCTGACAACAGGGGCACTACCTTCACTCTGACAACAGGGGCACTACCTTCACCCTGACAACAGGGGCACTACCTTCACGCTGACAACAGGGGCACTACCTTCACTCTGACAACAGGGGCACTACCTTCACTCTGACAACAGTGACATTACCATCACTCTGACAACAGGACACTACCATCACTGACAACAGGGCACTACCTTCACTGACAACAGGGGCACTACCATCACTCTGACAACAGGGGCACTACCATCAGTCTGACAACAGGGCACTACCATCACTCTGACAACAGGGCACTACCATCAGTCTGACAACAGGGCACTACCATCACTCTGACAACAGGGCACTACCTTCACTGACAACAGGGCACTACCTTCACTCTGACAACAGGGGCACTACCTTCACTCTGACAACAGGGGCACTACCTTCACTCTGACAACAGGGGCACTACCATCACTCTGACAACAGGGGCACTACCTTCACTCTGACAACAGGGGCACTACCATCACTCTGACAACAGGGGCACTACCATCACTCTGACAACAGGGCACTACCTTCACTCTGACAACAGGGGCACTACCTTCACCCTGACAACAGGGGCACTACCTTCACCCTGACAACAGGGGCACTACCTTCACTCTGACAACAGGGGCACTACCTTCACTCTGACAACAGGGGCACTACCATCACTGACAACAGTGGCACTACCATCACTCTGACAACAGGGCACTACCATCACTGACAACAGGGCACTACCTTCACTGACAACAGGGGCACTACCATTACTCTGACAACAGTGGCACTACTTTCACTGACAACAGGGGCAGTACATTCACTCTGACAACAGGGGCAGTACCTTCACTCTGACAACTGGGGCACTACCATCACTCTGACAACAGGGGCACTACCTTCACTCTGACAACAGGGGCACTACCATCACTCTGACAACAGGGGCACTACCATCACTCTGACAACAGGAGCACTACCATCACTCTGACAACAGGGGCACTACTTTCACTCTGACAACTGGGGCACTACCTTCACTCTGACAACAGGGGCACTACCTTCACTCTGACAACAGGGGCACTACCTTCACTCTGACAACAGGGGCACTACCTTCACTCTGACAATAGGGGCACTACCTTCACTCTGACAACAGGGGCACTACCTTCACTCTGACAACAGGGGCACTACCTTCACTCTGACAACAGGGGCACTACCTTCACTCTGACAACAGGGGCACTACCATCACTCTGACAACAGTGTCACTACCATCACTCTGACAACAGTGGCAATACCATCACTCTGACAACAGGGCACTACCATCACTGACAACAGGGCACTACCTTCACTGACAACAGGGGCACTACCATTACTCTGACAACAGTGGCACTACTTTCACTCTGACAACAGAGGCAGTACCTTCACTCTGACAACAGGGGCAGTACCTTCACTCTGACAACAGGGGCAGTACCATCACTCTGACAACAGGGGCAGTACCATCACTCTGACAACAGGGGCACTACCATCAGTCTGACAACAGGGCACTACTATCACTCTGACAACAGGGCACTACTATCACTCTGACAACAGGGCACTACCATCACTCTGACAACAGGGGCACTACCTTCATTCTGACAACAGGGGCACTACCTTCACTCTGACAACAGGGGCACTACCATCACTCTGACAACAGGGGCACTACCATCACTCTGACAACAGGGGCACTACCATCACTCTGACAACAGGGGCACTACTTTCACTCTGACAACAGGGGCACTACCTTCACTCTGACAACAGGGGTACTACCTTCACTCTGACAACAGGGGCACTACCTTCACTCTGACAACAGGGGCACTACCTTCACTCTGACAACAGTGGCACTACCTTCTCTGACAACAGGGGAACTACCATCACTGACAACAGGGGCACTACCATCACTGACAACAGGGGCACTACCATCACTCTGACAACAGGGGCACTACCATCACTGACAACAGGGGCACTGCCATCACTCTGACAACAGGGGCACTACCTTCACCCTGACAACAGGGGCACTACCATCACTGACAACAGGGGCACTACCATCACTGACAACAGGGGCACTACCATCACTCTGACAACAGAGGCACTACCATCACTCTGACAACAGGGGCACTACCTTCACCCTGACAACAGGGGCACTACCTTCACCCTGACAACAGGGGCACTACCATCACTGACAACAGGGGCACTACCATCACTGACAACAGGGGCACTACCATCACTCTGACAACAGGGGCACTACCATCACTCTGACAACAGGGCACTACCATCACTCTGACAACAGGGGCACTACCTTCACTATGACAACAGGGGCAGTACCTTCTCTGACAACAGGGGAACTACCATCACTGACAACAGGGGCACTACCATCACTGACAACAGGGGCACTACCATCACTCTGACAACAGGGCAACTACCATCACTCTGACAACAGGGGCACTACCATCACTCTGACAACAGGGGCACTGCCATCACTCTGACAACAGGGGCACTACCTTCACCCTGACAACAGGGGCACTACCATCACTGACAACAGGGGCACTACCATCACTGACAACAGGGGCACTACCATCACTCTGACAACAGGGGCACTACCATCACTCTGACAACAGGGGCACTACCATCACTCTGACAACAGGGGCACTACCTTCACCCTGCCAACAGGGGCACTACCATCACTGACAACAGGGCACTACCATCACTGACAACAGGGGCACTACCATCACTCTGACAACAGGGGCACTACCATCACTCTGACAACAGGGCACTACCATCACTCTGACAACAGGGCACTACCATCAGTCTGACAACAGGGGCACTACCATCACTCTGACAACAGGGGCACTACCATCACTCTGACAACAGGGCACTACCATCACTCTGACAACAGGGCACTACCATCACTCTGACAACAGGGCACTACCATCACTCTGACAACAGGGCACTACCATCACTGACAACAGGGGCACTACCATCACAATGACAAAAGGGGCACTACCATCAGTCTGACAACAGGGCACTACCATCAGGCTGACAACAGGGCACTACCATCACTCTGACAACAGGGCACTACCATCACTCTGACAACAGGGCACTACCATCACTCTGACAACAGGGCACTACCATCACTCTGACAACAGGGGCACTACCATCACTCTGACAACAGGGGCACTACCATCACTGACAACAGGGGCACTAACATCACTGACAACAGGGGCACTAACATCACTGACAACAGGGGCACTACCTTCACCCTGACAACAAAGGCACTACCATCACTGACAACATGGCACTACCATCACTGACAACATGGCACTACCATCACACTGACAACAGGGCACTACCATCACACTGACAACAGGGCACTACCATCAGACCAGTGGGTTGGTGAACAAAACATTTATGGAAGAGAATGGTGTGTGACTAAGGCATCAGTATATCTTAAGTCATCATTGTTTCCTTCAAGGCGAAGTTTGGGTTATGATTTATGGAATTTGTTTTTGGGGAAGATTGAGGAATAATGGTTTAGCACGAGATAATCTACCATGGAGCAGGGAAGTGTCACTGTTGTCCTACCTGATATAGACCATGTAGCTGATGTATTTTGACGTCAGTTCCAGTTTTTATGATGCATTTCTAGGAGTGCTCACCAGCGCTAAAAAAAAAATAACCTTTAAGGTTTTAGATGGGTTTGCCTGAGCATATTAACAGCAATAAGGATATTTCTTTCAGTAACACGATGTCTGATGCTTGGAATATCAAGTTTCTTTCCGCATGTTTAGAATTTTGGTGGTACGTGGACATCCTAGAATTGACACTCATCACATTTTTCTGCAATATTTCCAATCCTCCAAGCTTCCAGTTTGACACAGACTTAAGTAATGGTGCAGCTTATTCAACCAGTGATTTAATGTAAGAAAAATACATAATTTTCACAATTTTAACATTAGCTCTATACGTAGAATGAAAACCTGCTACAACTCTTAGGTGCTCTCAGCTTTCTTTGTATTAGAGGCAAAGTCTTGTTAGAACAAGTTCAAAGTAGAGGGACCTTAAACCCGAGATACTTCTGTCAGATTATATATTCCTGCCGACACACATCATACAAATGGATTCTGCAGACTGCACCTATGTCGGGAAGGACGCTTACCTGAAATCCACCTGGAGGGTGTTCCGGGGGTCAGTGCCCCCGCGGCTCAGTTCATGGCTAAGCCTGGCGGTGAATCAGGGCCTGATCAACCAGGCTGTTACTGCCGGACGCCCAAATCCAACTTACGAACCACAGCTTGGCTAGTCAGGTACTGACTTTAAGTATCTGTCTAGCTTCTCCTTAAAGACAGCCAGGGGTCTATTGGTAATGCCCCTTATATATGCTGGGAGGCAGTTGCACAGTCTTGGGCCCCTGACACTTACTGTGTTATCTCTTAGTGTACTCACCGCACCCATGCTTTTAATTGAGGGATATTGCACCACCTGCCGAGTCCGTTGCTTTCATAAGGAGTGATTGCCGTGTGCAGATTTCAGACTCCCTCGAGGATTTTCCATGTGTAAATTATGATGTATATTTCTCGCTTGCGTTCCAAGGAGTACAGTCCAAGGGATTTCAAACGGTCCCAGTAATTGAGGTGCTTGACTGTACTTATACCTGCAGTGGAAGTTCTCTATATATTCTCCAGAACTGCAATTTCGCCTGTCATGAGAGGGGTCGTAAATATACTGCAGTATTCCAGCTTAGAATCATCATTAGTTTGGTATCCCTTGTTTTGAAGTTTCTGATATTCCATTCTATAATTTTCCCAGCAGATATGACAGTGACATTATTGATATCTTTCAAAATGAGATCCTCTGACATTATCGCTCCCAAGTCTTTCACATTAGTTTCCCGCTTGATTGTGTGGTTAGAATTTTTATATTCGATCTAATTTTATTTCCTAAAGTTTTCCATAGCGGTGTAATTAAAATTTGTCCTCACTGAACTTCATATTGTTTTTTTGTAGATTTATAGTGCCCTCAGTGGATGACATGCTTGTGTAAATTCTAGTATCGTAAACAAAGGTAGACAGTGCTATTATGGTTTACATCTGTGTGTCTCTATATGAGGATGGGAACGGAACGGAGCTTTTCGCTGTCCTTAACTTTTACTATTACTCTTTGTGTACTTTTGGTGAGAAAGTTAAAATTCCATCTCACTTTTCTCGTTATTAATTTATCACGCATTTTGTGTTGGGGAATCCGGTTTGTGTGAATCATTATATCACCAGTAAAGCTAATCACATAACTGAGCTGGCTAAGTATAGTATTTCATAAAGCATTACTAATTATGAATATTTTAAATGGTGAGATTTAGGACATTTTCGTGTGAGAAATTCAGTCTTGTACATTTAGAGTATGTCTTGGATCATACAAGATTTTATGTTGTACGGGTAGCCTCATTTCTAGCGGAGAAGCCTTCCTTGTACAACTGTGCTGACAAGTTCACTAATTAACTGCCGCTTGACTATATTAAAGGCAGATTTACGGTCAAGAAGGGTAGCACTGGAGTTTGTGTGTGTGTGTGTGCAAGGTGAGAAAGGCGGCTATGTAATGATACATGTTTCTTCCATGCATAAAACCATACAGCCGAGGAGACGTAAATTGTGATTGTACACACGAGACTTTAAAATCCTCTCAAATAATTTACACTAGCTAATAAGAGATTTTGGGCCAAATGCATTTTGTTTGAGTTTTGGAATTAATATATAATTATTCTTCCAGGATTTAGGGAGCTCCCCAGTTACACAGCTCATACTGTATAGTTCAAATACAGAATTTCCTGGGACTTGACAGAGCAATTTGAGTGTAATGTAAATAATACCATCCTTGACAAGCGACTTTGATTTGCCATTAGTTGATGCAACATCGAGCTCAAACTTCGTGAAAAGAATGTTGTAGTCGTCTTCCTTTTTGAGCATAAAGCAAATAAATTTCTGGCATTATGTTTGGCCTCTAATTCCGTCTGTAGTAATGGGTATATTGTCACAACTAGAAGGGCGGGTACATCCTGTGTGTAGAGGATGAGGGTGAGCGATCTGACCAATCTTGTTACCGTTGATTGTATTTATGTACAACCATGTGGGGCTAAGTGGCGTGTAGGCCTTGAGACCATTAACAAATGTTTTCCGGTCTGTTTGCCGAAGATCCTCTGTCAAATGTTTCCTGGCAGCAGCGAGGCAGTTTGAAAGAGATTCAACATTTCAGGGGTGCTATTTTTTTCTATATGCTAGGCCTAATTTTCGAGCAGCACGTTTCAGTACTCAGTTTTAGATAAATGTAGTAGCATATGAAGCTTGAAGTACATGGTGGTCTGAATAGTTATCCAGGCAGTTCTAAATATCAGAGTATTGTTTACAAGGTCATTTTTAAAGTTATCGACAGAGGAATATTTTAAGGAATTGTACCAGTTTCTAATACGAGCAACAAATAACAAAAAAAGGCACAATACCGTGACTGGAACGATATACAAATAACCCGCACATAGAGAGAGGAGCTTACGACGACGTTTCGGTCCGACTTGGACCATTTACAAAGTCACACTAACGAGAAGTTTTCCCGTCTTGGCTACCCTTCCCATTTCATAGACTCTGCCTTCTCACGTGCTAAACGTAATTTCTTCTCTCCCAAACTATCTACTTCTGGGAACTCTTCTATCCTCTGCCTTCCCTACATTTCCGGTCTTTCTAATCTCAACAATTCTCTCCTTTTCTTAGACATCAAGCTTACTTTCCGCCAGACTAACACTTCGCACTAATCTCGTTCATACCTCTCTTCCCTCTACTGATGTTCCTGGTGTCTACTCTATTTCTTGCTCCTCTTGTCCTCTTCAATACTTTGGAGAAACTGGCCGATCTCTTTCTGACAGACTTAGGGAGCACAAAAATAGTGTTAGGCTTGCCGACACTAACAATGCTCTTTTCTGTCACGTCAGAGATCACAGCCATCCTATTGACTGGTCTTCTGCTAAAACTGTCTTCCCTACTTCCAACTTTAACAGTCGCCGTCTGGTTGAATCCTCCCTAATACACAACTTTCCTTGTGTGAATCTTAGTCCTGGCTTCGTCTCTGCAGATGCCTTCCTCTCCCACTACATTGTAAAATGCTCCAAACTTCAGAACACCCGTGACTTAACCTGATTCCTCATTTTTCTTCTTCTCCCTCTTCCCCTTTCCTCTTTCCTTTTTCTCTTCTGGGTTGTCTTTCCTCTGCCTTGTGTTTCTGTTTCTTCATTATTTATTTTATATTCCCCCCCCCCGACCTCTGTGTTCTCGCTCTCCCTCTGTGGGCACCTAGCTCCCTTGCAGTGCTCCCCTTTCTTAGTATTTGACTGGCTGCTCCTCCTTAGTTTCTTCCACCTCCGCTGCTGCTGCGTGCTGCTGCTGCTGCTGCTGCTGCTGCTGCTGCTGCTGCTGCTGCTGCTGCGCCGCCTGCTGCGCGCTCGCGCCTCCGCCTCCGCCTTCCGCGCTCCGCCTCTGCTCTCCTCTCTCTCTGCTCTCTGCTCTCTGCTCTCCTCTGCTCCTCCTCTCTCCTCTCCTCTCTCTCTCTCTGCCTCTCTCCTCCTCTCTTCTTACTACCTCCTACCTCTCTCTACCTACTCACTACTACTTCTCCTCTCTGCCTATGCATACCCGTCCTGCTCTACTTCTCTTTAGTGTGACTGTAAATGGTCCGAGTCGGACCGAAAAGTCGTCGTAAGCTCGTCTCTTCTATGTGCGGGTTATTTGTATATGAGCAGCAAAGTTGTCCTGCTGAAAAAGAATAAAAAGGCACAATACCGTGACCGGAACGATACACATTTAACCCGCAAACAGGAGAAAGAAGCTTACGACGACGTTTCGATCCGATTTGGACTATTTACAAAGTCACAGTGCGACTTTTTCCCTGTGACTATTTACAAAGCTCACAGTGTGACTTTGTAAATGGTCCAATTCGGACCGAAACATTGTCGCAAGCTTCTCTTCTATGTGCGGGTTATTTGTGTATTGCCACACTGGTCAGGGGAACATCAAAGCGTTTCCGCCTGAATATCCCACCAGGAAAGATAGTATTATCAATACCGGTAGTGGTTAGTCTTGGAAATTATCTAATACATCTACAGTGGAAGACTCACAGCTGGCGAAGGTAATGTTGACATCAAGACAGATCAAGGATGCCTCCATAGACATGTGTGCGTTGAACGTCACCTATGATTTGCACATCATGACAGTGACAAAAGTTGTATACAATTACGATTATTAAACTGAGTTTCCAATATTTTTTGTTTCTAGTATTGTAATGTCCAACAGTGACAGTAAACTGCGACCGAGAACGAGGTGGTAGGTTCTTATAGTTAATTATAATTCAAGTTATCTGCAAGAACATATAAATCAGATATGCTAAAAGAATTCCCTTCATAAATATCAACACCATTGTTTTGAAGACTCTGCCACCAGTCATACGCAACGAGGTGCACTTGAGAAATACACGGAGAAGGGGAATTTAGATGAATTAAAGTCTGTTCTCTGTTTACCAAATTCTTTCATTATGGTGGGTGACTGTTATCCTGGGACTTCTGTAATGGAACAGTCCACGTTCTTGTCTTAAGTAACTTCTTTGTGCTTACTGCGTCGCAGATACAGGGATTACTGTGTGAGTAAGTAAGTAAGTAAATTTATTAGGTCACATACATTCTGAATTATCTAATGCAATAGTGTAAGACCTAGATAACCCATATGTATATATGTAAGAAAACTCTACTGTAGTTGTCACTTATTTTCTGACCATTATGTCTTTTAGATGTCCTGACCTTTTAAACACAGATTTATGTAACCTGATGGTTACTATTTCACTGGTTTGGTCAGCTGAGAGGGCGAAACTTTCGACCTAATTCCATGGAAGATGTTACGTCAGTGTTATGTTGAAATCATGGGAATGTGTTGGAAACATGGTTAATGTAGAGAATCTTATTTATGTAAGGTAATTGTTACTGTAGCGAAAATTATTGCGTGGGGAGAATTGTTAGTTTGAAGAATACTAACTGTGAGGTAAACCCTACAATAAAACCTATTTGAACTTCTTAGCATGGATTTAAATAAAACATCTTTTCTCACTAGAACAAGACAAAAGCAAAAGTTGATAACTTACTGTTGTTTGTTTTAGATTGTTGAAATTGGCGAAAGGTGACGCGGTAACAGTCTTATTGTTACTAACGCAAGCAATTCTAGTTTCTCCCATTGTTTTACTGTATGATAGTATGTAAACTAGTTTCTCATTATACCTGATATCTCACGAAATCGTAATGACACGATTGCAAACAAACCATACCAGAGTTTTGAGACTCTCTGATCGCGAGTTCTATCCCCGCCCGTGGTATGGTTTGTACTAGACGTGTTTTAAGGTGTTTTAGTCCTCGTATGTGGAGAGATACTTAGCCCGACACAGACCAAGATGGAATATTCAGTGTAAATTAGTACAGCTAATTGTTCTCCCTTATTTCTTTTGATTGACGTTGTCTTCTAACACTGTCGAGAGTAACTTAAAACTGATTCATGGTGCTATTATCTTGGATTATCTTGGATTATCTTGGATTATCCTGGATTATCCTGGGTTATCCTGGATTATCCTGGATTATCCTGCGTTATCTTGGGTTTTCCTGAATTGGGTTATCTTGGGTTATCTAGGGTTGTCTTGGGTTATCCTGGGCTATCCTGGGCTATCCTGGGTTATCCTGGGTTATCCTGGGTTATCCTTGGGTTATCCTGGGTTATCCTGGGTTATCTTGGGTTATCTTGGGTTATCCTGGGTTATCTTGGGTTATCCTGGCTTATCATGGGTTATCCTGGCTTATCATGGGTTACCCTGAGTTGGGTTATCTTGTTATCTTGGGTTAACTTGGGTTATCCTGGGTTATCTTGGTTATCATGGGTTATTTTGGGTTATCCTGGGATAGGTAACCTGTATAATACGTTGAAATGTTATAACAGGGATGATTAAGGAGACGTGGCAGCTGTTGGGTTATCCTTTATTTTGATAGTTTCGCGCGTACACGGTTTCGTCGATTATACTTGGCAGATTTGGTTAGTTGGTTACTTGAGGTTTCTTAGTTATCACTTGAGAAAGTATTTGAGGTGTCAGTCCTCTATTTGGTATCTTCCCGCTTCACCTGGTAATCTTCAGTTCATCTCTGGGACATCTGGTATCCTGGCTTACTTGGTTATCTTCCCGTTACCTGGAATCTTCCACGCTTCCTGGTACATTGGTTCACCTGTCACCTGGGACATCTCCGGCTTATCATGTTATCTACTATTTGGTGAGTATGTTGAATTCAGTGGGTTATCCTGTTACTTCTAGGTGTTCATTCCTGCACGGTCTATCCGATCTCCTCTCTTCGACCCTTCATATTCCTGGACCTGGAGTGTATCTTCTACAGGCTGAGGGTATCTGAGCACTAATCTATTATCCAAGGTTATGGAGATTACATTTTACATATACCTGTTATATTTGTGGCTTTGGTTATTATTGAAGAAGCTACTGTGAGGCGAAACGTTTTCGACAAAAGGACCCAATGTTGCACGTTATCACTGGTTATTGGGTACACTGTAATGCCATTTTATATATGATATATCTTGATTTCAGAATAATTGTATGCAAAATTATACAATAATCGGAAGATTAAGGAGAGTGCAGCAGTTGGGTATCTTTATTGTTGTAACGTTTCGCCTACACAGTAGACTTCTTCAGTCGAATGCATAGGCAGAAGGTGTAGTAGTGAACTGAAGATGTACTTAGTTCATCAACCTTAAGAAATAGTATTGAGGTAGTCAGTCCCTCAGCCTGGACATCTTCCACGCTTCACCTGGACATCTTCCACGCTTCACCTGGACATCTTCCACGCTTCACCTGGACATCTTCCACGCTTCACCTGGACATCTTCCACGCTTCACCTGGACATCTTCCACGCTTCACCTGGACATCTTCCACGCTTCACCTGGACATCTTCCACGCTTCACCTGGACATCTTCCACGCTTCATCGCTTATCTACTAATTATGAGTGAGAATGGTTGAATTCCAGTGGGAGTTGTCTCGTTACTTCTAGTGATTCCCATCCCCTGCAACGTCTTCCAGATCTTCCTCCTCACCTTCGACACCTTCATATTCCTGACCATGGAGCTGAACTCTTCTACAGGCTGAGGGACTGATCACCTCAAATACTATTTCTCCAAGGTTGATGGACTGATTACATCAACATATACTACTACACATGCTGGCTTTGTATATGAAGAAGCCTACTGTGTAGGCGAAACGTTTCGACAAAAAAGACACCAAACTGTTGCACGTCTTAATCATCAACTGTATATACACACTGACATGCACATTTTATATATGCAAATACTTACTTTTATTTCAGAATAATTGTATGCAAAATATACAATAATCTGAAGGCCCTTAAGATGCATAGTATCTCGGGCAATAACATGAGTGAGCCGTCAAGACATTTTGAACAAGAAGACTTGTGATATTTAAATTGATTCAGGCCTGGTCTCAGACCGATCTGCGGGGGCGTTGACCCCCGAAACCCTCTCCAGGTATACTCCACGTATACATTGTGACATCTCCCCCCTCAAGGGAAATTCCTTGATGCGGATTATGAGTTCTTGATCCAAGGAATTGTACCTGTTCTTTCTTTGGATCGAACTGAATTACATCCCATTTCTCTGGTGCAATTATGAGCGTATAGATTTGGTGCTCTCCCTTAAAAATCATTAATATGATATTCATTTCACTTCTTTACAGCGCTTATGCTCCAGAAAGGTTGCTGAGACTGTGCAACACACGACCTCCAGTATTTTTCGTGTGATGATATTCCTTCCTGTTCTTGAACTTCCCTTAAGAGTGATCGGTTCTTGATCCAAAGAGCTGGAATTATCATCCCCTATGGATATATCGCTTCTCCATTTAAAATAAAAAATTAATTTTCATTGATGGCAGTTGAGGCACTTGTATGGATGGTACGTCTGCGAGTTCCGAACAAGTCTGTCTAGATGGATGGTACGTTTGCGAGTTCCGAACAAGTCTGTCTCGATGGATGGTACGTTTGCGAGTTCCGAACAAGTCTGTCTAGAGACTCTAGATGGATGGTACGTCTGCGAGTTCCGAACAAGTCTGTCTAGATGGATGGTACGTCGCGAGTTCCGAACAAGTCTGTCTAGATGGATGGTTCGTCTGCGAGTTCCGAACAAGTCTGTCTAGATGGATGGTACATCTGCGAGTTCCGAACAAGTCTGTCTAGATGGATGGTACGTCTGCGAGTTCCGAACAAGTCTGTCTAGATGGATGGTACGTCTGCGAGTTCCGAACAAGTCTGTCTAGATGGATGGTACGTCTGCGAGTTCCGAACAAGTCTGTTTGGATGGATGGTACGTCTGCGAGTTCCGAACAAGTCTGTCTAGATGGATGGTACGTCTGCGAGTTCCGAACAAGTCTGTCTAGATGGATGGCACGTCTGCGAGTTCCGAACAAGTCTGTCTAGATGGATGGTACGTCTGCGAGTTCCGAACAAGTCTGTCTAGATGGATGGCACGTCTGCGAGTTCCGAACAAGTCTGTCTAGATGGATGGCACGTCGCGAGTTCCGAACAAATTTATCTAGGTTCCTGAATGTCACTCTTATGTTTACAAGCTCAGTCTATGCTTATATTATTATTATTCTGTTTAAGTGCGCTTTGGGGTAATTGTTAATCTTAATATTTATACTAATTTTTGCATGTTGTTTTTCTTACCAAGATTATCTTCAGTCTTCTCTCCCCGCCTCCCAGAAACGCAACTTTGCTTGAGTAAAGTTGCAGTAAATTGTCAATATTCTTTTGATGCTGCTGCGAATGTTTCTATGCCCATTTCTAATTGTTTTCAGCTTCCATGTTTTCTCGCTTTGGGCTCGATCTCTGGTCTTTCCATGTTCTTGTGGTTTTGGATTTTTCAATTTTAAATATTTGAACTACGAGTTCACCCAGCGTGACGTATCTATTTTCCTGCCCGACACCACAAGTTACTCTCTCGCTTCCCACTTTTCCTTGAAATTTTTTTCAAAATTTACCTGATAGATTGTAGTCCGAATTGTGCCAGATAATGTCTCATTCGTTCATATTAATTTTTCCTGTTCGCCAGTATCTGTTCCTCCTGTTCACCAGTATCTGTTCCTCCTGTACACCAGTATCTGTTCCTCCTGTTCGCCAGTATCTGTTCCTCCTGTTCGCCAGTATCTGTTCCTCCTGTACACCAGTATCTGTTCCTCCTGTACACCAGTATCTCTTCCTCCTGTACACCAGTATCTCTTCCTCCTGTACACCAGTATCTGTTCCTCCTGTACGCCAGTATCTGTTCCTCCTGTACACCAGTATCTGTTCCTCCTGTACACCAGTATCTGTTCCTCCTGTACACCAGTATCTGTTCCTTCCGTACGCCTAAGTATCTGTTCCTCCTGTACACCAGTATCTGTTCCTCCTGTACACCAGTATGTCTCCTGTACAGTATCGTTCTCTGTACACCAGTATCTTGTTCTCCTGTACCCAGTTCTTTGGTTCTTCTGTACACCAGTATCTTTGGTTCTTCCTGTACACCAGTATCTTTGGTTCTTCCTGTACACCAGTATCTTTGGTTCTTCTGTACACCAGTATCTTTGGTTCTTCCTGTACACCAGTATCTTGTCTTCTTACCATTCTTGGTTCTTCCTGTACACCAGTATCTTTGGTTCTTCCTGTACACCAGTATCTTTGGTTCTTCCTGTACACCAGTATCTTTGGTTCTTCCTGTACACCAGTATCTTTGGTTCTTCCTGTACACCAGTATCTTTGGTTCTTCCTGTACACCAGTATCTTTGGTTCTTCCTGTACACCAGTATCTTTGGTTCTTCCTGTACACCAGTATCTTTGGTTCTTCTGTACACCAGTATCTTTGGTTCTTCCTGTACACCAGTATCTTTGGTTCTTCCTGTACACCAGTATCTTTGGTTCTTCCTGTACACCAGTATCTTTGGTTCTTCCTGTACACCAGTATCTTTGGTTCTTCCTGTACACCAGTATCTTTGGTTCTTCCTGTACACCAGTATCTTTGGTTCTTCCTGTACACCAGTATCTTTGGTTCTTCCTGTACACCAGTATCATTGGTTCTTCCTGGTTGTTGTGTTTCAGTGCAAGTAGCAGTCACCACAGTGATCTCTTCCTTTCAGGTGAATTCCATATTCAGTTTTTTCTATGATGGTCGAGCTGGAGGTGAAAACTAAGTCAAGCCTCGCCTGTTATTTCCTCTCAACCTCGTAGCTTCATTAACATGCTGCCTTAGAATTTTTTTTTCCAAATTTAGATGAGCAGTTTGATCCTCCACGTTTGAGGGATTCCATGTAGACTTTAAGGTTGAAATCTGCTCTGTCTCGCTAGTTACTGGCTGTTTCCTATCTTTACGATTTTTATAGTGTAGTTTACCGTTTCTGCGTTGACTATCGTATGTTTGATTGTATTCAAATTCAAAGTTTATTCTCTATAAAGATTACAATGTTGAATTTACAGAATTTGGTTGTTGTGTGGTTTACATGTAGTTAAATAATGATTACAGAGTGTACCACTAGAACGCCTAGCATGGCTAGGCATTTCGGGCAGACTTAGTTTAATTCTTTATTTTAAAATATTACAAATTATGAGGTAAGTTGGTATTATGGCTAAGTGACTAAATACTAGTTTGTGAGTTTAGCAATGTGAATGCTTTTGTTTTGGCACAGTACATAGTTTCAGTATTGGAGTATCATAGGATTCATTATTTTAAGATTGAGATTAATATTTCTGTTTATGGTCAAATGGGTGAGTGAAAGTGTGAACCACCAGGTGGTATTCGTGTAGTTAGTTGATGGGGTGTATCAGGGAGATAAGATGTTTTCTAATGGTAGTTTTGAAGGTGATGAATGTGTGTGCAGTTCTAGAGTTCTCAGGTAGGGTGTTCCAGATTTTAGGGCCTTTGACATACATTGAATTTTTGTAAAGGTTTAGTCGGACACGGGGAATGTCGTAGAGATGTTTGTGTCTGGTGTTGTGCCTGTGGGTTCTGTCACAACTATCAAGAAAGCGTTTTAGGTCAAGGTTGATATTGGAGTTTAAGGTCCTGTAGATGGGAACTTCCATGGGAACTTCCATGGGAACTTCCATGGGAACTTCCACAATAAGTTAAACAGTTATATTATCTATAATATTTAAAAAAATCAGGCGCTTTCTCAATCTTGATGAAGTTGCTGGAGAGCGAAATGTAGCCGAAACGTCTCAACAATTGCCTTTGTGGCCTTTTAAATAAAATATTAACAGTAATTTTACCAATATATAATACAAGAAATTAACATCCAACTGCTTCCTTCTCTTCTTTCACCATATTCCCCCCCCCTTTTCCCCACCCCCTTCCCTTTCCCTTTCCCTTTTCCCCCTTTACCTTCCCTCTTTCAATCCCTCCCCCCTTCCCATCCCCACTGTTCTTGTCTTCCCGCACACTTTTTTTCCTTCCCCCTTCGCTGAAATTTTCCATTGGGCAACCAATTCTTCTCAGCGCTTAATTTTGTATCTCAGAGTTTTTTTGCTTGTATTTATCTCAGCGGGTTTTTGTATCTTTGGTTGCATTTACAAGTTTTGTGGGTTTTTGCGTTGTATCTTCCAAAATGTGTTTTAATTTAACTCAGCGTGTTGTAGCTTTGTGTTGTATCTCAGTAGTAAGTACTTTATGTTGTATCTCAGCATGTTGCAACCTGTGTTGTATCGAAGCAGTTATTTAGTTTGTTTTTACGCAGCAGTGCTGCAACTGTGTTTTCTAAATCTGTTGAACTTTGTGTTGGAGAGTGTGAATTGTTAGCTATCGTTCAACAATTGTTGTGCCTTTTTTATCGAAGTTTTAACAGTAATTTACCGAACAAATATAAAAGTTACTCCACTGTTTTCTCTGTTTTCACCATGTTCCCTTCCCTTTACCCCATTTCCCTTCCCCCGTTTTCCAGCTGTTCAACTCTTGCCTTTTTACTGCACCTCTTCAATCCTTTGTTTATTCGAACATGATTTTGTGGTTCGCACGTGTTTGCACCCTGTCTCTGTATAGCCATCTGGGTCAACCTTTTTGGGTCCAGCGTTAATTGTTGTACCCAGCAGTTTGTAGTTTGTGTTGCATCGCAGCAGTGTTGTGTTTTGCGTGTATTTCCCAATGGGGTTTTTATGTACTCAGCAGTGTTGAAAGCTTTGTGTTGTATCTCAGCAGTGTATGTAACCTTTTTTGAAATCGCAGCAGTGTTTGCAACCTTGTGTTGTATCGAAGCAGTATTGTAGTTTTGTGTTGTATCGCAGCAGCATTGTGTTGATCCCTGTGTTCCCCTGTGTATCGCAGCAGTGTTGCAACCTTGTGTTGTATCGCAGCAGTGTTGCAACCTTGTGTTGTATCGAAGCAGTATTGTAGTTTTGTGTTGTATCGCAGCAGTTTGCAACCTTGTGTTGTATCGCAGCAGTGTTGCAACCTTGTGTTGTATCGCAGCAGTGTTGCAACCTTGTGTTGTATCGCAGCAGTGTTGCAACCTTGTGTTGTATCGCAGCAGTGTTGCAACCTTGTGTTGTATCGAAGCAGTATTGTAGTTTTGTGTTGTATCGCAGCAGTGTTGCAACCTTGTGTTGTATCGCAGCAGTGTTGCAACCTTGTGTTGTATCGAAGCAGTATTGTAGTTTTGTGTTGTATCTCAACACAGAGCTAGCATTTTATTTAATGTGCCTTCTTATATATCAAGGCTGTTTTAGTTATACATCAAGGAGATACATCAACACTGCTACACAATACAACATTCCACTACGTAATACAACACACTACAGAATACAAGGAACAGGATGCGCCCCGGGACAATATTGCACAAATATATTAGTACACAATACAGCACTACATGCTATAACTGCAATACAAATCTATACAATGCAACACACACTACAATACACACTTCGCCCAGTTTCAGTACACATGTACAAAAATCTCGGTACAATACAGCACTCCTCAATACTACACAATACAACCCGCTACAACATTACGCATTACGATAAACAGCCACACAATACCATGCAAAACAAATGTCACAGTAGACAAGTATACCACAATAAACAGTACCACAAGAGTAACACTTTAAGTAATAATTACAATCAATCGATACTCTCCATCTCAACCTCGATTTTCTGATGAGCGAGGCAGGAGAGGAATGAAAATTGGGGAATTCCTTTTTTTGGTGGAAATTCAACGACAGTCGTAGATAAGCAGCGGGAATGTAAGTGAACAAGGTTAATAAAAATATGGTTAGAAAGGAGGAAGAGAGTTGGCAAGGTGGGGGAGAGGGCTGACGACGTGAAGGGTAGGGGGTCGGATAGACGAGACTTGGCGAGGCGTGGCGGGGAGAGAGGGCTGACAAGGCAAAGGGTAGGGGGTTGGATAGACAAGGGATGGCGAGGCGTGGGGGGGAGAGGGCTGACGAGGTAAAGGGTAAGGGGATTGGAGAGGGGAAGGTTGGCGAGGTGGTGATTGACGAGGCGAGGGTTGGTGAGGCGATTGAAGAACCGAGGGTTGGGAAGGCGTGGAGAGGTGAGAGGGTGGGTGTTGGTGAGGTGGGTGTTGGTGAGGTGGGTGTTGGTGAGGTGGGGTTGGTGAGGTGGGGGTTGGTGAGGTGGGGTTGGTGAGGTGATAGGTGGGAAGTTGTGTTGGCAAGGTGAGGAGTGGGGATTGGAGAGGTGAGGGTTGAGGAGGCTGCGGAAGAGGGTAGACAAGGTGAGGGAGTTGGGGTTAGCGATGTTAGGGGTGGGGATTGGCGAGGTGAGGGGGTGAGGCACGGCAATGTGTGTGTGTGTGTGTGTGTATGTGTGTCGACGGCTCCATGCTGGCGCTGTAAACTCGTGGTTTGACATAACATACACGTAGTGTTGCATGTGACTGCTGGATGATACTCCCGATACATTGCTAGCCTCTACACATGTTCTTAAATAAGTGAAGACGTGTCCCCTGGCCAGCACATGGGTAGGTTGTGTGCCGCTTTTAGTAATCGAAGGATTGAGTCTACTCCATTTCTTGTCATCAATAATTCACCTAAGTTCAGCATTTCACAAAAATTTTATGTATAATTATTGGGTGTTTGAGAAGACCTACGAGAGAGCTATTACCTCAACTTAACCAATTTAAATGCCAGGATGCTATCCACAATATCAGGAGCAGCAGAGGGCTGACCAAGACTCAGCCCTCGGCTTTAGTGCTAATCTGGATTCGGCCCAAGATGCTTCCACAGCCACCACAGCCATAGTCCCTATTACAGATGTAGGAGAGGAGTCCTCTTACGGGGAAAATGTTGGCCTCCTGAAAAAAGATGGTGATGTGTCTGGCTTGGCTATCGAAGACTGTACTGCAGTTCTAGGATCTGCACAAATTGGGAATACTGCCACCACGAATTGTATCCAACCAAAAGCAAAATGGTGCAAATTCTATGCTTGGGGCATCTGTAAGCATGGAATATCAGGGAAAACAAATGGGACATGCAACTCTGAACATCCCAAACAACGCCACGACCTCCTATCTAAAGGAGTGTGTCGTTCTACCTCTCGCAAGTTCTTCCACCCTGAGATGTGCCACTCTTCAGCCCTTAAAACACAATGTTACAATACCAACTGCCCCGCATACCACTTAAAACGGACCAGGAGGTACATACCCCATAAAACATATCATAGTAGTTACAGTAGTCATGACAACTCCACTCATTTGCACGGAGATACTGAACACAAATGATGTAGTTGAAGTTCTAACAATAAAAATTGAGAGCCAAAACTTAGTCATCGTGCTTGTATATAAACCACCAGATGCAACTTCCTAACAGTTAAAAGAACAGATATCGAAAATTGACTACTGTCTGGAAAACCTTCCAGCCCCATCCGCAAACATCTTGCTGCTTGGTGACTTGAGTCGAAGACGTACAAAATGGAAGAATATAGCAAATAATATTGTAGCAGAACTGATAACTGGAGACAGCTCAGATGAAGAGTCACACATACATATGAGCTACTGAATTTCTGCAATAAACACACCCTAAGTCATCAGATAGTGGAACCAACCAGACTGGAAAACACACTTGACTTTGTTTTTACAAATAATGAGGACCTGGTAAGAAACTTAACAATATAAAAAATAACTAATTCTGATCACAATCTAATCGACTTACATGCACAAGGGTCCTGATCAGCAAAATGAATACAGCTATGTGGGTACCTTTACCAAATTAAACTTCAATAACAAAAACATCATCTGGGACCAGGTAAACCATGTCCTAAATGAAACATGTTGGGAAGATATCTTAACATGGACCCCAAGCAGTGCCTTGAAAAAATCAACTTTCTGGTAGCTGAAGTATGTTCAAAGCATATTCCTCTAAGAAAAAAGAGAAGTAAACTGGAAAGAGAGAGATGCTTCCTCTGCAGGAGAAGGCGAAGGGTCATTGAGCTCCTCAAGAATGCCAAATTATCTGAAACACGGAAAGAAGCGCTAACCAGGGAAGTGGAAAATGTTGAGCTTAAGTTAAAGGACTCGTACAGGATCCATGAGAGACAATAGGATCTAAAAGCAATTAGCGAATTTGAAAGAAATTCGAAATATTTCTTTTCATATGCCAAAAACAAGGCAAAAATCACATCTAGTATAGGACCCCTGCTCAGACAAGATGGATCTTACACAGATGACAACAAAGAAATGAGAGACTGAAATCTCAATACGAATCTGTTTAGAGAGCCACTAATCAGTCTAAAGATAGACAATCCAAATAATTTTTTTCACGAATGAGTCTTAAAACCCCGTCAATGTATGCCAAATTTCTGACATAACCCTAACTCTACTAGACTTTGAGAAAGCCATTAACATGCCCTAGCACTCAGCCTCAGGCCTAGACTCGTGGAGCTTTGTGTTTATTAAGAATTGCAAGAAACCCGTCTCGCGAGTTCTGAGTATGCTATGAAGAAGGAACATAGACACCGAGATTCCACAGTCTCTAAAAACAACGGATATAGCCCCACTTCATAAAGGTGGCAGCAAAGTAGTATCTGAGAACTATAGACCAATAGCTGTAACGTCCCACATCATAAAAATCTTTGGAAGAGTTCTAAGAAGCAGGATTGCAAACCACTTGGATTCCCAACAATTGCACAATCCAAGGCAACATGGGTTCAGAGCAGGTCGATCCTGCCTCTCGCAACTACTGGACCACTATGATATGGTTTGGATGCACTGGAAAACAAACAGAATGCAGATGTAGTATACACAGATTTTGTAAAAGCCTTTGACAAGTGCGATCATGGTGTAATAGCCCACAAAATGCATGCTAAAGGGATAACTGGCAAAGTGAGCAGATGGATCTTCAACTTTCTAACCAATCGAACACAGAGTAGTGGTAAACAGAGTTGAATCGGAGGCTGCCATAGTGAAGAGCTCTGTTCCACAAGCCACTATCCTGTTCCTCATCCTCATATCAGACATAGATGTACAACATAGCGCCGTATCATCCTTTGCATATAGTACTAGGATCTGCATGAGTGTCATCCATTGACACGGCAAATTTCCAAGAAGATATAAACCAAGTTTTCCAATGAGCAACGGAGAACAATATGACGTTCATTGAAGACAAATTCCAGTTACTCCGTTATGGAAAACTAGAGGAAATAACAGCTAGAACTGAGTATACTACAAACTCTAATCACACAGTAGAGCGGAAAAGTAATGTGAAGGATCTGGGAGTGGTAATGTCTGAGGATCTCACCTTCAAGGATCACTACAGTGCCACTATCGCAACTGTGAAGAAAATGATAAGGTGGATAATGAGAACATTCAAGACAAGAGATATCATGACAATGATCCTTTTTTAGTCACTTTTTCTCTCTAGGCAGATCTAGAGAATGTACAGAGAACCTTTACTGCACATATCAGTTCCATCAAATACCCCAAGTACTGTGAACACTTGTAAGCACTTGACTTGTACTCACTGGAGCGCAGGCGGAAGAAAGACATCATAATCTACACCTGGAAAATCTTAAGAGGGACTGGTCCTTAATCTGAACACAGAAATCACTCCCTACGAAAGCAAAAGACTTGGCAAACGATGCAACATACGCCCAATGACAAGTAGGGGCACCATTAGTACTCTAAGAGAAAACACAGTAAGTGTGCGGGGCCCAAGACTGTTCAACAGCCTCCCACCACCCATAAGGGGAATCACCCTGGTTGTCTTCAGAGGGAGCTGTACAGATAGTCAGTGCCGGATCAGCAGGGTTGTGGTTCGTACGTTGGACTATGTGCGGCCAGCAGTAACAGCTTAGTTGATCTGGTCCTGATCCACCGGGAGGCCTGGTCATCGACCGGGCCGCGGAGGTGTTGATCCCCGGAATACCCTCCTGGTAGATTCCAGGTAAATAAGGAACTGTACCTCGGTTGATAGTGCATTCAGGGGTTCGATACCCTGCGCAGGTGGAAGTATTGGGTGTGTTTTCTTAAGACATATTTTGCCCCTGTTCACTTAGCAGTAAGTAGGTACCTGGGTATTAACCGACTGGTGTGGGTCACATCCTGGCGGACAGAATTAACCTAGGTTGCCCGAAATGCTCTGCATAATTAGGGACTTTCTTTACAGTACCTCACTGATGTCAGCTAGGTGTGTATAAATTGTATCATATACTTTTAGAAATAAAAATTAAAAATTATTATTAATGTGACCATACTTTTCGCCCTGCCTGGGAATCTAACCCGGAACCTTTCGGTTATAAATTTAAATGCTGCACCACCCTCCTGCTGTTAGAGCTGCAGGTGCAGCCTGAGACCCTTAATACTATACATCAGGGAGGTTTGGTTGCCTGGTCGTCCAGGCATAACTTAAGCTATGAAACATTGACCTTCTCTAAAATATCCCTTCAATATAGCTTAGTAAAGGCTTTGTCCGAGGAAAATTAGCTTATCATCCCTTGGATCAAACTTGATTGCCTCCCATTTCCCAGGAGCTATATGACCCCTACGAGTTTAGCACTCCCAGTATGAAGGTAAAAAAAATAGTCTAAAACATATTCATATGCAAACAGTTACTCTTGTTTACGAATGTGCTGGCGGAACCATTACCATATAAATGTGCGTGGCTGGAGCAAGTGTTTCCCTTCGGCTGGGCAAACAATACAAATCTCATTAGTTGTGATCCCTGTCGTTAGTCATGGAGGCAGCTGTCACAGGGGGCAGGTCGAGGCATCAGGGGACGTGTTACATTACCACTCGCTCTACACCCCGGAAATCTATTATTTTTTTTGTTTAGCTGTGCCTTGCCACTTAATGTGGATATCTTGTTTGTAGTTATATACAAAAGTGTAATAACTATTGGTCAGGGACACAAACGAACCATCACTTAGCAAAAAGAAGGCAAAACGATCATTATATATTATATATTTCGGTTCACTATTGAGGTCTTCAGATGCTCTCATTCCTAGACTCATATTTACAATATATTTTTTTTATATTCTGTTTTCTATTTTGTGTAGGTTCCTTTATGGATTTTGAGTTTTGTTTCTAAATTTTTTAAAAATAATCTGTAATTCTGTCCACTAGAAAGATATACGCAAAGATTCTGAATAAATTATAATACATGTATCCTATGACTAGGATGTAAACAATGTGAGACGCCATTTTATTTTATAAAATACTTCTTAGTATATTTTAATGTTTGATATAATTTTGACAGTATAATAGATAACCAGAGAAGATTATAAGATATTCTTTCTATTATATATATATATATGTCGTGCCGAATAGGCAGAACTTGCCATCTTGGCTTAAGTAACAACACTCATCTTGCCATATAGGACAAGTAAAATTTTGTGTATGCAATAATTTCGCCAAAATCATTCTGAACCTAACGAATAAAATGTATTTCACTGTGTTTGTTTAGTATTAAATTATTGTAAACAAATCTAAAATATATTTAGTTAGGTTAGGCTAAAATAAATTGTTCTTGTTATAATAAGGTTAGGTAAGTTTTCTAAGATTCTTTTGGTGCAAAATTAAAAATTTTTGCATTATCATTAATGAAAAAAATATATTTTTAAACGTATAAGAGAAAATTTTAGAAAGAACTTAATTTTAAATGAGTTCTTGCTAATTGACCAGTTTTACATATTCGGCACGACATATATATATATATAATATTATATATGTATATATATATATATATATATATATATATAATAACCCCTTATAGGAGTTAGGAAGAACCAGTTGTGAGTGTGGGGTAAGTTTGTGAGGCAGTGGGGGGTAGAATGAAAGGGGGTAAAGCAGCTGGGATTGATGGGATACAGATAGAAATGTTAAAAAGCAGGTGGGGATATAGTTTTTCAGTGGTTAGCGTTTTTATTTAATATATGTATGGAAGAGGGTAAGATAACTAGGAATTGGCAGAGAGCATGCGTAGTTCTTTTGTATAAAGGCAAAGGAAGTAAGTGTTAAAATTATAGGGGAATAAGTCTGTTGAGTATACCTGGTGAAGTGTATGGTATTTATTACTGATAGAATTATGAGTAAGAAGGAGAGCAGGATAGATGAACAAGGAGGCTTTAGGAAAGGTAGGGGGTGTGTAGACCGAGTGTTTACAGTGAAACACATAGGTGAAAAGTATTTGGATGAGGGTAAGGAGGTTTTTTTGTGGCTTTCATAGACATGGAAAAGGCATAGGATAGGGTGGATAGGGGAGGGGCAATGTGGCAGATGTTGCAGTTGTATGGAATAGGAGGTAGGTTACTGAAGGTAGTGAAAATTTTTTACGTGGATAGTGAGGCTCAGGTTAGAATATGTAGCTGAGAGGGGGATTATTTTCCAGTAAAGTAGGCCTTAGACAGGAATGTGTTATGTCACCGTGGTTGTTCAATATATATATGGAGTAGTAAGAGAAGTGAATGCGAGGGTGTTGGAAAGAGGTGTGGAGTTAAAAGATAAAGAATCTAACACAAAGTGGGAGTTGTCACAGTTGCTCTTTGCTGATGACACTGTGCTTTTGGGAGATTCTGAAGAGAAGTTGCAGAGGTTGGTGGATGAGTTTAGTAGGGTATGTAAAAGAAGGAAGTTAAAAGTGAATATAGGAAAAAGTAAGGTGATGAGGATAAAATTAGGTAACGGAAGATTGGATATCAGGTTGGAGGGAGGAGTATGGAGGAGGTGAATGTATTCAGATATTTGTGAGTGGACGTGTCAGCAAATGGGTCTATGAAGGATGAGGTGAATCATAGAATTGACGACGGGAAAAGGCGAGTGGTGTACTGAAGAGTCTGTGGAGACAAAGAACTTTATCCATGAAAGCAAAGAGGGGAATGTATGAGAATATAGTTATATGGGTTTGAGGCATGGGTTGTGAATGTTACAACAAGGAAATGGCTGGAGGCAGCGGAGATGTTATGTCTGAGGGCAATGTGTGGTGTGAATATAATGCAGGGATTCTGTATTTTGGAGATGAGGTGCGGGATTACCAAAACACTTATCCAGAGGACTGAGGAGGGGTTATTGAGATAGTTTGGACATGTAGAGAAGACAAAACGAAATAGAATGACTTCGAGAGTATACAGATCTGTAGTGGAGGGAAGGCGGGGTTGGGGTCGGCCTAAGTAAGGTTGGAGGGAAGGGGTAAAGGAGGTTTGTTTACAAGGGGCTTGGACTTGCAGCAAGCGTGCGTGAGCGTGTTAAGAGTGAATGGAGACAAATGGTTTTTAATAATTGACGTGCTGTTGGAGTGTAAGCAAGGTAACATTTATGAAGGGATTCAGGGAAACCGGCAGGCTGGACTTGAGTCTTGGAGATGGAAAGTATAGTGTCTGCACTCTGAAGGAGGGGTGTTAATGTTGCAGTTTAATAACTGTAGTGTAGGCATGGCTCTGGCAAGACAGTGATGGAGTGAATGATGAAGTTTTTCTTTTTCGGGCCACCCTGTCTTGGTGGGAATCGGCCGATGTGTTCTGTATAGCAGTTAGGGAAATCACAGTCAGACTGACCAGCGGGCTAAACATCTGGTTCCTAGATGATGGCACACTAGCAGGTACAAAGGAGTCCCTCCTACATGATCTTACACAGGTAATGACACGGGGACAGGAAATGAGTCTCATCCTTAATCCATCGAAATGTGAAATCATCTCAGTCAATCAACAAGTGATAAATGCAGTGAAATCAAAACTACCAGGAGCAGCAGTCATTGCCCCCACAAATAGTGTCTTGCTAGGAGCACCTCTGGGAAGCGATGCCATTGACACAATTCTCAGGAAGAGATTGGAAGAGTTAAGGAGAATGGAACAACGAATAGGCAATCTGGACACCCACGATGCCTTGTACTTTCTCACAAAGTGCTTGAGTCTGCCCAGGTTGACATATTTCCTAAGATGTGCACCTTCATATGATAACCCTATACTGCACGAATATGACAGTATCCTGAGGCAGATTTTTACGAAAGTACTTAACCTTACTCTAGAAGACGGGCAGTGGAACCAAACTACACTTCGTCAGACTAGAAGGCATTGGTGTCCGCAAGTCATCACAGATTGCGCTACCTGCTTTTCTGTCCTCATGTATTGCATCCAGAGGACTTGTAGCAGCGATTCTCCCTGAACATCTTAGGGACAAGATTGGAGTCCAGGACCATAAGTTCATTGACGGAGCAATGATCTGGGATAATCTAATGGGCTCTGAAACCAGACCTGCTCCCCCCAACAACTACAAAAAATCGCACTGGGATGGTCCAATAGTGGAAAATATAGCCTCAACAATGCTTCAGTGTGTGTCAGGGAAAGATAGAGCCCACCTCCTGGCAGTGAGAGCCCCTCATGCAGGGGATTTTCTGTTGGCTGTTCCCAACTCCAGCCTTGGCACACGCCTCGACCCACAGACCATCCGCATCGGTGTTGCCCTTCGACTTGCCGCCCCTATTCTCGCCGAACACAGGTGTATTTGTGGCAGTGAAGCAGCAGACCGATTCGGGTACAATGGTCTTGTGTGCCATAAATCCGAGGGAAAGATTGCAAGGCATGAGGAGGTTAATAACTTTATCAAGAGGAGCCTCACAACAGGGGATGCCCAGCAGTAAGGGAGCCACCCAGTTTATGCAGATCTGATGGCACCCAGAAGCGTGCAGATGGTATCACCCTTCAAGCCTGGACAGATGGGAAGCAGGTGGTGTGGGACTATACATGTGCATCACCTTGGCTGATACCTATCTCCAATACACCAGGGAGGAAGGAGGGGGCAGCTGCCAGCTTCAGGGAAAGCCCCAAAAGTCTAGAAAATATGGAAAAACTTCCCCAAATCATTATATTTTTTGTTCCCATAGGCTCAGAGACCCTTGGCTCATGGGGAAAAAATTTGCATCTAAATTCCTTAAGGAGCTGGGAAAAAGACTCTTTCAGGGTAACTAGGGATCTCAGGGCAGCTATTTTTCTGTTCCAGCGGCCAAGTGCGGCTGTTCAAAGGGGTAATGCCTGCTGTATTTTGGGCACACACCCCAGCTCTGAGGAACTGGATGAGATTTTCGCCTTATAATCGGTGATACACACGTAACAACATGTACCGTATATGCCACCTTTATATCAACAATGTATTTCTTAAATCTTTTGCACCATATTATGTAATAATATGGTACAAATATTATGTAATAATATGGTGGTAATGCAACATTACCACCCTTCCTTCAGAGTGCAGGCACTGTACTTCCTGTCTTCAGGACTCAAGTCCGGCATGCGGTTCCCCTGAATCCCTTCATAAATGTTACTTTGCTCACACTCCAACAGCACGTCAAGTATTAAAAACCATTTGTCTCCATTCACTCCTATCAAATACGCTCACGCATGCTTGCTGGAAGTCCAAGCCCCTCACACACAAAACCTCCTTTACCCCCTCCCTCCCACCCCTTCCGATGCCTACCCCGCCTTCCCTCCACTACAGTTTTATACACTCTAGAAGTCATTCTGTGTTGTTACATTCTCTCTACATGTCTGAACCACCTCAATAACCCCTCCTCAGCCCTCTGGATAATAGTTTTGGTAATCCCGCACCTTCTCCTAATTTCCAAACTACGAATTCTCTGAATTATATTCACACCACACATTGCCCTCAGACATGACATCTCCACTGCTTCCAGCCTTCTCCTCGTTGCAACATTCATCACCCATGCTTCACACCCATACAAGAGTGTTTGTACACTATATACTCTCATACATTCCACTCTTTGCTTCCATGGACAAAGTTCTGTCTCCACAGACTCCTAAGTGCACCATTCACCCTTTTCCCCTCATCAATTCTATGATTCACCTCATCCTTCATAGACCCATCTGCTGACACATCCGCTCCTAAATATCTGAATACATTCACCTCCTCCATACTCTCCCTCCAATCAGATATCCAATCTTTCGTCACCTAATCTTTTCGTTATCCTCATAACCTTACTCTTTCCTATATTTAATTTTCATATATATATATATATATATTATATATATATATATATATATATATATATATATATATATATATATATATATATATATATATATATATATATTATACAATGTCGTGCCGAATAGCAGAACTTGCGATCTTGGCTTAAATAGCAACGCTCATCTTGCCATATAGGACAAGTGAAAATTTGTGTATGCAATAATTTCGCCAAAATCATTCTGAACCTAACGAAAAAAATATATTTCACTGTGTCTGTTTAGTATTAAATTACTGTAAACAAATCTAAAATATATTTAGTTGGGTTAGGCTAAAACAAATTTCTCTTTTTATAATAAGGTTAGATAAGTTTTCTAAGATACTTTTGGTGCAAAATTAAAAATTTTTGCATTAACATTAATGAAAATAATATATCTTTAAACATATAAAAGAAAATTTCAGAAAGGGCTTAATTTTAAATGAGTTCTTGCTAATTGATCAGTTTTACATATTCGGCACGGGTGTTAATGTTGCAGTTTAAAAACTGTACTGTAAAGCACCCTTCTGGCAAGACAGTGATGGAGTGAATGATGGTGAAAGTTTTTCTTTTTCGGGCCACCCTGCCTTGGTGGGAATCGGCCAGTGTGATAAAATATATATATATATTATATATTATATATATATATATATATATATATATATATATATATAATATTATTGTACCCACGAAACGAGTGTTATTGATCAATAACAACACTGTACTAGCCAAGGAGTCGAACCCATGCTGTTTTGGCCCGCCTCATGGTGAGAGAAAACGCATGACGCTTTAGACCAGTAGACCACACAATCCTTAACAATGGTGCATCTAGCCAAGCTAGATGTTGTGCCCACAATCGAAGGACATATGGTGGTGTGGACGCCTCTAAGCTAATTTCATTCTACTCCGTTGGTGCTCTAAAGCGTCATGCGTTTTCTCTCGCCAAGAGGCGGGCCAAAACAGCATGGGTTCGACTCCTTAGCTAGTGCATTGTTGCTGTTGATCAATACCACTCGTTTCGTGGGTACAGTAATATAATATACTGCTTGCTGAGCTAGTACACAAACAAGGAGTAGAATGAAATTAGCTCAAAGGAGTCCACACCACCGTATGTCTTTGGTGGTGGGTACAACATCTAGCTTGGCTGGATGCACCATTGTTAAAGATTGTGTAGTCTAATGGTCTGAAGCGTCATGCGTTTTCTTTCACCATGAGGCGGGCCAAAACAGCATGGGTTCGACTCCTGGGCTAGTGCAGTGTTTATATATATTATATATATATATATATATATATATTATATATATATAAAATATATATATAGATATAAAAAAGTATATAGGGAAGTACCACCTCTATAGCTGGACTGGGGACCCTAAATCTCGAGAAGACAATAAACGTACCTCGGGGAAAAACTCAGGTTCTCCCTGGAGCTTTTTTGAATATTTTCTTCTCCTACCACCCCTATATATTTTTTATTCTGTGAACTTTATTTATAAACAAAATACTTTTAAACAGAAAAAACATAAACATGAATACAATGGCACAATGTATCAAAGATCATGAATTTCCTCCAGCTCCTCCGAGGCTGGACGTGAGCCAAGTATGCAGCAAGCATTTCCCCTCTGGATGGCGACGCTGAGGCGCTGGAACATGAAAGTGGCTCCCCTTGGGTCCCTGGTGGTGTCGATGATCTGGAACCCAATTCTTTAAGGAACGTGTGGCATTTTTTCCCCATGATCCCAAGGTCTCTGATCCCACTGGGACAAATTGATACTGTTGGCTAATGTCCCTGTACTTGCTGATCTTTTTACTCCTCCCTGTGGTCGCAGCTCCTCCCTGTCGCCCCACACTGTGATGGATATAGGTGTCAGCCAGTGTGGACACACAGGTATAGTCCCATGCTAAGAGCTTGCCATTTTTCCAAGGATAGATGGTGATCCCGTCGGGGTGGGTTTGCTGGGTTGTGGGTATTGTTTGCTGCAAGGGATCGTGGCTCCCTTTTCGGCAGGGCATCCAGCTGTAGCAAGGGTTCTCTTAATGATGTCGTTGACCTCATTGTGTCTTGCATGCCAGCCTTGGTTTTGGAACAGTTAAGACCATGTAGACCGTTTTGGGTTTCTGCTTGCACTTCGCCGCAAATACACACATATTCTGTGTGAATTGGGGCAGCAAGGCGCAGAGCCACTGCAATACGGAGGGTCTTAGGGTCGAGTCGCGTTCCCATTGCCGATAGGGGAACTGTTTGGAGAAGTCCCCGGAGTGAGGTGCATTTCACACCCTGGAGACTGGCAATCTCCCTATCTGATGTTCAGCCCTGAGAATGTTGGCAAGCACCTTTCAGCAATTGGGCCATCCCAGCTTGACTGTGAGCCAGTGCTGCACTAGGGTTTGGTGCTGGAGCAGCAAGAGTCTCCCATTCGGTGATGGCACTGGCATAGCTAGGGTCTTCTATTCCTGCTGAGTCACTGAGGGTGTCAGGAAGAATTTGTCTTATCAACTCGTTTGGATGCAATGGAAGAGGACAGGAAAGCTGGAAGAGCAATCTGGGAGGATCTGCGTACTCCTAGCCCTCCAAGCCTGACCGGAAGTGAGGCTTGCAACCACTGTCCATCATCAAGGGAAAGATTCAATACACTCTCTAGCATGGCCTTCAGGAGAGAGTCATATTCCTTGAGTTTTGGACTGCTGAAGGCTGGGGAGCAATCTCAGAAAATAGGTAATTTTTGGGATTGACAGGCACCGGGTGAGTAGGTAGAAGGCATCGTGTGTTCGATGTCTTTCATCCTGCTTTCCAAACGTCCGGAGGTCTGAGACTTTTTTTCCTAGGATCAGATCGATGGCATTGGACCCAAGAGGGGCACCGAGGAGAGTGCTATTGGCTGGATCAATGGCTCGTGCTCCTGGTAAAACGGCACTAAATTCTGGATCATCTTGTTGTTTGGTAGAAACTATTTCACATTGGTGGGGTTTAAAGAAAGGCCCAGGCTTTCTCCCATGCTTTAATTTTACTGATGTCCTCCAGGAGAGATTCTGTTGTGCCAGCCAGGGTAAACCCTCGTCCAGGAACCAGATATTGAGCTCGCTGGAGAGTGCCTCTGTGACTTCCTTGATGACCAAACAAAAAAGAAAGGGGGCGGAGAGGGTCCCCCTGTTGCACGCCCTCACACGAGTCAATTTCATGGTCCCCAAACAATAGTTTGGAAGTCACTGTAACACGATTCTATGAAGGGATAAAGGGAAGGGAAGTTTCTATAAACTGCTTGGAGAGCAGCATCCCTTCTGACTGAGTTGAAAGCATTGGAAAAGTCAATTTGAAACCCAAAGGGTTTTTCATAGGACATGTTTTTGATATATACTCGTGCTGCATGGGCAGCTGCTTCACAGCCCTGTTGAACGCCGAAACCGAGCTGAGTTGGTTTCAGCATTGCTGCAGCCTCTTGACTCACCCTTTTTACTGCAGCCTTGGCGACTAGGTGCCCAAGGGGTGTTACCCACTGCAATGGGCCCGATTCCGCAATCCTTTTTCCGGAGGGCACACAATGAGGCCCAAAGAAAAAGGGTTCTGATGGCCTCTGGGAAAAACCGCCAGCCAGGCACAGGTTGGAAAATTTGGTGAGTTCAGACAGCAGCCTCTCTGAAACCTCACCAAGTGCTGGATTTAGTAAATTTTTTTTTAAGTGTTTAGGCTTAAACCCGTGAAACCTCCTGCTGAAAACCCCGTGGAAATGACCATAGCAGCTTTATACACATCAGCATCCTGTAAGGTTAGATGTCTATGCCTGCTGCAATGTCAGGGGGTCAATTTGGTACTGGGAGCCCTGGGTGGATGTTTGTCCTTCAGAGCTTGCGCCGTGCTGACGTCCTTGGGAAGCGATGGTATCCTCACTGGTTATAAGTCTCAAGCTCAAAGTATTACCCTCTTCTATTTTTTTTTCTAATTTGGGCCCCTGATTTTTGAGGTGTCCGGGTGCCTGTTGTTGGCATTTGCCCGGCGGGTTTTTTGTCGCCCTAGGGGGGGAGACGGACGAGGTTGTCATCCCTTGGGAATGCATTTATTGCCCTAATAACATGTGTTGCTAGTGACTTGTCCCTCCTTGGGGGGACAGCCAAACAGGCATTCCCAAAAAGCAGCAATTTGTGCCAGGATCGTTTTTAAAGGGACACGTTGACTTTCTTCAGAAGGTCAGTGAATTGCTAGCCTTGAGGGCGAGCGCTTTGGGGAGTTGTAGAGCCCCGGTGGATGTTAATTTGATTGAGATTTGAGGTCCTCTGTAGAAGTAATCACGGTAGCTGTCAGCCCTTCTGCTGGGGGGGGGTGTTTTTGTTCTCATTTTGGAGCTCTCCGGGCCTAGACATCCATTGTGGCACGGATGTTGCCAGAGGGGGTTTGAGTGCACTTTCCCCTGTGGCACACCCGGGCAGTGCCTCGGAACGACAGTTTGGCTCTGTCGGAAGTTTCCGGGGAACCCGCGAACTTGTACATTCTGATATGGGGGGGTGGGGGGGGCGCCGCTTGGGGTGAGGGTAAGGGCAGCAGGATCATGGGGGATGAGGGGGGGGGAGTAGCGAGCGGGGGGGAATTGAAATTTGGGGGCACTAAAGGGCAACCCCTTGGTCGGGAAAGTCAGGGGGCCTACTGGGATGAGGGGGGGGATCGGAATGGGGGAGGGGGGAGGGGGTGGCCCTTGTGTTTGCTCAGCAAGGAAATGACTGAACTTTCCCTTTCACTAATTAGAACTTGAGCAGCACTAACTAAGGGCAACTCCACGCGCCTGGGGGATGGATAACTTACAACAACCAATTGCTGTGTCGAGTACCAGGTAATCCTTTACTTAATTTAAAAAAACTGAGTTATGTCACTGGGGACCCCCTAAATATGGACCAAAGCCTCATTTTCCCTTTCCAAAGCCCCAACAAAAACTCATTTCCCCCCAATATCCCTTACAGGCTTGTGTAAAACTTTTTGAAAGGATGATTCTTAATCGTTTTATGCACAAAATTAAGGAATTCTTGCCCCCGGTTTTGCATGGCTTCATGCATGGAAGGAGTGTGCATCATTGCATTTTCCCCCTTTTTCACCTGCAAAACTGACGCCATACATACGTTCCTTTACCTTAAATCCCTTTTATTAGCCAAAAGCATGTAATCATTAGAACTTGCCGAATGGATGTTTAGGATGGGTTCCCGCTGGATTAAAGGTTACCGCCAACAGAAAGTCGTCTGTGTTGTTCCAGGGCATAAAGTGTAAAAAAGTTTGAAATTTGGAACCCCCACAGGGGGGTTGCTTTGTCCCACCCTTTCAACATTTTTATTAATGCCTTTCTTAAAGCCATCCTAGCCAGCCCCATAAATTTTATGGTTATTTGCTGATGCTAATGATTACACTACCGGGTCTCCAACACCCCAAAAAAATTTTAATCAGTTTTAGCCCCGTGTCAGGACCTGGGGGTTTTAATCTCAGGGATAAAAAAAAGATATCAACAGCGTCCCCCTCGGCAGAGAGGCCAGTTTGTCAGATCCATTTTCATGATGGGTCTCTTTTAGAATATGTAAGCAGATACAGGTATCTAGGCTTTTGGGTTTTCCCCTTCTTGGACCTTTGAAAAGAGACTTTGTCGCCAATACAAAAAAAGGCTGAAGCACTTAGAGTTGTGGCAGGTTTTCATCCCCGGGAGGTGCTAAAGTTAAAATTTTGAAAATGAGTATCTTTATATAATCATTGGGGATTAGGGGCCCACTCTTGCACTCGTGTTTTACTGGAAGCGGGGGGGGCTGGAAAAACTGCAAAACGAAGCAAGAGGATCTTTCCTAGGATGCCCTCGTACTCCCAAAAATTTAAATATCCCGGAAAGAACTTAATTTTCCCCAAGCACTGGGAAATCGTGTTACTGAAAGAAAAAACCTTATTGGGGCCCAATTTTCCCTTAGGCTCCCCCTTTAAAAACCCCGCACAGAAGCCCTCCAAATTTTTCCCCCAGAAACTGGAACACCCTTTCCCCAAAATGGATCAAAAAAAACGGAAAACCGACCTCCGCATAAACCACCCTACAGGGGATCTATATCAAGTTGGACAACAAACTTTTTCCCCCTTCCAGGGGATAAAAACCCCCTTTTTCCAAACAAACCATTCCCTTTTTCCCCCCCCAAAACTCTTTTTAAAATTCACAACCAAAGCTTCGTCTTGAAGAAAAAACATGTTTCTTTAAGCTTATTGATAATTTAGTCACACAGAACAATCTTTCACAAATTATTTACGCCCAAAGGGTTCTGTTCACCAGTCCACGGTTTGCAGGGGAGTGTTTGCTGTTGTCAAAACAGAGTGAGGGCTCTCATAAAGAAATTGGAGCACGAAACAATAATTTGGCCTCTCCCCCTTCAAACAAAAACTTTTTTTGCCTTTACTCCTTGCACCAAAAAGGTGTCCAAAAAACTAAGGTTGACATTTTAATTGGTAACTGTTTTCTCTGTCCCCAAAAATTTGCCCCTTCAACTAAATT
>NC_069456.1:6824809-6833588 GCF_026875155.1 Cherax quadricarinatus
TGCGGCTGCCCTCTGCTGGTCGTGCGGCTGCCCTCTGCTGGTCGTGCGGCTGCCCTCTGCTGGTCGTGCGGCTGCCTCTGCTGGTCGTGCGGCTGCCCTCTGCTGGTCGTGCGGCTGCCCTCTGCTGGTCGTGCGGCTGCCCTCTGCTGGTCGTGCGGCTGCCCTCTGCTCAATTTCTTAGAGATCAATCACGAATTTGTTTTCCTTTCAAGCCTATTTTGATCGGCTTTAAAATCTCACCACTGGTGAATCCTACTTAAGGCTGGGAGTGTTACTACAGTGTATACCAATTTGCAATATTTTAAAATGGTATATTGTTAACAAAATGACTAGAGTAGGCCTCTTCTGAGCAGCTATCCGCTTCAGCTGAATTGTTCAAAGGTAGGTTCACATTGTTCAGAGGAAGGTTCACATTGTTCAGAGGAAGGTTCACATTGTTCAGAGGAAGGTTCACATTGTTCAGAGGAAGGTTCACATTGTTCAGAGGAAGGTTCACATTGTTCAGAGGAAGGTTCACATTGTTCAGAGGAAGGTTCACATTGTTCAGAGGAAGGTTCACATTGTTCAGAGGAAGGTTCACATTGTGCAGAGGAAGGTTCACATTGTTCAGAGGAAGGTTCACATTGTTCAGAGGAAGGTTCACATTGTTCAGAGGAAGGTTCACATGTTCAGAGGAAGGGTCACACTGTGCAAAGGAAAGGGTTCACATTGTTCAGAGGAAGGTTCACATTGTTCAGAGGAAGGTTCACATTGTTCAGAGGAAGGGTCACATTGTTCAGAGGAAGGGTCACATTGTTCAGAGGAAGGTTCACACTGTGTAAAGGAAGGTTCACATTGTTCAGATGAAGGGTCATATTGTTCAGTGGAAGGTTCACACTGTGCAAAGGAAGGTTCACACTTTGCAAAGGAAGGTTCACACTATGCAAAGGAAGGTTCACACTGTTCCGAGGAAGGTTCACATTGTTCAAAGGAAGGTTCACATTGTTCAAAGGAAGGTTCACACAGTGCAAAGGAAGGATCACACTGTTCAAAGGAAGGATCACATTGTTCAAAGGAAGGATCACACTGTTCAAAGGAAGGTTCACACTGTTCAAAGGAAGGATCACACTGTTCAAAGGAAGGTTCACACTGTTCAAAGGAACGATTACGCTGTTCAAAGGAAGGATCACACTGTTCAAAGGAAGGATCACACTGTTCAAAGGAAGGATTACACTGTTCAAAGGAAGGCTCACACTGTTCAAAGGAAGGATCACACTGTTCAAAGGAAGGTTCACACTGTTCAAAGGAAGGATCACACTGTTCAAAGGAAGGATCACACTGTTCAAAGGAAGGATCACACTGTTCAAAGGAAGGCTCACACTGTTCAAAGGAAGGATCACACTGTTCAAAGGAACGATTACGCTGTTCAAAGGAAGGATCACACTGTTCAAAGGAAGGATCACACTGTTCAAAGGAAGGATTACACTGTTCAAAGGAAGGCTCACACTGTTCAAAGGAAGGATCACACTGTTCAAAGGAAGGTTCACACTGTTCAAAGGAAGGATCACACTGTTCAAAGGAAGGATCACACTGTTCAAAGGAAGGATCACACTGTTCAAAGGAAGGCTCACACTGTTCAAAGGAAGGATCACACTGTTCAAAGGAATGTTCACACTGTTCAAAGGAAGGATCACACTGTTCAAAGGAAGGATCACACTGTTCAAAGGAAGGTTCACACTGTTCAAAGGAAGGTTCACACTGTTCAAAGGAACGATTACGCTGTTCAAAGGAAGGATCACGCTGTTCAAAGGAAGGATCACACTGTTCAAAGGAAGGTTCACACTGTTCAAAGGAACGATTACGCTGTTCAAAGGAAGGTTCACACTGTTCAAAGGAACGATTACACTGTTCAAAGGAAGGATTACACTGTTCAAAGGAAGGATTACACTGTTCAAAGGAAGGTTCACACTGTTCAAAGGAACGATTACACTGTTCAAAGGAAGGTTCACACTGTTCAAAGGAAGGTTCACACTGTTCAAAGGAAGGTTCACACTGTTCAAAGGAAGGTTCACACTGTTCAAAGGAAGGTTCACACTGTTCAAAGGAAGGTTCACACTGTTCAAAGGAAGGTTCACACTGTTCAAAGGTAAGTTCATATTGTTCAAGCGATAATTTGTGAATGGCTGATCCGATCGACTCCAAACCTACATCGCTGGAGTATCTGAAAAGGAAACTTTGGAATTGTTTTTGGACTGTGTAAATGTGAAGTCGCTAAACTTTACTTCGGTCTTCTGTTGTTGTTGTCTGCACGACCCTACGATATTTACTAGTTTCATTTTCTTGAAAAAAAAAGATGATTGTATCTTCTTATACGTTGATGAAGAATTGGAAACAGAATATAACTGAGAAATGTTGAAACTTGTTTATGATGGAGTTTTTAATTTCTGTCAAGCTTAACGAGTCCTGTAATGAAACCCTTTAAGGGCACGTCCGAGGAAAATGCGCAATTTCATCCAACTTTATTCCTGAACCGGCACCTCTACTCTCGTACAGTGCTCTTTAATTTTTCATGATGTTCATATATAACTTAAGAACGCTTGTCCAATTGGCTTCAGATTTTAAAAGTAGGCGAAATATAACTAGGGTAGGTTCACGTAGCTGTATTTCGTCTGTGGGCAGGACACACTTGTAGCAGTATGTCAGACAGTAAGGTGGACTCCAGTTGCTCCAATATAAATGATTCTATTCTTTTGTCATTAATAATGATAAAACCCATGGTGGGTAAAACGTCTCTCCATGAAGATACCCAAGTGTTGCACTTGTGTCTTAGTCATCAACTTGTTGGCATTATATAATTTTTTTTAACACGCCGGTCGTTTCCCACCGAGGCAGGGTAACCCAAAAAGAAAGAAAAACCCAGAAAGAAAGAAAAATACTTTCATCCCTTTCACATCACTCGTACGACTGTTTAGACGTCCCTACAAACTGCAAATATATAAATTTCAGTCGGTAAACTAACAATTTTGCATCATATAGATTACCAAATTCAGTTTCCATATTGTAACTTTGGAAAGAATCCTCTGATCGACTTCAAAAATTCCGGGTGTAATGCAAATAGAAAAAATTTGGGAGGATTATTATTCCTGATTGGTGGTGCTAATTTGCCAGTTATATTTTTCAGTGATATATTTTCCCTGAAATAATTAAAGTTATTTCAGGGAATGACTTAAATTTTCACTTGTTGATGCGCCAAATGAGAAGAATTGTAATTTTTTTGGTTTAAGTTTTGTAGCTGCAAATTTGTTAGTTTACTGACATAGTTAATAAACCTGAAATTGTTGGATCAAGGATATGTAATACCAACAAGCTGATGACTAAGACTTTTGTGCAACATTTGGGTATCTTCATGGAGAGATGTTTTGGCCGCCATGGACTGTATCAATATAATGACAATAGTCATCTATATTGGATCAATTAGAGTCCACCTCACGGACCTGACATACTGCTACTAGTGGGCCCTGCCCACTTAGGACCACGTCTCCTACTGCTACGGCGCTCTGCCTCTAACACTGACTCCACAGTGTTTCTGTATTAGAATTATAACCCCTGGTGGGGTGGAAACTCTCTCAAAGATAATAACGTGTTTGACCAAATTTTATTCACCAAGTTCGAATCTTTCTGTCCTATTCGGCATCAAATTTATAGCGTCGGTTTTAATATGCTAATTAGATTTAACACATTGTTTTCCATTCAATAACCGGAGAATGCATCTTTTGATTGGCTTCAAATTTTAAAAGCTAGTGTCCCTTACTGAGGGAAATTGTGAATTTTGAAATGGTGCTAATTTACCAATTTTATAGAAGAATTTAGGAAAATTAAAATATTGATTTTCAATAACCTCAAAGTTTGTGTTGATGTTTTGTCAGTGAAACTTAGTAGTCTCAGTTTTGATATATCCCGGGATATTGGTCTTTGTGTGCAATAACTAGGGAATCTCTCATGTGATTGGCTTGAAACTTTCAAAACCTGTGTATATTACTTAGTGAAAGGTACGAATTATGTTTGAGCTGTGTAGGTGCCAATTTGATTTTTTATTGAAAGAAATTAATATTAGTTTTCATGTGATATCGAATCGCTTCAAATCTGAAAACAATGAATGCAATCTGAAATACTTCTGTGCACATTGAGATAGAGGAAACTGAGCTTATAGCATGGTGGAATACCTTGAATCTCGCAGCGACTGAAACACGTTTAATTTAGCCAAGTTCTAATGTGTAGGTATCGAAATATCAGGAATTTAAGTATGTTTTGTAAATGGAAAAGTATATTAAACTTGTTAAGGTTAGGTTAGCATAGGCACCACTGTGACCACAAATGCAAGTTTTTACAGACGAATCTCCAGCTAGCGGGCTTGAGCTAGTGTTCGTCACGGCCACGCTAGTTGGAGATTCGTCTGTAAAAGTTTGTTAAGGTTACGTAAATAAACACACAGATCAAGGTTGTATTAACATTGATATAAGAAGTTATATTGATGTCCCTGAATGTATTAGAGAGATTTAATTAATTGAGTGAGTTATGGGGCAGTTTCATCACCTGATAAAAAGAAATATTTGTCGGCCATATTGACTGTGAGGTTAAATAATGCTGTGGAGCTGCTGAAGATTCCCCAGTATGTGGCAAACATTTCTTTGAATAATGTGTGACAACTGAGTGGTGCTTCACCACTGAACGAGTCATTGTATAATTAAGAGCAGTCACCAGGAGGCACTTTGGAATAAACAGCCGGCGGCGGCAGGTGAAGGCTTCTCTGTATCTCGTAGTTGGTGGGGACTAACCAGTCCCTATAAACCATGATAATATAGAAAGCAGCTTCAGTCAAGGGGATTGTCTTGATGCTAATGAAGGGCTCTTGATCCAAGGGAAAATATAGCAACCCCTCCCGGTCCATCCGTGAATCAAATCGGATAACTTGTAATTCCCCAACAGATCTCAATCCAGTTTCTATCACACATTCTGATAGCGTCCAAAATCGATTTTTTTTTTAATTACGCTGTCCAGATCCTTTGATAAAATAACCGTAAATGAATTTTCAGCTCAGGCAAATTATATTTATCGTCACAGGCTGTCAGTACGAGGTCTTAATTGATTTTAATCAAGTTTCTTTCGTTAGAAGAAATGATTGAAGTTCTTTACGCAAGTGAATTTCGAGTATGTTTGACTTTGTAACTTTAATTATTGTTTGAGAACTCTTTTGTTGTGTTTCAGTACGTGAGAGTTTACCATAGTATGTATTCCTGATCTCTCTAGTCAGGGTTTACCAGGATCACATCATATACACACTTATATCTCGTATCTTTTTCTCTACCTGTCAATCTGTCTTGAGTTTTTTCCTGTCTCTTACACTTCTGGCTAAATTCCAATATTTCATAAATTTTCAAAGTGCAGAATTTCTGCTCCATCCCTCTGTCTAACTTACCTTTTCACTCTGCATCTCCTCAGCCCTGCTGCATGACTCTTACCCCTCTTCCTCCACACTTTCCCCCCGGCTACCCCTCTTCCTCCACACTTTCTCCCCGACTACCCCTCTTCCTCCACACTTTCTCCCCGACTACCCCTCTTCTCGACACTTTCCCCCCCGACTACCCCTCTTCTCGACACTTTCCCCAAGTACCCGTCCTCAGACCGGAAGAGTGGTAAAGATAAATGAGGCGAGGAGGAAACTGAAAGACCGAACAAAATTAGTCATCTATCACTGATCATCCACTGTTTAGTGGGGATACAAACACGAATGCATGTTCTAAGTCCTGGATTATAATCAAGGGGGAAGCGCTAAACCCGTAAGATTATACAGCGCCTGTGGGGGTGATGTGGAATGTATTCAGGCTCAATTCAGGGAACTGGAGCACAGATACAATTCCCTAGATCAAAAACCCCTCAACAGCATCAAGGAACCTTGAAGGGTTCGCTAAAGAAGAACGTGTCCATCGCTCCCTAATTGAACACGTACCACCGAAGCATTTGATCATCTCTGAAGTGTTTAGTTGATTTGCTTTATGTCGGCTCTTAAACTTTTGCATGTCTTATGAAGACTGTCCATTAAGACTGCATGGTCTAGTTGTTTTTGTAGTTTTGAAGGCTGGCCTGCCTTATGGTAGCTCTGTTAACTGGTTGGCTTTCTTTATGGTATCTCTGAAATGTTTGGTTGGTCTTCTCTGTGTAGCTATATTGTAGTTTGAGCTAACTCTGAAAGTGTTGAGATTTTTATCAACCTCAAAGTGTAGCAGGTATGTACAACACTTGTATATGGAGGGGGAGACGCGCAGACTGTTGTCTACCTGTAACTCAGTGACACTCCACTCACATGAAAAAGGATCCGAATTAGTCCCAAGCGGGGCGAGATGTATAAGGAAATCTATCACTGGCTGCCCCTATTCACCTAGCAGTAAATAGGTACCTAATAATTAGTAGAAGGTTAACGGCCGCATTCTAGAAAAGAGGAATGAAGGAGCCAAACGGAAATTATCCACATTGCCTTTCTTAGGTTACATTGAGCTAATAATAACCCTCATATCATTAACCCCCGAAAATGTAACCTAGTTTCGAAACTGATGCACTTTTTGACATTGGTCTGCGAGATCACTGTCGGTGACGCCAGTATGGCTTCCTGTTGATCACCTGTCTGCCTCGTCTTGGTAGTACCAGCAACAGTTACATACAGGCCCTCGATGTCCTATCTAATGATCAGGGAATTGTTTTACTTCCAGACTTATGGGACACCTATGTGTTACTGAGCACCATGACTTGCTGTAGTCTTTTAGAATCTCTGGTTAAAGTGTTGAAGAATGAGGTTCTACTTCAGGAGGAGAATCGGAGACTGAAACTTCGCCTAGATGGGTTTGGGAGTGAGTGTGAGATGGTTGGATCCGGTAAGGAGGAAGAGGTTACCAGCAGTGAGTTGGCGAGTAGCAGCCACTTTAAATGACAAGTGATTCACACGTCAGGAAGAAGCATCAAGATAAGGAAGGTTAACAGAGAAGATTTGAAGGTAGGAAATAGATTCTCTGTTCTCCAGGATGAGTGTACTTCAGTGGTTAGTGAGGTTAGAGGTACCACTGACTCCCCTGCTAGTCTGGTTGTGGGAGACTCCCAGGTAAGATATATGGACCGTGCTTTTTGTAACAGAGATAGAAAGGTGAGATACAGTGTGCTTCCCAGGAGCCGGTGTTGGTGACATAGTCAACAGGTTGGATAAGATTGTCAGGTAATGGGAACAAGCCCATTATCTGTCTAAGTGCTGGTCGAAATGACATCGGAAAGGGCAGGAGTCAGGTCTAAGGGCGGGGTACAATTCATATGTAGCATTTTGCCTAGAAGGAGAGTGGGTAATGAATGAATATCTAGAGCAATTAGTATAAATTGCTGGCCAGACAGGTACTGCAATCATTGATAACCAAGACAAATTCTATGACAAGCGTGATATGTATGCAAAGGATTGGGTACATCTCTTTGGGGCCAGAGTAGTTGCATTAGCTAACTCGATTGAGGGGGCCATTGATGACTTGTCTAGGACTTTAAACGATAGATTATAGAGGTATGGGTGTGTATAGGAAACAATCAAGCTGCAGTAGGGTTGCAAACAGTAGATATTACCAGGATACCGCATGGATATATTTAAAAGATAATATTCAAAATAAAATTGGTAATAAAATGAGACAGTAGAGGGCAGAGAGTGACTAGCTCCCTTGAAGTTTACTATGCTATTAGTAGGAGTCTAAGAAATAAAATAAATGAGCTAAGATTGCTTGCAAGTGCAGGTAATATAGATATTATTGCTATAATGGAGACCTTGTTCAACCTGATAGAGAAATGCCTTCTGAATGCAACATACAGGGTTATAAACTATTCTACACTGACTGGGTCAACAGGAAGGTTGGTGGAGTGGCGATGAATGTCAGAGATAATTTAAATTGTTATGTTAGACAAGATACAAAATTAGAAACATCGGTCACAGAATCTGTTTGGCTACAGTTTCTGGAGGGACGTGAAAAATTAATTTTGGGTGTTATTTATAGGCCCTTAAACCTTGATAGGGAGTGCAGAAAGCTGCTATGGGACAAAATTCAAAAGGCATCTAGATATGAAAATATTGTGTTAATGGGAGATTTTACTTTAGATTAATTGCTTGGAACAATGTGACAGAAAATCTTGAGTCTATTGACTTTATACGGTTCTGGATTGCTTTTTAAAACAGTTTGTGACAGAACCAACTAGAGGAAACAACTTGCTTTGCTTGACTTGGTTCTTGCCAACAATGAATCACTAAATAACCTTGAGGTTAATAATGAGCTTGGGGAAAGCGATCACAAATCACTTAGTTTCAATATATCATGGAATTACCCAAATAACTGCAATCAAGTCTGTCCCAGACTTCCACTTGGCCGATTTCATGGGACTGAGAAATTACCTGGGCAGGCTGAATTGGAATGACCTGAGTATGGGTCAGGTAGGTGGTGATGGTTGCCAATATGACATTTTTCAGAGCATAGTTCTAATTGCCCAGACAACTTATGTTCCAAGTCGGGAAATTAGATCTAACAAAAATGATCCCAAATGGATGAACAATAAATTAAAACATCTCATTGGTAAAAAGAGAGGCATATACAGGCATGTCAAAAGAGGGGATGGGCAGTTAAGAAATCAATATATTCAATTAAAGAGAAAAAAAGAAACAAGGAAAACAAAAAGGGATTATGAGGCTAAATTCGCAAGGGATTCGAAGGGTTCTTTCAAGTTACAGAAG
>NC_069456.1:6834088-6854748 GCF_026875155.1 Cherax quadricarinatus
CAGTCCAATTCAAACAGATGCCTACTTTCTGTATTCGACTGAAGAAGCCTACTGTGTAGGAGAAACGTTTCGGAATAAAGTTGCCTAAATGTTGCCTATGTGTCTTATCTACCATTATTTAGACTGTTTTGGTAGAGTATGATTTCGTTGGCGAGTCGAAACATACATCTTGTAACTGTGTGTAACTGTTCACAGAGCATTGTTTAGATTTAGTGATTTTTGACGTTTTGCTGAGGTTGTATGTCGTACCGGCACTCTAGGTCAACCCACGTCCCAAGCTAAAGCTTCTGACCTATTTTGTGTGGCATCCATGCACTGTCGTAGTCGGGGATTTGGTTATGCTGAACTTAAATTCAGTATAAAGAAAGTTTTATGACTTTCATGGAGAATCTGCTGATGGTCCCCAGTTAGGATCGTTATTTCGGTTCCTTGTTCCTGACTCTTTGCTGCTGCTCATTACATTGTTGTTCGAAGGGTTCATCATAGTGTTCAAGCAAGCTGGTTTGATTGCCTTGTTAGTCAAGAAGATAGATTATTTGAGGACGTTTAGCCAGTCACTATTTAAATCTAAGTTGAGTCTAGTCTTATTGAGACATAACGAACAACTTTAAGCACATACACACATTCTCACACACATGTATATGCTATTATTATTTATATAACTGATAATAACGTACCGGTACTTAAGTCGTACTGATATGAAATGTGCCCTGAGCACTATACTACTGTATATACAATTTAACTTTGCACTACAAGAGAGGTGTAGGAGCTTATATCCTAAATTATATCAAATTTATTTACTTAGATTTTATCCACCAAAACAACTTTATTAATAAAGATCTCAATTTTTATTTCGTTAGTTAGTATCCTATCAGTTGCAATCCTAAAACAAATTATCAAAATTTTAAATTTTAACTGTAGCAGAATATTTTGACAAACTGTTACAAAGCCAGAAACAGACTAGATGCTAGAGGGGGAACAATAAGTTTACCCTCTAGTATTCTCTGGAGATGCCTATACTTTATAGGCATCCCTTTTTGTAACATGAGGTCTGCAGCCTCCATCCTTCTAACTATACTCATTTTCTACTTTTTAACTTTCCCAAATTTTCACAACATTGCTTTTCCTGGGGTTCAGTTCTAGTAGCCACTTGTTTTGATCTCTTCTCGTTTTCCAGGTTCATTCGTAGCTTTTCCTTGTCCTTATCGGTATTTATTCTCCACATCTGCAAATAAGAATGCATCTCTTCTAGTACGTCATTCACATATAGAAACAGTACCAAATTCAATGCCCGTCCTTGTTACACTTTCTTATTCTCACACCTCTTTGCAGACAATAGCTCTGTCTTCGTCCAAAAAGTACTCTCCGATCCACTGTAGCATATGCGGGTTATAATATCATTGCCTGCATCATACAGCTTCTTGCAGCTACCTCCCTTCCTCCCCCCCACCCCCTCTCTCTCTCTCTCTCTCTCTCTCTCTCAATCATCCCTTCCCCTTTATTACATTGTCCCAGAACTCAAGCAAGATTTGCTATTGTTTTAAGAAATCCTTTCTAAGAGCTCCAATACTGTGGGAGATGCTATCAGAAAGTTCTTGGACTGCCGCAAAAAAAAAATATATAGGTTTAGTTGAAGCCGTTTCCCTCGAACGAAATATTCTCCTTGGAAGCCTATACACTGATCCCAGTGCCTCTTTCCGAAACATCAGTGGAACTCCTTTTCTAAAGGCGTCTAATGCAGTCTGCGTTTATGCTTGTATCTCCTCCACTTCGTTATAACACAGCCCCTTGAGCGTCATTTTTATTTTTGTAAAGAGAAAGAAGTCACGGGGAACTAGATCTGGGAAGTAGCAAAAGGGTCACAAATTTCGCAACCACTCACCTCATGTTCAAATTTTCAGTCAAAATGCCTTAACACAACTCATAGGAAAATCCCACCACACTTGCAATATCCTGAATGCTCTGACGACGGTCTTCGTGAAGAACCTTCCTCACTTCTTTTTCTTTTACACAGGGTTTGACAAGGTTAAGGATCCCTAGTTTTATTGACAAGCTATTTACAGGTTAAGGATTCCTAACTTTATTGACAAGCTAAGAGCTGTTGCCTACATCAGCTCATTTGAAAGCATTTTTATTGTTATGAGACATACAAGTAGGGAACAGGATGAAGTTGGAGCCATCTGTTGGCCAGCATTTTCATTTGATCAACTGACTTTATCTAGTTGACATCATTATGCTGTACGAATGTGTTCCATACTCGAGTCATCCTGGGTATATAGGATCTCAGATGGAGTGATGTTCTGGAAAAGGGTACAGCCAGAGTGAAGTTGCTGCTTTCTGCCCGTCTTGTGGCATAAAAGCTTGTTTCACGCTGTCCTCGAAGTGGATCCGAGTGTGGCACTTTGACAATATTGGCTTTGTACATAACAATAAGGCCACCCACATCCCTCCTGCGTTGAAGGCTCTGCTGAAATGACAGATCTATCCAGGATGGGTCCAGGCGAGAGATGAGACGTCTTGCTCTCTTCTCTACTCTGTCAAGCAGTCGCAGATGAGAGGGGGCAGGCAAACCAAGAAAGTGGAGCATACTCAAGGTGTGAGCGTACTTGTGCCTCATACAGAATCTTGCAACCCCTACTGTCAAGCAGATGCAAGATACGGCGAAGTGCTGTAAGCTTCCTGGCTGCCTTATTTGCAAGATTTACATGGTTCTTCATGGTCAGTTTGGAGTCAAATTTCACCCCAAGGATATCAACTTCTTCTCCAGGTGCCAACACCCTCCCATTCATCCTTACTACTGCACCAGCATTACCATCATGATGCCTAGAGACCATTTGTTTTCTCATGTGCAAATGTTACTTGCCATCTATTTTCCCAAGCTGATATAGCTTTTAGCTGGTGATTGATGTAGCTTAGAGCAGCTGGCATTTCTTTTCTTCGATAAGTGAATGTCAGTGTACAGGCGTCTGCATATGCATGGGATTCTGGGATGAGATGAAGGTCATTGAAGTAGACATTCCATAACAATGGTCTCAGCACTCTTCCTTGTGGAACACTTGCCCCAATAGGATGTCTTGCTGATTCCGTTCCATTGAGAACTACCCTTAGATATCTACCATAAAGGTAATCACTGAAGAGACATAGCATAGAGCCTGCAATTCATAGTTCTTGAAGTTTTGCTAAGAGGCCCTGGTGCCACATCCGGTCGAAAGCACCAGCAATGTCCAGTGCTACCACACAGCTGACTTTGGATTTATCCCGTGACTGGTGCCACTTAGTGGAGAGGTTTAACAACAGATCAGCAGCAGAGTAACCTTTCCTGAAGCCATATTGACGGTCACAAAGTAGTGAGTGGTAGTCAAAAAACTTGAGATTATTGTCTCAAAGATCTTACCAGTGATTGACAGGAGCGACACTGGTCTGTAGTTGCTGATTTCTGCTCTGCTCTTCTTTTTGTGAACAGGGACTACATTTGCCTCTTTCCACAGAGAGGGCCATTTACACTGTACTAGGCAGTGCTGAAAGATGCGAGTTAGAGGTGCTGCTAGCTGGTCTGCACATCTTCTCAGCAATCTTGGGCTCAACTTGTCTGAGCCCACAGCCTTTTCTTGGTCGAGTGATTTAAGGAAATGGACCTCCTCCTGCCTTGTCACCACTGACAGTTTTGACACAGTTCTTGCAGCTAGCGAAGGAGGGTCCCTTGCTGGATCAGGAACTTGCATTTTGGTAGCAAAGTATTCGACAAAGAGGTCCACCTTCTCTTGACTACTAGTAGAGGTGGTCCCATTCTTTTTCAATGTTGGAGTTTTTTTTTTTTTTTTAAGTTGATGGACGACGAGTGTTCATCAACCTCAACTAACATTCGTCCTACTCTGAAACGAGACAACCATTAAAACCTTGTGTCCAGCCCTTTGGATCGCAGCCAAATGCTTATTGAAGTATTTTGTGACTTTCACTAGCCGTTTTATCCAGCTTGAAACAGAATTTCACTCGTGGAGAGCGAAACGTTGCCACAATAAAATGTCACGTTAGTTGCGCTTGTGTCCTTTTACTTTGCAGAATTTCACTCCTACACACACACACACACACACACACACACACACACACACACACTTTTGTGGTGTGTATAACAGTGAACACATCTACTGAGGCGCACATCAATCAAGTAACTGCTGCGGCACATGGGTGACTAGCAAGCCTAAGAATAGCATTCCTACATCTCGGTAATCAGTCGTTCAGGACTCTGTACACCGTGTACATCAGGCCCATATTGGAGTATGCAGCACCAGTTTGGAACCCACACCTGGCCAAGCACGTCAAGAAATTAGAGAATATTATAATAAGTAAGTTTTTTCGGTATACAAAAATACAGTTACAAGAATTATCATACATAGCACATTGTTAAGACCTAGGAAAACCCAAAAAATCAGACAGAGGCTTTTTCCCAACAGGACGGAATGCTACAAAGGCGGGGACAATTTTGAAGACTGATCAGCAAGGGGCTACTTAAAAAAAACCACAGAAAATGAAAAGGTTTTGAAATTGGCTTGGGGGCAGGAAGACCGGAAACCGAGTACAAATGCTGGACAAGTATAAGCCCGACCTGGGGGTGAGCATGTCCCTAACATTTTGTCGGGGGTAACACAAATGTTAACCTCTAAAGTCAATGTTGTTTGAAAAAGTAAGGGGAGCTTCAGAAATCTCAAGTTATTCACCCCTTTTAATTTACGACGTTTGGCAGTCCCATCTGAATACAGCTTTTCCCTGGAAACCCTCACCTTCCTTCCTCCTCCCCCTGGTTGGGTCTCCTGGAGGGTTTTTCGAGGATAAAAGCCCCCAGGGCCGTCCATGACCAACCCCTCCCGGGGACAGCCCTGATCAACGATGATACTGCGGGCCGACGTAACCCAATGTACGAACCACACCCCGGTGATTGGCATTTATTTTAGGCATCTGTCCAGACCCTCTTAAAGACAACCAGTTGTCTATTGGTAATTCCCCTTATGCTGGTGGGGGGGCTACTGAACGTTTTGGGGCCCCCGGACACTTATTGTGTTTTTCTCTTAGTGTACTAATATGCCCCTACTTTTCAATGGTGGTACGTTGCATCACCTCCAAAGTTTTTTTGCTCTCAAGGAATGATTTCTGTGTGCAGATTAAGGACCACCCCTCTGGATTTTCTGGGTGTGTTATGTGCATCCTCTTCCTACGCTGAGCGAGTACAACTCAAGCATTCCAAGCGATCCCTATTAAAGTGTTTGATTTAAATACATTCCGTAAAGGTTCTCTTCATTCTCTAGACTGCAATTTCACCTGCCTTGAAGGAGCGTAAATGTACAGCATTAATCCATTTAAGAGAAAATGTTTAAAAAGGATATCAGGCGGGGCACTCTTGTCTTGAACGTTCTCTTTATCCATCCTATCATTTTCCTCGCAGTTGTTATAGTGGCACTGTTGTGATCCTTGAAGGTGAGATCCCAAATTACCACACCCGGCCTTCACTTTAATTTTTTCCGCTCTTTTGTATATTCGATTTTTGTAGTAACTCAGTTCTAGTTATTTTTCCTCCAGTTTTCCTTTAACGGAGTATTTGGGAAATTTTTTTCATTGCACATCAAATTGTTCTCAATTGCCCATTGGAAAAATTTGTTTATATCTAGGAGATTTGCCGTGTCCTCAGTGGATGACTCATGCAGATCCTAATTTCGTATGCAAAGGATGATACGGTACTATGGTTTACATCTCTTTTATGTCTGATAGGGGGAAAAAAGGGAACGGGATAGGGGCGATCTGCCTTTTTGTTTAAAAAGCTCTTCACTATGGCGTTTCCCGTTTAACTCTTTTTGAAGATCAATCTGCCCATTTTGGCCAGTTATCCCTCAGCAGCTTTTTGTGTGCTGCCAAAATGATCGCACTTGTCAAAGGCTTTTGCAAAATCTTGTTTCTAATCTGCTTTCTGAGTTTTTTTCCAGTGACCCAAGACCAATCATAGGGGCCCAGTATTCGAGAAGCAGGAGCGACCTGTCTTTGGGGCCAAGGGGTTTGAAAATCCTACTTTTAAACCATTCAAATTTTTATGATGCGAGATTAAACCTATTGGAATTTAGTTCTTAACTATTGCTTTGCTGCCCCCTTTTGTGGATTGGGCAATATCTGTAGTTTTTTGACAGGGGAATCTCACCTCTTTTTTGATCCCTCCATAGCTATTTAAAATCCCCGCAAGGGGGGTTTTTCTTGAATTCTTAATGAACACAGAGTTCCACAGTCTAGGCCTCGAATGTTGTCAAGGATACCCAAAAAAGGAGGGGGAATTGGGTATATCAGAAATTTTCTCATTGACAGGGTTTTGAGCCCTTCAGGGAAAAAAATTATTTGGATTGTCTGTCTTTAGACGTTTTGGGCTGCTGAACACAAAGTCGTTTTTGATTTCAGATATCACTCATTTTTTTGTCCCAGTTGGGCTCCACTTGTCTGAGCAAGGCCCTAACAAGATGGTTTTTGCCTTATTTTATCAAAGAAAAGAAATATTTCAAAATTCTTTAAATTTTCGCAAATCGCTTTAGCCTCTTTCTCTCCGGTCCTGTACAGTCCTTTAACTTAACTAAATTTTTTTCCCTTCCCGGGTTAGCATTTCCCCCATTTTTCAGATAACTGGCATTCTGCGGGGGGGAGCATCCCCCCTTTTTCCGTTTATTTCTCCTTTTTCTTAGATGAAATGCTTTGAACATACTTCAACTCCGAAAGTGTTTTTTTTTAAAGGGCACTCTTGGGTAAAAGTTAAGATACTTCCCAACATTTTCATTTAGGACATGGTTTACCTGGCCCCAAAGATTTTTGTTTTTGAAGTTAAATTTTGGTAAAGGTCCCTCAAAGCTGTTGCTTTTTTTGCGACAGGACCCTTGTGCTTAATTGGACTTCGGTTGATTGTATCAGAATTATTTTTTTTTATAATAGTTTCTTATCGGCCCTCGATATTTGTGAAAAAAAAGGTCTTGTGTGTTCTCCTTTTTTTTTTGTTGGCTCCACAAAGCTGCCCTTGGGGGTGTGTTTATTGCAGAAATTCAGCAGTCATTTGTGAGTGACTTCTCTGAGCTGCCTCCAGGGATTATTTCTGCAAAACTTTTGCCTCATTCTTCCTTTTTGCATTCTTGATTGAAATCACCAAGCGCAGATGTTTGGGGATGGGGCTGGAAATTTTCCCCAAAACAATAGACAATTTTCGATAGCTTGCCTTAAAAACTTTTGGGGGGATTTGCATCTGGTGGTTTTATATACAAGCACAATACATTATTTTTTGTGTTCAATCTCAGTCAAATGAGTGGCTGACATACACACCCCCCCCCCCCCCCACCCTTTGTTGCCTGTTTTCTTCTGTCCATCGAAAAGTTGTACCCAGTCTCCAATTTCATTTTTTTTGACTCCCCTGAAGCCCACTGATGAGAGGTATTTGTTTTGGTGGGGGCTTAAGGCCCTAAAATTTACAAATATAAATGAGGTCGTTTTGCGTGATTGTTGGGGGATTTGGGGTAGGATAGTATTGGGATTCTGGAGGGGCCAGGGCTGTCCCTTCAACCCTACAAGGTTGGGGGCAACTATTTTGGGTTTCTTTCTATTTTTTTTCTTCTTTTCTCCCACTAAAATTTATTACTTGGAGTGGAGTTGTCTAACTACGTCCTATTTATGTTTTTTTTTTTTAAAGGCGGGTACCCCTGGCCCTTTTACGTGGTATGCGGGGCAGCTGATTTTGTAACATTCCCTTTTTTTTAAGGGCTGAAGGGGTGGCAACTCGGGGTGGAAGAATGCCCCAAGCATAAATTTGCACCATTTGTTTTTTGGGGGGGGGTCAATTCGGGGGTGGCGTACCCAATTTTGCGATCCAGACTGCATACAGTTTTCGTTGCCAACCAGACACATCCCCCAAATTTTTTTTCAGGGGGCCAACATTTTCCCCTAAGGGACTCCTCTCCTAATCGTTAAGGGACAAAGTAATAAAGTTGGTAAATTTCCGAAATAGAAAAGTAAAAGGACACAAGTGCAACTAATGTGACATTTTTTGGGGGCAACTTTTTCGCACCCAGGAGCTTTATCAAGCCCTTAAAACCTAATGGTTGATAAAGTCCGGGGGAGCGAAACGTTGCCCCAAAAATGTCCCAAAATTTGTTGCATTGTGCCTTTTTCTTTAAAGGGCTAGGTGTGGTGGCTGTGGTAGCTCTTTGGCCGAAATCTAGATTTGCACTAGACTTGGGGCTGATCTTGGTCATCCCTACGGGTGGGGACTGAGTTAGCTGATGTTTTTTGTTTTCCTTTTTTTTTCCATTTGGGTGTCTGTTTATTTTTTGGGTCAAACTTTGTAGACTGGGTATTCTGAAAGTTTTAAATTTTCCTCTCTCATCCTACCTGATGAAACAAATTTAGAAATTTGGGGAAAGTGCAGATGTATGCAACGTGCTAACCCAAACTAACGGAAATGAGCTAAGAAAAAGGATAAACAAGTTGAATATGATCCGCCTCTCCAACATTCGTCGGAGGCGGAGAAAAGGGGGCACCCGGACCCGTTTAAAGTTAAAAACTGAGGGGTTACAGGGATATCAGGAAGAACTCAGTCTCAGGATCTTCAGGAATATAAGACCTAATGAAAAAGTACCGAGACAGGCTCCATACAGGTTTAATTAAGACTAAACATGGCCGGGGACACTAGGAGTGAGCAAACTCAGGAGTTGCATGTTTAGTGTTGGACCAGCTGAAACTCTATCACTAATTTTAAAAGCCGGGTGAGCACCACGCACACGGCACGCCACGCACACACCTCTAGTGTTACCTCCCACAGGAATTAAACTTCGAGGGGGTCACGGTAAAGAGGATCTCGTTCCCCTCACATCTTTCCCCCACCCCCAGACCCCACCCCCAACCCTCTCCTTTCACTTCTCATTTACCTCTCTTATTTTTCCATCACCCATTCTTCTCACATCTCTTCCTCTCCCATCACCTTTCCCAAAACACTTCTTTCAATTGTCATCATCAATCTCTTTCTCCTGCCACCTTCACCCCTCCCCCCCCTTCTACCACTTTTCTTGATACCCCTCCCCCTCGACTCTTTCCTCTCCTGGGACACCCCTTTCCCCCCTAACCTCATCATTCCCCCCTCCTTCCCTTCTTTCTTTGTGTGTCACGCCACCCCCACCCCTGTCTCCTGCCCCGCACACAGAAAAGAAAGACAGAAACAACGACAACCACTTATAAGAAACATAAGAAAGAGGAACACTGCAGCAGGCCTACTGCCATTAGAAAGGGTTCAAAGTGCCTACTGGGTTTTGCCACAGACCCAACCTAGTCAGGTCAAGGTCACAAAACTTTAAAGGGGCACGGCCCTCAGACCCAGCACAAGCTATCAGGTCCAACTCAAACCACCCACACCCACTCAGTATTTTTCTAATCTTTTTAAAAAGTACACAAGTCTTTTTCATGACGGAACTGGGAGTTTTTTTCCCCTCTCCACAACTTTTACCAAACCAGGGTTTTCCCATTCCTTCCGGAAATTTTTTCCCCCAAAGAAAAGTTTCTGTGAGTCCGTCTTTGCTAGATATTTTCAGCAAACTATTTACATCCCCTTTTATTTATTATGTTTTTTCCCTTTATACACCTCGATCATATCCCCCCCCAATTCTACGACTTTCGAGGAGTGCAGATTCGGGCCCCCCATCATCCCAAAGGGAAAATTTCTGATACATTGGGTCACTTTGTCATCCTCCTCTGACTTTTCCAGGATTTATATCCATTCGTAAAACGCTGACCAGAACTGTGGGGGGGGTAGTTTAAAGAGGCCTAACCCAAAGGATATATGATTTAAGAACAACCGAGCTGCTTTGGGGATTAGCGTGGACGGTTACAAACATGGCTTGTTTTTGCGGTTTTAAAAATGAGTTGGGGGGTTGAAGGGGGGGTCGCTTCTCCAGGAGGGGGAATTTGGAGGGTGAAGGTCCACCTCAATGGCCTGGGAGAGATGGAGGTGTTGGAGATGTGGGGAATGAGGTTCTAGCGTGGGGGCGCCGTCTCTCACTGTGAGGGGCTGTAGGTGGGGGGGAAACAAAGGGGACCAGCAGTGAGGTGCCCCAGCACCGCTACAAGGGCGATTGTTCACAGTAAAGGGAGGCGCATCAGAGTAAGGGAAAATTAAAAAGTGAAGATCTGAAGGTAAAAATCGCTTTTCCCGTTTCCAGGGTGAAAGTACTTCATGGCCCGTGAAGGTAAGGGGACTACTGCCCCTGCTAATGAAGGTAAACCATTCTTGTGGTTGGTGATCTTAGGTAAGATATGTTACCGTGCTTTTTGTAATAGGGAAAAAGATGAGAGATAGAGTGTGCTCCCTGGAGCTGGTGTTGGGGCATTGTCAACAGACTGGATAATTCCTGTCAGGGAATGGGACAAGCCCTTTTCTGTCTCAGGCTGGTTGGAAATGATAAATTGGGGGAAGGGAGGGGAGAAGAGCTGCTAATAAGTACAGGTCCTATGATTTCTTAAATTAAGGGGGGATCCCCAAACAATGTAGCATCTTGCCCAGAAGGGGATGAAATGAATGGTTTCTAGGGCAATTGGGTAAATTGCGGCTAGCAGATACTGAAGGAACTTGCAAACCCATTATTGACAACGGAAAACTTTTTGGCAAACATGATATGTATGCAAAGGGGTGGGGTTCATCTCTCTGGGGCGGGGGGGTAGACTTGCAGACTCGATTGAGAAGCCATTGGAAATGCCTAGATTTTAAACTGATGGAAAAATAGAGTATGGGTTTTTTGTGGGAAACAAGCAGGTTTCAACACTAGGGTTTGGAAACAGTAAATTTAAAAAGGCATTCAGCATGAAGTTTTAAATAAAACAAAAGAACAGGCAGAAAAAAAAAAGGGGGGAAACAAGGGGAGCAAGGAACTAGCTCCCCCGGTTTTCTATACTAATAGCAGGGGTTTAAAATAAGATAGAGGCTAAGATTAATTTCAAGGGCAGGAAACATAGTATTATTGCATAAAAGAGACCCGGTCAATCGAAATAGAGAGATGCCCCCGAAAATCAATACAAGGGTATAAAAATTCCACCTGCAGGGTCAACAGGGAAAGGGGGTGGATAGCGAGATGTCAGAGACAATTTTAAATTTTTGTGTTTGACAAATATTAAATTAGAAGCGTTTAGCCACTGATTTTGTTTGGTTACATTCTCGAGGGCCGAGAAAAACAATTTTGGGTGTGTTTACGGCCCCAAAACTTGATAGGGGGGCATAAACTTTTATGGGGCGAAATTCTAAGGCATCTACATACGAAAATGGTGCTAATGGGAGATTTCAACTATAACAATTGCTGGAGCAATTTGACAGGAAATTAGAGCGGGTATTTTCTTGTTTACACCCAAATTTGTTTTTTAAAACATTTTGTGACAGAGAAACTAGGGGAAATAACCTCCTTGACTTGGGTTTTGCCAGTAGGGAAACACTTTTAAAAATTTTAGGTTAATGATAGCTTGGGAGAGTGATCAAAAATCACCGTTTTAACTATCATGGAATTCCCCTAAAAATGGCAATAAATTCCGCCCCTACTTTCGTTTGGCTGATTTCATAGGACTGAAAAATTACTTAGGTGGGCTGAACTGGAATGCCCTGACTAGGGGCGGTAGGTGGTGAGGGTTCCCCGATATAAAGCTTTCCAGGGGATTTCAGCTGCTCAGTCAAAATTTTGTTCCAAAAGGGGAAAACAATCAAACAAAAAATGACCTAAATGGATGAACTAGATTTAAAAATATCTGATTGGTCAAAAGAAGGCATATTAGGAAATCAAAAGAGGAGAGGGGCCCAATTAAGAAATCGATATATTCAGTTAAAGAGAGAAAAAAAAAAAGGGAATTAGAAAAGCAAAAAGAGATTATGAGGTTAAAGTTGCAAGAGAATCGAAGACTAACCCAAAAGGATTCTTTCAGGTATACAGAAGTAAGATCAGGGACAAGATAGGCCCCTCAAAAGTTCCTGGGTCGCTCACTGACAGTGATAAGGAAATGTGTAGAATTTTTAACACATACTTCCTCTCAGTTTTTACACAGGAGGATACCAGTGATATTCCAGTAATGATAAATTATGTAGACAGGACGATAATAAACTGTGCACTATTAAGGGTCACAAGTGACATGGTCCTTAGGCAAAAAAGATAAATTAAAACTAACAAATCCCCAGGCCCTGATTGAACTGTATGCAAGGGTTCAAAAGGGAAATTGTAAAGAGGAGCTTAGCACACCTTTGGCTAATCTTTTCAAAAAAAAATCACTACAAACTGGCATGGTGCCAGATAAGTGGAAAATGGCAAATGTGATACTATTTTCAAAACAGGTGACAGGTCCTTAGCTTCGAACTATAGACAATAAGCCTAACCTCCATAGTGGAAAATTTATGGAATCAATAATTGCCGAGGCAGTTCGTAGCCACCTTGAAAAGCATAAATTAATCAACGAATCTCAGCATGGTTTTACAAAGGGACGTTCCTGCCTTAGGGAATTTATTAACTTTTTTCACTAAGGTATTTGAGGGGGTTTAGATCATGGTAACGAATATATATTGTGTATATGGACTTCAGTAAGGCCCTTTTTACAGGGTCCCACATCAGAGACTATTGAGGAAAATTAAAGCACATGGAATAGGAGGAGAAATTTTTTCCTGGATAGAGGCATGGTTGACAAATAGGCAGCAGAGAGTTTTCATAAATGGGGAGAAATCAGAGTGGGAAGCGTCACGAGCGGTGTTCCACAGGGGTCAGTGTTGGGCCCCTGCTGTTCACAATCTACATAAACGACATGATGAGGGCATAAAGAGCGACATCGGCAAGTTGCCGATGACACCAAAATAGGCCGTCGAATTCATTCTGACGAGGACATTCGAGCACTCCAGGAAGATTTGAAATAGACTGATGCAGTGGGTCGGAGAAGTGGCAGATGCAGTTTAATATAGACAAATGCAAAGTTCTAAATGTTGGACAGGACAATAAAACCCTGCCACATATAAACTAAATAATGTAGACTTAATATTACGGATTGCGAAAAAGATTTAGGAGTTTTGGTTACAGTAATCTGAAACCAAGACAAAAGTGCATAAAATGTTCGCAATAAAGCTAATAGAATCCTTGGCTTCATATCAAGAAGCATAAATAATAGGAGTCCCGGTTGTTCTTCAACTCTATACATCCTTGGTTAGGCCCCATTTAGATTATGCTGCACAGTTTTGGTCACCGTATTACAGAATGGATATAAATTCTCTGGAAAATGTACAAAGGAGGATGACAAAGATGATCCCATGTATCAAAAACCTTCCCTATGAGGATAGACTAAGGGCCCTGAAACTGCACTCTCTAGAAAAAACGTAGAATTAGGGGGGATATGATTGAGGTTTATAAGTGGAAGACAGGAATAAATAAAGGGATGTAAATAGTGTGCTGATAATATCTAGCCTAGACAGGACTCGCAGCAATGGTTTTAAGTTGGAAAAATTCAGATTCAGGAGGGATATAGGAAAGTACTGGTTTGGTAATAGAGTTGTGGTGAGTGGAACAAACTCCCAAGTACCGTTATAGAGGCCAGAAACGTTGTGTAGCTTTAAAAATAGGTTGGATAAATACATGAGTAGATGTGGGTGGGTGTGAGTTAGACCTGATAGCTTGTGCTAACGGGTCGGTTGCCGTGTTCCTCCCTTGAGTCAATGTGACCTGACCTGACTAGGTTGGGTGCATTGGCTTAAGCCGGTAGGGACTTGGACCTGCCTCGCATGGGCCAGTAGGCCTTCTGCAGTGTTCCTTCGTTCTTATGTTCTTATGTTCTAGATATGAAGCCAAGAATTCTGTTAGCTTTATTGCGAACACTAACGCACTGTTGTCTTGGATCAGATTACTAACTCAGAGCTCCTAAATCCTTTTCATAATCAGTAATATTAAGATTTACATTATTCAGTTTATAAGTGGCATGGTTATTTTCCTGTCCAAAATTTAGAACTTTGCATTTGTCTATATTAAACTGCATCTGCCACTTCTCCGACCACTGCATCAGTCTATTCAAATCATCCTGGAGTACTCTAATGTCCTCAATAGAATGAACTGGAAGGTCTATTTTGGTGTCATCAGAAAATTTGCTTATGTCGTAATTTATTCCCTAATCTATGTCGTTTATACAAATTGTGAACAACAAGGGGCCCATCACTGACCCCTGTGGAACACCGCTTGTGACGTGCCCCCATTCTGATTTCTCCCCATTTATGCAAACTCTGTTGCCTATTTGTCAACCATGCCTCTACCCAGGAAAAAAAATTCTCCTCCTCTTCCGTGTGCCTTAAGTTTCCTCAATAGTCTCTGATGTGGAACTCTATCAGACGCCTTACTGAAGTCCATATACACAATATCATATTCAATACAATGATCTACCTCCTTAAATACCTTAGTGAAAAAAGTTAGTAAATTCGTGTTGAGATTCATTAATCAATTCATGCCTTTCACAATGGCTATGAATTGTCTCGGCAATTATTGATTCCATAAATTTACTCACTATGGAGGTAACGCTTATTCGTCTATAGTTCGAAGCTAAGTACCTGTCACCTGCCTTGTAAAAAATAGGTATTACATTTACCATTTTCCACTTGTCTGACACTATGCCAGTTTGTAGTGATATGTTGAAAAGACTAGCCAAAGGTTTGCTAAGTTCCTCTTTACATTCCTTTAACACCCTTGCAAACAGTTCATCAGGGCCTGGGGATTTGTTATGTTTTAATTTCTCTCTGTCTGAGGACCATGTCACTAGTTATCCCAATCGTGCATAGTTTATTATCGTCCTGTTCTACATAATTTATTTCTGGAATTTCGCTGGTATCTTCCTGAGTAAAAGCTGAGAGGAAGTAAATGTTGAAAATTTCACACATTTCCTTATCACTGTCAGTGATCTTACCTGAGTTACTTTTAAGTGGGCCTGTCTTGTCCCTAATTTTACTTCTGTATACTTGAAAGAACCCTTTCGAATCCCTTGCGAATTTAGCCTCATAATCCCTTTTTGTTTTGCTTGTTTCTTTTTTTCTCTTTAATTGAATATATTGATTTCTTAACTGCCCATCCCCTCTTTTGACATGCCTGTATATGCCTCTCTTTTTACCAATGAGATGTTTTAATTTATTGTTCATCCATTTGGGATCATTTTTGTTAGATCTAATTTCCCGACTTGGAACATAAGTTGTCTGGGCAATTAGAACTATGCTCTGAAAAATGTCATATTGGCAACCATCACCACCTACCTGACCCATACTCAGGTCATTCCAATTCAGCCTGCCCAGGTAATTTCTCAGTCCCATGAAATCGGCCAAGTGGAAGTCTGGGACAGAGACTTGATTGCAGTTATTTGGGTAATTCCATGATATATTGAAACTAAGTGATTTGTGATCGCTTTCCCCAAGCTCATTATTAACCTCAAGGTTATTTAGTGATTCTTTGTTGGCAAGAACCAAGTCAAGCAAAGCAAGTTGTTTCCTCTAGTTGGTTCTGTCACAAACTGTTTTAAAAAGCAATCCAGAACCGTATAAAGTCAATAGACTCAAGATTTTCTGTCACATTGTTCCAAGCAATTAATCTAAAGTAAAATCTCCCATTAACACAATATTTTCATATCTAGATGCCTTATGAATTTTGTCCCATAACAGCTTTCTGCACTCCCTATCAAGGTTTAAGGGCCTATAAATAACACCCAAAATTAATTTTTCACGTCCCTCCAGAAACTGTAGCCAAACAGATTCTGTGACCGATGTTTCTAATTTTGTATCTTGTCTAACATAACAATTTAAATTATCTCTGACATTCATCGCCACTCCACCAACCTTCCTGTTGACCCAGTCAGTGTAGAATAGTTTATAACCCTGTATGTTGCATTCAGAAGGCATTTCTCTATCAGGTTGAACCAGGTCTCCATTATAGCAATAATATCTATATTACCTGCACTTGCAAGTAATCTTAGCTCATTTATTTTATTTCTTAGACTCCTACTAATAGCATAGTAAACTTCAAGGGAGCTAGTCACTCTCTGCCCTCTACTGTCTCATTTTATTACCAATTTTATTTTGAATATTATCTTTTAAATATATCCATGCGGTATCCTGGTAATATCTACTGTTTGCAACCCTACTGCAGCTTGATTGTTTCCCATACACACCCATACCTCTATAATCTATCGTTTAAAGTCCTACACAAGTCATCAATGGCCCCCTCAATCGAGTTAGCTAATGCAACTACTCTGGCCCCAAAGAGATGTACCCAATCCTTTGCATACATATCACGCTTGTCATAGAATTTGTCTTGGTTATCAATGATTGGGATTGCAAGTTCGTTGCAGTACCTGTCTGGCCAGCAATTTATACTAATTGCTCTAGATATTCATTCATTACCCACTCTCCTTCTAGGCAAAATGCTACATATGAATTGTACCCCGCCCTTAGACCTGACTCCTGCCCTTTCCGATGTCATTTCGACCAGCACTTAGATAATGGGCTTGTTCCCATTACCTGACAATCTTATCCAACCTGTTGACTATGTCACCAACACCGGCTCCTGGGAAGCACACTGTATCTCACCTTTCTATCTCTGTTACAAAAAGCACGGTCCATATATCTTACCTGGGAGTCTCCCACAACCAGACTAGCAGGGGAGTCAGTGGTACCTCTAACCTCACTAACCACTGAAGTACACTCATCCTGGAGAACAGAGAATCGATTTCCTACCTTCAAATCTTCTCTGTTAACCTTCCTTATCTTGATGCTTCTTCCTGACGTGTGAATCACTTGTCATTTAAAGTGGCTGCTACTCGCCAACTCACTGCTGGTAACCTCTTCCTCCTTACCGGATCCAACCATCTCACACTCACTCCCAAACCCATCTAGGCGAAGTTTCAGTCTCCGATTCTCCTCCTGAAGAAGTAGAACCTCCTTCTTCAACACTTTAACCAGAGATTCTAAAACACTACAGCAAGTCATGGTGCTCAGTAACACATAGGTGTCCCATAAGTCTGGAAGTAAAACAATTCCCTGATCATTAGATAGGACATCGAGGGCCTGTATGTAACTGTTGCTGGTACTACCAAGACGAGGCAGACAGGTGATCAACAGGAAGCCATACTGGCGTCACCGACAGTGATCTTGCAGACCAATGTCAAAAAGTACATCAGTTTCGAAACTAGGTAACATTTTCGGGGGTTAATGATATGAGGGTTATTATTAGCTCAATATAACCTAAGAAAGGCAATGTGGATAATTTCCGTTTGGCTCATTCATTCCTCTTTTCTAGAATGCGGCCGTTAACCTTCTACTAATTATTAGGTACCTATTTACTGCTAGGTGAATAGGGGCAGCCAGTGATAGATTTCCTTATACATCTCGCCCCGCTTGGGACTAATTCCGATCCTCTTTCATGTGAGTGGAGTGTCACTGAGTTACAGGTAGACAACAGTCTGCGCGTCTTCCCCTCCACATACAAGTGTTGTACATACCTGCTACACTTTGAGGTTGATAAAAATCTCAACACTTTCAGAGTTAGCTCAAACTACAATATAGCTACACAGAGAAGACCAACCAAACATTCCAGAGATACCATAAAGAAAGCCAACCAGTTAACAGAGCTACCATAAGGCAGGCCAGCCTTCAAAACTACAAAAACAACTAGCCCCTGCAGTCTTAAGGGACAGTCTTCATAAGACATGCAAAAGTTTAAAGCTGACTAAAGCAAATAAACTAAACACTTCGAGATGTCAAATGTTCGGTAGACGGTTCAACTAGGGAGGATGGACACGTTCTTCTTTAGCAAACCCCTTAAAGGTCCTTGATGTTGTTGAGGGGTTTTTGATTAGGGAATTTATCTGTGCTCCAGTTCCCTAATGCCTGAATACATCCACATCACCCCCACAGGCGCTGTATAAACCTACGGGTTTGCGCTTCCCCCCCTTTATTAAAATAATCCAGGGCTTAGAAAAAAGCATTTGTGTTTTTACCCACTAAACATGGATATCAGCGATAGATGCAAATTTTTTTCGTCTTTTAGTTTCCCCTCGCCTCTTTACTTTACCACTCTTCCCCGGCTGAAGACGGGTACTTGGGAAAGTGTCAAAAGGGGGAGCGGGGGGAAAGTTCGAGAAGAGGGGGGGGGGGGGGTGGGGGGAAAGTTCAAGAGGGGTAGTCGGGGGGGGAAAGTGTCAAAAGGGGTATCGGGGGGAAAGGTGAGAAGAGGGGGAGTGGGGGGGAAAATGTCGAGAGGGGGAAAACGGGGGGAAAGTGTCGGAAGAAGGGAGTCGGGGGGGGGGAAGTGTCGAGAAGAAGGGAGTCGGGGGGGAAAGTGTGGAGGAAGAGGGTATTGGGGGGGGGAAAATTTCGGAAGACGGTAATCGGGGGGGGGAAAGTGTCGAGAAAACGGGTAGCGGGGGGAAAGTTGTGAGGAAAAGGGGGGTCGGGGGGGGAAAGGTGGGGAGGAAGAGGGGTAGTCGGGGGGGGAAAGTGGGGAAGAGGGGTAGTGGGGGGGAAAAGGGGGAGGAAGAGGGGGAGTTGGGGGGAAAGTGTGGAGGAAAGGGGGACCGGGGGGAAAATGTGGAGGGAAAAGGGGGACCCGGGGGGAAATGTGGAGGAAGAGGGGTACCCGGGGGGAAAGTGTGGAGGAAGAGGGGTAGCGGGGGGAAAGTTGGGGAAGGGGGGTATTTGGGGGGAAAAGGTGGAGGAAGGGGGTGTGGGGAAAGTGTGGAGGAAGAGGGTAGTTGGGGCAAGTGTGGGGAAGAGGGGAATTTGGGGGGCAAAGTGTGGAGAAGGGGGGTAGTTGGGGCAAATTTTGGAGGAAGGGGGGTATTGGGGCAAAGTTGGGGGAGGAAGAGGGGTAGTTGGGGCAAAGTGGAAGGAAGAGGGGTGTTGGGGGAAAGGGGGAGGAAGGGGGGTAGTTGGGGCAAAGTGTGGAGGAAGGGGGGTTTTGGGGAAAAAGTGTGGAGAAGGGGGGTAGTGGGGCAAAGTGTGGAGGAAGAGGGGATTGGGGCAAAGTGTGGGGGAAAAGGGGGGTAGGGGGGCAAAGTGTGAGGAAAGGGGTAGTTGGGGCAAAGTTGGGGAGGAAGAGGGTAGTTGGGGCAAAGTGTGGGGAAAGGGGGGGGTTTTGGGGCAAAGGGGGGAGGAAGGGGGGTAGTTGGGGAAAAGTGTAAGGAAGGGGGGGTATTGGGGGGCAAAGTGTGGAGGAAGGGGGGTATTTTGGGGCAAAGTGTGGAGGAAAGGGGGTATTTGGGGGGCAAAGTGTGGAGGAAAGGGTTTTGGGGGCAAAGTTGGGGGAAAAGAGGGTATTGGGGCAAAGGGGGGGAAAGAGGGGTATTGGGGAAAGTTGGAAAAGGGGGGAGTTGGGGAAAAAGTGGGGGGGAAAGAGGGGTATTGGGGGAAAAGTGTAAAGGGAAAGGGGGTGGGTTGGGGAAAAGTGTGGAGGAAGGGGGTAGTTGGGCAAAGTGTGGGGGAAAGGGGGGTTTGGGGCAAAGTTTTGGGGGAGAGGGGTATTGGGGCAAAGTGTGGAAAAAGGGGGTAGTTGGGGCAAAGTGGGAGAAGGGGGGTATTGGGGCAAAGTGTGGGGGAAAGGGTATTTGGGGAAAGTGTGGAGGAAAGGGGTGTTGGGCAAAGTGTGGAGGAAGGGGGTATTGGGGGCAAAGTGTGGAGGAAGGGGGGTAGTTGGGGCAAAGTTGGGGGAAGAGGGGTTTTTTGGGCAAAGTGTGGGGGAAGAGGGGTGTTGGGGCAAAGTGGGAGGAAAGGGGGGTTTGGGGGGCAAAGTGTGGAGGAAGAGGGGTATTGGGGGCAAATTTGGGGAGGAAGAGGGGTAGTTGGGGCAAAGTGGGGAGGAAGAGGGGTAGTTGGGGCAAAGTGTGGAGGAAGGGGGGTATTGGGGCAAAGTGTGGAGGAAGAGGGGTATTTGGGGGAAAAGTGTAGGAAGAGGGGTAGTTGGGGGCAAAGTGGGGGAAGGGGGGTATTTGGGGCAAAGTGTGGAGGAAGGGGGGTATTTGGGGGCAAAGTGTGGGGGAAGAGGGGTAGTTGGGGCAAATTTTGGGGGGAAGGGGGGTGTTGGGGAAAGTGTGGAGGAAGGGGTATTTGGGGGCAAAGGTGGAAAAGGGGGGTATTTGGGGGGAAAGTTGGAGGAAGAGGGGTATTTTGGGGGGAAAGTGGGGAGGAAGAGGGGTAGTTGGGGGAAAGTGTGGAGGAAGAGGGGTATTGGGCAAAGTGTGGGGAAAGAGGGGTATTTGGGGAAAAGTGTGGAGGAAGAGGGGTAAGAGTCATGCGCAGGGCTGAGGAGATGCAGGTAAAAAGGTAAGTTAGACGAGGGAGGAGCAGAAATTTGCATTTTTAAAAATTTATGAAATATTGGAATTTAGCCAGAAGTGTAGAGCAGGAAAAAACTCAAGACAGATTGACAGGTAGAGAAAAAGATACGAGAAAATAAAGTGTTATATGAGGACCGGAAAACCCCTGACTAGAAGTCAGGAAACATACAGGAAAAACTCTCACGTCTAAAACACAAAAAAGAATTCCTCAAACAATAATTAAAGTTAAAGTCAAACATACTCGAATTCCTTGGTAAAAATTTTAAATCATTTTTTCAAAACGAAAGAAAATTTGATTA
>NC_069456.1:6855248-6886571 GCF_026875155.1 Cherax quadricarinatus
CCCACCCCCCATTTTCCCTGTGTATCCCCTCATTTAATTGTTGTATGGGGTTTTGGGTTGGTTCTAGGGTCGGTTACTCGTGCCACGATCACAACTTGCAGCTTGCCAGATACATTTCCTCCTAGCCTCATGGGCCTTATCGTACCTATTCTTCAAACTATGTATGGACTCGACCTCCTGCTTCGAGGTCATTCCACTTCCCGACCTTCCTCATACTGAAGAAATGCTTCCACACCTCCCTGTGACTTATCACTGATGTGTGTGAGCGCGTATTTTATTATTATTAATATTATATACATATATGGGAAGATCTAAACCTCTCTCTCTCTCTCTCTCTCTCTCTCTCTCTCTCTCTCTCTCTCTCTCTCTCTCTCTCTCTCTCTCTCTCTCTCTCTCTCTCTCTCTCTCTGTATCTACAACCCTGTATAGGAAGGGCCACAGGCCATTGATTTTCACCTTAACCTCGCAGCCAACCTTGTTAAACCTTCTAATTATTGTTTATAGTCAATTAGCAGACTAACACCTGTTCCCAGGGTAAGTCTAAAAAAGCTCTCTTACCCGGGAAAAAAGCTTACAGCACATGTCTTATTTTACTGGAAAGTTTAATAAGGTCTAAATTTACGATACCTCAAAATTACACACACACACACACACACACACACACACACACACACACACACACACACACACACACACACACACAAACAACTAAGGATAACATAAATAACAAAAAAGCCAGGATCAGCCCTTGGTTCACCCAAAGGTGTAGAGAGGCATTTGTCTACATAAATCTGCGTCTGCCACTTCTCCGACCATTGCATCAGTCTTTTCAGATCTTCTTGGAGTGCTCTAATGTTCTCATTTGATGAATTAGGCGACCTATTTTGGTGTCATCAGCAAACTTGCTTATGTCACTATTTATTCCCTCATCAATGTCGTTTACATAAATTGTGAGCAACAAGGGCCCAACACTGACCCCTGCGGAACACCGCTTGTGACGTGCCCCCATTCTGATTTCTCCCCATTTATGTAAACTCTCTGCTGCCTATCTGTCAACCACCCAGGAAAAAAATTCTCCTAGTCCATGTGCCTTAATTTTCCTCAGTAGCCTCTGATGTGGAAATCTTTCAAAAGCCTTAGTGAAGTCCATATACACAATATCATATTCATTACCTCCTCAAATACCTTGGTGAAAAAAGTTAATAGATTTGTAAGGCAGGAACTCTCCATTGTAAAACTATGCTGAGATTCATTAATCAATTTATGCCTTTCAAGATGGCTACGAATTGCCTCGGCAATTACTTATTCCATAAATTTTCCCACTATGGAGGTAAGGCCTATTGGTTTATAGTTCGAAGCTAAGGACCTTCTCCTGCTTTGTAGATAGGTACTAAATTAGCTATTTTCCACTTGTCCTGCACTTTGCCGGTTTGCAGTGATATGTTGAAAAGACTAGCCAAAGGTTTGGTAAGCTCCTCGTTACATTCCTTGAAATCCTTACAAACAGTTCATCAGGGCCTGGGAATTTGTTCGGTTTTAATTTCTCTATTTGTCTGAGGACCATGTCGCTAGTTACCCTAATCGTGCATTGTTTATTATATTCCTGTTGTAAATAATTTATAGTTTCTGGAACTTCGCTAGACTCTTCCTAGGTAAAAACTGAGAGGAAATAAGAGATAAAATTTCACACATTTCCATATCACTGTCAGTGATCTGACCTGAGTTACTTTTGAGTGTGCCAATCTTGTCCCTAATCTTACTTCTATATATCTGAAAGAAACCTTTTGGGTTACTCTTCGAATCCCTTGCCACTTTAGCCTCAATCTCTTTTAGCTTTTCTTGTTCCCTTTTTTATTTCTTTCTTTGATTGAATATATTGATTTCTTAACTACCCCTCTCCTCTTCTGATACGCCTATATATGCCTCTCTTTTGACCAATGAGATGTTTTAATCTATTATTTATCCATTTTGGATCATTATTGGTTGATCTAATTTCCCTACTTGGAACATAAGTTGTTTAGGCAGCTAGAACTATGGTCTGAAAAACGTCATATTGGCAACCAACATCACCTACGTGGCCCATAGTCAGGTCACTCTAATTTAGCCCACCCAGGTAATTTCTCAGTTCCATGAAATCGGCCAAGTGGAAGTCTAGGACAGAGACTTGATTGCAGTTATTAGGGTAATTTCATGATATATTGAAACTAAGTGATTTGTGATCGCTTTTCCCAAGCTCATCATTAACCTCAAGTTTATTAATTAGTGGTTCCTTGTTGGCAAGAACCAAGTCAAGCAGATTGTTTCCTCTAGTTTGTTCTGTCAAAAACTGTTTTAAAAAAGCAATCTTGAATCGTATCAACACAGTCACTAGATTCAAGATTTCCTGTGATATTGTTCCAATCAATTTGTCTAAAGTTAAAATCTCCCATTAATGCAACATTTTCATATCTAGACACCTTGTGAATTTCGTCCCATAGCAGCTATCAAGATTTGGGGGCCTATAAATCACACCCAAAATTAATTTGTCACGACCCTCGAGAAACTGTAGCCAAACAGATTCTGTGTCCTGTGCTTCTAAATCATATATCTTGTCTAACACAACATTTTAAATTATCTCTCCACCACCCTTCCTATTGATGCTATCAGTGTGTAATATTTTATAGCCTTGTATGTGGCATTCAGAAGGCATTTCAGTTTGAACCAGGTCTAAGTTATAGCAATAATATCTATATTATCTGCACATACAAGTATTCTTAGCTGATCTATTTTGTCTTTTAGACTCCTATTATTAGTATAGTAAACCTTGAGGGAGCTCATCTCTCTCTGCCCTCTGTCTCTTTGTTTGTTGAACAGTTGCTTTGCCTTTACTAGCAACTTTATTTTGAATATTGCCTATTAAACATATCCCTGATGTATCCTGGTAGTATCTGCTGTTTTCAACCTTTGTACTGCAGCTCGATTGTTTCCCACAGACATCCATACCTCTATAATCTATCAATTTAAAGTCCTAAACAAGTCAACAATGGCCCCCCTCAATCGAGCTGGCTAACGCAACCACTCCGGCCTCTGAGAGATGCACCCCATTGCTTGCATACATATCACATTTGCCATAAAATTTGTCCCAGTTATCAATGAATGGAAATGCAAATTCCATACAGTACCTGTCTAGTCAGCAATTTTCACCAACTGCGCTAGACATCTATTCATGGCCCACTCCCCTTCTAGGCAAGATGCTACATATGATTGAGCCCCTCTCTTAGAACTAATTACATCTATGGCTGACTTGTACTTATCCAGCAGTTCTTGTCTCCTGCCCTTCCTGATATCATTTACATCAGCACTAAGACAGATGATGGGCTTGTTCCCTTTACCTGACATAATATTATTCAACCTGTTGTCTATTTCGTCAGCACCAGCTCCTGGGAACACACTCTCTGTCTAACTCTGTTACAGAAAGCACAGTCCATATATCTTACGTGTGAGTCACCCACAATCAAAATGTTCTTACCTTGATTAGCAGGGGAGTGACCTAGTAGCGACCAATGAAGAGGCAGGGCCAGGAGTTGTGACTCGACCCCTGCAACCACAACTAGGTGAGTACACACACACACACACATATACACACACACCTACTGTGTGTGTGTATTCTTCTATACATGGCTGCAGGGGTCGGTTCACAGCTTCTGGCCCCGTCTCTTAACTTGTCACTACTTGGTTTACTCCTGGCATTAAAAGTCTTGTCGTACCTCTTCTTAAAGCTATGTACGGATCCCACCTCTATCGCTTCACTCTCCAGATTATTCCACATCCTGACAACTCTAAGGCTGAAGAAATACTTCCTAACATTCCTATGACTTATGTGAGTTTTCAAATTCCAGTTGTGCCCTCTTGCTTCTATATCCCATCTTTGAAACATTCTGTCCCTCTTCACCTTGTCAATTCCTCTCAGTATTTTGTGCGTCGTTATATCCCCCTTAATTTTGTCCTCCAGTGTCATCAAGTTGAGTTCCCTTAACCTCTCCTCATAGGACATAACCCCTCAGCTCCAGGACTCGTCTTGTTGCAAACCTCTGCACTTTTTCCAGTGTCTTGATGTTCTTCACTAGGTGTGGGTTCAATACTGGTGGCACATACTCATGGGCTTGACGACACGTTGTAGTGTCTTGAAAGACTCCTTAGATGTCGAAACGCTATTTTTAGATTTGTCAGACGCGCCGGAGTAGTTATTTGATTGGTATAATACTAACCCCAAGGTCCTTCTTGTGTGAGGTTTGCAACCTCTGCCCATTCAGCCTTTATTTGTTTCTCATTTTCTTTGTGTGTGTGGTTTTTGATGTTATATATTTCTTAATCCTTAAATATTTCATTCTGACCTTGGCGTCAGAATGAAAAAATACAGGTCTCTTGCAGCAACATAAACCTGTTGAATAACCCGGATGATCGAACCTTTGATAGATTCCAAACACAAGTTCCGTCAATAAATAATAGAGTAAAAAGAACTTCATTTAATGTATGAATTGTTTTGAGCATCAGTGATTAAAAATTTGTGTTATGCCCTCGTGTTATAAAATGGTGGTGGGGCAGATATTGTTTAGGTCTGTGCGTCCTTCTGTCTGTGAGGATACTAGGCTGGAGTACAACCTTCCTAGTCCTTCTGTCTGTGAGGATACTAGGCTGGAGTACAACCTTCTAGTCCTTCTGTCTGTGAGGATACTAGGCTGGAGTACAAACCTTCCTAGTCCTTCTGTCTGTGAGGATACTAGGCTGGAGTACAACCTTCCTAAGAGATGTAATCAAATAAGAAAAGACAGTTCAGTATACCTATTGAGCCATTAGACTGAGTCTCATCTAAACACATTTATGTACAATCTAATCTAACCCCACGAGCCCCTATGGGGCGGGGCAGATGGCAGACCAGAGGCCTAGCTTCTCCCTATGAGCCCCGAGAGGGCGGGGACTGTGGCTAGGCCTGGGGACAGTTGGTCCCACAGTTGAGGGGGTACTTGTACCTCCTCCATGGGAGACATAGGTCTCGAGACACTCCCCAGATAGGGAGCCAAGGCCGGGTCACCACTACTTGGGAAAGACCCGGGCCGGGAGAATACCGGCGGAAAAAAAATTTTAATTTTTTTTTCCCTTTTCATTAGCCAATTGTTTGTTGGTAATTTAAGGGCCAAAAATTAAAATTTAAAAAATATGGTATAAAAGGTTCTAAATGTCTTAAAAACCTCCAACTCTAAAAAACTAAAAAATTTTTTTTTTTCGTTTTCTTTTGGGGCCCAGACCTTTTTAGAACAAAAAAGTGTCCCTCCAAACCCCTCTGGATGAACTTTTTTTCCACCCTTTTTCCCCTTTTTTAAATTAGATTTTTTTGGGGTCCAAAATTAAGGGGGGGGAACAAAAACAAAAAACAAAACAAACCCCCCAAAAAAAAAACCCAACCCCCCCCCACCTAAGGGCCCGGGGTATTTCCCCCCAAAAAATGGGGCCCTTTTTTATTTATAATTTGTTGGGGTTTTGTTGGGTTTTTTAACTTTTTGGAAATTTTTTTCAAAAAAATTATTCAATATCCCCAGACATGGAATCTTGGGGGTTTTGGACACTTGTGACTATTTTCCCCCCTAAATTTTTACCAGGACACCCCGGCCTCCAGTCGAAAATGACTTTTCCTTTTCTTAACGCAGTGGGGTGATTTTAACCCCCCCTTGTCGTAAGTGATTTTGGGGGTTCCCCGTCGGGTTAACCTTGTTTCCCTTTTCCCAGAAGGGAACCAGATAATCCTGTCTTAACAGCCCATTTTCTCGAATTAAAAGTAAAAGTAAATTTTTTCCCCAAACCCCTCCGGGTAAAATTTCGCCTCACCCTCATAACAGGTTTTTCTTTTTTTTCCGGGGCTTAAAAAAATTTAACGTAAATTACCCCTAACGGTTTAGAAATTAGTGACCTTCCCGTTCTAGGCCCGTAACCCCCTTTTATTACCTTTTTCTGGGGTTTAGTCAGGGGGCTTCTGTTAAACCTCGGGGTAAAAAATAAAACACTTATGCTCTTCCACGGGCCTCGGTTTTTAAAAAGTGATTACCTGTCTCCACCTCAGTAACCAGTGACTTACCTGCTCTCCCGTCAGAACCAGTGATTCCCCTGTTCTCCCCACCCCTCAGTAACCAGTGATTTCCCTGTCTCCACGCTCAAAACCCAGTGACTTACCTGTTCCCCCCCCTCAGTACCATGATTACCTGCTCTCCACGTCAAAACCCAGTGACTTACCTGTTTCTCACGCTCAAAACCAGTGACTTCCCTGTTTTCCACGCTCAGAACCGTGATTACTGCTCTCCACCTCGTAACCAGTGACTTATGTTTTATCGTGTGCTTCCGTTTGCTTAACCCAATTAGGGTTTCCCCCAAAGTTGAAAATGAAATTTTTCCCCGCTAAAATGTTTTCCCCCTTTCCCCCCAGTAAAACTTAGTTTTAAAATTTATGCCTCCCGTCATAACCCAGTTTATTTTAGGTATAAAATTACCGCCTTGTAAAAAGGACTTATGCCTAGGCCGAACCCGTTTCCGCCCCCATTTAAAGGTTTCCTTGGTCAAAAAAAAACCCCTGCCTCCAGTAGAATGGTTTTTATTTAGTGAACCGTAACTCTCCCGTAAAACCTCTTCTTTTTACGCTCAAAAACCCTCGGGGAGGATTTTTTTTCGGTCCATTTGTCAAACTTTAATTTCAATTTTTGTAAGAAAGTATATCTTTCAGCTAAAAATGTCCCTCAAATTTAACAAATTTTTAAAAAAATTGGGGGGAGGTAAAAAATTAACATTGGTTTTTTTTCCTTTGGCACACGGGTTTTTTGGTCCCCAAAAAAAAACCCTAAAAATGCAAAAAAGGGGTTTTTTTAGGGGGAGGGTTTCAATAAAATCCCTTTCTTTTTCAAACTACCTACATTTATTGAAGTTAAGGTCCTACTTTTAAAAAAATTTTAACAAAGGAAAAAAAAATTTTTCCGTAGGGGTGAACCAAAAATACATGGGGGGAAAATTTTTTACATGTTTAAGGAAAACCTGAGGAAAAGAGGCCATGTGTAAAAATTTTAAAAAGACGCAAGGGAAATTTTTATAAAAAACTGAAGAGCAGTAAAGTGTACACGGCGGAAAAACTTTTACCTTTGAAGTTACCCTGTGGTTGAAAACCAGTACATGTTTAAAATTAAAAAACCCTGGGAAAAACAAGGTTGGGGACACTGAGACGCAGCCCCCTGTGGAAACCTGAGAGCAGACCCTTGGTACATGAGACGGGACCCATGGGGTACATGAGAGAGACCATGTGGTACATGAGACGAAGACCAGTGGTCCTAAACGCAGCCCCTTGGACACTGAGAAGACCCATGGGGGTACACGAGAAAACCCATGTGGTAAAAAAGGGAACCCCGGGGAAAAGAAAACCCATTGGTACATAGAGCAGACCATGTGGTACACTGAGACCAGCCCCATGTGGTACACTGAACGAAGACCCCTTTTTGGGTACACGAGCGCAGGCCATGGGAACCCCGAGAAAAACCCATGTGGTACACTGAGAGCGACCTGTGGTACCTGAGACCAGACCAGTGGTACACTGAAGCAGCCCTTTGGGGTACACTGGACGCAGGCCCCATGTGGTAACAAAAGGGGCCCCCCAGTGGTACACGAACGCAGACCATGGGGGGTTTAATGAGACGGGGGCCCATGTGGTTCCCTGAGGACGCAGCCCATGGGTACCTGAACGCAGACCCATGGGGTAACTGAGCGGGGCCCATGGGGTAACTGGACGGGGGAATGTGGTACACTGAGACGCGGGGCCCCATGGGGTACACGAACGCAGACCCATGGGGTACACGAGACGCGGGCCCTTTGGGGTACACGAGACGTAAAAACCATGTGTACATGAACGCGCCCCATGGGGGTACACTGAACGAGCCCCATGGGGAAACCGAGACGCAGACCCATGTGGTACACCGAGAGCAACCCTTGGTACACGAGAGAGACCCATGTGGTACTGGACGAGACCCATGGGGTACCGAACGTGACCCATGTGGTAACTGAACGCAGACCCATGTGGTAAAAACCCGAAAGTGGCCCGAGACGGCCCATGTGGTACACCGGACGCAGGGCCATGTGGTACCCAAACGCAACCCCATGGGGTACACTGGACGCAACCCATGGGGTACCCGAGAGCAGACCCTGTGGTAAACCGAGACGAAGCCCCAGTGGTACACTGGGGGACCGCCAAATGGGTACACTAAAACGCAGCCCTGTGGTACACCGAGACCAAACCCATGTGGTAACGGAACGAGACCCTGTGGTACACTGAACGCAGCCCCTGTGGTCCCTGATACGCAGACCTGTGGTCACCGAGACGCCCTTTGGGGTACACTGATACGCAGACCCAGTGTACACTGTTCGCAGACCCATGTGGTACACTGAACGCAGCCCCATGTGGATAAGACGCAGACCATGTGGTACACTGAATGCGGGCCCCTGTGGTACACTGAACGCAGACCATGGGGGTACCGAGACGCAGACCCATGTGGTAAATGTACCGCCCCAAAATGTGGTACATGAACAGCCCCCATGGTACACTGATACGCAGACCCATGGTTACACCAGACGCAGGCCCATGTGGTAACTGTACGCAACCCATGTGGTACACGAGACGCAACCCATTGGTCATGATACGCAGACCCATGTGTACACCAGACCAGACCCATGGGGTTTTCTGATCCCAAAACCCTGGGGTTACATGAACGAAAAACCCTTTGGGGTAACTGAACGCGGGACCCATGGGGTTAACCGGAACGCAGACCCATGTGGTCCCTGATGCCGACCCATGTGACACGAACGCAGACCCTGTGGACACTGAGACGCAGACCCATGTGGTAACTGATACGCGACCCGGTGGTAAAAACCCCCCGTCCCCCCCCCAACCCCCCCCACCCCCCCCCCCAAAACGCAAACCTATGTGGTACACTGATACGGCCCCCCATGTAGTAACTGATACGCAGACCCTGGGGTACACTGAACCGGGGACCCAGTGGAAAACCCCGAGACGCAGACCCATGTGGTACCTGATACGCGACCATGTGGTACACGGGAGAGCAGACCCATGTGGTACACTGAGACGCAGACCCATGTTTACTGATACGCAACCCATGTGGTACAAGTATGCAGACCATGTCTTTAACTGATACGCAGCCCCATGTGGTACCACCGAGACGCAGACCCTGTGGTACACTGATCGGGGACCCTGGGGTTTACCTGAGACGCGACCCATGTGGTACACGAAACGCGACCTGTGAACCCTAACGCAGACCCATGGGGTTTATATGATACCAGCCCCATGTAGTACACTAGACCAAAACCCTTGGTACATGAACGCGACCCATGTGGTAACCGGACGCAGACCATGGGGTACACGATACCCCGACCCATGGGTCACTGAGACCAGCCATGTGGACACTGAGACGCAGACCCATGGGTAATATACGCAGACCCATGTGGACACTGATATGCAGCCCCATTCGACACTGATACGCGGGCCCAGTGGTACACCGAGAGCAGACCATTGGTGCATGATACGCAGACCCAGTGGTACACCGAGAGCAGACCCATGTGGTACCTGATACGAAACCCCCTGTGGTACATGGACGCAGACCCATGGGTACACTGAACGCAGCCCTGGGAACACTGGCGCAGCCCCTGGGTACCCCAGACGCAGACCCTGTGGTAACCGGGCCAGACCCATATGGTACCCCGAACCAGGCCCAGGGTATACTGATACGCAACCCATGGGGAAAACTGAGACGCAGACCTGTGGTACACTGGACGCAGCCCCAGGGGTACAATGAGATGAACCCATGTGGTAAAAGAATGCAGACCCATGTGGTACAATAGACGCAGATCCATGGGGGTACACGAGAGCAGGCCCTGTGGTAACTGAGACGCAGACCCATGTGGTACACTGAGCGCAGCCCCATGGGGGTCATGAGACTAGACCCAGGTCATAAACGCAGACCCATGTGGTCACTGGACGCGACCCTGTGATACACCGGACGCGCCCCATGTGGTAACCCCGAGACGCAGACCCATTGGTACCCCGGGGAAGTAGACCATGGGTACACTGGAGCAACCCCATGGGGTACCTGACACGTACCCCCATGTGGTACACTGAGACGCAGACCCATGGGGGTTCACCGAACGAACCCATTTGGTAAAATGGGGACGCACCCCATGTGGTACCCGAACGCGGGAGCATGTGGTACACGAGACGAACCCATGGGGTCACGGGGACGCAGACGCTGTGGTAAAACCGAGACGCGACCCATGTGTACACTGAGACGAGACCAAATGTGGTACAGATACGCAGCCCCTGTGGTACACTGAGACGCGGGGCCCATGGGGTTTTCATGAGACGCAGGCCCTTGGTACACTAGACGCGGGGCCCCAAGTGGTAATGAAGGGACGTAAAACCATTGTGTACACTGAGACGCAGACCCATGTGGTACACTGAGACGCAGCCCCTGGATCACCGAGACGCGGGACCATGTGGTAAAACCAGACGAAAGACCCATGTGGTACACCGAGACTTTGACCCATTGGTACATGGACCAGACCCATGGGGTACACTGACATAGACCCATGTGGTACACTGAGACGCAACCCATGTGGTACCCGGACGCGACCCATGTGGTACACTAAAGACGAGACCATGTGGTACACCGAGACGCAGAGCCTGTGGTCACCGAGACCAGACCCATGGGGTACACTGAACACAGCCCATGTGGTACCCCGGGACCAGAGCATGGGGTTCACCGAGACGCAACTGTGGTACATGAGACGAAACCCAATGTGGTAACTGATACGAAGCCCCTGGGTCACCGAGACGCAGCCCCATGGGTACCCGAGACGTAGCCCATGGGGTACACTGAGACTCAGCCCTTTGGGGTACACTGAAAGCAGACCCATGTGGTAACCGGACGCAAACCTATTTGGTACACTGTAGCAGACCATGAGTACACGAAACGAGACCCATGGGGGTCATGAACGCGACCATGTGGTACAACGAGCCCAAAACCCATGGGGTTTTACACTGATACGCAGACCCATGTGGTAACTGAACGCAGACCTTGTGGTAACTGGCGAGACCCCATGTGGTATATAAACGCAGACCCAGTGGTAACTGATATAGACCCCATGTGTACACTGTACGCAGACCCTGTGGTCACCGGACGCAGACCCATGTGGTACACGATCGCAACCATGTGGTACACTGAGACCCCCGCCCCATGGGTACACTGATACGCAGCCATGTGTTAAAACCTAGACGCAGACCCATGTGGTATTGATACGCCCATGTGGTACATGAGACGCAAACCCATGGGGACACTGATCGGACCCTGTGGTAACCGAGAGCAGACCCATGTGGTCCCTGATACGCCCGCCCCAGTGGTCATGAGACGCAGACCCATGGGGTTTTACCTGAGACGCAGACCATGGGTATACGAACGCGGGACCCATGTGGTACTGATATGCAGCCCATGTCGTCCCATGAACGCGCCCATATGGTACCCCGAGACGCGCCCCATGTGGTACATGATCGCAGACCCAGGGGTTTTCACTGATACGAGACCCTGTGGTACATGAGACCAGCCCCATGTGGTACCTGTACGCAGACCCATGGAAAACCCCTAGACGCAACCCATGGGGTATACTATACGCGCCCCCATGTGGTACTGAGACGAAAAAACCCATGGGGTACACTGATACGCAACCCGTGGTACCCCGAGACCGACCCATGTGGTACAAGGAGACGCAGGCCCATGATACAGATACGAAGCCCGGGGTAACGAAACAGACCCATGTGGTACACTGGGGACGCAACCCATGTGGTACATGATACGCAACCAATGTGGTCATGACACGCAGACCTTGGTACACCGAGCCCAGAACCCCATGGGGTGATGATAGAGACCCTGTGGTCACCGAGACGCAGCCCCATGGGGTAATGAACGCAGCCCCATTGGTACACTGAGAGCGACCATGGGGTACACTGATACGCAGCCCCATGTGGTACCTGAGACCAGACCCATTGTTACCCGAGACGCAGACCCAGTGGTACCCCGAGACGCGACCCATATGGTACACCGGACGCAGGCCAGTGGTTACTGATACGCAGACCCATGGGGTACACCGAGACGCAGCCCCTGTGGTACACTGATAGCAGACCCATGTGGTTTGGGGCGCAGACCCATGTGGTTTCACTAAATTTGCGACCCATGGGTACACCGAAAGCAGCCCCATTTGGTACACCGAGAACGCACCCATATGGTACACCGAGACGCAGGCCCTTTGGGGTTTATACTGATACCGACCCATGGGGTACACCGAGCGCAGACCCATGTGGTACACTGATCGCAGACCCATGTGGTTTTAAACGAACGCGACCCATGTGGTACCTGGACGTACCCCCATGTGGTATACTGAGCGTAGACCCTGTGGTATACTGGACGTAACCCATGTGGTTACTGGACGTAGACCCATGGGGTATATGAGACGCAGCCCCTGTGGAAAACGAGACTACCCCCATGTGGTATACTGAGACGAGACCCATGTGGTCACTGAGACGCAGACCCATGTGTATATGAGACGTAGACCCAGTGGTATACTGAAGCGACCCATGTGGTACACTGAAAGCGGGGCCCATTTGGGGATACTGAGCTAGACCCGGGGTAACCCCGGGGGACGAGACCATGGGTACACCGAGACGCAGCCCATGTGGACCCAGAGCGGGCCCCATGTGGTACACGAACTTTCCCCATGTGGAAACCCCGAGCCCGCAGCCCATTGGGAAACCCGAGACGTAACCCCTTTGTGTACACGAGACGTAGCCCCAATGTTACCCCCGAGAGCGGACCCATTGGTATACTGGACGGCCCATGTGGTATACTGAGACGGACCCATTTGTACCCCGAGACGCAACCCTGGGGTCCCCGAGACGCAGACCCATGTGGTACACCGGACGCAGGCCCATTGGTACACTGGGGCGTAGACCCATGTGGTACACCGGGGAGACCAGACCCATGTGGTTTCCAGACGTAGCCCTTTTGTGCTACACGAGACGTAGACCCATGTGGTACACGGGAGCAACCCATGGGGTTTATACTGAGACGCAGCCTTGGTATCTGAGAGTAGCCATGGGGGTCCCCGAGACGCAGACCCTTGGGGTATACGAGACGTACCCCCCATGGGGGCCCACGAAGTGCCCCAGGGGGTACACTGGGGAGCAGACCAGTGGTACACGAGACGCATAATATGTGGCCCGAGACGAGGCCCTTGTGGTTACACTAGGTAGACCCATGTGGACACTGGACCAGCCATGTGGTACACCCAAAATTTTGGGCCCCCATGTGGACCCCGAGAGCCAGACCCATGTGGCACTGGAGGAGACCCATGTGGTACACTGAGCCGACCCATGGGTACACTGTTAGCAACCCCATTGGTACATGAACGCAGACCTTGGGAACACCGAACGCAGTTCCTGTGGTACACTGAAAGCAGCCCATGTGGTACACCGAGCGCAGACCCTGTGGTACATGTACGCAGGCAAATTGGGGTACACTGAGACGAAACCCCATGGGTACATGAGACGCGACCCATGTTTAACTGATACGCAGACCCATGTGGTACATGGACGCGACCCATGTGGTACACCGAGACGCAGCCCCCATGTGGTACACTGAGACGCAGACCAATTGGTACACCGAGGACGCGGCCCATGTTGACACCGAGAGAAACCCAGGGTGGAACTGATACGGCCCCAGGTACACTGGGGGACGCACACCATTGGTACACGATACGCGACCCATGTGGTACCCGAGCGCAGCCCCATGTGTATATGAGAATAGACCCATGTGTTAAATGAGACGAGCCCCATGGGGGATCGACACGCAGACCCTTTGGGGTACCCCGGACGTAGCCCTGTGGTACATGAGACGCAGACCCATGTGGTAACTGATACGCGGACCCATGGGGTTACTGGACAAACCCCATGTGGTACCTGAGCCCAACCCATGTGGTATATGAACTAGACCCATTGGTATACTGATACGCAACCCATGTTTTTAACCGAGACGCGGCCCTGTTGTACAGGGGAACGCGACCCTGGGATACTGATACGCAGACCCTGTGGTACACTGAGACGCAGCCCATGTGGTACACGAGCCGGGCCCATGGGTCACCGGACGCAGCCCCATGTGGTACACTGAGACCAAAACCCCATGTGGTACACTGTTTCGCGCCCATGTGGTACACGGGAAGCCAGACCCATGGGGACATGAGAGGGGCGCCCCATGTGGTACACTGATACGCAGCCCCTGTGGTACACGAGACGCAGACCCAGTGGTCCTATACGAAACCCCATGGGGTTTTTATGAATGAAACCCCTTTGGGTACCCGAGACGCAGACCCTTGGTACCCGAGAGCAGCCATGGGTAAACCGAGCGCGGGCCAGTGGTATACTGAACGCGCCCCAAAGTGGTACACCGAGACGCGACCCATGTGGTACACTTACGCAAAACCCATGGGTACCCGGACGCAGACCATGCGTTATGGACAGACCCAGTGGTACACTGAGAGTAGCCCCATGTGTATTGACAGCAGCCCCATGGGGTACACGAGACATGACCATGGGTACACTGAGGCGCCCCCATGGGGTAAAAATGTTTTCGCGGCCCCTGTGGATACTGAGAGTAGACCCATGGGGTAACTGGACTCAAAACCATTTGGTACACTGAGCCGCGACCCATGTGGTATATGAACGTAGACCCAGTGGTATACTGAAAACGCGGCCCCATGTGGTACACTAGACGCAACCCATGTGGTATATTGGGACGTAACCCATGTGTTACACGAGACCAGCCCCTGGGGTTTTATCATACGCAGACCCATGGGTACCCGAGCGCAGACCCATGTGGTACACTGAGACGCAAAACCCCATGTGGTCCCCGAGATGCGGCCCATGTGGTACACTGAGAGGCAGACCCATGGGTACACTGAGACGCAGCCCCAAATTGGTACACTGGGGGACTAGGCCCATGTGGTACACTGAGACGAGACCCTGTGGACATGACACGCGGGCCATGTGGACACTGAGGGGTAGACCCATGTGGAACTGAACGCAACATGTGGACATGAGAGCAGGCCCATGGGACACGAGAGGGGGGACCCATGTGGTCACTGAAGCAGACCCATGTGGTACACTGAGCGCAGACCTTGGCACATGAGACCAGACCCTGGGGTACAAGAGACGCAGACCCATGTGGTAACTGAGACCAGACCCATGTGGACACTGAGCGCAGACCCTGGGTACACTGAGACCAGCCCCATGTGTTACACTGAGACGCGGACCCATGGGGTACACCGAGACGGGACCCGTGGACACTGAGACGCAACCATGTGTACACTGGACGCAGACCTGTGGTACACGGGGACGAGACCCTGTGGTACAGAGACGCAGACCCATGGGGTACACTGAGAGCGACCCATGTGGTACACTGAGACCAGACCCATGGGTACACTGGGACGCAGACCCCCCACCCAGGTACGGGTATTACATGGGTACATTTAAAATTAACATCACGATGATAAAACCGAAAAACAACCAAGGAAGGGGATGAGGTGTGGTTTGTTCTTACTTGTTTGTGGGTTTAAGGGGTCGAGTCATAATCCTGGGCCCCGCCCCTTCATAATGTACAGGTCCTTCTCTCTCCCTGCTCTAGAGCTTCAAAACTATCTTAAAAAACTATGTTGGTTCCGCCCCCACTCGTTACTTTCTAGATATTATTCCCTTCCTGACAACTTGTGTTTTAAAAAATACTTCCTAAATCCCCTTTTACTTATCAGATCTTCAACTTCCAATTGTGACTCCTTTTTTCTGTGTCCATTCTGGAACATCCTGTCCTTTTCAACCTTGTCAATTCCCGCAGGGTTTTATAGTCGCTTTGTTCCCCTGACCCCCCTGCCTCCCTTGTTTCAGGCCGATTTTTTTAACTTTTTTTCGTAACATTCCCCTTAGCTCTGTGTTGTGTGTGTGTGTGTGTGTGTTGTTGATTGTGTGTATCCCCCCTAGTTAGGTTGCGGGGGGGGTCGAGTCCGGGCTCCTGCCCCCCCTCTTCACTGATCGTACTAGGTCACTCCCCCGAACCGTGGCGTGTGTGTGTGTGTGTGTGGGGTGTGTGGTGTGGGGTGTGTGTGTGTGTGTGTTGTGTGTTGTGTCGGTGTGTGTACGTGGTATGTGTTTTGTGTGTGTGTGTGTGTGTGTGTGTATTGTGTGTGTTGTGTGTGTGGTGTGGTGTGTGGTGTGTGTGTGGTGTGTGTGTGTGTGTGTGGTGTGTGTGTGTGTGTGTGTAGTGTGGTGTGTGTGTGTGTGTAAGTGTGCGTGTGTGTGTGGTGTACGTGTGCGTGTGCACTGTGTCCGTGGTCTTTTGGTAGAGCAGGAATAAATTCTGCCCCGATGATGCCTTTTTAAAATTCAAGATGGTATCAGACTTCCACATGGCGCAGTCCCGCTGAGCCACCGTCAAGTCACATGTTCCTGGCAGGGATGTCCCAGCTGAGCCACCGTCCGTCACATTTCCCTGGCAGCTGTCCCACCCCAGCCCACCAGTCAGTCACATGTTTCCCCGGGGCATGTCCCCCCTGAGCCCCCAGTCACGTCACTGTTCCCTGGCAGCATGTCCCACCTGAGCCACCAGTCACGTCACTGTTCCCGGCAGCATGTCCCACCCCGAGCCAAACCCGTCACGTTACTGTTCCCCGGGAGCATGTCCCACCTGAGCACCAGTACGTCACAGTTCCCGACCTGTCCCACCTGAGCCACCAGTCACGCAATGTTCCTTGGCACATGTCCCACCTGAGCCACCTCACTTACATTTCCCCGGCAGCATGTCCCCGGAGCCACCAGTCACGCCATGTTCCCCGGCAGATGTCCCAGCTGAGCCACCCGTACGTCACATGTTCCCCGGCAACATGTTCCGCTGGGGCCCCATCACGTCACTGTTCCCTGGCAGGTGTCCCACCTGAGCCACCAGTCACGTCCCTGTTCCTGGCACATGACCAGCTGAGCCCCCATCAGTCACTGTCCCTGGCAGCATTCCCGCGAGCCACCAGTCAGTCAATGTTCCCGGCACCATGTCCGGGACCACCGTCAGTCCATGTTCCCTGGCAGTATGTCCCAGCGGCCCCCAGTCACGTCACAGTTCCCCGGGGCCTTTCCCCCGTGGCCACCAGTCACGTCACATGTTCCCTGGCAGCAAAGTCCCAGCTGAGCCCTGTCCGTCACATGTTACCTGGCGCAAAAGTCCAAGCTGAGCAAAAGTCCGTCACATGTTCCCGGCAGCTTTCCCGGCGACCCCAGTCAGTCACATGTTCCCTGGGAGCAGTCCAGCAGGGCCCCCGTCAGTCACTGTTTCCCCCGGGAGCATGCCCCGCTGAGCCCCATCCGCACTGTTCCCGGCAATGTCCCACCTGAGCCACCGTCCCTCACATGTTCCCGGGCAATGTCCCACTAGCCACCAGCCGTCAATGTTCCCCGGAGATGTCCCCGCGAGCCACCATCACATCACATGTTCCCTGGCAGCTGTCCCACCTGAGCCCCGTCACGTCACTGTTCCCCGGCGCTGCCCGCTGAGCCACCAGTCACATCACATGTTCCCTGGCAGCATGTCCCACCTGAGCCCCCAGTCAGTCACATGTTCCCTGGCAATTTCCCACCTGGCCCAGTAGTCACATGTTCCCTGGAGATGTCCCACCTGAGCCACCAGGCACTCAATTTTTTCCCTTGGCAGATGTCCCACCGGCCACCCTCACGTCAATGTTCCCTGGCAGCATTTCCACCCCGAGCCACCATTATCAATGTTTGGCAGCTGTCCACCTTAGCCCCCAGTCAGTCACATGTTCCCTGGGAGCATGTCCCACCTGAGCCACCAGTCACGTATATGTTCCCTGGCAGCATGTCCCACCTGACCACCGTAGTCACATGTTCCTGGCAGCAGTCCCACCTGAGCCACCAGTCACGTCCATTTTCCCGGCAGCATGCCCCCTGGCCACCATCAGCACATGTTCCCTGGCCCCCATGTCCCACCGAGCCACCGTACGTCGCATGTTTCCCTGGCAGAATGCCCAAACCCCCAGCCACCGTCACGCACATGTTCCCTGGCAGCTGTCCCACCTGACCCCAGTCACTCACATGTTCCCTGGGGGACAGTCCCAGCTGAGCCCAAATCACTCACATGTTCCCCCGGCAGCATGTCCCTCCCCGAGCCACCATCACGCACATGTTCCCTGGGGAGCGTCCCAGCTGGCCCCCGTCCTCACATGTTTCCCCGGCAGCATGTCCCCCTGAGCCCCAGCACGTCACAGTTTCCCCGGCAGGGATTGCCCCCCTGACCCCCAGTCACGTCACATGTTCCCTGGGGCATGTCCCACCGAGCCACCGTCACGACATGTTCCCTGGGAGCATGTCCCAGTGAGCCACAAGTCACGTCACATTTTCCCTGGAGCATGTCCCCCTGAGCCACCCGTCAGTCAATGTTCCCTGGCAGCATGTCCCACCCGAGCCCCCGTCCCCGCACATGTTTCCCCGGCGCATTCCCCCCTGAGCCCCATTCACGTCCATGTTCCCTGGGGGCCCTGTCCCCCCTTACCCCATCAGTCACTGTTTCCCTGGGAGCATGCCCAAAACCCGAGCCCCGTCCGTCATATGTTCTCTGGCGCAGTCCCCCTGAGCCACCCGTCACTTTACATGTTCCCTGGCAGCATGTCCCACCCCAGCCACCATCCTCAATGTTCCCTGGCAGAAATTCCCACCTGAGCCACCGTCACGTACATGTTCCCCGGGAGCATGCCCCCCTGAGCCCCCGTCCGTCACATTTCCCCCGGGGCATGTCCCACCTGAGCCACCAGTCACGGCACTGTTTCCCCGGGAGCATGCCCACCCGAGCCCAGTCACGTAATGTTCCCCGGAGCATGTCCCAGCTTTTTCCACAAAAGTCACTAAAAGTTCCCTGGCACAGTCCCCGCCTGAGCCCCAGTCCGTCACTGTTCCCGGCAGCATGTCCCACCTGAGCCCCCAGGCCTTACAGTTCCCTGGCAGCATGCCCCCTGAGCCACCAGTCACTCACATGTTCCCCGGCACATGTCCCACCGAGCCACCGTCACGTCCATGTTTCCCGGGGAGCAGTCCCACCTGAGCCACCCTTTACGTCACATGTTCCCTGCGCATTCCACCGAGCCCCCAGTCAGCAATGTTCCCTGGCAGCATGCCCTCCTGAGCCCCATCACTACATGTTCCCTGGAATTTTCCCACCCGAGCCACCAGTCACGTCACAGTTTCCCCGGCGCAAGTCCCAGCTGAGCCACCCGTCACGTCAAATGTTCCCCGGCAGATTTCCCGTGGCCACAAGACGTCACTGTTCCCTGGCAGCATTCCCCCTGAGCCCCGTCTCACAGTTCCCGGCAGCTGTCCCACCGAGCCACCAGTAGCCATGTTCCCTGGAGCTGTCCCACCGACCACCATTCCGCAAATTGTTCCCTGGAGATGTCCCCCCTACCACCAGTCACGTCACAGTTCCTGAGCATGCCCAATGGCCACCAGTCAGTCTATTTTCCCTGGCAGCAGCCCACCCGGCCACCAGTACGTCCTTTCCCGGCCAGCATGTCCCACCTGAGTCACCAGTCAGTCCTGTTTTCCCTGGCAGCATTCCCACCTGAGCCACCAGTCACGTCACATGTTCCCCGGCAGCATGTCCCACCTGAGCCACCGTCCGTCAAGTTCCCTGGGAGTATGTCCCTCCCGAGCCCCCAGTCAGTCAATGTTTCCCCGGCAGCATGTCCCCCTGAGCCACCGTCACGTCAATGTTCCCTGGCAGCAGTCCCACCGAGCCCCCAGCACGTCACAGTTCCCTGGCGCTGTCCCCCTGAGCCACCCGTCACGTCACATGTTCCCTGGGGAGCATGTCCCACCGAGCCACCGTTTACGTCCATGTTCCCCGGGAGCATGTCCCCCTGAGCCCCCAGTCCGTTACAGTTTCCCCGGCGATGTTCCCCCCCTGAGCCACCGTCACTCAAGTTTTGGGACCTGTAACCTAGCCACCAGCACGTCACTGTCCTTGGCGATGTCCCACCTGAGCCACCATCACTTTTCATGTTCCCCCGGCAGCATTTTCCCAGCGAGCCACCAGTCACGTCACATGTTCCCTGGCGCATGTCCCAGCTGAGCCACCCAGTACGTCACATGTTCCCTGGAAACATGTTCCACGAGCCCCAGTCACGCACAGTTCCCCGGCGCATGTCCCCCCTGAGCCCCCCGTCACGTCACGTTCCCTGGGAGCATGTACCGCGAGCCATAGTCACGTCACATGTTCCCTGGCGCATGTCCCAGCTGAGCCCCCAGTCATCACATGTTCCCGGCACCATGGGCCCGGTGACCACCAGTCACGAAAAAAGTTCCCTGGCAGAGTCCCAGTGAGCCACCATCCGCACATTTCCCTGGCAGCTGTCCCAGTAGCCCCCGTCACGTCACATTTCCTGGAGCGTCCCAGCTGACCCTAGTCACGTCAATGTTTCCTGGGGCATGTCCCCAATGGGCCACCAGTAAGTCACATGTTCCCCGGGGAGCATTTTCCCCCTGAGCCCCCGTCAGTCACATTTCCCTGGCGCGTCCCCAGCAGAGCCCCCAGTCACGTCACATGTTCCCCCGGCGCATGTCCCAGCTGAGCCCCCGTCACGTCAAGTTCCCTGGAGCATGTTCCACCCGAGCACCAGTCAGTCACATTTCCCGGGGCGATGTCCCCGCTGGCCACCGTTCACGTCACATGTTCCCCGGCGCATGTCCCAGCTGGCCAAGTCACTCAAGTTCCCTGGCAGCTGTCCCCCCTGGCCCCCAGTCAGTACTGTTCCCGGCACATGTCCCAGTGAGCCACGTCAATACATGTTCCCTGGCACATGCCCACCTAGCACCCCCAAAGTCACATGTTCCCCGGAGCAGTCCCAACGAGCCACCAGTCACGTCACATGTTCCTGGCAGCTGTCCACCTGAGCCACCCGGACGTCATATGTTCCTGGGCAGCATGTCCCACCGGCCCCATAGTCACATGTTCCCTGGCAGCTGTTCCCACCTGAGCCACCATTCACGTCACATGTTCCCTGGCAGATGTCCCCCTTACCACCAGTCCCCCCATGTTCCCTGGAGGGATGTCCCACCTAGCCACCCGTCACTCATTTGTTCCCTGGAGCATGTCCCACGAGCCACCAGTCACGTCACTGTTCCCTGGCAGATGTCCCCCCTGAGCCACCATCACGTACATTTCCCTGGCAAAATGTCCCACCTGAGCCACCAGTAGTCACATGTTCCCTGGGCCAAAATCCCACCTGAGCCACCAGCACGTCACTGTTCCCTGGCACTGTCCTCCTGACCCACCAGTCACTAACATGTTCCCTGGCAGCATCCCACGGGCCCCACCATCACGCACATTTTCCCTGGCGCATGTCCCCCCTTTGGCCACCAGTCCGTCACATGTTCCCTGGCAGCATGTCCCAGCTGAGCCACAAGTAAACGTCACATGTTCCCTGGCGGGCCATTCCCCCCTGAGCCACCAGTCACGCCCACATTTTTCCCTGGCAGCAGTCCCACCTGAGCCCCAGTCACGTGTGATGGTAGTCCAGCTGGGCTTGTGAGTTCTCTGGGGAGGACCTAATTTGACCAATTATATGGTCACACCCTTGCCTTGGCAGGCGTCTGTAGCCACACCCAGTCTGAGGTCTTTTGTTCTTGACGCCTCAGACCTAGGGTCAGGTCGCAACACGTGGTTGTGGAGGTTGCTTGGACCACCAAAAAGCCCAAGGAAGAGCTTGATCAAGGGACTCGAGCGGAGCTGCTGCCGTGGGGTGCAGAGCTCCGGGAGCAGAGATTCGAGCGGAGCTACTGCTGGGGTGAGAGCTCCTGAGCAGAAGATTCGGGCAGAGCTCTGGCCTGGGTGCAGAGCTCTGAGCAGAGATTCGAGCGGAGCTGCTGCTGGATGCAGAGCCCCTGAGCAGAGATTGGAGCGGGCGGCTGCTGGGGTGCAGGGCTCGGGAGAAGGCTGCTGAAGTCTCTGGAGGAGACTTTTGGGAGGCCTTGGGGCAGAAACTGGCTTGGCGCAGAACTCGTGCTGTGTTGGTTTTGGGGACTGTGGTTAGTTCCTGTAGTGAACTGTCCTCTGTGCTTATTGTAAGTTACATTCATTTTGGTCAAGTTGATTGTGTTCCCTGTTCACTGCTTATGTGTACCAAACCCCATTTATCTAAACCGCAATAATGTTCTGTTCCCAAATATATTATGGTACAAAGACGTAATAATAAACTGTGTTTGAGTAGAATAGCAATATTCACTGTCCCCGTTATTAGCTATTCCTATTTCTCATATTTTATCATGTTTATATGAGTGAAGAGTGGGCGAGGCATATGTTAGTGAGTATTGTAGAGTACCACCACTGACCTGTCATTACCTACCTACCTCCGCTAATCATCTCACTCCTACCATCTCGCCTGCCTCTCCCCTCCCTACGATACCCCCTACTCCCATATTCCCCACTTATATCCTATTCAATCATTACCCCCCTACATGACATGGTGTCTAAGCAGTGGTGGTTCTTATTATTTTTATAGTAGGAACCAGTCCCATGTGCCTTATTTTTGACTGCTCGGTTATACTTATGCTACCATTTGATTTTGTGTTATTATAATGATATTATAATCCTAGCTACCTTAACTGACCTTTTCTTGACAGTGGGTCTGAATAATTGCTTGGTTGTATTATTATATTTTGGTTTGTATTATTATATTTGGTTGGTTGTTGGTTTGAGATAAATGGTGGAGAATATCAGTATTTGGGTGAGACTTTTGGGGGAAGCAATTACTGGCCGAAATTGAATATTTACAGAGGAATGAGAAGTCACCCAGCCCGCCTTGGAAGACTCACCCACAACTGTCACCCATTGAAGAGTTGCCTATAATTGCTGTCCACCTGATGTGCCCAGTCACCCAGCTGATATGCCCAGTCACCCAGCTGAGTGCCCCAGTAGATTTTATTGTGCCTGGTCTGTCATCCAGTGTAGGGGTTGTCTGTCTGCGTCACCCAGCCTCTGTGACCATCACCCACGGACCGCCAGTTACCCGCACTTGCCAGGGATGGGTGACCGCACCTGCTGTTGATGACCTGAAGTGACCTCACCTCACCTCGAGCAACTGACCTTTAGCCGGGCTACTGCTGATGTCGGCTGCTGTGATGCTGCTGAGATGCTGTAGCCGTGCTGCTATGCTGTGGCCGTGCTGAGATGCTGTAGCCGTGCTGCAATGCTGTGGCCGTGCTGTGTGCTGCTGTGATGTTGAGATGCTGCGGCCGTGCTGTGATGTTGAGATGCTGCGGCCGTTGCTGTGATGCGGGGACCGTGCTGCGATGCTGTGGCCGTGCTGTGTGCTGCTGTGTACGGCCGTGCTGTGATGTGCGATGCTGCCTAGCTCAAGAGGGGGAGTTGGCGGTGTTTGCGGGGCAGTGGTGTGTGAGGGATTCTGGCTGGTGTGACAGGACAGGAGAATTACTATGAAGGAGTTGCCAAACCCTCGGAGATGTGAAGGACGTGAGCCGCGGAGAAGGACTCCAGCTGCTGGGACCAGCCTGCTTTCAAGGGGGGGCATGGAGGTGTATCCCGCCTTGTTGGTCGACCCGTACACCGGTATGGGGGATGCCCTGCCAGCCATGAGAGACAATTAAGAGTGTGAGATGTCCCCAGCCTACTTGACTTGCCAGAAGTGTTAGTGTTACCTGTGTGGAATAAGGTGACCTTGAAAAACGGTCCAGTGATATGGCCGCCTTGTTTTATTAGGCCCTAATCCTAGTAGGGCATAGGATAATGGAGGGTCTTAGCTGCGATGCCTGCCCTGTCTCGATTTTCAGATGTTGTAGTGGGCATGTGAAGTGTGCCCGAAAATGCGACCTTTTGGGGGTCGTGAAGTGGTCCAGTTGCAGTTACTTTAAAGAATGCAACCCGTTGGAGCAGTTTCCCACGCCATAGAAGCCCTTAGAGGGTTTGGCCCAATGGTTAACGTGGGGAGGGTGACTAGCATTGGCTAGTGCATTTCTAGTAGAAGTAGGGAAGGGGACTGGAGCCCGATATTTAGGTTTAAGGAGAAATTGACGGGTAAAAGGGGGCTTTGCACCAGACAGCAACTATTATTTCTGGCCAACTGCCAGGTGTACTGTTTATGCTGCCTTGTGGTAGATGAGAAGGTTGAGGAAATATAATTGTATTATGTATAATTTTGTCTTTGTATTGTAATAGATTTAAGGATTAGGATTTAAAAAAAGTCTAATAACTAGGACAAATTGTCCTAGTTCTTTAGATATTTTAAACTGGGGGAGAAAGGGGGAGTGATGTAGTCCCGCTGGGCTTGTGAGTTCTCTGGGAGACCTAATTTGACCAAATTTTATGGTCACACCTTGCCTTGGCAGGGTCTTTTAGCCACACCCACGTCTGAGGTCTTTTGTTCTTGACGCCTCAGACCTAGGCGTCAGTCGCAACACGTGGTTGTGGGGGGTGCTTGGACCACCATAAAAGCCCAAGGAAGAGCTTGATCAAGGGACTCGAGCGGAGCTGCTGCCGGGGTGCAGAGCTCCTGAGCAGAGATTCGAGCGGAGCTACTGCTGGGGTGCAGAGCTCCTGAGCAGAAGATTCGGGCAGAGCTCTGGCCTGGGTGCAGAGCTCTGAGCAGAGATTCGAGCGGAGCTGCTGCTGGGATGCAGAGCTCCTGAGCAGAGATTGGAGCGGAGCTGCTGCTGGGGTGCAGGGCTCGGGAGAAGGCTGCTGAAGTCTCTGGAGGAGACTGTTGGAGGGACTGGGCAGAGTACTGGCTTGGGGCCGTATTCGTGCTGTTTTAGGTCTTGGGGCCTGTTGGCTTAGTTCCTGTAGTGAACTGTCCTCTTGCTATACTGTAAGTTACATTCATTTTGGTCAAGTTGATTGTGTTCCCTGTCTCACTGCTTATGTGTACCACCCATTTATCTAAACCGCAATAATGTTTGTTCCCAATATATTATGGTACAAAGAGAAATAATAAACTGTGTTTGAGTAGAATAGCAATTTTCCCACTGTCCCGTTATTAGCTATTCCTATTTCTCATATTTTATCATGTTTATATGAGTGAAGAGTGGGCGAGGCATATGTTAGTGAGTATTGTAGAGTACCACCACTGACCTGTCATTACCTACCTACCTCTGCATACCTCACTCCTACCACCTCGCCTGTCCCTACCTACTGACTCATTCCGCTTACTCCCATATTCCCCACTTATATCCTAATTCAATCATTACCCCCCTACATGACACACGTCACATGTTCCCTGGCAGCATGTCCCACCTGAGCCACCATTCACGTCACATGTTCCCTGGCAGCATGTCCCACCTTAGCCACCAGTCACGTCACTGTTCCTGGCAGCATTCCCACCTGAGCCCCCAGTCACGTCATATGTTCTCTGGCAGCATGTCCCACCTGAGCCACCAGTCACATCACATGTTCCCTGGCAGCATGTCCCACCTGAGCTACCAGTCACGTCACATGTTCCCTGGCAGCATGTCCCACCTGAGCCACCAGTCACGTCACATGTTCCCTGGCAGCATGTCCCTCCTGAGCCACCAGTCACGTCACATGTTCCCTGGCAGCATGTCCACCTGAGCCACCAGCACGTCACATGTTCCCGGGCAGCATGCCCCAAACTGACCCACCAGTCACGTCACATGTTCCCTGGCGCATGTCCAGCTGAGCCACAAGTCACGTCACATGTTCCCTGGCAGCATGTCCCGCCTGAGCCACCAGTCACGTCACATGTTCCCTGGCAGCATGTCCCACCTGAGCCACCAGTCACGTCACATGTTCCCTGGCAGCATGTCCCACCTGAGCCACCAGTCACGTCACATGTTCCCCTTTGGCAGCATGTCCCACCTGAGCCACCAGTCACGTCACATGCCCCCTGGCAGCATGTCCCCCCTTTGAGCCACAGTCACGTCACATGTTCCTGGCAGTTTGTCCCACCTGAGCCCCCAGTCACGTCACATGTTCCCTGGCAGCATGTCCCTCTGAGCCACCAGTCACGTAAACATGTTCCCTGGCACCCATGTCCCATGAGCCACCAGTCACGTCACATGTTCCTGGCAGCATGTCCCAGCTGAGCCACCAGTCACGTCAATGTCCCTGGCGCATGTCCCAGCTGAGCCACAAGTCACGTCACATTTTTCCCTGGCAGCATGTCCCGCCTGAGCCACCAGTCACGTCACTGTTCCCTGGCAGCATGTCCCACCTGAGCCACCAGCACGTTCACATGTTCCCTGGCGCATGCCCCACCTGAGCCACCATTCACGTCACATGTTCCCTGGCAGCTTTGTCCCACCTTAGCCACCAGTCACGTCACAGTTCCTGGCAGCATGTCCCACCTGAGCCCCCAGTCACGTCATATGTTCCCTGGCAGCATGTCCCACCTGAGCCACCAGTCACGTAAACATGTTCCCTGGCAGCATGTCCCCTGAGTCACCAGTCACGTCACTGTTCCCTGGCAGCATGTCCCACCTGAGCCCCCAGTCACGCACATGTTCCCTGCCAGCATGTCCCCCCTGAGCCACCAGTCACGTCACATGTTCCTGGCAGCATGTCCCTCCTGACCCACCAGTCACGTCACATGTTCCCTGGCAGCATGTCCCCCCTGAGCCACCAGTCACTTTCACTGTTCCCTGGCAGAATGTCCCACCTGAGCCACCAGTCACGTCACATGTTCCCTGGCAGCATGTCCCAGCTGAGCCACAAGTCACGTCACATGTTCCCTGGCAGCATGTCCCGCCTGAGCCACCAGTCACGTCACATGTTCCCTGGCAGCATGTCCCACCTGAGCCACCAGGCACGTCACATGTTCCCTGGCAGCATGTCCCACCTGAGCCACCAGTCACGTCACATGTTCCCTGGCAGCATGTCCCACCTGAGCCACCAGTCACGTCACATGTTCCTTGGCAGCATGTCCCAGCTGAGCCACCAGTCCACGTCACATTTTCCCCTGGCAGCATGTCCCACCTGAGCCACCAGTCACCGCCCACATGTTCCTTCAGCATGTCCACCCTGAGCCACCTTCACGTCACATGTTCCCTGGCATCATGTCCCCCCTGAGCCCCCAGTCACGTCACATGTTCTCTGGCAGTATTGTCCAGCTGAGCACCAGTCAGTCACATGTTCCCTGGCAGCATGTCCCACCTGAGCCACCAGTCACGTCACATGTTCCCTGGCAGCATGTCCCACCTGAGCCACCAGTCACGTCACATGTTCCCTGGCAGCATGTCCCACCTGAGCCACCAGTCATGTCATATGTTCCCTGGCAGCATGTCCTACCTGAGCCACCAGTCACGTCACATGTTCCCTGGCAGTATGTCCCAGCTGAGCCACCAGTCACGTCACATGTTCCCTGGCAGCATGTCCCACCTGAGCCACCAGTCACGTCACATGTTCCCTGGCAGCATGTCCCACCTGAGCCACCAGTCACGTCACATGTTCCCTGGCAGCATGTCCCACCTGAGCCACCAGTCACGTCACATGTTCCCTGGCAGCATGTCCCAGCTGAGCCACCAGTCACGTCACATGTTCCCTGGCAGCATGTCCCACCTGAGCCACCAGTCACGTCACATGTTCCTTGTCTCATCAACACTTTTCTTATAATTTCGTCTCGCTGAAACATGTTTATTACAAAAATCTTTATTTCTAGAAAACTGTATTCAAGGAGAAGATTTGCCTCGGGAAAAGATGAGTGGAAAATGACTACTGGGAATCCACTTAATATGATGCCGCCAATAAAATACATTTGCAATCATAATGTGTAATCCCACTGTGTCACTGTTAGATATAATGAGGTAAAAGACATTATTGAAAACACAGCAAATGGCATAGTCTGAAGACAAACAAAAAATTACCCAATGAGAGAAGCCCTACCTGGGTGCTACCTCAAGTGGCGAGCTGAGCTACGATATACGGTCTCTGCTTCCTCTGCCATCGAGTCCAAGCTCTTGGCCCCGCCTCTTCACTGGTCGCTACTGTGTGTGTCTGTGTTTTACCATTTTACAGTGTCGCTTGACTATAGACACCTCACCTGTTGAGTGTGTATGTATACATGTGTTTTACATTCAATTATAAGAAAGTTTGCATTAACGTCATAGATTACCTCTAAAGTCTAATGCACCAAACACCAGTTTACAACGCAAATAATCACCAGCCTTCACTGAGACGTAAGTTTGGAGGCTCCAAGGCTGCTCACTACACTCCTTTCTGAATGAGTGTGGCGAGTCTCAGTGCAGTCGGCCATTCCGTTGAGGTTCGGCAAGCGTTGCGTTGTTGCTATCTGGAGTCTACCTGGAGGTTATTCCGGGGATCAACGCCCCCGCGGCCATGTCCACGACCAGGCCTCCTGGTGGATCAGGGCCTGATCAACCAGTTTGTTACTGCTGGCCGCACGCAGTCCAACGTACGAACCACAGCCCGGCTGATCTGGCACTGACTTTAGGTATCTGTCCAGCTCTCTCTTGAAGGCAGCCAGGGGTTTATTGGTAATTTCCCTTATGCTTGGTGGGAGGCTGTTGAACAGTCTTGGGCCCCCGGACACTTAGGGTGTTTTCTCTTAGTGTACCAATGATGCCCTTACTTTTAATTGGGGGGTATTTTGCATCGGAATATTTAAACGAAAGAACAACATTTCTTTAACAGAGACTGTTAAAGGAAGTGGCAGCTCATGGCATTGGGGGAAAAGTGCTTTCATTGATCGAGTCATGGCTCACCAATAGGAAGAAGAGAGTATGCTTAAATGGGGTTAAATCCGAGTGGGAATCTGCAACAAGTGGCGTTCCACAGGGATCAATCTCGGGCCCGTTGTTGTTTATAATATATGTCAATGACCTTGATGAGGGTATTACTAGTGATATGAGCAAATTCGCCGATGACACAAAGATAGGTAGGATAATTGATTCAAATGTAGATGTTAGGGAACTTCAGGAGGATTTAGACAAACTCTATTCATGGTCAGAAAAGTGGCAGATGCAGTTCAGTGTAGATAAATGCCCTCCATCGAGCAACTTTACCAGCAGCTTAAGGAAGAATTGAGAGTAGCGAAGATGGAGATACGGCGATTGACTGAGGAAAACAAGAGGATTCGTAGTAGTCCTCCTGTTTTGAGTCCTCAGGTCAAGAAGGGAACGTGGTCAGTGGCTGGACAGCATGGAACGAAGTTGACGATCAAGAAGAATGGAAAGACAGAAACGATGAAGAAGAGACTGCTGTGGAAACATCTAATGCATTCTCCGTGCTACCCGACGAATGTGAGTCGACTACTGGGAACGTCACGACGAACGACACCAAGGAAGGTAAGAATATTGTTGTTGTTGGGGATAGCCAGGTTAGATACATGGATAGGGCAGAAGGGCAGGAGTAGGAGACAGAGGGTTTGCTTTCCTTGGACTGGGATGGAGGACATTGTTAGCCGGCTTGACAACATCATGAACGGTAATGGGATCAATCCTATTATTTGCCTCAGTGCTGGAGGCAATGATGTAGGCAAGCGTAGAAGTGAGGATTTAGTTAGAAAGTTCAAGACAGCTATAGACATAATTAGGAAGAAGGGGGGCGCCCTGTTATATGTGGCATTTTGTCAAGAAGAGGTGTTGGTAATGAATGGTTGTCCAGAGCAATTGGTATTAATTGTTCGCTGGATAAACACTGTAAGGATAATGCAGTACCAACTGGGACAACTTCTATGGCCGAAATGACATGTATGCCAGGGATGGGGTTCACTTATCCAGGGCAGGTGTGGGTTTTCTTGCTAGCTCAGTTGAGGGGGTTGTTAGGACTTTAACTAGGATTAGTTAGAGGTATGGGTTTAGAAATGATAAATAATGAGTATGGATATATTGACTTATGCTCTGATATTAAGAATCTTAATAGTAACTGTTATGGAGTAACTCTGGGTAATGATAATTTCAGAAATTGTGTAAAAACAAAGATGAATAGGAAAAATGTGCAGAAGAAAAAACATATGGTATTTTATGCTAACAGTCGAAGTGCAAGAAATAAAATTAATGAACTACGTTTGGTAGCATGTGCTGGGAACTTTGATATCATTACTTTAACTGAAACGTGGTATGACTTAGAGTCGGGATATGATTGCTGAGTGTAATATTCAAGGGTTTAAGTTGTTCTATGTGGATAGATTAATGGGAAGGGGGGAGGAGTTGCATTTTATGTTCGAGAAAATATTAATTGTTGCATAAAAACAGGTATGAAAATAGATGGAACAGTATCAGAATCTGTTTGGGTAGAGTTTGTAGAGGGTCAAGAAAAACTAATTCTAGGTGTAATATACCGACCTCCAGGCTTGGATCACGATAGAGGGAGACTTCTTTGTGACGAAATTGTTAGGGCTTCTAGACACAATAACATAGTCATAGTAGGGGACTTTAACTTTAGTCAAATTGACTGGAATTCTTTGACAGGTAATCTAGAGTCCAGTGACTTTATGGAAACAGTTCAGGACTGTTTTCTGAAGCAGTGCGTAAGAGAGCCTACCAGGGGTAATAATTTGCTAGACCTGGTCTTGTCAAATAAGGAAACAATCGTAAATAATCTGGAGACCACTGAAGAGCTTGGCGCAAGTGATCACAAATCCATTACTTTTAGCATTAACTGGGAATGCAAGAATAATGATAATACAGTAAAAATCCCTGATTTCCGTTCTGCCGATTATAATGGACTTAGGGAACACCTGTCTAATCTTGATTGGGGTTATCTAGCTAATGATTTTATTGACGATGATCATACTTATGATTATGAAGGGATCTGCGTTTATGATTTTCTTCTTAATAATGTACACCGTGCCCAGAGTATATACATTCTCCAGAGAGAAATTAGGTCTAATAATAACGATCCAAAATGGGTTAACAGGAGGCTAAAGTATCTATTAGGGGAGAAAAGGGGAATTTATAGGCGCATCAGAAGAGAAGAGGTTAACCTTACTGACCAATATGTTCAACTTAAAAGAGAAGTAAAAAAGGGGATTAGAAAGGCTAAACGTGACTATGAAATTAGAGTTGCTAATGAATCAAAGACTAATCCAAAGGGTTCTTTCAAGTGTATGGACGAAGGTGAAGGAAAAAGTAGGACCTCTGAAAAAAAAGGGGAAGGACAGTGACGGGTA
>NC_069456.1:6887071-6932876 GCF_026875155.1 Cherax quadricarinatus
CTTTAATCCTTAGTCTTTCCCTGTATTTTACACACCTCGGTTCTGGGACTAGTTTACACACCTCGGTTCTGGGACTAGTTTACACCCCTCGGTTCTGGGATAGTTTACACACCTCGGTTCTGGGACTAGTTTACACACCTCGGTTCTGGGGCTAGTTTACACACCTCGGTTCTGGGACTAGTTTACACACCTCGGTTCTGGGACTAGTTTACACACCCCCGGTTCTGGGATAGTTTCACACCTCGGTTCTGGGACTAGTTTACACACCTCGGTTCTGGGACTGTTTACACACTCGGTTCTGGGACTATTTTTACACACCTCTTTTCTGGACCAGTTTACACACCTCGGTTCTGGGACTAGTTTACACATCTCGGTTCTGGGACTAGTTTACACACCTCGGTTCTGGACTATTTTTACACACCTCGGTTCTGGGACTAGTTTACACACCTCAGTTCTGGGACTAGTGTACAAAACCTCGGTTCTGGGACTAGTTTACACACCTGGGTTCTGGGACTAGTTTACACACCTCGGTTCTGGGACTAGTTTACACACCTCGGTTCTGGGACTAGTTTACACACCTCGGTTCTGGGACTAGTTTACACACCTCGGTTCGGGGACTAGTTTACACACCTCGGTTCTGGGACTAGTTTAAAACACCTCGGTTCGGGACTATTTTTACACACCCTCGGTTCTTGGCACTAGTTTACACACCTCGGTTCTGGGACTAGTTTAACACCTCGGTTCTGGGACTAGTTTACACACCTCGGTTCTGGGACTAGTTTTATACACCTCGGTTCTGGGACTAGTTTTACACCTCGGTTTCTGGGACTAGTTTACACACCTCGGTTCTGGGACTATTTTTATACACACCTCGGTTCTGGGACTAGTTTATACTCCTCGGTTTTCTGGGACTGTTTATACAACTAGTCGGGTTGTAAATTTTTAACACTTTTCCAGTTTTACCAGCTTCACCAGATGTTGGTTCCACACTGGCGCTACATACTCTAAGGTGAGCCTGACACTTGTCGTGTATAAGGTCGTGAACGACTCCTTGCTGATGTTCCTGAAAGCCATTTTTAAAATTTGTCAGTCTCCAGTTTGCTGCAGTGATTATTCTCTTGGTGTGTACCTCAGGTGATATGTTCGGCATAACGCTCACCCCGGGGTCTTTTCCTTTCAGATAGGGTTCCCGTTTTTGTCTCCAGAACCTATACTCTAATTTCCGGTCTTCTTTACCTTTCCCGGTTTTCATACTATTGCACTGCCCGGGGGTTTAAAATTTCCCTTAATAGCCACTTGTCGGATCAATCCGCAGCTTTTCAAAATCCATTTGAAATCCTTCCGGGGTCCCCCTCCAGCGCTGTATGACCCTTATGGGTGTAGCGCTTAGTCATGATTATAATAACCCTGGTCGGGTCCTCTTCGTATTCAAAGTTTTTACGTTATCTACGAACAGGGATTCCCTTTTGTCTTTTCTGCCATGTTTTACATACACAGGAAATAAGACTGGTCCAAATACTGATCCTTGTGGAACCCCATTCGACACAGTCGCCCATCCCGACACCTCCTCCCCGATATAATTCCTTGTTTTCTTCCGTTAAGCATTTTTTGATCCACTGTGGTGCTGATCCAGTTATTCCTGCCTGTTCCTACATAAGAACATAGGGGAATACTGCAGCGGGGTCTATTGACCCATGCTAGGCGGGTCCAAGTCACACCTACTCATGTAATTGTTTAGTCTATTTTTAAAACTACACAACGTTTTAGCTTCAATAACGGTACTCGGGAGTTTCTTCCACTCTTTCCACAATTCTATTACCAAAACCAATTCTTTCGTATATACTTTCTAAATCTAAATTTTTTTTCCGACTTGAACCCATTGCTGCGAGTCCTGTCTTAGGTATTTTTAGCACGTTATTTACATCCGTTTATTTGTTCCTGTTTTCCATTTATGCATCTTAGTCATATTCTCACTAATTCTACGCCTTTCTAGAGAGTGCAGATTCGGTCCTCAGTCTATCCTCATAGGGAAGATTTCTAAACAATGGGATCAATTTTGTCATCCTCCTCGGGTACGTTTTTCCAGTTCATTTACATCCAATATGATATACGGTGACCAGAACTGTGCACCATAATCTAAATGGGGACCTAATAACGGTATATAAAATTGAAGAATAACCTAAGGATTCCAGTTATTTAATATTCTTGATATGAAGCCAAGAATTCTATTCACTTTACTGCGAACACTCACGCACTGTTGTCTTCATTTTAGATTACTGCTAACCAGAACTTCTAAATCTTTTTTAGCATTCAAAGTGATGAAAATTTACATTATTTATGTTAGGTAAAAGAACACAAGTGCAGCTTAATGTGACGTTTTATTGTGGCAACCTACATATTGTGGGTAATTCTACCAACATTATTACGTTACATTATTTAGTTTATGTTCATGGTTATTTTCTTTTCCCCAACGCTTAGAATTTGCATTTGTCTAAAATTAAATAACATCTGCCACTTCTTTTCCCACCACTGCATCAGTCTATTCAGATCTTCTTGCAGCGCTCTAGTGAATTCGACGGCCTATTTTGGTGTTTTTCGGCAAATTGCTTATGTTTCTATTTATTCACTCGTCTAGGTCGTTTATGTAAATTGTGAAAAAATAAAGATCCCAACACTGACCCCCGTGGAACACCGCTAGTGGTTCACACAGTTCTTCAACTCCCTCTCTCAGAACCCACAAAGAGATGTCTGGTCCTATATGCCTTTTGTGGTATGTAGCTCACTCAGTTCTTCGCCCTTACCACTCATTGTGTGTGTACGTCAGTTGTCCTATTTCCGATGTGGCTGAGTAGGAACTTTAGCTCAGATTTCGCTTTCGATGCTATTATGCCTTCCTCTTAACCATACATATTTATTTCAGGCTTTTCTCACTTTCCTGTTCAATGACGTTCTTATTTCTGTATTTTAAGTTTTTTGCACTTTCAACTTTCCCTCTTTTCCCCCCCGGAAAAAACCATGGGTTCTCTGTTCCTGCTTATGTTGTTTCTGCGTTTGACCTTTCTCCTCTTCCTCCAGGCACTTCCCAGCTACATGTCTATCAACTCGTTCACTGTTTTCTCTCATTTCTCTGTAGTCATCATGTAATGTTAGTTTTGTTCCCTTTATGTTCTGCATTACTTTCCACTGTCAATTCCCTAAGGTAAATGAACTTCACTAATGTGTGGTCACTATACTGAGAAATCGTTTTTCATGCCCCCTTCATCAGTGTTGCCTAGGGTGAATACCAGGTCCAGCCTTGCTGGTTCATCGCCTCCCACCCTAGTTGTGTCATGACCTCAGCTTAGTTTTACTCTCCCGGTCTATTCCTTGTGGTTGAAGTCTCCCATGATCAGTAGTTTTGGCATTTTCCATGTTGGCTCTTCTAGCCGCTGCTGTTAACCTTTCCTCCATTACTCGGTTATCATATTCCTGCCTTTGTCTTCTACTGTTGAGTGGAGGGTTGTATATCATTTTTCATCACCACCCTGAGTTCTTCAGTTCTGAGTGTCTGTTATATAGTCAGTCGATCCTCTCTCTATATTCTTCCACTCCTCAAAGGCCCGCTGGTCTTTATTAGGTAACTCCCCTCCTGCTCCAGTTTTCTTTGCCCTTTCTCATTATCTGGTACCTTTCTGGAATGATCACACCTGTTTCACCTCTGAGCTTGTTTCTGTTACAAAAAACGCGATTTCTAACAAGCTTTGAGATCTCCAGGTAATACTAGAAAAGGACTGCCCCTTTTAGCATCCAGCCTATTACTGGGTTTTTTTGTAAAAATTAGTCAGTATCCTGGTCCAATTATCCATTAGAAATTTAATAATAAAATTTTTAGTGCTTCAGGATTACAACTGTTTGGCTACTAAAATAAAAAAATTAAAATTTTAATAAGTTTATTAACATGATGTCTAGGAGTATATTATCAAATTAAAAAAAATTAATCAATTTAAAAAAAATTTTAAAAAAAATCACTTCTCTCGTGTACAGTAGTATTGTGCTGAAGGCACATATCACATCTTTATGTCTTAAGTACCGTTTTGGCACATTAACATTTAATAATACATATACAAATATGTGGTGTGTGTGTGTGTGTGTGTGTTTTGTGTGTGTGTGTGGGGTGTGTGTGTGGGGTGTGTGTGTGTGTGTGTGTGTGTGTGTGTGTAAGGGGCTCTAAGTAGTTCGCTATGTCTCACGACTCGACTAGACTTGAACCATGACTGACAAACTCCTCACATGACTAACTTCTTGACCACCTGGCAATCAGAACAGCTTTCTTGAACAATAAAACGACTGTTAAGCCCAGTAGCAATAAAAACAAGCAACTGCGACACAGAATCAGGAACAAGGAGATAATATAACGACACAAAGTAGGGACCATCAGCAGATCCTCCACAAAAGTCACAAAACTCCCATTCTACTGAATCTAAGTTCAGCATAAGAAAATCCCCGACTGTGACAGTACACAGATATCAGTACAAGTTAGGTCAGAAGCTACAGCTCAGGACCTGAGTTGCTCAGAGTGTCTATGCGACACACAACCTCAGTACCACGTCGAAAATCACTAAATCTAGACAATGTTCTGTGAACAGATTTCTACAGAACCTACAACAATAAAGCGACAGAGACGATCTTCCAACAAGGGCCAATAAGGGAGAGTTAGGCACGTCTTGTCAGGAATACGTCCAACCACCAAGAAAGTCTAGCCCAGACTGACTACTTCAGGTGAGGTGTGAACACCCCCCCCCCCTCAATCACGTGATAGCTCCGTGGACTGTTGCTGCCCAGCAACACCGAGAAGCCGGCAGGGAAACGAGCAATGAGCGATAATTACAGTAGTTAGACAATCAAGACTTGAACTATGAGCACATAATAATATATAAATGTTACATCCTACCTAACCATATAACTAAGTCAAATAATAATATAAAGCAATATATTTACGATTTAGCTATTATCGCAAATATAAGCAATATAAAATTATATGAAAAGGTAATATACATTATATACATTTTGAACCATTCAGGGGTTGCAACAGTTTCTGTTATTGCTATGATGTCTGGGGTTGTCTCCATTATCCACTCACTACATTCATCACTCTTATTTGTCATCCCACCTGTATTTGCATGCTACACTATTCCTCCACATCCAGTGAGACACTGGATGTAGAGGATGAGAAACAGAGGGAAGGGAGTGTGTGGATGAGGATTTGTGATCAAGGATTCTGCATTTATAGGGAATAGGAACGGAGGTGTATGTGGGAATGATGGGGGGTAGGGTATGGTTTTTGCTTGAGGTGTATGTGTGTGTGTGTGTGTGTGTGTGTGTGTGTGTGTGTGTGTGTGTGTGTGTGTGTGTGTGTGTGTGTGTGTGTGTGTATTTGTTCCTCGCTAACTTTGGCTGACTCATCCACCAGCTGTTGTTACACAGCTGGTGGACACATCAGTGTGACAGGGGACACTATAAGACAGGTTTGTCTAGTGTTGTTGACAACACTGCTGTATACTGCACTGTTGTTAACACTGACAGACTGAACTCACTGACTCAAGGCTGACGGACTGATCACCTCAAACTCCACTTCCTCAAATTCCATCTTTCTCTGCACTGGACTGAATAAGCCACTGTCTGACGAAACGTTTCCGGAATAAAGACAGCTAAACGTTGCAGAAAAATTCATTGACGTCGTTTTTTAAACGTTTATTCAAAGAATATCCGAGTTTTTCTTGGCTAGAATAACCTCTCCAGTTAAACGCTCGTTTAGCAGATTAAACTTCTATGAAGGAATTTCAATAATGATTCACTGGGGGCCATGCATGCAACACCAGCATGCAACACCAGCATGCAACACCAGCATGCAACATGTGTCAGGTGCATGGTGAAGCAGGCAACACCAGCATGCAACATGTGTCAGGTGCATGGTGAAGCAGGCAACACCAGCATGCAACATGTGTCAGGTGCATGGTGAAGCAGGCAACACCAGCATGCAACATGTGTCAGGTGCATGATGAAGCAGGCAACACCAGCATGCAACATGTGTCAGGTGCATGGTGAAGCAGGCAACACCAGCATGCAACATGTGTCAGGTGCATGGTGAAGCAAGCAACACCAACATGCAACATGTGTCAGGTGCATGGTGAAGCAGGCAACACCAGCAGGCAACACCAGCATCCATCCCGCACCAAATAAGGTATGTTAAGACACTGGTACATGGCGAGGCTAGTAACAGTGAGTTACCAGGAGATCCATGATCACTGCTACCACCAGTACCATCACTGCTACCACCAGTACCATCACTACTACCACCAGTACCATCACTACTACCACCAGTACCATCACTGCTACCACCAGTACCATCACTACTACCACCAGTACCATCACTACTACCACCGACCATACATCACTACTACCACCAGTACCATCACTGCTACCACCAGTACCATCACTGCTACCACCAGTACCATCACTGCTACCACCAGTACCATCACTACTACCACCAGTACCATCACTGCTACCACCAGTAGCATCACTGCTACCCACCAAGTACTCATCACTACTAACCACCAGTACGCATCACTACTACCAACCAGTACCATCACTACTACCACCAATACCATCCACTACTACCACCAGTACCATCACCAATCCACCAGTACCATCATCTACTATCCACCAGTACCATCACTACTGCCACCCGTAACCCATCACTACTACCCACCATACCCATCACTGCTACCACCATTACCAATCCTACTTACCATCCGCAACCATCATACTACCACCAGTACCATCACTACACCACCAGTACACATCACTACTACCACGCAGTACCATCATACTACCACCAGTACCATCACTACTACCACCAGTACCATCACTACTACCACCATACCAGTCACTGCAACACCAGTACCATCACTACAAGCCACCAGCAACATCACTACTACATAACCAGTAACCATCACTACTACCACCATACCATCACTACTACACCAGTACCATCACTACTACCACCAGTACCATCACTACTACCACCGTACCATCACTACTATACCACCATACATCACTGCTAACCACCAGAATCAATCACTATTCCCACAGTAACCATCACTGCTACCAAACCTGTAAACCATCACTACTTACCAACCAGTATCAACACTACTAACCTACATACCATCACTGCTACCACCTGTACCATCACTACACACCGTATCATCACTACACCGACAGTCACATCCCTGCTACCGTACACAGTACTATGAACTGCACCCACTATACCACCACCACCACCACCACAACACCATCACCACCACCACCACTAACACCACCAACCACCCCCACCACTAACACCATCACCACCAACACCACTAACACCACCACCAACCACCACCACTCACTAACAACCATCACCACCACCACACTAACACCACCACCACCACCACCACTAACACCATCACCACCACCACACTAACACCAACACCACCAACACCACTAAACACCATCACTACCACCACCACTAACACCATCACTACCAACCGACCACTAACACATCACTACCAATCACCACTTAACTCCATCACCACCACCACCACAACCACCACCACCACTAACCCCATCACTACCCCACCACTAACCACCAATCACTACCACCACCACTAACACACCATCACTAACCACCACACCACTAACCCCATCACTACCACCACCACAAACACCACCACCACCACCACCGACTACACCACACTACCACCAAGGGGCTACCACTAACGAACCATCACTACTCACCACCACAAACACCACCACTACCGCCACCACTAACACCATCACTACCACCACCACAACACCATCACATACCACCACCACTAACACCACCCACCACCACCCCCACTCAACCCATCACTACCAACCACCACTAACCACATCACTACCACCACCACTAACACCATCACTACCACCGACCACTACACCATCACTACCACCACCACTAACACCATCACTACCACCACCACAAACACCACCACACCACCCCCACACTAACACCATCACTACCACCACCACTAACACTCACTACCACCACCACTAACACCATCACTACCACCACCACTAACACCATCACTACCACCACCTCTAACACCATCACTACCGACCACCACTAACAACCATCCCTTACCACCACCACTAACACCAACTCAACTACCACCTACCACTAACACCATCACTACCCACCAACCACTACACCCCAACACCAACCACCACTAACAAACCCATCACAACCACCACCACTAACCCCATCACCACCACCACCACTAACACCATCACTATCCACCACGCAATAACACCACCACTACCACCCAACCACTAACACCATCACTACCACCTACCACTAACACCACCACAACCACCACCACTAACTCCCTCACTACCACCACCCTAACACACCACCACCACTAACTACCACCACCACCACCACCACTAACACCAGCACCACGCACCCCCACCACTAACACCATCACTACCAACCACCACTAACACCACCACCACGCACCACCACTAACACCTCACCACCACCACCACTAAACACCAACACAACCACCACCACTAACACCATCACAAACCACCACCACTAACACCATCACTACCAACCACCACTAAACACCATCACTGACCACCAACCACTAACACCATCACTACCACCACCACTAACACCATCACTACCACCACCACTAACACATCACTAACCACCGACCACTAACACCATCACTACACCACCACTAACAACCATCACTACCACCACCACTAACACCACACCACCACCACCACAAAACACCACCCACTTACCACCTACCACAAACACCACCACCACCACCACCACTTACACCAACACTACCACCACCACTACAACCAATCACTAACCACCACCCACTAACACCAACCACCACCACCACCACTAACCCCACCTACGTTACCATACCACCAGCTAACACCACCACCACCACCACCACTAACACCACACTAACCCCACCACTAACACTATCCACTACCACCACCACTAACACCATCACTACCACCACCACTAACACCCTCACAACCACCACCACAACACCATCTCTACCACCAGCACTAACACCATCACTACCCACCACCACCACTAACAACCAACACTATACCAACACCACTAACACCATCACCACCACCACCACTAACAACCATCACTACCACCACCATCTAACATCATCTCCACCACCACCCACTAACACATCACACCACCACCACTAACACCACCACATACCACCACCACTATACACCATCAACTACCACCACCACTAACACCACCACCACCACCATCCACTAGACACCATCACAACCAACCACCACTAACACCCACCAACACCACCACCACTAACACCACCACCACCACCACCACTAACACCATCACTAAACCACCACCACTAACACCACCACCACCACCACCATAACACCATCACCAACCACCACCACTAACACCATCACCACCACCACCACTAACACCATCAATACCACCACCACAGACACCATCACTACCACCACCACAAAACATCCACCATCACTACCACCACACCACTACACATCACTACCTAACCACCACAATCACCATCATACCACCACCACTAACACCATCACGACCATCACCACTAACACCATCACTACCACCACCACTAACACCATCACTACGAACCACCACTAACACCACCACCACCCACCACTCACTAACACCACCACTAACACCATCACACCACCACCACTAACACCACCACCACCACCACCACCACTAACACCATCACTCCACCAACCACTAACACCATCACTACCAACCACCACTAAACACCACCACCAACCACCACCACTACCACCAACACTACCACCACCACCTACCACCACCAACACCACCACTACCACCGCACCAATACCACCACCACTAACACCACCACCACCACCACATACCACCACCACTACCACCACCACTAAACACCACCACAACCCACCACTCCACCACCACTACCACCACCACCCACACCACCACCACCACCACTACCACCACCCAACCACCACCACCACTAACCACCACCACTACCACCACCACTAACACCACCAACCCACCACCACTACCACCACCACTACCACCACCACTTACCACCACCACTACCACCACCCCCACCACTCACTACCACCGACCACTACCACCACCACTAACACCACCACTAACACCATCACTACCATCACATCAACTAACACGCACCACCACCACCACCACTAACACCATCACTATCCATCCACCACTAACACCACCACCACCACCCCACTAACACCATCACTACCACCAACCACTAACACCACACCACCACACCACCACCACTACCACCACCAATACCACACCACCACCACCACCACTACATCACCACACCCACCAACCACTAACACCACCACCCACCACTACCACCACCACCACCACCCACCACTACCGACCACCACTAGCCACCACCACTAACACCACCACCACCACCACTACCGACCACCCCTACCACCACGCACCACTACCACCACCACTACCACCACCAGACCCCACCACCACTACCACCACCACTCCACCACCCACTAACAACCACCACTAAACACCATCACTACCACCACCACTAACACAACCCCTACCACCACTCGACTAAACACCATCACTACCAACCAACCACTAACACACACCACCACCACCACCAGTACCACCACCACCACCACTAACAAACCATCACTACCGACCACCCTACCACCACCCCTACCACCACCACTACCAACACCACTAACACCACCACCACCCACCACCACTCACACCACCACTACCACCACCACTACACCACCCACTAACACCACCACTAACACCATCCACTAACCACCACCACTAAACCACCACCACTAACACCACCACTAACACCATCACTACCACCACCACTAACACCTAAACCCACCACCACCACCACTAAACACCAATCACTCACCACCACACTAACACCACACCGCACCATACCACCACCACCACCACTAACCACCATCAATACCCACCACCACTCACACCACCATCACCACCACCAGTACCACACCACCACCCACTAACACCACACTACCACCGACCACACCACACCCACTAACCACTCACCACTAACACCACCACTAACACCATCAGTACTAACCACCACCATTACCACCGGACCACTAACACCACCACTATCACCACCACTAAACTACCAGCCCCCCACTAACCACCACCAACTTACCACCACCACCTTTACCTAACCACCACTAACACCACCATAACACTACACCACTAACCCACACCACCACTAACACCCATCCACTACCACCACCACTAACACCACCACTAACAACACCACTAACACCACCACTACCACCACCGACTAACACCCACCACTAACGAACACCCACTAACCCCACCACTACACCACCACTAACACCACCACTAACAACACCACTAACAACCACCAATACCACCACCACTAACACCATCACTACCACCACCACTAACACCAACCACAAACAACACCACTAACACCACCACTAACAACACCACCACGTTATCACCTCCACCACTAACACCACCTACTAGCCACCACTCACTATCACCACCACTAACACCCCCACTAACACCACCACTACCAACCCCCACTACACCACCCACTAACACCACCACTAACCCACCACTAACACCATCAACAACCACCAACCAATAACACCAACACTAACACCACCACTAACACCAACACTTAACCACCACCACTAAACCACCACTAGACACCACCACTCACACCACCCACTAACTACCACCACTAACACCACCATACCACCACCACTACCACCACCACTAACACCCACACTAACACCAGCCCCACTAACACCACCACTACCACTCGCCCCGACTAACACCACCATACCACCACCACTAACACCATCACTACCACCACCACTAACACCACCACTAACACCACCACTACACCACGACCACTAACACAACCACTAACACCAACCACCACTAACACCACCCACTAACAACCACCACTGACAACCACCATCTAACACCACCACTTAACACCACCTCTACCACCAGCCACTATCACCACCACTAACACCACCACTAACACCACCACTACCACCACCACTAACACCACCACTAACACACCTACACTAACACCAACACTACCACCACACTAACACCATCCACTACCACCACCACGAACACCATCACTAACCACCACACCACAAACACCACCACTAACACCACCAGTAACCGGACCAACCACTAACACCCACCACTAAAACACCACCACTAACACCACACTACTCACCCACCACATAACAACCACCCACTAACACCACCAGTACCACCACCACTAACAACCACCCACAAACACCATCACTACCACCACCACAAACACCACCACTAACAACACCACTAACACCACCACTAATCCACCAATAACAACACCACTACCACCCCCAGCTAACACCCACCACTAACACCACCACTAACACCTACCACAACCACCACCACTAACAACACGCACTAACACACCACTAACACCACCACAACAACACCACTAACACCACCCCTACCACCACCACTAACAACACCACAAACACCACCACTCAACACCACCACTAAACAACACCCACTAACACCATCCCACTAACACCACCACTAACAACACCACTAACACCACCACTACCACCACCGACTCACAACACCACCTAACACCAAACCACTAAACACCACACTAACAACACCACTAACACCTACCACTAACACCACCACAAACAACACCACTAACACCACCACTAACACCACTAATAAAGCCAGTGTGTACAGAAACATACCCTCAATAAAGGTTCCCATCTGCTACACAACTCTCTCAACCTTCAACTTGTAGGATTTTTAAACCATTTCTCACAACACTGGTCCCACCACTGGTGTTACTGTAACAAGCAACACAAAACAAGAGCAACACAAAATGAAAGCAACACAAAACAAGAGAAACACAAAACAAGAGCAACACAAAACATGACAACACAAACCAAGAGCAACACAAAACAAGAGCAACACAAACAAAGAGCAACACAAAACAAGAGCAACACAAAACAAGAGCAACACAAAACAAGAGCAACACAAAACAAGAGCAACACAAAACAAGAGCAACACAAAACAATGACACACAAAACAATGATGTGGCATGCAAAGAGTACGTAACCTTTAATTCGGCGGCATGGACACTCCCTCATTTTACAGGCTATCTTCTCTCCAACCAGCGAACCAGTTGCTAAGTAAGTTGAGATGGGCCCGCATCGTTCACTAGTGACTGACCAGGTTCTAGCCAATAAGAAAGGTGGGATTGACAATCGCAAGGTTATGTGGATACCGCTCCTCCTTCTGCCTTGTCATTCCCATTCTAGAGCTGGGGTTGAAGCACGTCTGCTATCTTGGTGCTTCTCTTTCTGCCATGCTTACCGTGGAGTGCACTATAATTTACACTGTACATAGTGTTGCATATTGCTGATATAAATTGGTGAAGGAAATATAAGTCCTAAACATTTTCTACTGTGTTTATTTGCTCTCCATTACACCTGGGATAACAAGGCCATTTGAAAACCTAGGTTGTAATACGGGGGCCTGTTCCAGGATGGACTTAGAGAAACGGTTGAGCTTAGGGTGAAGCTTGTAAGCAGGAGACAGATTGGTAGCTTGCTGTTTCGCTTCGCTTTACAAATTATTGCGTGTCAGTTGCTTATGATCAGCCTTGCTATTGGGTGATCGTTCACAGCTCGCTACTAGCTTGTTCAGTGTGCTCGCTTCGCTACGGTCAATCTTGTGTGCAGTCGGCTTTGCTTGTATGCGTATTCTGCAATCGTACTGTGCATAGCTAAGCGTGTTCTGCAAATTAACGTGTTACGTTGGGGTATTCGTACTGTGCATAGCGAATAACTTATGCCACCTAGACGAGTCAGACGCCTGGTGTCGGCATATACTTTGCATAACCTACCTAAATTGTCCCTACAGCGTTGTTGGCAAATTGCTCGTTCCATTGGCATTCCCTATAAACGCACTCTCACAGCTGCGCAACTGCGTTCACTTATTGCTGACATACTTATTGAAGAAGAGATGGCACATCAAACTCCTCCCTCTACGGGAGCTAGGGAAAAAACTCTATGTTCTCGCATGAGGAAGATGATACACCTACGGAGCAAAATGGTCAGTATGGTGCAGCTGGGTTGTCTCGAGGTGAATCAGCGTCGTTGGCACTTGAGCTGGCAAAAATCACGCTGGAGCAAACTAGGGAACAGAGAGCATTCGCAAGGGAAGAATTTGATAGGGAAAGAGAAAGGAGGCAGTTTTCGCATTCTGTAAACGATTTCAGTTTACAAAAAGCAGTACAGCTTGTTCCCCGCTTCAATGAGGCCGAACCAGAGCAATTTTTCGAAAGCTTCGAAAATCAGGCTCGAGCCTTGAGGTGGCCGGAACAGCACTGGGCAGCGTTGGTTCATACAGCATTATTGGGTAAGGCACAGGAATTTACGTCGGTATTAACTGACGCTGAATTCTCTGATTATCAAGTAGTGAAGACCACAGTGTTGGGAGCATATACATGTATCCCAGCTAAATATCGTAAGACCTTCAAATTGAACAGGCGGCAGCTTGGTCAAGTCCTGGTGGACTTTGTGAGACAGCAAACCAAAGCTTTTACCAGCTGGTATAAAGCGAGTGGTGTCTCTAACTTTGAGGAGCTGGTGCAGCTTATTCTGATTGATAACCTGCTGGAGTCTGTGGGACCAGAGGTTCGTGTCTTTCTGCAGGATCGTGACTTAACCACTGCATTGGAGGCGGCCAGGTTGGCTGATACCTTCGAAACGAACCGCTCCTTGTCCGAGCGGTCCCGTTCTCTCTTTCAACAGTCTGGCGTGAGCAGAGATCGACAACATTGGAGAATGAAGTGCCAGCCGGAGGGAGAGCGTCTACGTCATCCAACCAAGTCCCCGGGTTTAAGGCCACGCTTCTAAAACATATGGCCCCCCTCCCCGGAGGGGCCCAAACTATTTAAAGGGAAAAAAATTCTGGGAAAAAATTTTCCCAAAAAAAAGGCACCACCAAAAAGGGACACCCTTGAAACGTATCAGGGAGTAAAGGGCAAGCCTGTCGTCTGCTTCAGTGAATAAAGTAGGTACTTCATTTCCCCCCCAACCCCTCCCCCCAAAAACCCTTTCAACCCTTTTTGGGAAAGCCCTCTAATATCCCTTTAGTAAAAATGTCCCCTAGAGAAGAAAAAAAGGGTTATGGCCCCAAAATTATTGCGAAAGCCCTTTTTCCCCCAACAGGAAAATAAAACCAAACTAAAAAAATCCCTTTTTAGAGATAGGGCCCAAAAGCTCATTTTGTAAGAGGGGGAAAATATTACCCCTTTCAGAAAAATTTCTTCTTTAAATTCCCTGTTTTTTGGAAGCATAGGGAGGAGCTATTTTTTCTTTTCCCTTTGCAAAAATTTTAAATGTACATTTGCAAATATTACACTGGGTATTGGAATTGAAAGGGTCCCCAAAAGGGAAATTCCCCATAAAAAGGCTTGTTAATTACTGGGAAATAAAAAACCTATGTTATTTCGGTCCTAAACCTATAATGATTAATGTTTTCCCCGGGTGTTGGCCAAAAACTGGGGCAATTTCCCCCAAAGGGTTGTCTGGAGAAAAAATGTTGACCTATCCTTGGCCCCGGACTCCAAAATCTGGGAAATAGCCACTTTTTTTTTAAGGGGGGAAAATGGCCAGACCCCTCGTGATAAAAGTGAACGCCCCCCCCGACAACCCTTCCAATTCCCAGGTTGAAAGGTTTTTGCCAGATGTCTCTTTTTCCCATCCCCGAGGGACTGCCCTTTCCGGGAGGAACAACAAAAGGGAAACCCTTTCTTTAAAATTCGTTTTTCAGGACCCGGGGGGAAAATCCCCTTTGGGGTTTCACCCAGCAAGTATGAATTTAAAAAATGTTTTTGGGTTTTTGCATGAGAGGGTAAGGAGATAGGGGGCCCGGAAATTATACACGGGTTGGGGTTTCCAAACCCAAGTAAAACCTCAGATTTTTAAATAAACTCAAAAATACGTCATTGGGAGGTAAATTAGGAATTAAAAAAAACCTTGTAATAGAATCCCCAAAAAAAAATTTTTTTGGGCCCAAAAATTTAAAGACAGATGTTTAAATAAATATTAGGTGTTCCCAAAAAAAAAGAAATGTCAGCTTTTTGGAAAAAATGGACTTTCCCATTAAACCTGCCCCTCTCCCCCAAACCCCAAATACGCAAAAATGGAGAACCTTTTGCAGTTTTAAAACTAAAAAAGTGTGGGTTTCCACTCCAAAGTAAAAAGTCTGGAAATTTCAGTATTTTTTTAAATTAGGTTTAAAGTAACCAGATACCCGGGAAGCGACCCCAATGCGAAAAGTATCAATACTAAACTTTTTCTAAAAACCTTTTAAACAAAATTTTTCTTTTTATTGGCATCCTAAAACTAAAACAAATGATCAAGGTATAACTTCATGCCAAAGGCTTTAGGGAAGTTTTAAAACCGGTTAGGGATAATTCACAACTTTTCCATCCCTTCACCCTATTTCCCAAGGCCCCTTTAAAAAGGGATTCCCCCAAACCCATTAAAAACAATGATGAAAATTTTTTGCATGAAACTTTCCGACGTTGGGGATAAATTTCTCTCCCCCTTTTTTTGCTGTTTCAGTACGGGGGAGGGGGGGGGCAAGAGTCAAACGGGTTTAGTCCGTTTGACCCGTCTTTGGGCAAATTGTACGGGGGTCCTTTTCGGGGCTCAAAAAAGGGAAATGGATGGGAGAAAAACGAAAAGTGGGCACTCTAAAAACCCGTTTTCAAGGTTGAAAAGGTGGCCGTGATTTGGCCCCCGGCAACCAAAAAGACAGCTCAAAGTAAGATAAAACAGGGTATGACAGGTGCACAATTCCGCCCCTTTCCCCATCCAGGAAAAAAGGGTGTTGGTGCGGGAAACCCTTATACCTGGCCCCCTTTTTGAAAGCTAGAAAATTCGGGACCCTATGCAGATTGTAAGTAGTTTAAATCTGTTTTAAAATTTAGGGGTGGTAGCTCCCATTGATAAGACCCAAAAAAAAAAATTTTCCCACTTTTAATAAAATAAAGGCCTTTCATACACCAATAAGTGGGGGAAGATCTGTCCTCTACCTCTGGGACGACTTTGACTTTTTGCCCCTTAATTTTCTAAAATTTTAAATACTAAATTTTAAAATCTGTCCCCTCAAGGATCCTACCCCGTTAAGGGATGGTTTAAATCTAAAATACAAGCAACAAATTTTAACTGAGTTTCCCTTACGGGTCATACCCAAAAAATTTTTTTTGGAGGGTGCCGAAAAAATGTACGTTAGGAAACCTAAAGAAGTTGGGGGAAAAAATTAAAACCAAATTAAACTTTTTCCCCCCTACAGAGCTAATCCTAAAAAGGGAAAAGGGGCTACTTAGCAGGAAGAAAGATTTCTTTTTTAAACAGGGTTTTAGTGGAGGAGTCACTAGTCCATGGGCTTACCGTGCTCCTATTTAAAAAAAGGCTAAATGGAGGGTTTTATGTGCACAGCCCTACCGTAAAGTAAACAGGTAAAAATTTAAACAGATGCTTACCCTCCCCTCGCGGGGATGAGGGAATTTTGACTTTGGGGGTAAGGCAACTTTTGTGCCCAAATTTAGTTTCCCTTAAAGGTTACTATCAGGTACCTTTGAAAAGAAAAGGGCCCGAAGGAAGCTCCCCCCTTCGAAATTTCCCGGGAGGTCATTATCAGAAAAACTTTTTCCCCCAACCCCCAAAATAAAAGGCACGGCAGAATATAGATGAAAATTGTTGTGGTTTTTCTGAAAATTTTGGGAAATCAACCCCTACTTAATTTAAAAAGCCTTTTTGAGACCTTTAAAAAATTAAAAATTTAAACAGTTAATTTTCTAAATTTTCCCTTTGGCCGGCCCCATTTGTCACTTTTCTAGGCCGGAAGTGGGGAGGGGTATGTTGCACCTAACTTCCCCTAAAGTTTTTTTCGTTTAAAAAGAATATCCTTTCCTCAGGGATGGGGAAAATCTCTTAACCTTTTTCCTAGGCTTTAAATGGGAAATTTTACAGAAAAATTCTGTAAAAAATTTCTCAGATATTGTACCCCCTCTTACCTCTTTTTACCGGGCATAAATTTCCCCTTTAATTGGACGTCAGATTGTAACATGCTTTTTAAAAAAAGCCCAAAAAAATTATTGTGCCCCCTGCAAAACCCCTTCCCTGTCTCCAGACTTCCCAAAACCTTTTTTTATTACAGGTTGAAAGCTTGTGAGTCTGGGGGGTTTGGGCCGGGGGACTATTACAAATCGGGAACAAAAACTGCAGCCAATCGCATACTTTTTGCTAAGTTCCAAACCACATCCGGGAGCTTACTCTACCATTTAAAAAGAAGCCCCCGCGCTGGTAATGGCTTTGGGAAAATTTCGATGTTTATGTGGGCCGACATCGCAGGGGTCACAGTCCCAGTGATACCCAACCCCATAAATCTAAACCCCAAACCCTGAAGAATCACAAAAACAAGGTTTTATGCGTTGGGGCGCTCAGGCTGCAGGGCCCCCCAAACCCAAAAAAAAAAATTTTAAATTTCCGGCAAAGAAATGTGTTTTGGGAGACTCTTTGTCAAAAGTTAGTTTTAAAATTTTATTTGGTTAGGGGTGTATTTGTTTGGGAACCCCCCCTTTTAAAGCTCTTTTTTTTTATTTCCCCCGATATTTGGGGGTTTTTTTTTTGTGAGGGGATACCGGGGTACCCCTCCGCTTGTAAACCCTTTGGGCCCTTGTTGGCCTATTGATGCTGTTTTCACTCGAGTTTAGGGTTTGGCTTTTTGGGCACTAGGAAAGTGAGCCTAAACTAAGGTTGGATGGTGGAGAGGATAAACGGGCCCTTTTTTTCCCTGCCATGGCGGCACGGGTTTCCAGGGAGGTGGCAGCCTAATCCTGAGCCTTTCGGGGTGGGGGGGTGGCATGCAAAAAGTACGTAACCTTTTTTGGCGCTGGACAAAACCCCCCATTTAATGGGTTTTCCCCCAAAACCAAACGAAACCCGGTGTTCCGAGTTTGTGAAAGGGGCCCCCTGTTCAACTAGTGAAACCCGGTTTAGCCAATAAGAAGGTTTGGGGTTGGCAATCGCAGAGGGTTTTGTTGGATACCGCTCCCCGTTGCCCCTTTTCATTTTCCCCTTCTAGAGCTTTGGTTTTTAAAAACACGGTTGCCTTTTCTTTTGGGGGTTTATTTTGCCTTGCTTTTCCGTGGGTGCCCCTATATTTACACCCGTACATAGTGTTTCATATTGCTTTTTCTAAATTGGTGAAGGATTTTAAAAAATCTAAACTTTTTCTACTGTTTTTATTTGCTCCCCCTTACACCTGGGATAACAGGGCCCTTTTAAATCTAGGTTTTAATAATTAAATTAAAATCACCCTTTTTACTAATTTTATATAAAGGATGATCAAAGACTGAAATTTTAAAAAAAATCCATGTATTCTACCAACGGGGTCTCTCTTTTAAATTTGGGAAAAAAATCCTTGCTTTTCTGTGCAGTAGTCTTTTATATCTCCCCTAATGTTTTAAGAAACCCCTTTTACCCAAAAATAATACATTTCTTTTTTTGCAATCCCCGAAAAATTTTAAAAACCCAGTTAAAAATTGATACCCGTTAATTTCGGTTTGGGTTTAATTTTGCAAATCCCTTTGTCTTGATTCAAAAGCATAATATTTTTCCAAAAAAGGTGTCATTGGGCAGCTCTAAACAAAATTTCTTTCTCTCCTTTTTTATATTTTTGGTAACACCATAACCCTTTTGATAATTAAGTTAAAATTTTTTACCCCTAAAAGCCATTGTTAGTCAGCTTTTTCTTGATGGAGTATTGTGAGTATTAGTTGTTCAATATTTGTTTTAATGAAAAGGGGGTAACATTTTTGCCTGTTTTATTTTTATACGCATGAAAACCCCTTTTTTAAATTTCAACTCAAGATCTTTTTAAAAGGTGAAGCAATTCCCAAATCAATGATTTAAAGTTTTTTGTGGAAGATGGGGAGCCACTTTAAATTTGTATTAAAAATTTTGGGGATCTTTTTTACCCCCCATTTTTTAAAACGCCTCCGAATAAGGGATAACATGTCTTCTGATAATTCATGTGTGATTTAAAATCAAAGGGGTTTTTTTGTTCGTCTGGCTATCTTTAGGAAATTTACTGGGTTGGGTGTCAATTCAATACTAAACCCCTTTCCCCAATCACCGTTCCCCCTTTTCCCCCTCCCCTGGGTAAAATTTTTTAACCCCCCTGATACCTTTTCCCCCCCACCGATACCTTATCCCCCTCACTGATACCTTATTCCCCTCACTGAACCTTATCCCCCTCACTAATACCCCTTTTTTTAAACCCCCCCAAAAAAAGGGAAATTTGTCTTTCTTTATTAGAATAATTTCCTTTTTACCTTTCTTTCGGTTTGAGCTTTTAAACATAACATGGTATACAAAGAAGTCAAGAAAAAAATATGAGTAACCCCCCCCACTCTTTCCAAAAAATTTGGTTTTTTAAATTTTAAGGATTTTCAGACTTGGGTATTGCCCGAAACCCCATTTTTAGGGTTCCCTTTTTTTTTGATCAATAAATTTATGGGAAAAGTAAATGTACTAATTTACTTTTTTTTTTAACCCAAAAAAAACATCCATAATGAGAGATGGGAAACTGACTTTAATTTCTAACGTCTAAAAATGAAAAAAAAATCTTTGAGTGTTTTTCGTCCCCTCCATTTAAAAACATCAATTTTTAAAAACCCCCATCTGTCTTGAGATAAAAACATCAAGTAATCCCCCTTAAAATCCCCCCTTTTTTTCCCCCAAATGGACAATTTTCACAAAAATTTTTCATAATCTTCCCCGGCTAATGTGACTATTTCTCCAAAAGAATTAAGAAATTTCCCTTTGGGAACTTTGGGTTTTCCCCCATTTCTTTCTTAAAAATGCAATATATCATAACTAGTACCTGGTTTTTCCCTTACTTTAAAAAGAGTATCACTTTTCCCTTTGGTGCGTCTTTGGAAAGATTACCTGCCCCTTTATATGCTTTTTTCGCAAAACGGAAAAACATCCATTTACCAAAAATCAAGAATACTGAAAAAAAAAACAAGCACTTAAATTTTTTTAGAATTTAAGTGTTTGTTTTTAAAGAAACTCAAATTTTTTATTTATCCACTCTCAAATCTTAAAAATTAAAACCCCAAAACCCTTGGGGCATATTTGACTAAACATTTAAAAAACTTTTCCCCTTTTTCTTTTTATTGCAAAAATTTCAAAAACACAAAAATGCTCTGGAAAAATTAATTTAAAATGTATCCTGTGATCATGATTGCGGTACTTGGACTTGCATTAGGAAAAGGGGGACACACCATAATTCGCATGTGGGGTTTTCGAAACAAATCGCACTTTTCATTCCCCTTCATATTTTATTTTTATAATACCTTCTTTTTTTCATCCCAAACCCCATTTTTTCCTTGACACTTTAAAACAAAGTGGTGGCAGTGTCCTCCCCCCCCGTTCCTTTAAAAGAAATCAAAAGTTCCTTCTCGATTTAAATATTAGTAACCCAAAAAAAAATTGGGTATATGTTTGGCTTCAGTTTTTCCAGCAGAACAAGTACCTTTTCAAAAACTCTTTCCAAAAAATTTTTAAACTCCTATATATATTCGCTAGAATAGCCCTGGGAATTAAAAATTTTTTAAAAAGGACAGTTTATCCTTTTTGGGAAAAAAATTTTGAGGGTTTGGTTGATTTTAAAATCCTTCTTTTTTTATAACTAACTCGTCCTGTTTGTAAATTTATTAAAACAACTATTTAAAAGGGTTTTTTTTAAAATTTTCCTTTTTCATGCTTTTTTGGGTTTTTGGGGGTGTACCCATCAAAATCCTTAATCAGCCAAAGGGTGACTCCCTCCATCAATAATTTTACACATGATAAAAAAATTTTTAAATTCCTTAAATAAAACCCTTTTTGGGGACACGGACACAACGCCCCATCTTTAAACCTGTCCCGATTAAAAATAACGAAACTTTTTTTTTTCTTTTCCAATAATGTTAACCCTTTTCACCATTAAAAGGGAAATTTTTCTATAGAAATTTTTGCAAAAGTTAAAACATCCTCCCCAAAATTTTTCCCAAACTTGGATTTATACACCAAATTTTTTGCCCAAAATTTTTGACAATTTTTATACAGTAACAGCGCCCCAGCCACACAACCCATCTCTATCTTTGGATCAAAAATATAAAGGGCCCACCATAAAACCGGGGGGAAACTCAAAAATCGAACGTATCCCCATATCCCAATCGTTTCGAAAAAAAAGACCCTTTTTTTGTGGGGAAAGGGGCCCATCCCCTGGCCCGCTCTGTTCCCCCCGTCCCCCCCCAAAAGGAACCGTTTAGAAGTCTCATTTTAGCTTGAGTTTAACCCCCAACCTGCGAATTCATTCCCAAAAATTTTTTCGATTATTTTAATTGGTTTAGTGCTTGGGGGCGGGGAAATAAGCTGCCATGGGGCCCAAAAAAAAACTTTGCTAGCGAACCCTTTTAGGGGAAAAAGAAAGTGAGAAACACCATAGATGGTGAAGAAGGAAATAATAAGAAGTAAGAAAATTGGAGTGAGATTGTTTGGCTTTTCCAGGGGGGGGGTGTACAAAAGGGCTGTGGAAAAGTTTTTTTTGTGAGACGAAAAGACGACTGTGGACCCCGTTTTTTTTGTGAAGGGGGCAAAAAAAACAGACGACTGTGGACAGTTTTTTTGTGAGGGGGAGGGAAAAAGAAAGACTGTGGAGTTATTTTGGGGAGACAAACAGCCCATTGTGGACCGTTATTTTTTGAGACGAAACAGACGAGGAAATTTTACAGTTTTTTTGTGGACAAACGAAGACTGTGGAGTTATTTTTTTTGAGACAGAAACAGACCCACTGTGGAGTTTTTTTTGTGAGACAAAAAAGACGATTTTGGACGGTTTTTTTTGGCCCAGGGCAGGAAAAAAGACGACTGTGGACATTTATTTTTGAGACCGAAACAAGACGTAAAAACAGTTTTTTTGGAGACGGGTCCAATGACTCTCAGCGGGTCCTATGGCATTAAAATACAGAAAGGGAAGCAACCCCCAAGAGGGTTTTGATAGGGGAAAGTCCTCATGAGGGGGTTTTCCCTTCCAAACAATAACATCAACCCCCTCTCTCCTCCTCTCACTTCCAATCCATCACCAATCTTCAATAAAGGAAAATAAAAATGTTATTTTATATTACTATACATAAAAAAAGACTAAACTTTGTTGGTGTGTGTAAAACTGAATTAAAATCTAAAAATGAATTTTTTTGTGAAATTTTTTGGGTTTCGGAAAGGATTAGTTTTTTCCCTTTTTTCTTATGGGAAATATTTCTTTTGTTTCAGACTTTTCGAATTTAGAACTACTCCTGGAACAGAAAAAGTTCGAAATTTGAGGGTTCCATGATGACCCTAGTTGACCTGAACTAAATTATTTTATAGACTATAAATTTACCCCGAACCTTTCCCCATCTGTAATTCTGTCCTCAAAACTTTTTAATATTTCTAATTCGATCAAAAACTTCTGATATTTTCTCCTCCTTACGATCTCAAATGCTAAATAATTACAAACGACCATTTTTGATTTTCCACCTGTAGTTTTTCCCAAACTTTTAAAAAAATAATTTCTCGCACTGATCTATATAATATTCCCCATATACACGAAAAAAATCCCCCAAAACCCTCTCATATTTCTCATTTTTTTGTGAGGGAAAAAAAATATAAATAATTTTCTAGGGGGGAAAAAAATTTTTTTTATGTACAATGTCAGGAAAATAACACAATTTTTTTACACACATAAAAAACCAGGAAAATAACCTAATTTTTATACAAATCTGAAAAATAAACTTGCCTTTTTTTTAGCCTTCTCCCATGTGAAAGGGGTTACTCACCCGAAAACTTCAGACAGTATTTCCAAAGGGTGGCTCCCCTCGGGAAAATTTGTGAATAGAAAAAAAAATAAAACGACAAACATAAAAAATTTATTTTAAAGAAAAAATTAAAATATAAAACACTTAAAAAAATGAAATATTTAAACCTCATTAAAGAAAAGAAAAATGAAAAAAAGAATGATAACTGAATTCAACGCTAATAGTCAGAACTATCTGTAATTCGACTGATGAAGCCTACTGTGTAGGCGAAACGTTTCGGAATAAAGTTTCTAACTGTTGCATATGTTGTCCTTACCTAACAACCTGTCGGTATTGTATACCATTTGATGTTCATGTATAGAGCTGTTTAAAATAACTTTTGGACTTCTGTTACTTATCCTTCTTGGATAAATCAAGTAATCTGTTGGCCTGTTGCGCACACTAGAGGCACTGCTGTCTTGGCTTTAAGATTTCTGCTTACCATGACTCCCAAGTCTTTTCACTTCTGTATGACCAACCTCTTACTTCCACCTAGATTATAGTCTTCGAGGGTTATTTTTCATTACAAAGGCAAGTACCTTTACACTTATCCACATTAACCTCATCTGCCATTTTTTCCAGACCAAGACATTAATTTGTTCAAATCGTCCTGGAGTTCATTGATATCCTCCTCAGAGCATACCTCCTTCGGCCACCATCCCCGGAATCCGAAAGGTGGCTTCCAAAGATACACTCATCGCCCGAGAGACACCCAAAGCCACCCTCCGGGATACCGGAGAGGGATCGGGACATCCCCAGGCAATCATGATTCCACGGCAAACTACGCCACCGCCAAGAACCTCAACGGAATGGGATGGACCCCGGTACCCTTTCCCCTACCTAGGAACTAGCGTGCCTGTGGGGAAAAAAAAAAAGGAAGGGCAAAAGGGAGGTGTGGGGAGGAGGAGGAGGAAAGGTAAAAGGGGAGGATGGGGAGGATGGGATAGGGAACGGGGGATTGGGGGATAATTAGGTTCGGTCTGAGGAAGGAGACCGACAGGTCTAATTCCTCAGACCAAGAACCTCTTCACCACGCCAAGGAGCCCCCCTTGAAGAGATGTCTGTAGGTAATTCTACCAATACTACATGGCAGAAATCAGTAGACCAAGACACAATCGTCAAAAGAAAAACAAATGACAGTATATAAACCATCTCTTGTACTGCATGTAATAAATAATGCCTAGGAAAAACTTCACATAACTTAAATATCGAAAATACACGAAACACTAATACGCCTGCAGAAACTTGCATACTAACAACAATTGTAATACACACCGAGACATTCACACCCACTGCTGGCTAGATGCAAACTTCATCCTCAAAGAAAGGAGATAAGACCATATGTTGTTTAGAAGCAGTAATCGTATAAGTACATTAAAGAGACCACTGAACAAACCAGTGTTTTTTTTTATCATCACCAAACCTCTAGCACACCTCAGGATTTAGGCAGAATTAGAAGACAACTATTAGCCAAGTAGACTTGTATTGCTTTAAAATTACATCAGTCCCGCCAGGGGCTTGACCGATGATAGATTACACAACAAGGTATTCCAGCTCAAGCGACCACTGTTTTCAAGAAACCTCGCTTCTACATTACAGGATAATGTGGTGTTAACTGTATTCTCTGTATAACTTAATCTAAGTCACCACAATATAATTCTTAAGTGGCATTGAAGAAAAAATATTTAAGTGAGAACATATGCACTGAGAAAGCTCTCACCCCTAAACTTCCCACAATATCTCGTTCTTTCTAGAATACTGAAAGCTTTTAGCTTTAAGAAAGCAACGGTGGTAAGACGAGCCCAGAGCGCTCATCATCTGCTACCCGACACATAAGACCGTGATGGTTACATCATACTTCACAATGAACAAAAGGGGTCAGAAAGGCTGAATGTAACCTGATCACCCCCAGACAAGAACTCTTTAATCCCTCAAATGTGGATAAAATAAATTATCATTGTAAATAAGGAGCAATGGGCAATAATTATTACGAACACAGGAAATAATGGCTTGTTGACCTTGTTGTAGAGGGTTTAGAGCGAAATAAACACAGCAGTATATGAACTTATATTTCCTTTTACCAAATGTTTATATTCAGATAGATACACTATGTACAGGATTTTTAATAAAGAACCAACACGGTGATAAAGGCAAGACAGAAGCCTGAGAAAGAGAGAGCACCGTGTTTTTCAACTAGGCTAGAGGCGAGTCTGGGAAAATGCTGACCCGTGTGACACCACAGCGTCCCTCAGCACTTGGCGGATGTCTGTGATTGGTCAATGAACCAAGGACTGATTTAATGATTGGGCCTAAAAAATCGTTAAAACCTTACACCCGTTCGCTGGCTGGGATGGCAGCCTATATGGGAAGTTGTACATACGCCGAATACAGTGTAACGTACTCCTTTCATGCCACAATAACCACAAGAATAAATAATAAAAAAGCCTAAACACCACAACAATGTGGGAATAGCCTGATGTATACTCCCTGAAACACAGTTGGTCATAAACACATAAGCATAAATATGTACGCACGTCTGATACTTTGGTATTTCGTCGGTCATGGACCATTATCAATTTCAGGCTGTATAGAAATGTCGTCAAAGGTTCCTCTCTGAATATCTGATTAAATAATTGAAATTGTCCGCCACGTATTAGGAATTATCTTCTAATCTTTGGTAACTTTATTCGGACCTACGGCTCAGTTTGCCCAAAATTTTAAATAAATTTTTCCTCTCTCTCGCCTCCCATCACCCATTCCTCTCTCGCCCCATCACCATCGCCTCTCTCGCCCCATATCACATTTCCTTCTCTCGCCCCATCACCATTGCCTCTCTCCCCGCTAGCCCCATCCCCATCCTGTCGCCGGCCAACCCATCCCTCTCTCGCCCCATCCCCCATCCCTGTCGCCCCATCCCCATCCCTCTCCTCGCCCCATCCCCATCCCTGTCGCCCCATCCCCATCCCTCTCTCGCCCCATCCCCATCCCGGTCGCCCCATCCCCATCCCTCTCGCCCCATCCCCATCCCCTCTCGCCCCATCACCGATTAACCACTAAGTTCACTATAGGTTTTTTGACTTCAATCTCTATCATTTTTTGACTATTTCCTATTCGAGAATTTTTACTGCGCATTCAGTCGATTCCCATTCACATTTCGTTTCAGTGATTCAGAACAACTGACAAACACCGAGTTCTTTTTTGGTGTGTCCAGTGTCGCTTGGTGTAGTTACCTTGAATTACTTTACTGTCATCTGTTACACATCCTCCCGCCAGGTTGGAATGAAGTATGGCCCACAAGTGTGAAGTCAATACACAAGTTGACAGCCAGGGGTCTATTGGATAATCCCCCTATGTAGGCTGGGAGGCAGTTGAGCATCTTGGGGCCCTGAAACACTACTTGTCTCTCATAGTTCTAGTGCGCTCCTTTTTGCCATTGGGGTAATGTTGCGTCAACTGCCGAGTCCTTTTCTTCATCAGGAGTGATTTTTCGTGTGTTATCAATCCCTCGAGATTTACAGCTATCTCCCCCAACAGCGAACCAGGGTTGCTAAGAGTTGAATGATGGGGCCCCATCGTTCATCTAGTGACCATCTCTGTGTACATAGCTCGTGAAGACTGTTTTGTGTGCTCTCTGTAATCTGAACCAGATATGCCCTCTCTTGAGCAGCTTTACCGCAGCTGAGAGAAGAACCAGAGTTGCTAAAACTGGAGTACGCGATTCCGGAGGAGAACAAAGGATTCGTAGTAATCCTCCGTGTTGAGTCCCAGGTTTAAAGAGGGAGCTTGGTCAGTGGCCGGCAACATGGAACCAATCTGAAGATCAAGAAAACGTTGGAGAGCGGAAAACAACGAGAAACCAGAAGACTACCGTGGAAAATTCCACTCATCTCCGGTGCTACCTGACAATGTGAGTGTTTCTGCTGGGAATGCCCCCAACGAGCACCAAAGAAGCATGCAAGCGTGAGTAAGACATCCCTAGAAACCCCAACGAAACCATCGAGAACGTCTTGGACGAATTCTACAAGTGGTGTAATGTCTACCTGGCGAATGTGAGCGACTACCGAGCATCACGACGGACGACGCCAAGGAAGGTAAAAACATTGTTGTTGTTTGTGGATAGCCAGATTAGGTACATGGAATAGGCATTCTGTTTGAAGGATAGGAGTAGGAGGCAGAGAGTGGTGTTTTTTCCTGGGGCTGGATGAAGATATTGTTATCCGTCTGATGACATCATGAGAGGTAAAGGGAGCAATCCTATTATCTGTCCAGTGCTGGAGGCCAACGATGTGTTGGCAAACGTAGGAGTGAGGAACCTATAGCAGGTATAGGTCCAGGAAACAATAGAGAGATTAGGAGGAGGGTGGGAAACCGTCAATATGTGACATTTTGCCAGAGAGAGAGGAAGTTGGAAAATGAATGGTTTTCGCAGAGCAATTGGTGTCAATTGCTGGTGACAAGTACTGTAAGGAAATGCGGTAACATTCATTGACAACTGGGACCTTTTCTATGGCAAAATGACATGTATCCAGGGATGGGTTTCACTTATCTAGGAGTGGGGTGGGAGCACTGGCAATGCAGTGGAGGGAGCTGTTAGGTCTTTAACTAGGAAAAGTTAGTGGTATGGGTTTTGCGGAAAACTGTGAGTCGCAGGGTAGTAACATGAAGTACTAGGAGAAACTAGTAATAGTCAAAATGAGTGGATATTGGAAAGCCAGTGGCACTAATTGACAGGTCAGTAAATAAGTTTAGTGGAATAGAAAAGGAGCCGGAAGGGTAAAGAGAGTGGAGGGTCCTTAAGTATATATTACACTAATAGTCGCAGTGCTAGGAATAAGATGGACGAGTTGAGACTAGTTGCTAGTGCAGTTAACATAATGTATTTGCATAACTGAGACTTGGTTTAACTCAAAAGTCGGGACATGCCTGCAGAATGTCACATTCAGGGTTTTAAATTGTTCCAAGTAGATAGAAGTAATCGGGAAGGGGGGTGGGTGGCATATGTATGTCCGAGATCGGCTGAAACTGTTGCAATAAAAACGGTATTAAGTCTGAAGAACACTTACATAGTCTGTTTTGTATAGAATTTTCATAGGGGCATGAAAAATTAATTTTAGGTGTATATACCGTCCCCCAAATTTTAGATAGGGACCCAAGGAGACTATAATGGGAGGAAATTGTTAGGGCCACAAGGCACGATAATGAAGTATATCTAGGAGACTTTAAACTTTAGTCCATATTGATTGGAATTTCTTGACTGGGAAATAGAATCATACGATTTCTTAGAAGTAGTTCAGGATTTTTTTTGAAGCAGTTTGTGACAGAACCTACAAGGGAAAATAAGCCCTGCTTACTTAGTTCTGGCAAACAATGAATCCTGTGTTAATAATTTAGAAGTTTCAGAGGAACTGGGTGACTAGCGACCACAAATCAATTACATTTAGAATTGAATGAAGTATGATAGTAGGGATAACTCAGTAACAGTCCCAGATTTCGAAATAGCAGATTACGATGGGCTTAGAGACACTTATCATCTGTTGACTGGGTACCGAAGAGCGCTATCATATGACAGTTTTTCTGAACACAATACATGCTGCTCAAAGAACGTTTATCCCTTACAAGGAAATTAATCAAAGAGAAATGACCCAAAATGGATGGACCTAATAGCTGAAATGATCTACTAGGGCATAAGAAAGGAATTTATAGGCGTATCAAAAGAGGCGAGGGTCATCTTATGAATCAGTATATTGACAGTAAGGGGACATTAAAAAGGGATAAGAAAAGCTAAAAGGGACAAGAAATTAAAGTTGCTAGGGATTCTAAAAAACTAACCCCAACACGGTTTTTCCAGGTATAAGAACAAAAGTCAGAGATAAGATAGGTCCCCTTAAAAATAACTATGGGCACTTAACTGACAAAGAGAATGAAATGTGCTCGATTTAAATAATTATTTCTCTCGGTTTTTACACAGGAAGACACTAATAATATTCCGTAATTAATTTTTATAGTGAGGTCAGAAGAAGATAAATTATGTAGACCATCACATTCACTAGAAATGTTGTGAAGCAGATAGACCGACTGAACAAAATAAGTCACCGGTCCTGATGAGTTTTTTCAAGGTTCTTAAGGAATGCCAAATGGAAGTCTGTGAACCATTTAACTAATATTTTTAATTTATCTCTTCAAACAGTTGCAGTCTGATATTGGAAGATGGCTAATGTATTCCCTATTTTTTTTTAAAACAGGGGAGCAAGTCGTTTACCGACAAATTACCGCCCAATAAGCCTGACCTCAATTGTAGGCAAATTAACTAGAGGTCAATTATAGCTGAGATTATAAGAAGCCATCTCGAAAAGCATATGCTTTGATTCAAGAAATACTCGCAAGGATTCACACGAGGCCGGTCCTGTCTAACTAATTTAATAACTTTCCTTTCATAAAGCTTTAGGCGGCGTTTGACCACGATAAAGAAATTTGATATTATTACTTAGATTTTAGTAAGGCATTTGATAAGTTCCCACCCAAGACTGTTGAAAGAAAGTAGCAGGCTCATGCATTGGGGGGAAGGGTGGCTCTCCGGGATCGAATCATGGCTCACAGACAGGAAGCAAAGAGTGACCATAAATGGGGTTAAATCCGAAGTGGGGGATCATTAACAAGTGGCGTTCCACAGGGATCAGTCTTGGGCCCGTTGTTGATTTAATATATATCAATGATCTTGATGAAGAATTACTAGTGATATGAGCAAATTCGCCGATGACCGAAGATAGGTAGGATAATTGATTCAAACGTAGATGTTAGGACTTTCAGGAGATTTAGACAACTCAACTCTTGGTCAGAAAAGTGGCAGATGCAGTTCAATGTAGATAAATGCAAGGTTCTGAAGCTCGGAAGTGTCCATACCCTAGCACTTAAAAGTTTAAATAATGTACACTCGCCATACAGATTGCGAAAAAGGACTTAGGGTTTATGGTAAGCCAGCAACCTTAAACAAGTACAGCAATGCCTAAGCGTACGTAATAAGGCAAATAGATTACTGGGATTTATATCAAGAAGTGTAAGCAACAGAAGTCCAGAGGTCATACTGCAGCTTTATACATCATAGTAAGGCTCACCTAATCATGCAGCTCAATCTGGTCTCCATATTACAAATGGACATAAATTCGTTAGAAAACATTCAGCGTTGACGGTATGACTAAATTAATACATAGCATTAGAAACTTCCTTATGAAGAAAGATTTGAAGACTCTTAGTACATTCACTTGTTAGACGAAGAATGAGGGAGACCCTGATCGAAGTGTATAATGGAAGATAGGTATTAATAAAGGGGATATTAACAGGTCTTGAGATATCTCTACAAGAGAGAACCCGCATAATGGGATTAAATTAGATAGAGTTTAGATTTAAGAAAGGACATAGTAAAGTATTGGTTTGGAAATAGGGGATGATGAGTGGGAACAGTCTACCTAGTTGGGTTATTGAGGCTAGTACTTTGGGTAGTTTCAAATTTAGGTTGGATAAGTACAATGAGTGGGTAGGGTGTTGGATTTGAGTGGGGCCCTGCACATCAGAGCCTTATTTCTTGGGTAGCATTGAAAATTGGGTTGGTCCAGAATGTTTTGTTAGTGGGATGAATTGTAAAGGACCTGCCTATATGGGCCCAACAGGCCCTGCTGCAGTGTTCCTCCTTTCTTATGTTCTTATGATTATGTTCAATAAGAATGTGGGATTGACAATCGCAGAGGTTTATGTGGATGACCGCTCTCCTGTCTGCCTTGTCCATTCCCATCTAGCGCTGGTTGAAAAAGCCGGTCTGCTATCTGTTGGCTTCTAATTTCTGCCTTTGCTATACCGTGGAGTGCACTATAATTATCACTGTACATAGTGTACATATTGCTGTTCTAAATTGGTGAAGGATAATATAAGTCTAAACTTTTTCTACTGTGTTTATTTGCTCCCATTACACCTGGGATAACAGGCCATTTGAAATCCTAGGTTGTGATACATACCCTACCCATCAGCCAGTAAACCGGCAATCCAGGATAGCAACCTCACATCTGCCGAGCTACCTCGGTGGACAAAAGAGAGGGGGCCAGAAATCTGCCCCAAACATAAGACGTGTACTTAGAGTGGTGACGTGTACTTAGCTCAGTGGTGACGTGTACTTAGCTCAGTGGTGACGTGTACTTAGCTCTGTGAAGACCCTGTTTTGGTGTGCTCTTGAGTGGTGACCTGTACTTTTGAGTGCAGACCCTGTACTTAACTCTGTGAAGAAGTGCTTGTTTGCTCCCCGTGACTGAACCAGATGCCCTCCATCAGCCACTTACCAGCAACTTAAGGAAGAATTGAGGGCAGCGAAGATGGAGATACGGCGACTGACCGAAGAAAAACAAGAGGATTCGTATAGTCCTCCTGTTTCCGAGTCCTCAGGTCAAGAAGGGATCGTGGTCATTGCTGACAGCAGGGGACACGAAGTTGACTATCAAGAAACGCATGGAAAGCCAGAAACGATGAGAAGAAAGAGGACGCTGTGGGAAACTCCCGTGGAAACCACCAACGATTCTCGTGCTACCCGACGGAATGTGAAGTCTACTACTGGGATCGTCACGACGAAACGACAAACAAGGAAGGTATAGACTATTGTTGTTGATGGGGATAGCCAGGTTAGATACATGGATAGGGCATTCGCTTGAATGACAGGAGTAGGAGACAAAGGTTATGCTTTCCTGGGGCTGGGATGGAGACATGTAGCCGGCTTTGACAACATCATGAACGGTAATGGGCTCATTCCTAATATTTTGCCTCGAGTGCTGGAGGCAATGATGATGGCAAGCGTAAGATAGTGAGATTTAGTTCGAAAGTTTTCAGGACAGCTATAGACATGATTAGGATAAGGTGGGGCGCCTGTTTATATGTGGCATGTTTGCCCAAGAAGAGGTGTTTTGTAATGAATGGTTGTCAGAGCAATTTGGTATTAATTGTTGGCTGGATAAACACGTAGGGGATAATGCAGTACCTTCATGACAACTGGGACAACGTCTATGGCCGAAATGGCATGTATGCAGGATGGGGTTCACTATCCAGGCCAGGTGTGGGTTTTCTTGCTAACTCAGTTTGAGGGGGTTGTTAGACTTTAAACTAGGATTAAGTTTAGAGGTATGGGTTCTTGCAGGAAAACTGTGAAGTCGCAGGTAGTAATAGAGTACTAGGAGAACTAGTAATAGGCAAAATGAGGTGGATATGTGGAGAAAGCAGTGGCACTAATTGACAAGGACAGTATAGGTTTAGTGGAATAATAGAAAAAAGCAGGAAGGGTAAAGAGAGAGGAGGGTCATTAAATGTTTTTATTACACAAATAGTCCGCAGTGCTAGGAATAAGAGGGAGAGTTGACCTAGTTTGCTAGTGCAGGTAACATTAGAAGTATTTGCCATTACTGAGACTGGTTTAATTCAAAAAGTCGGGACATGCCTGCAGAATGTCACATTCAGGTTTTAAATTGTTCCCATAGATAGAAGTATCTGGGAAGGGGTGGGGTGCATGTAGGTCCCGAGATCGCTTGAACTGTTGCATAAAAACGGGTATTAAGTCAGAAGTAACACATACAGAGTCCTGTTGGATAGATTTTCAGAGGCATGAAAAAATTAATTTCGGTGTGATATACCGTCCCCCAAATTTAGATAGGTACCCAGGGAGACTACTATGGTAGGAAATTGCTAGGCCACAAGGCACGATAATTAGTAATTCTAGGAGACTTTAACTTTAGTCAGATTGATTGGGAATTTCTTGACTGGGATTATTTAGAATCATACGATTTCTTATAAGTAGTTCAGGATTGTTTTTTGAAGCAGTTTGTGACAGAACCTACAAGGGTGAAATAAACCTGCTATGAATAAGTTCTGGCAACAATGAATCCCCTTGTTAATATTTTATGAAGTTTACAGAGGAACAGGTGCTAGCGACACAAATCAATTACACATTTAGAATTGAATGGAAGTATGATAGTAGGGATAACTCAGTAACCGTCCCAGATTTTCGCTTAAGCGAAGATTACGATGGGCCTTAGAGAACAATTATCATCTGTTGACTGGGTAACGGAAGAGAGCTATCAATATGACAGTTTTCTGAATAAAAACACAATACAATGCTAGCTCAAAGAACGTTTATCCCTTATAAGGCAAATTAGATCAAATAGAAATGACCCTAAATGAGGATGAATAATAGGCTGAAATATCACAAGGGCTTAAGAAGAATGTATAGCGTATCAAAAGAGGCGAGGGACATCTTATGAATCAGTATATGACATTAAGAGGGACATTAAAAAGGGGATAAGAAAAGCTAAAAGGGACTATGAATTATAGTTTCTATGATTCAAAACTAATCCAAAAAGTTTTTCCAGGTATATAGAACAACAGTCAAGATAAGATAGGTCCCCCTTAAAAAATACTATGGGCACTTACTGTACAAAGAGAATGAAATGTTGCTCGATTTTAAATAATTATTTTTCTCTCGGTTTTTACACAGGAAGACCCTATAATAATCCGGTAATTAATTTTTATAGTGGAACAGAAGAAATAAAATTATGTAACATCACAGTCACTAGTGAAATGGTTGCGAAGGCAGATAGACCGACTGAAGAAAATAATTCAAAGGACACAAGTGCAACTAATGTGACATATTATTGTGGGCAACGTTTCGCTCTCCAGGAGCTTTATCAACATTACAAACAATACTTGGACCACAGAGGGTAATAAAGCTCAGAGTGAGGTGAATACTAGTGAGGTACCATTTCGATGTTCTCTAGTGGTAGTAAGTAGTAGTAGTAGTGGGTAGTGACAAAAAGCAATTAATTCGTACATGAAAAGGATATTAAAGCTATTACTTGGGTAAACATAAAAATAAGGTTGGACAAATATAAACTGGAATGAGGCAGTGTTTCAGTGTCACTCTCTGTGCATTGTGTTAGATAATAGGAGAGACTAGTGGATGGCAGGTTTTACTGTTTTCCAGGAGGAATCTTGCTAAGGACTTCGGAGATGGTGAAGCATGCCGTTGTTTTGTTTAATTGTATTCGAAACAAGCGATCAGTGCTGAATTCAGAGGCGACTTGCGTGTGCGGAAATTAGTTCTTTTTATCACTAATGATTGGGTGGGCGGTCTCTTCTCTGAATTTCCTAAGATGATTGGTGTAAATTTCGGTGTTGACACAGGCGTGTTAAGTTGTCAGTTCCTACATGCCGTATATGTGTTTCATTGAGGCGTGTCGAGGTTTCTTGCTGTTTCACCTACGTAGATCTTTCACCGCCCGCCAACAGGGTATAGTGTAAACTCCCTGCATTGACTGGTTCGTGTGCTTGGGTATTGTCCTGTTAGATCCTCTATTGAAGTGGTAGAAGCGATGGCGAACTTCGGTGTTAGCTGTGAAAGTACTATTGAGACGTTTAGTGCAACCTGGCTGGTTGGGAAGAATTATAAACTTTGGTTGGGAGCGGCTGTTGATGCGTGGAGTTTGATAGATCTGAAGGAGCCGGTTTTCTTGCAGTCTTTGATGAAAAAAGAAGGAAATTGTAACTCAGTAAATGTTGGTGAATGTAAGTACATTCACGTCAAGAAACTCCAGGACTAAAATTCGGTATGCTCTTAGGAAAAAACCCGATGATGATGCCCCTCTTTTGGTCTTGGTAACTTGACTGAATAAGAAGTGTGTGAGATCATTTTTATTGTGGGTTTCCGATAAACTTAAATCTTAGTTGTTGTCTACTTGAGAATGAGGACGTCGAGGAAAGGTAGCTTGTCATTGGGACTCTTCATCCAGTGTACACTGAATCGCTGGTTCAACTGCGTTGAGCCTTGCCTGAAGATCCCGTACATCAAAACGTTTTGGAGTATACGAGGACATCAGTCACACGTACGTAACCAAGTGACGCTTGACGGGATGATGTTGGCGAAAGTGTTCAGACTCTAGGTGTTCCATGTCTGAACACTTTTCGCCAACATCATCCCTTCAAGCGTCACTTGGTTACGTTACGTGGACGATGTCCTCGTAATAACTCCAAAACGTTTTGATGTACGGGATCTTCAGATGGCCATCAACGCAGTTGAACCAGCGATACAGTTTACACTGGAAAGAAGAGTCCAATGACCAGCTACCTTTTCTCGAACGTCCTCATTCACAAAGTAGACAGACAACCTAAGATTCAAGTTTAATCGAAACCCACCAATAAAAAAGATCTCACACACTTCTATTCCAGTCAAGATACCCAATACCAAAATGAGGCACCATCAATAATTTCGTGTTTTCCTTAAGAGCATACCGAAATTTTGTAGTCCTGAGTTTCTTGACGAGGAAAGTACTTACATTCACCAAATCATTTCTGAGTATACAATTTCCTTCCTTTTCATCAAAGACTGCAAGTAAAAGAGCTCTTCAGATCATCACTTACTCCACGCCTCACGCCGCTCCCCAACAAAGTTATAATTCATCCCCAACAGCCAGTTGCACTAAACGTCCTCAAAAGTACCTTTCACAACTAACACCATAGTCGCCATCGCTTTCTACCAACTTCAACTAGAGGAATCTAAACAGGACAAAACCCAAGCACCACGAACCATCAATGCATGAGTATTAGCACTAGGCCCCCTGTGAGGCTTGACAAGATCTACGTAGGTGAAACAGCAAGAAACCACGACACCCGCCCCCCTCCTCAATGAACACATATACGCAATTGGGTATGGAACGACAACTTAAACAACGCCTTGTTGTACAACACCGAAATTCCACCAATCATCTTATGAATACAGAGACGCCCAATTAAGTGATAAAAGAAACTAATTTCCGCAACGCAAAGTGCCTTGATTCAGCAACTGATCGCTGTTTTCGAATACAATTAAACAAAACACGGACAGCTTCACCATCCCGAAGTCTTAGCAAGAGTACTCCTGAAAACAGTAAACCCTCCATCCATAGTCTTCCTGTATACTACACAAAGCACAGAGAGTGTACACTGAAACAACCTGCCTCATTCCAGTTATATATTTGTCCAACCTATTTTTATTTACCCCAAGTATAGCTGTTTATATCCTTTTACATGTACGAATTAATTGCTTTTTTGTCCACTACCACTACACTACCTACTACTACCACTAGTGAACATCGAAATTGGTCCTCCCACTAGTATTGCACCCACTCTGAGCCTTTAATACCCTCTGTGTCCATGTATTGTTTGTAATGCTTGTAAAGCTCCTGAGAGCGAAACGTTGCCACAATAAATGTCACATTAGTTGCACTTGTGTCCTTTTACTTTACATATTGTCGGTAATTCTACCAACTTTATTACAAAATAAGTCACCGGGTCCTGATGAGGTTTTTTCAAGGGTTCTTAAGGAATGCAAAATGGAAGTCTGTAACCATTAACTAATATTTTTTAATTTATCTCTTCAACAGGTGGAGTGTCTGATTGTGGAAGATGGCTAATGTAATTCCTATTTTTAAAACAGGGGACAAGTCGTTACCGTCAAATTACCGCCCAATAAGCCTGACCTCAATTGTAGGCAAGTTGCTAGAGTCAATTTATAGCTGAGATTATAAGAAGCCATCTCGATAAGCGAGCTTGAGTATGATACCAGCATGGATTCCAAGAGGCCGGTCTTGTCTACTAATTTATTAACTTTTTTTCAGGTAAAGCTTTTGAGGCTGTTTGACCACGATAAAGAATTTGATATTGTTTACTTAGATATTAGTAAGTCATTTATAGAGTTCCGCACCAAAGACTGTTGAAAGAAGTATCAGCTCAGTGGCATATGGGGGGAGGGTGCTCTCGGATCGCGGGCATGGCTCCAACAGGAATCAGAGAGTGCCATAAATGGGGTTAAATCCGAGTGGGGACAGTAACAAGTGGCGTTCCACAGGGCCCGTTAGTGTGTTTATAATATAGATCAAATGATCTGAGGAAAGGAATTGCTAGTGATAGAGCAAAGTTGCGCCCGTGACACCGAAGATAGGTAGGCTAATTGATTCAAACGTAGATGTTAGGGAACTTCAGGAGTGATTTAGACAAACCTACTCTTGTCAGAAAAGTGGAGATGCAGTTCAATGTGGATAAAATGCAAGGTTCTGAAGCCGGGAGTTCCTATACCCTAGCACTTATAAGTTAAATTAATGTATAAAAAAAAAGAAAACTTACGCCATACAGAATGCGAAAAGTGACTTAGGGTTATGAAGCAGCAACTTAAACCAAGACAGCAATGCCTAAGCGTACGTAATAAGGCCGAAATAGATTACTGGGATTTATATCAAGACGTGTAATCAACAGAATCCAGAGGTCATACTGCAGCTTTATACATCTTTAGTAAGGCCTCACCTAGATTATGCAGCATCATTCTGGTCTCCATATTACAGAATGGACATAAAATTCGTTAGAAAACATTCAGCGTAGGATGAATAAACTATAACATAGCATTAGAAATCATCCTTATGAAGAAAGATTGAAGACTCTTAAGTTACATTTCACTTGTTCAGACGAAGAATGAGGTGAGACCTGATTCGAAGCGTATAAGTGGAAGATAGGTATTAATAAAGGGATATTAACAAGGTCCTTGAGGATATCTCTCCAAGATAGAACCCGCAAGAAATGGATTTAAAATTAAGATGAAGTTTAAGATTTAGAAAGGACATAGGAATAAGTATTGGTTTTGGAAATAGGGTTAAGTTGATGATTGTTAACAGTCTAGCCTCAGTTGGGTTATTGAGGCTAGGACTTTGATGGTAGTTTCAAATTTAGGTTTGGATAAATACATGAGTGGGAAGGGTAATAGGATTTGAGAGGGACTTGCACATCAGAGCTTATTATCTGGGTCGCATTGAAAATTGGTTGGTCAAATGTTTGTTAAGTGGGAATGAATTCTAAAGGACCGCCTAGTAGGGCCAAAAGCCTGCTGTGCAAGTGTTCCTCCTTCTTATGATCTTATGTTCTTATAAGAAAAATAAGAACCATAAGAATTAAGGAACACTGCAGAAGGCTACTGGCCCATACGAGGCAAGGTCCCTTATCAAAACGACATCTACCTAAAGCACTCCAAGAAATAACTCCCGTACCCCTTAACACCAATCAAACCCAGCCCTCCCACTTCATATAATTGTCCAGTCTACTTCTTAAAGCTACCCAAGGTCCTACCTCTATCACCCCACTGGGAAGACTGTTCCACCACCTACAACTCTGTGAATTAAGACACTATGTGCAACATCTGGGTATCTTTATTGTAGACGTTTTCCGCGCCATCCAGTGGCTTTAAATCATACAAATTCTCGACATAACTTGAAACATAAGAACTATGGTACAGAAGATGAGTACACTTCGATCAGGAGAACCTGATCGAAGTGTATAAGTGGAAGATAGGTATTAATATAGTGATATTAACAAGGTCTTGAGGATATCTCTCCAAGAGAGAACCCGCAATAATGGTATTTAAAGTTAGATAAGTTTTAGATTTTAGAAAGGACATAGGAAGTATTGGTTTGGAAATAGGTAGTTGATGAGTGAACAGTCTACCTAGTTGGGTATGAGGCTAGGACTTGGGTAGTTTCAATTTAGGTTTTGGGAGTTTTTTTTTTAAGTACATGAGTGGAGGGTTGGATTGAGGTGGGACTTGCAACATCGGAGCTTGTTTTTCTTGGGTGGCATTGAAAATTGGGTTGGCAAATTTTTTGTTAGTGGGAATGAATGTAAAGACCTGCCTAGTATGGCCAACAGGCTCCTGCAGTGTTCCCTCCTTTCTTATGTTCCTTATGTAATCATTCCGCTCAACCTTAGGAGTAGGTGCGAACAGCACCATAGTCGTGGTGCTGATCGCACCTACTCCTAGGTTGAGGACGATTACCTCATCTTCTGTACATAGTCTACTGTCTTCAAGTTATGTCCTGGAATTTGTATAGAATAAAGCCCTGGGATGGCAAACGTCTACACTACAGATACCCAGATGTTGCCCAAGTGTCTTACTCTCATCTTGTATCGGTATTATATACCATTCGTACACCATCTACAACTCTGTTAGAAAACCATACTTACCTATGTCCTATCTAAATCTAAATTATCCACTTAAATCCATTATTCCTAGGTTCTTATGCTGGTTCGACACCCATCAGTACTTTATTAAATGTCTCCCTTGTTTATGCCCTCATCCAGCTTAACACTTCAAATGATATCTCCCCTCATTCTACGGCCCTCCAGAGAGTGGAGACTTAAGGCTTTAATCTATCTTCATACTGGGAGGTTTCCTTACACATAAATCATTTTAGTCATTCTACTCTGTAATGTAGTAAGGGGACCAAAACTGAGCAGCATAATCTAAATGAGGCCTCACTAGTGATGTATAGAGCTGTTAGGTAAGACACATATGCAACAGTTAGACAACTTTATTCCGAAACGTTTCGCCTACACAGTAGGCTTCATCAGTCGAATACAGAAAGTAGGCAGGAACAGTAGAGATGTGAAGACGATGTAATCAGTCCATCATCCTTAAAGTCGTAGAATTTGAGGTTGTCAGTCCCTCGGCCTGGAGAAGTTCAGTTCCATAGTCAGGAACTATCTGTAATTCGACTGATGAAGCCTACTGTGTAGGCGAAACGTTTCGGAATAAAGTTTCTAACTGTTGCATATGTTGTCCTTACCTAACAACCTGTCGGTATTGTATACCATTTGATGTTCATGTATAGAGCTGTTTAAAATAACTTTTGGACTTCTGTTACTTATCCTTCTTGGATAAATCAAGTAATCTGTTGGCCTGTTGCGCACACTAGAGGCACTGCTGTCTTGGCTTTAAGATTTCTGCTTACCATGACTCCCAAGTCTTTTCACTTCTGTATGACCAACCTCTTACTTCCACCTAGATTATAGTCTTCGAGGGTTATTTTTCATTACAAAGGCAAGTACCTTTACACTTATCCACATTAACCTCATCTGCCATTTTTTCCAGACCAAGACTTAATTTTTCAATCGTCCCTGGAGTTCATATCTGATATCCTCCTCAGAGCATACCTCCTTCGGCCACCATCCCCGGAATCCGAAAGGTGTCTTCCAAAGATACCCGCATCGCCCGAGAGACACCCAAAGCCACCCTCCGGATACGCGGAGAGGATCGGGACATCCCCAGGCAATCATGATTCCACGGCAAACTACGCCACCGCCAAGGAACCCAACGGAATGGGATGGACCCCGGTACCCTTTTCCCCTACCTAGGAAACTAGCGTGCCTGTGGGGAAAAAAAAAAAGGAAGGGCAAAGGGAGGTTGGGGAGGAGGAGGAGGAAAGGTAAAAGGGAGGATGGGGAGGATGGGATAGGGAACGGGGGATTGGGGGATAATTAGTTTCGGTCTGAGGAAGGAACCGACAGGTCTAATTCCCTCAGACCAAGAACCTCTTCACCACGCCAAGGAGCCCCCCCTTGGGAAGAGATGTCTGTAGGTAATTCTACCAATACTACATGGCAGAAATCAGTAACCAAGACACAATCGTCAAAGAAAAACAAATGACAGGATATAAACCATCTCTTGTACTGCATGTACTAAATAATGCCTAGGAAAAACTTACATAACTTAAATATCGAAAATACACGAAACACTAATACGCCTGCAGAAACTTGCATACTAACAACAATTGTAATACACACCGAGACATTCACACCCACTGCTGGCTAGATGCAAACTTCATCCTCAAAGAAAGGAGATAAGACCATATGTTGTTTAGAAGCAGTAATCGTATAAGTACATTAAAGAGACCACTGAACAAACCAGTGTTTTTTTTTATCATCACCAAACCTCTAGCACACCTCAGGATTTAGGCAGAATTAGAAGACAACTATTAGCCAAGTAGACTTGTATTGCTTTAAAATTACATCAGTCCCGCCAGGGGCTTGACCGATGATAGATTACACAACAAGGTATTCCAGCTCAAGCGACCACTGTTTTCAAGAAACCTCGCTTCTACATTACAGGATAATGTGGTGTTAACTGTATTCTCTGTATAACTTAATCTAAGTCACCACAATATAATTCTTAAGTGGCATTGAAGAAAAAATATTTAAGTGAGAACATATGCACTGAGAAAGCTCTCACCCCTAAACTTCCCACAATATCTCGTTCTTTCTAGAATACTGAAAGCTTTTAGCTTTAAGAAAGCAACGGTGGTAAGACGAGCCCAGAGCGCTCATCATCTGCTACCCGACACATAAGACCGTGATGGTTACATCATACTTCACAATGAACAAAAGGGGTCAGAAAGGCTGAATGTAACCTGATCACCCCCAGACAAGAACTCTTTAATCCCTCAAATGTGGATAAAATAAATTATCATTGTAAATAAGGAGCAATGGGCAATAATTATTACGAACACAGGAAATAATGGCTTGTTGACCTTGTTGTAGAGGGTTTAGAGCGAAATAAACACAGCAGTATATGAACTTATATTTCCTTTTACCAAATGTTTATATTCAGATAGATACACTATGTACAGGATTTTTAATAAAGAACCAACACGGTGATAAAGGCAAGACAGAAGCCTGAGAAAGAGAGAGCACCGTGTTTTTCAACTAGGCTAGAGGCGAGTCTGGGAAAATGCTGACCCGTGTGACACCACAGCGTCCCTCAGCACTTGGCGGATGTCTGTGATTGGTCAATGAACCAAGGACTGATTTAATGATTGGGCCTAAAAAATCGTTAAAACCTTACACCCGTTCGCTGGCTGGGATGGCAGCCTATATGGGAAGTTGTACATACGCCGAATACAGTGTAACGTACTCCTTTCATGCCACAATAACCACAAGAATAAATAATAAAAAAGCCTAAACACCACAACAATGTGGGAATAGCCTGATGTATACTCCCTGAAACACAGTTGGTCATAAACACATAAGCATAAATATGTACGCACGTCTGATACTTTGGTATTTCGTCGGTCATGGACCATTATCAATTTCAGGCTGTATAGAAATGTCGTCAAAGGTTCCTCTCTGAATATCTGATTAAATAATTGAAATTGTCCGCCACGTATTAGGAATTATCTTCTAATCTTTGGTAACTTTATTCGGACCTACGGCTCAGTTTGCCCAAAATTTTAAATAAATTTTTCCTCTCTCTCGCCTCCCATCACCCATTCCTCTCTCGCCCCATCACCATCGCCTCTCTCGCCCCATATCACATTTCCTTCTCTCGCCCCATCACCATTGCCTCTCTCCCCGCTAGCCCCATCCCCATCCTGTCGCCGGCCAACCCATCCCTCTCTCGCCCCATCCCCCATCCCTGTCGCCCCATCCCCATCCCTCTCCTCGCCCCATCCCCATCCCTGTCGCCCCATCCCCATCCCTCTCTCCCCATCCCCATCCCTGTCGCCCCATCCCCATCCCTCTCGCCCCATCCCCATCCCTCTCTCGCCCCATCACCGATTACACTAAGCTCACTATAGGTTTTTTACTTCAATCTCTATCATTTTTTGACTATTTCTATTCGAGAATTTTACTGCGCATTCAGTCGATTCCCATTCACATTCGTTCAGTGATTCAGAACACTGACAAACACCGAGTTCTTTTTTGGTGTGTCCAGTTCTCTTTGGTGTAGTTACCTTGATTACTTTACGTTCATCTGTTACACATCCTCCCGCCAGGTTGGATGAGTATGGCCCACAAGTGTGAAGTCAAATACACATGTTGACAGCCAGGGGTCTATTGATAATCCCCCTTATGTATGCTGGGAGGCAGTTGAGCAGTCTTGGGGCCCCTGACACTTACTTGTCTCTCATAGTTCTAGTGGCGCTCCTTTTTTCCATTGGGGTAATGTTGCGTCAACTGCCGAGTCTTTTGCTTTCATCAGGAGTGATTTTCGTGTGGTATTAATCCCTCGAGGATTTTCCAAGTGTATATAATGACGCATCTCTCCCGCCTGCATTCTAGGGAGTACAGGTTGAGGAACTTTAAACGTTCCCAGTTATTGAGGAGTTTTATCGCGGTTATGCGCGCCGTGAAGGTTCTCTCTACATTTTGTAGATCAGCAATTTCACCTGCCCTGAAAGGTGCTTTAAGTGTGCAGCAATATTCCAGCCTAGATAGAACAAGAGACACGAGTGTCATCATGGGCTTGGCATCCCTAGTTTTGAAGGTTCTTATTATCCATTCTGTCATTTTTTCTAGCAGATGCGATTGATACACTGTTATGGTCCTTTAAGGTGAGATCCTCCGACATGATCACTCTCAGGTTTTTTACATTAGTATTCGCTCTATTGTGTGGTTGAAATTTCTTTTATACTCCTATACAGTTTAAATTTCCTCACGTTTTCCATATCGGAGTAATTGAAATTTCACATTATTGAACTTCATATTGTTTTCTGCTGCCCATTTAAAGATTTGGTTGATGTCCGCCTGGAGTCTTGCGGTGTCTTCAATGGAGAACGCTATCATGCAGATTCAGGTGTCATCTGCAAAGGAAGACACGGTGCTATGGCTTACTCTCTGTCTATGTCAGATATGAGGATGAGGAACAGGATGGGAGCGAGTACTGTGCGTTGTGGGACAGAGCTTTTCACCGTAGTCGCCTCAGACTTTACTCTGTTTTACTACTACTCTGTGTTCTATTTGTTTGGAAATATAGATCCATCTACCACCTTTTCCTGTTATTTCTTTATCACTCATTTTGTGGTCACACTTGTCATAGGCTTTTGCAAAGTCTGTGTATACTACATTTTGCGTTTTGTCTTCTAGAGCATCCAGGACCTTCTCGTAGTGATCCAGGAGTTGGGACAGACAGGAGCGACCTGCTCTAAACCCATGTTGCCCTGGGTTGTGTAACTGATGGGTGTCTAGATGGGTGGCGATCTTGCTTCTTAGAGCCCTTTCAAAGATTTTCATGATATGGGACGTTAGCTCTATCTGTCTCTCGTTTTTTGCTATTGTTTTACTGCCCCTTTTGTTGTTTTAGCAGCTGTGGACGACCCGTGTGTCCATGCTCCCTCTTCATAGGATGTTAAAATCACATGACAGGACTTCTTGCTGTTCTTGATGAACACGGAGCTCCATGAGTCTGGGCCGGGGGCAGAGTGCATGGGCATGTCATTTATCGCCTTTTCGAAGTCATTTGGCGTCAGGATAATATCAGATAGGTTCGAGTCTTCCAAGTTCTGCGTCCCTCTCATAAAAAATTCCTTTAGGTCTTCTACTCTTAGTCTGGTCAGCGGCTTGCTAAAAAACCGAGACTATTGGGAATTAAGTAGTTCACTCTCCGTTCTTCCACACCTCCACATAATCCTCCACCCCTATTCTCCAACAGTACCACCTCTCCCTCCATGTCAAACCCCCACTCCATCACTACTTTTAATCCTACTCCATCCTCCAACCCATCCCTCCCAATGTCTCCCACCACATACCCCCACTGAGAAAAAATGGGGCATCGCATGTTTGTGAGTGCCCGGGAAACTGGGCACTTACGTGGGTTAGAAGAGCAGGGTCAACAGTGCCCCCTCCGGCTAACAATGGCACCCTTGACGAGGACCCTCAAAATTTGTCTTCCTTAATTAAATCTCAGTGAGGAGGAGACCTGTGTAAATATTTTAGTGAGTGCCAACCTGGCCTGTGTGGCACCCGGTGACCTCATTTTTTGGCACCTGTGTGGCC
>NC_069456.1:6933376-7009624 GCF_026875155.1 Cherax quadricarinatus
CAAACAAAAAAACGCCGCAGAACTTGCATTCTAACAACATATGTACTAGCCACCGAGACATTCACACCTCACTGCATGGCTAGATGCCAAACTCATCCTCAAGAAAGGAGATAAGACCAGATGTTGTTTAGAAGCAGTAATCGTTAGTACATAAAAGACCACTGAACAAAACCAGTTTTTTTTTATCTTAACCAAACCTCTAGCACACCTCAGGATTAGGCAGAATTAGAAGACAACTATTAGCCAGTAGACTTGTATTGCTTTTATAATTACATCATCCATCCAGGGGCTTGACCTATGATAGTTACACAACAATGGTTCCAGCTCAAGCGACCACTGTTTTCAAGAAACCTCGCTTCTACATTTCAGGAGAATGTGTGTGTTAACTGTATTCTCTGTATAACTTATCTATATTCACCACAATATATATTCTTAAGGCCTTGAAGAAAAAATATTTAATGTGAGAACATATGCACTGAGAAAGCTCTCACCTCCCTGAACTTCCACAATATCTCGTTCTTTCTTGAATACTGAAAGCTTTTAGCTTTTAAGAAAGCAACGGTGGTAAGACAGCCCCAGAGCGACTCATCAGTCTGCTTACCCGACACATAAGACGTATGGTTACATCATACTTCACAATGACAAAAGGGGTCAGTAAGGCTGAATGTAACCTGATCACCCCCAGACAAGAACTCTTTAATCCCTCAAATGTGGATTAAAATAAATTATCATTGTATAAGTAGCTATGGCAATAATTATTACGAACACAGGAAATAATGGCTTGTTGACCTGGTTGTAATGGTTTAGAGCGAAATAAACACAGCAGTAGTATTGAACTTATATTTTCCTTTACCAAATGTTTATATTCAGATAGATACACTATGTACAGGATTTTTATATAAATGTACCACACGGTGATAAAGGCAAAGACAGAAGCCTGAGAAAGAGAGAGCACCGTGTTTCAACTAGCTAGAGGCGAGTCTGGAAAATGCTGACCACGTGTGACACCACAGCGTCTCAGCACTTGGCGGGATGGTCTGTGATTGGTCAATGAACCAAGGTGCTGATTTAATGATTGGGCCCTAAAAAATCGTTAAAACCTTAGCACCCGGTTCGCTGGCTGGGAGGCAGCCTATATGGGAGTGTGTACATACGCCGAATACAGTGTAACGTACTCTTTGCATGCCACAATAACCAAAAGAATGAAATAAATAAAAAAGCCTAAACACCACAACAATGTGGGAATAGCTGATGTATATCTCCCCTGAACACAGTGTCATAAACACAAAAGCATAAATATGTACGCACGTCTGATACTTTGGTATTTCGGTCGGTCATGGACCATTATCAATTTCAGGCTGTTTAGAAATGTCGTCTAAAGGTTCCTCTCTGAATATCTGATTAATAATGAATTGTTCCAGCCACGGTATTAGGAATTATCTTTCTAATCTTTGGTAACATTTATTCTGACCTACGGCTCAGGTTTGCCCCATCCCTCTCTCGCCCCATCACCTTTCCTCTTGCCCATCACCACCCTCTTGCCCCATCACCATTCTTCTCTCGCCCCATCACCATTCCTCTCTCGCCCATCCCCATCCTTCGCCCCATCCCCATCCCTCTCGCCCCATCCCATCCCTGTCGCCCATCCCCATCCCTCTCTCGCCCCATCCCCATCCCTGTCGCCCCATTCCCCACCCCTCTCTGCCCCATCCCCATCCCTGTCGCCCCATCCCCATCCTCTCGCCCATCCCATCCTCTCTCGCCCCATCACCGATTACACTAAGTCACTATAGGTTTTTTACTTCAATCTCTATCATTTTTTGACTATTTCTATTCGAGAAATTTTACTGCGCATTCAGTCGATTCCCATTCACATTCGTTCAGTGTTTCAGACACTGACAAACACCGATTTTCTTTTTTGTGTGTCCAGTTCTCTTTGGTGTAGTTACCTTGATTATTTTTACGTTCATCTGTTACACATCCTCCCGCCAGGTTGGATGAGTATGGCCCACAGGGTGTGAATTTCAAATACACATGTTGACAGCCAGGGGTCTATTGATAATCCCCCTTATGTATGCTGGGAGGCAGTTGAGCAGTCTTGGGGCCCCTGACACTTACTTGTCTCTCATAGTTCTAGTGGCGCTCCTTTTTTCCATTGGGGTAATGTTGCGTCAACTGCCGAGTCTTTTGCTTTCATCAGGAGTGATTTTCGTGTGGTATTAATCCCTCGGGGATTTTCCAAGTGTATATAATGACGCATCTCTCCCGCCTGCATTCTAGGGAGTACAGGTTGAGGAACTTTAAACGTTCCCAGTTATTGAGGAGTTTTATCGCGGTTATGCGGCCGTGAAGGTTCTTTTACATTTTGTAGATCAGCAATTTCACCTGCCCTGAAAGGTGCTTTAAGTGTGCAGCAATATTCAGCCTAGATAGAACAAGAGACACGAGTGTCATCATGGGCTTGGCATCCCCAGTTTTGAAGGTTCTTATTATCCATTCTGTCATTTTTTTCTAGCAGATGCGATTGATACACTGTTATGGTCCTTTAAGGTGAGATCCTCCGACATGATCACTCTCAGGTTTTTTACATTAGTATTCGCTCTATTGTGTGGTTGAAATTTCTTTTATACTCCTATACAGTTTAAATTTCCTCACGTTTTCCATATCGGAGTAATTGAAATTTCACATTATTGAACTTCATATTGTTTTCTGCTGCCCATTTAAAGATTTGGTTGATGTCCGCCTGGAGTCTTGCGGTGTCTTCAATGGAGAACGCTATCATGCAGATTCAGGTGTCATCTGCAAAGGAAGACACGGTGCTATGGCTTACATCTCTGTCTATGTCAGATATGAGGATGAGGAACAGGATGGGAGCGAGTACTGTGCGTTGTGGGACAGAGCTTTTCACCGTAGTCGCCTCAGACTTTACTCTGTTTACTACTACTCTGTGTTCTATTTGTTTGGAAATTATAGAGCCATCTACCACCTTTTCCTGTTATTTCTTTATCACTCATTTTGTGGTCACACTTGTCATAGGCTTTTGCAAAGTCTGTGTATACTACATCTGCGTTTTGTCTTCTAGAGCATCCAGGACCTTCTCGTAGTGATCCAGGAGTTGGGACAGACAGGAGCGACCTGCTCTAAACCCATGTTGCCCTGGGTTGTGTAACTGATGGGTGTCTAGATGGGTGGCGATCTTGCTTCTTAGAGCCCTTTCAAAGATTTTCATGATATGGGACGTTAGCTCTATCTGTCTCTCGTTTTTTGCTATTGTTTTACTGCCCCTTTGTTGTTTTAGCAGCTGTGGGACGACCCGTGTGTCCATGCTCCCTCTTCATAGGATGTTAAAATCACATGACAGGGACTTCTTGCTGTTCTTGATGAACACGGAGCTCCATGAGTCTGGGCCGGGGGCAGAGTGCATGGGCATGTCATTTATCGCCTTTTCGAAGTCATTTGGCGTCAGGATAATATCAGATAGGTTCGAGTCTTCCAAGTTCTGCGTCCTCTCATAAAAAATTCCTTTAGGTCTTCTACTCTTAGTCTGGTCAGCGGCTTGCTAAAAACCGAGACATATTGGGAATTAAGTAGTTCACTCTCCGTTCTTCCACACCTCCACATAATCCTCCACCCCTATTCTCCAACAGTACCACCTCTCCCTCCATGTCAAACCCCCACTCCATCACTACTTTTAATCCTACTCCATCCTCCAACCCATCCCTCCCAATGTCTCCCACCACATACCCCCACTGAGAAAAAATGGGGCATCGCATGTTGTGAGTGCCCGGAAGCTGGGCACTTACAGTGGGTTAGAAGAGCAGGGTCAACAGTGCCACCTCCGGCTAACAATGGCACCCTTGACGAGGACCCTCAAAATTTGTCTTCCTTAATTAAATCTCAGTGAGGAGGAGACCTGTGAAAAATATTTTAGGGGAGTCCCAAAACCGGGGCCGTGTGGCACCTTGGGACCTCACTGTGGCACCTGTGTGGCCCCCTTGGGGCCCGCCGTGGGGGGCCTCACTGGGGAACCCTTGGGGCCCTTCATTGTGGTTCCCTGGGGGGCCTAAATGTAGCATTTGGGGGCCCTCACTGTGGCACCTGTGGGGCCCTCACTTTTGGCCCTTTGTGGCCTCATGTGGCCCTTGAGGGGCCCTCACTGGGGGCCCTGTTGGGGCCCTCCTTTTAAAAAATTGCGGGGTTTTGGGTATGGTAGTGGGGCCCTTGGTCAAACCGGTCAGTGGGGATCTGTGTACCGGGGTCAGTTTTGTCCCCGGGTTTAAAGGGGGAAATTGTATGATACCGGGAAGCAGAGTACGCAGAGAGAAAGGCACAAATTTAAAAGTAGAAAATGGAGACAGAGGCAGATGAAGGGTAGACAAAAGACAAAAAAAGGTGTGGGGTTAGGCGGGGGAGGAGAAAACCCGGGGGGTCGGGGGGAGAACGACCTCTTTAAACGGGTCATAAACGAGGAAATTTGGCAAAAAATTGCCAAAATTGAAACCCCCCCCCCCCCCCCCCGCCTAATGTCCAGTTAAAGACTTCACTGTAAAGGGTGTACTTACCTTTTTGTGGTTGAAAGGGGTCGATTCATAGCCCCGGGGGGCCCCGGGGGGCGTGGTTGTGTGTGTGTGTGGGGGTGTGTGTGTGTGTGTTTGTGTGTTGTGGGTGTGGGGGGGGGGAAAAAAAGAGAGAGAGAGAGGGGAGAGAGGAGAGAGGGGAGAGGAAGAGAGAGAGAGAAGGGGAGAGAGAAGAGGGGAGGTCATGGGTTTGGGGCGCGAGAAAAACATGGTAGCAGGGGTTTGCACCCGTCCCCCAATAAAGGGTTGTCAAGGACAACATTGTTTGGTTGGACCGAAAAAAAGGGAGTCAGTTCTTGTGGTTTTTTTTTACAGAGCACTGTTATATATTTGGGTACGCGTCCTTTTTAAGTTGGGTTTGTACGGGAAAACTCAATCACCCAAGTCCCCCTGGCCTGGGGAAGGGGGGAAAAAAGTGGACGTGTTTCCTTTAAACCCGTTTTTCCCCCTTCACTAGAAAGCAAAAAGGTACCCGGGTGTTAGTTTGATGGTGAGGATCGCATCCTGGGGGACAAGATTTGAGGCCCCCAATGGAAATAAGACAGTCCTCGATGACGCACTGATGTCTGGGAAAAATCCTGGATAATTAACCATCCGGGATTAAAAATCTGAACAAAATCTTAACGTTAACACTCTGAAATCAAATAAAAGAGAATTATAAGATGGGTGTTAAAACTCAACACTAAACTATGAGAGTCAAATATAAAATGTAGACGTAACTATTGGGGTTAATATTGCCTTCCGGGAGCAACACCCCCACCTGTTACTTTTATTAAAAATCATTATATTTTATTTTTAAGAAACATGTTTCTTATCTCTGGTTAGCAGTTAAAGTGATGATGGCTTCAGTTATGTCTTTAGTTTCAGTGACTGGTGACTCCTAGGTGGTGGTTGACGCTGCTTAAAAGAAGTGCGTGCTGTCACCCTTCACAAATTGTTCCCATCTGCTACATTATTCTAGCCTCCATACGTACTTTCTCAATGGTGTGATTGTCAACGAATATGAAAACAGTCACATCATTCCTAGATCACAGTAGTAAAGGAGCCCGGGAAATTTATTTTTGTTTAAGCTATAACAGTGATAACGTACAAATAACAATGTTTTTAGCTCTTCTTATGTGCATTTTTATTTACAATCGGCGTTCCTCTTACTGTGACATTTTGCCATAAGGTGGATATGTCATAGCCATTTCTTTCAGTAATCAGTATTAATATGTTCTGAAACTGCTGTTTGCATTACTCACCTTCCTGTTATATATATACGAGTTTGTTGTTTTCCCTAGATTCACTTAAGTTCACTACTTGTAAGCGAAACTTTGTTTCCCTTTAATAATAAAGGTTCTCTTGTTTTCCCAAGTCTCTATTATTTTTCATTTAATTTTACTTTGAAATTTTACATTGGATTCAATTTGCCTCCAATACATTATTTCAGTATCAACATGAGTACCTTCTCCTGCTACCCAGCTGTTTCTTCCAGTTTTTTCAGCAGTCCTGTCTGGTACTGTGCCAGACCATTTCTTTCGTCGAGGACGATGCAAGCTGCCGAACCTAATCTCTCCTTTTTCTTTCTTTTTTATGAAACTAGGAGATTTGTGAAATAAAAACTTTATCATCTGTAAAGAAATGTTGGCTGTTTTTACTGCATCAAACGTTTCCAAGGTATTTAACTCTTTTTATTTTTTCTAGCATCTTAGCCAGTATGCCAGCCAGAAAAATTGGTCTATATTTTAGTGTTATAGACTGTGGCATGAAAAAGAGTACGTAACCTTTATTCGGGGTTTGTACCCCTTTCTCTTTGAAAGGCTATCTCCACAACAGCGAACCAGTACTAGGGTCGAATGAGGGGGGCCCCATCGTTCGATCAGTACCCAGGTTCAGCTATTTGAAAAGGTGGGTCTGGCAATTGTGAAAGGTGTAGTGGTCACCGCTCACCTTTCCACCCTTATTTCCATTCAGAGCTGGTTGAGCACGGTTGTCCATTCTGTATCCAGGATGTGTCTTGGCTTTAACTAACCATGTTGTACACTTTACATTTCAACTGTATATGGGTTGTACGAAAGTGTAAATACTTGCTATTGTACTTGAAGGAAAATATATATCAAAGTCATTCAGCTGTGTTTGTTCTGCTCCGTGCTCCCCTTAACACCCAGGATAACAGGCCTTATTGTGCCTGGGTTGTAATATAGATCTTAGATCAAACACTTCCTCTGCTCCTTCTCTCAGTACCTAAGTCTTGACTGGTTCTCCTGCTTTCACTGTCTCAGGATTCCTTAGGAACTCACTAAATTCCTTTATCATTGAAATTTCAATTTCATGCTGTGTACACCTCCCTCCTCCTCCTCCTCCTCCTCCTCCTCCTCCTCCTCCTCCTCCTCCGAGTATCTTCTCTCATTCTTCCGTAAAGATCTTATTGAACTTTGTATTAAATTATTTGCACACCTTCCATTCATCTTTTGTCAATTCCCTCCTTCCTCGAGTTTTATTACCTTGTTCATCCTTGTTATTTTCAATTTTATATTGCTATACATTTGTTTTTGAACTGTTTTTCTGCCTCATTTATTTTTCTAACACTATCATTTCACGCTCTTCTGCAAAGTTCAAATTTTTTTTTCTTCTCATCCCTTTCCTCTCTTTCCTCTACTACCAATATGTGTGTACTTACCTATTTGTACTCGCATATTTGTGGTTGCACGGGTCGAGTCATAGCTTCTGGCTCCGCCTCTTCACTGATTGCTACTGTGTGTGTGTGTGTGTGTGTGTGTGTGTGTGTGTGTGTGTGTGTGTACTCACCTAGTTGTACTCACCTATTTGTGATTGCAGGGATCGATTCATAGCTCCTGGCCCCGCCTCTTCACTGGTCGCTACTGGGTCACTTTCCCTGCACCATGAGCTTTATCATACCTCTGCTTACAGCTATGAATGGACCCTGCCTCCACTACATCACTTCCCAAACTATTCCATTTCCTGACTACTGTGACTGAAGAAATACTTCCTAACATCCTTGTGATTCAGCTGTGTTTTAACTTCCAACTGTGTCCCCTTCTTGCTGTGTCCCATCTCTGAAACATTCTGTCTCTGTCTACCTTGTCAATTCCTCTTAGTATTTTATATGTCGTTATCATGTCACCTCCTATCTCTCTTGGCCTCCAGTGTCGTCAGGTCGATTTCCCTTAACCTCTCCTCGTAGGACATACCCCTTAGCTCTGGGACTTGTTGCAAACCTTTGCATTTTGTCTAGATGTGGGCTCCAAAACTGGTGCCTCATACTCCAATATGGGCCTAACGTACACGGTGTACAGGGTCCTGAACGATTCCTTATTAAGATGGCGGAATGTTCTGAGGTTTGCTAGGCGCCCATATGCTGCAGCAGTTATTTGGTTGATGTGCGCTTCAGGAGATGTGCCTGGTGTTATACTCGCCCCTAGATCTTTTTCCTTGAGTGAGGTTTGTTGTCTCTGGCCCCCTAGATTGTACTCCGTCTGCGGTCTTCTTTGCCCTTCTCCAATCTTCATGACTTTGCACTTGGTGGGGTTGAACTCCAGGAGCCAATTGCTGGATCAGGCCTGCAGCCTGTCCAGATCCCTTTGTAGTTCTGCCTGACCCTCGTCCGATTGAATTCTTCTCATCTTCACATCATCTGCAAACAGGGACACATCGGAGTCTATTCCTTCCGTCATGTCGTTCACAAATATCAGTAACATCACCGGTCCTAGGACTGATCCCTGTGGAACCCCACTCGTCACAGACGCCCACTCTGATACCTCGCCTCGTACCATGACTCGCTTCTGTCTTCCTGACAGGTATTCTCTGATCCTTGTAGTGCCTTCCCTGGTATCCCTGCCTGGTCCTCCAGTTTTTGCACTAATCTCTTGTGTGGAGCTGTGTCAAACGCCTTCTTACAGTCCAAGAAAATGCTATCTACCCACCCCTCTCTCTCTTGTCTTACTGCCGTCACCCTGTCATAGAACTCCATTATTTGTGTGACGCAGGATTTCCCATCCCTGAAACAGTGCTGGCTGTCGTTGATAAGCTCATTTCTTTCTAGGTCTTCCACTACTCTTCTGATAATCTTCTCCTTGCCTTTGCATACTATACATGTCAGTGACACTGGTCTATAGTTTAGTGCTTCTTGTCTGTCTCCTTTTTTAAAAACTGGGACTACATTCTCTGTCTTCCATACCTCAGGTAATCTCCCTGTTTCCATAGGTGTTGAATATTTTTAGGGGTACACATAGCGCCTCTGCACCCTCTCTCAGGATCCATGGAGAGATGTTATCCGGCCCCATCGCCTTTGACATGTCTAGCTCGCTCAGCAGCCTCTTCACTTCTTCCTTGGTTGTATGTATTGTGTCCAACACTTGGTGGTGTACCCCACTTCATTGTCTTTCTGGAGTCCCTTTTGTCTCCTCCGTGAACACTTCTTTAAATCTCATGTTGAGTTCTTCACATATTTACATAAGAACATAAGAAAGGAGGAACACTGCAGAAGGCCTGTTGGCCCATACCAGGCAGGTCCTTTACAATTCATCCCACTAACAAAACATTTGCCCAACCCAATTTTCAATGCTACCCAAGAAATAAGCTCTGATGTGCAAGTCCCACTTAAATCCAACCCCTCCCACTCATGCACTTATCCAACCTAAATTTGAAACTACCCAAAGTCCTAGCCTCAATAACCCAACTAGGTAGACTCTTCCACTCATCAACTACCCTATTTCCAAACCAATACTTTCCTATGTCCTTTCTAAATCTAAACTTATCTAATTTAAATCATTACTGCGGGTTTCTCTTGGAGAGATATCCTCAAGACTTTATTAATATCCCCTTTATTAATACCTATCTTCCACTTATACACTTCGATCATGTCTCCCCTCATTCTTCCTCTAACAAGTGAATGTAACTTAAGAGTCTTCAATCTTTCTTCATAAGGAAGATTTCTAATGCTATGTATTAATTTAGTCATCCTACGCTGAATGTTTTCTAACGAATTTATGTCCATTCTGTAATATGGAGCCCAGAACTGAGCTGCATAATCTAGGTGAGGCCTTACTAATGATGTATAAAGCTGCAGTATGACCTCTGGACTTCAGTTGCTTACACTTCTTGATATAAATCCCAGTAATCTATTTGCCTTATTACTTACGCTTAGGCATTACCTGGTACTTGACCGCTGTTTTCCTCCTGATGTGGCTATACAACAGCTTCGAGTCAGGTTTGACTTTCGCTGCTATTTCATTTTCATACTGTCGTTGGGCCTCCCTTCTTACCTGTGCATATTCATTTCTGGTTCTATGACTGCTCACCTTATTCTCCTTCGTCCTTTGACTTCTATACTTCTTCCATTCCCTAGCACACTTGGTTCTGGCCTCCCTTCACCTTTGGGTGAACCACGGGCTCGTCCTGGCTTTTTCATTAATCCTGTTACCCTTGGGTACAAACCTCTCTTCAGCTTCCTTGCATATTGTTGTCACGTATTCCATCATCTCGTTTACTGGCTTCCCTGCCAGTTCTCTTGTCCCACTGTACCCCGTTCAGGAAGTTCTACATTCCCGCGTAATCCCTTTTCTTGTACTTTGGCTTCATTCGTCCGGCTCTTCCTGCTCCCCCCTCCACTTGTAACTCTGTGTATCCGAATCTTAAAACTACATGATCATAAATTAGACACATGTGCAACTCTTGGGTATCTTTATTGAGGAAACGTTTCGCCACACAGTGGCTTCATCAGTCCATACGTAGGAGAAACTTGAAGAACAGGAGGAGAACGAGGTAATCAGTCCCTCAACCTTGAGACGATGTGTTCAGTCCATCAATCTTGAATAGAATACGGCATATGAGCGGAGAAGCAGCTTATAAACCGAATGGCAGGAGAGGTGCAGCAGTCATAGGTGGTGTCACATTTGTTCAATGTGGAAGTAGGTCGTGCCCAAGAATTAGGCAAGCGAAGAATTCCTAAGTATTAAGGTTGAGGGACTGATTACCTCGTTCTCCTCCTGTTCTTCAAGTTTCTCCTACGTATGGACTGATGAAGCCACTGTGTGGCGAAACGTTTCCTCAATAAAGATACTCAAGAGTTGCACATGTGTCTAATTTATCAACATGTCGGTTCTCTGAACCATTCATCTACAAACTACATGATCATTGGCCCCAAGGGGTCTTTCATATGTGATGTCCACAACATCTGCACTACTCAAGGTGAATACTAGGTCCAGTCAAATTTCTATTGTCAGTAAAGACATGTGTGTTATAATAACACAGTTTAATACATAGACGAGAAATTTGGTCGAGGGTCAACAGGAGAAAAAAAAAAAACGTTGCGTTGTTCCTTGAAAAAGGCAACTTTCCTTTTGCTTTACATGCAATATTCCACAGCTGGGCTCCCCAACCTTCATTTTTAGTTAAACTTTAAGTAATTATTTTGTTTTTCTCCAATTAAATAAGGGTGCGTAATCCAGGAAGACTTACTTTTACCTTCTTTTAATCTCCGAAGTGAGTCGCCTATGACATACTTTCAGAGCCGCCGGTTCAGCGCCAGGGCGTTTTAGCGCCGGTCTGTTCAGAAATGAAGTAGAGTGCCTGCGTGCAATTTTATCAAACTAACCTAACCCTTTGTTTAAGACGATTTTAAACAATGTTTTTTTAATAATTTTGAATTCAACAAATTATTGTTCAAAATATATATTTATTTTCCATATTTTATTGATTTCAGGCTTGAAGCTATGGTGACGCTGAAATGATCTGGGTAGGGCAAATGTTTTGTTAGTGGGATGAATTGTAAAGGACCTGCCTAGTATGGGCCAACAGGCCTGCTGCAGTGTTCCTCCTTTCTTATGTTCTTATGTTCTTATGAATAGTCTGGCGCTGAATAGTCTGGCGCTGAATACTCTTGTACATAATAGTCTGGAGCTGATTTGGACCATCCCAGCCACAATGTATTTTACTTTGTAATCATGTCTTCCCTGGTACTTGTATCTCTTAATATCAGGTTCAGTTTCTTGAGTCTCTCCTCATACGTTACATATCTCAGCTCCAGGACTATTCTAGCTACGAATTTCATCAATTTCTTTAGTGTCTGCTCCATGTTGATGCAAAATTTTTGACGGTCCTAACATGTGTACAAGATCATCAGTGACTTCAAAGACATTTATTTGCCTTTGGTTCGCCAGTAGTGAACTGCGTGCAGAGGTTATTCAATTGACATTCGTGATATGTTCGGTGGTTATAGATCAAATAGAAATGACCCAAAATGGATGAATAATAGGCTGAAATATCTACTAGGGCATAAGAAAGGAATTTATAGGCGTATCAAAAGAGGCGAGGGTCATCTTATGAATCAGTATATTGACACTAGATTGAACATTAAAATGGTATAAAATACCGACAGGTTGTTAGGTAAGACACATATGCGACAGTTAGGTATCTTTATTATGAAACGTTTCGCCTACACAGTAGGCTTCTTCAGTCGAGTACAGAAAAGTTGATAGAAGCAGAAGATACTTGAAGACGATGTAATCAGTCCATCACCCTTAAAGTTTTGAGGTGGTCAGTCCCTCAGTCTGGAGAAGAGCATTGTTCCATAGTATGAAACAATATGGAGATGAAGTGACAGGATGGAGCTTATATAGCTCCAAGAGGTGAGATGTAGGCCACTAGGAGAGGTAAGAACTCAGATGTTGAGAGGTCAGGTCCCTCTCAAATCCAGCCGCTCTCACTAGTGGAAGTTGTCGAAAGGGTTTATTGCAGGTCTGTACCAAGATACCCTTGTGTTGCAGTGTCTGACAGATTGAACATTAAAATGGTATAAAATACCGACAGGTTGTTAGGTAAGACACATATGCGACAGTTAGGTATCTTTATTATGAAACGTTTCGCCTACACAGTAGGCTTCTTCAGTCGAGTACAGAAAAGGTGATAGAAGCAGAAGATACTTGAAGACGATGTAATCAGTCCAAACACCCTTATTGTTTTTTACTATGGAACAATGCTCTTCTCCAGACTGAGGGGCTGACCACCTCAAAACTTTAAGGGTTTATGGACTGATTACATCGTCTTCAAGTATCTTTTGCTTCTATCAACTTTTCTGTACTCGACTGAAGAAGCCTACTGTGTAGGCGAAACGTTTCATAATAAAGATACCTTAACTGTCGCATTTTGTGTCTTACCTAACAACCTGTCGGTATTTTATACCATTTTAATGTTCAATCTGTCAGACACTGCCAACACAAGGGTATCTTGGTACAGACCTGCAAAACAACTTCGACAACTTCCACTAGTGAGAGCGGCCCGGATTTGAGGGGGGACCTGACCTCTCAAAAATCTGAGTTCTACCTTCCTAGTGGCTACATCTCACCCCTTGGAGCTATATAAGCTCCATCCTGTCACTTCATCTCCATATTGTTTTTATACTATGGAACAATGCTCTTCTCCAGACTGAGGGACTGACCCACTCAAAACTTTAAGGGTGATGGACTGATTTACATCGTCTTCAAGTATCTTCTGCTTCTATTCAACTTTTCTTGTACTCGACTGAAGAAGCCTACTGTGTAGGCGAAACGTTTCATAATAAAGATACCTAACTGTCGCATATGTGTCTTACCTAACAACCTGTCGGTATTTTATACCATTTTAATGTTCAATCTGTCAGACACTGCAACACAAGGGTATCTTGGTACAGACCTGCAATCAACTTCGAAAAACTTCCACTAGTGAGAGCGGCTGGATTTGAGAGGGACCTGACCTCTCAAATATGAGTTCTTACCTCTCCTAGTGGCCTACATCTCACCTCTTGGAGCTATATAAGCTCCATCCTGTCACTTCATCTCCATATTGTTTCATACTATGGAACAATGCTCTTCTCCAGACTGAGGGACTGACCACCTCAAAACTTTAAGGGTGATGGACTGATTACATCGTCTTCAAGTATCTTCTGCTTCTATCAACTTTTCTGTACTCGACTGAAGAAGCCTACTGTGTAGGCGAAACGTTTCATAATAAAGATACCTAACTGTCGCATATGTGTCTTACCTAACAACATATTGACACTAAGAGGGACATTAAAAAGGGGATAAGAAAAGCTAAAAGGGACTATGAAATTAAAGTTGCTAGGGATTCTAAAAACAACCCAAAAAGTTTTTTCCAGGTATATAGAACAAAAGTCAGAGATAAGATAGGTCCCCTTAAAAATAACTATGGGCATCTTACTGACAAAGAGAATGAAATGTGCTCGATTTTAAATAATTATTTTCTCTCGGTTTTTACACAGGAAGACACTAGTAGTGTTCCGGTAATTAATTTTTATAGTGGGCCAGAAGAAGATAAATTATGTAACATCATAGTCACTAGTGAAATGGTTGGTTTAAGCAGATAGACAGACTGAAGCAAAATAATGCACCGGGTCCTGATGAGGTTTTTTTTAAAAGGGGTTCTAAAGGAATGCAAATGGAAGTCTGTGAAAACCCTTAACTAATATTTTAATTTTTCTCTTCAAACAGGTGTAGTGTCTGATAGTGGAAGATGGCTAATGTAATCCTATTTTTTAAAAAAAGGGGACAAATCGTTATCGTCAAATTACCGCCCAATAAGCCCGACCTCAATTGTAGGCAAATTACTAGAGTCAATTATAGCTCAAATTATAAGAAGCCATCTCGATAAGCATAGCTTGATTAATGATACTCAGCATGGATTCACAAGAGGCCGGTCTTGTCTGACTAATTTATTAACTTTTTTCAGTAAAGCTTTTGAGGCTGTTGACCACGATAAAGAATTTGATATTATTTATTAGATTTTTTGTTAAAAGGGATTTTATAGAGTTCCGCACCAAAGACTGTTGAAGAAAGTTAGCAGCTCATGGCATTGGGGGAAGAGTGCTCTCGTGGATCGAATCATGGCTCACAGGGCAGGGAAACAGAGAGTGTCCATAAATGGGGTTAAATCCGAGTGGGGATCATAACAAGGGCGTTCCACCCGGGATCAGTCTTGGGGCCCCTTGTTGTTTATAATTAATCAAGATCTTATGAAGGAATTATAGTGATATGAGCAAATTCGCCGATGACACGAAGAAGGTTGGATAATTGATTCACGTAGATGTTAGGGAATTCAGGAGGTTTTAGAAAAAAACTCTACCTTTTTGGTCAAAAAGTGGCGATGCGTTAAATTAGATAAAGCAAGTTCTGAAGTCGGAAGTGTCCAAAACCCCTAGCATTTATAAGTTAAATAAGTAGAATTAGCGATACGATTGCGAAAAGACTTGGGTTATGTAAGCGCAACCTAAACCCAAGACTCAAAGCCTAAGCGTCGTAATAAGGCAAATAGATTACGGGATTTATATCAAGAAGTGAAAAGAAACAGAAGTCCTTTAGGTAACTACTTTTACATCTTAAAAAGGGCCTCAACCTAGATTATGCAGCTCAATTTGGTCTCATTATTACAGAATGACATAATTTGTTAGAAACATTCAGCGTGGTGACTAATTTAATACATAGCATTAGAAATTTCCTTATAAAGAAAGATTAAGACTCTTTAGTTACATTCACTTGTTAGAAAATTTTGAGGGGAGACCTGTTTCGAAGTGTAATAAGTGGAAGTTTGGTTTTAAATAAAGGGGATATTAACAAGGTTTTGAGGATATCTCTCCAAGAGAGAACCGCAGTAATGGATTTAAATTAGATAAGTTTAGATTAGAAAGGACATGGAAAGTTTTTGGGTTTTGGAAATAGGTAGTTGATTGAAGTCACTACCTAGTTGGGTTATTGAGGCTAGGACTTTGGGTAGTTTCAAATTTAGGTTGGATAAGTACATGATTTGGGTGGGTTTTGAGTGGGACTTGCACATCAGAGGCTTATTTTGGGTTAGCATTGAAATTTGGGTTGGTAAAATTTGTTTGTAGTGGGATATTGTAAAGGACCTCCCTAGAATGGCCAACAGGCCTGCTGCAGTGTTCCTCCTTCTTATGTTCTTATGTTTTAGTGTTGCTCACCCAAACGTTCTCTCTTTACCCTTTGGTGTAAATGGTCATGTTCGGACCGAAACGTCGTCGTAAGCTTCTCTCTTTTATGTGCGGGTTATTTGTGTATCGTTCCAGTCACGGTATTGTGCCTTTTTTTGTTATTCTTCTCTTTGTTGGAATATTTTATGAATAACGAGCGTAATATGATTTTAATTGATTAAAATCTAAAATTCTCTGATAAAAATATGAATTTAACTTGCCTAATAATTTTTTATACAATATTTTTCCTCTATATACCTGTACTGACCAGCGACATACCTGTCATCAACTTCTAGAGTTTTACTTGACCACATGATCAACCACGTTGTTTCTAGCCACGACCTGCAGGCCTATCGTGTCACCACAACCTGCGTATCCGTTTAAAGATCTCTATATTTGCACCACCAGTATTCCTTACATTTTTTTGCCTCGTCTAATAAGCTCTCATGTCAATGTATAGATGAGGGACACGACTCCCTCAAGTAGTGTCACTGTATATAGTAATGTATATCCTTCTTTCCTTCTTGAAGAGTGTCTTCTGAGCACTCTGAGGAGTTTCCTGAAGTTCATATTGTTTTATCGTTTTTTTTCCCTCTACATACCTATACCGACCAGCGATATACCTGTCATTAACTTCAAGTTTGACTTGGCCACTTGATCAACCATGCTGTTTCTGGCTACGACCTGCAGACCTACAGTATCACTACAATAAAGTCTGTATATTTCCTTGTTCGGATATTTGTTTGGCCTTGAGAAGAACCACGAGCACAAAACAATATTCTGATAAAGTACAGTTGGTTTGAAGAGTTCCATCAATGTGAACTACAGTTCTGGAAAGGAAGCTGAAGGTATGGTATACCAACACAGATGGAATAACAAATATGAGTGATGAGCGGCAGGAAAGAATCACCGAGGCATCCCCGGACGTCATAGCACTCACAGAGACAAAGCTTTATTATGCTCTCTAATCGGAAATTATTCTAATATCTGGAAATGGTATTTTCACTGTTGTTTTCATTAAAATATTGTGACTGCGTTTTGTAATTAATGTTCGTTTTGAGTTCTTATTTTTCAGTTTCGATAAAGTTGTGTTTCACATTAGCATGCTTGGTGTGCGCATTCGAGTTCTGTCCATTGCTGGTGTTGGCATAGTAGCGGGGGATGGTGTAAATTTGATTTAACAGTGTGAATGTAACTTTTGTGTGTGTCCTACTGCCACATATTCGTCCTGTACCACCTATTGCCTTTCAATGTTCACTTCTACTCTTTAGAATTCGTTTCTCTCTAAAAAAAAAAAAATTCGTTTTCTGTGTATTTTTTCTAATTTTGGTAAACACTATTAAAAATCGTGTGTCACGCTCGTCGTTTTCCAAACACAAGTAAAAAAGAATTAAACAAAACAGAGCAATAATTGTGATGTACAGTACGCTAATGACCTAGTGCGTGCGTCACGCCTTGCTCCCCCCTTAACACTCCTCACCAATCACTCTCCTCCACCACCTTGACCCTACTCTGACCCCTAACTTTCCCTACAACATTCCCCCATCACACACGCACATCCACACACACCATTATATAATTGGAACATCGTGTCACCACACACCCCTATACCCCTTCCCCGCCATCAAGAACCCAGAGGTCCCCCATCCCTTGTACGTGAGTCACCAGGGTGGGGCAGAAACAATTACTTCCTTCCTCCTAACCAACCACACCCCTTTTACTCTCCCTCATTCCTTTTTCTTCCGGCTTTTCCTCTACCTGTCCCCTTTCTCCCTCCCCAATCTCTTTACACCACATTTCTTGCTTCTCTCACTTCCCACCCTCTTTTCCAAGTTCTCCTACCTTCCCTCCTTCCTTACCCGCTACTCTGCCTGTGTCTGATACGTCTCTTCTACTTTTTTTTTTTTTTTTCACAGGGTTTGACAAGGTTAAGGATCCCTAGCTTTATTGACAAGCTATTTACAGGTTAAGGATTCCTAACTTTATTGGCAAGCTAAGAGCTGTTACCTACATCAGCTCATTTGAAAGCATTTTTATTGTTGTGAGACATACAAGTAGGGAACAGGATGAAGTTGGAGCCATCTGTTGGCCAGCATTTTCATTTGATCAACTGACATTATCTCGTTGACATCATTATGCTGTACGAATGTTCCATACTCGAGTCATCCTGGGTATATATGATCTCAGATGGAGTGATATTCTGGAGAAGGGTACAGCCAGAGTGAAGTTGCTGCTTTCTTCCGTCTTGGGGCATAAAGCTTGTTTCACGCTGCCCTCGAAGTGGATCCAAGTGTGGTACTTTGACAATTTTGGCCTTATACATAACAGTAAGGCACCCACATCCCTCCTATGTTGAAGGCTTGCTGAAATGACAGATCTATCCAGGATGGGTCCAGGCGAGAGATGAGACGTCTTGCTCTGTTTTTCCCACTCTGTCAAGCAGTCGCAGATGAGACAGGAGGCAGGCAAACCAAAAAGTGGAGCATAATCAAGGTTGTGAGCGTACTTGTGCCTCGTACAGGATCTTGCAACCCCTACTGTCAAGCAGATGCGAGATACGGCGAAGTACTGTAAGCTTCCTGGCTGCCTTGTTTGCAAGATTTACAACATGGTTCTTCATGGTTAGTTTGGAGTCAAATTTCACCCAAGGATATCAATTTCTTCTCCGGTGCCAACACCCTCCATTCATCCTTACTACTGCACCAGCATTACCATCATGGTGCTAGAAACGATCAAACATTTGCGTTTTTTTAGGCGCAATGTTACTTGCCATCTATTTCCCCAAGCTGATATAGCTCTCAGCTGGTGATTGATGTAGCTTAGAGCAGCTGGCATTTCTTCTCTTGGATAAGTGAATGTCAGTGTACAGTCGTCTGCATATGCATGTGATTCTGGGGTGAGAGAAGGGAAGGTCGTTGAAGTAGACATTCCATTTAACAATGGTCCCAGCACGCTTCCTTGTGGAACACTTGCCCCAATAGGATTTCTTGCTGATTCCGTTCCATTGAGAACTACACTTAGAGATCTACCATGAAGGTAATCACTGAGAACACACAGCGTAGAGCTGCAATTCCAGTGCTTGAAGTTTTGCAAAGGGGCCCCTGGTGCCACACCCGGCGAAAAGCGCCAGCAATGGGCCAGTGCTACCACACAGCTGACTTTGGATTCATCCAGTGACTGGTGCCACTTAGTGGAGAGGTTTAACAACAGATCAGCAGCAGAGTAACCTTTCCTGAAGCCATATTGACGATCACAAAGTAGTGAGTGGTAGTCAAAAAACTCTATCATTTGTCTTGAGATTATTGTCTCAAGGATCTTACCAGTGATTGACAGGAGTGACACTGGTCTGTAGTTGCTGATTTCTGCTCTGCTCTTCTTTTTGTGAACAGGGACTACATTTGCCTCTTTCCATAGAGAGGGCCATTTACACTGTACTAGGGAGTGCTGAAAGATCTAGTATTCCTTTGTTACTTTGTTTTGCTAGTTACTGCAAACACTAAGTCGTAGGAGACAATACATGCCTAGGCATGGTAGTGGCCATCTTTGTAATTAATATTTTATAACATGTAAACCGCACATTACAAGCTTTACAAACAAACATTTTGATTTTGATTTTTTAGAATTAGACGAGCAAAGTCGGATATAAAAATGCCTTATTGTTTATATTGAGACTTACCTGTAGAGGAAAGCTCACTACAATATAGTTCTATTTTTGTCACTACTACTACTATTACTACTACTACCACCACTACTATGGCCAGGAGGCTGGTGGTTAACCAGTCGTTCCGTGTTGCTTATAAAGTTCAAGGTTTGAGAGGGCACAACCAGTTCTAGTATTATGTCTAGTTGAATTCAATATTTACAAAGTACTTTTGCAACTAGTTATTACATGACTGAATTATATTCAGAGTTTTAAAGATCGTCGTCGTCGTCGTCTCCTGAGGAGGAACTGATCCAGTGTGTTAAAGTTTCTATAACAGAGTTTGTATTATAATGAAGGTTTAACTATACAAGTATTGATTGGAAACTTATATGTCTGACGATTAGCGAACGTAGAATCGAGCCTCTACCACTTCTAGCACTGAATGATTCAGACGGGTTTATTGCGTCACTTTATTCATTTTAAAATACTGTAACAAAAACTCATTATCATAAGCTTCATTGCTGTACCCGGTGTCCACTGTCTTTCGTCTTATTTTATATATTTTATGGATTCAAAGCTGGACAGTATATGTAGGATGAAGCTTAACACCTGCGTCATAGTTTACATATTTTGCAGTCGTTTTATGAAGCCTAGAACTTGATTACCTTTGCTAATTGCAGGGGATCATTGCTAAATATATTTAAGGTCTTTGCTAATGACTATACTAAAAAAATAATTACATTATTTGGGACTTTCTCCTCTTTGTTTTATATTAAAAAAAGTAAATTTCCAAAAATTTTTACGATCATGTACATTTGTTTACTCTTGTTCCCTTTTTGAACATTTGGAGTGACATTTGCAAGTTGCCTTTGTGTCGCTTTTTTTCTGAGGATTTATTAATTATTACCTTCGTGAGAGGATGCATTTGTTATTTTATTATTCTTGAAGATAGATCGTTTTTCCATCTCAATTTGTTTATGTTAGGCTTTTCTAGGAATTTTGGCACATGTTGAGCGTTGTGTTATAGTTGTTCGTTGCTGTTTGTAAACCTACCGTCGATCCTGGTTAAATAATTTTACGTTCTTTTTAATCTCGCTCCTTCTTGCCTCCCTACTTTACTCCCTTCTCTCCTCCTTGCTTCGTTCTTTCCTTCCATTTATCCCTCATTTCCTTGCTTTCCTCCTCCTCCTTTCCACTCACATCTTCCTCCTCATTCACTAAGCACATCCAAATACACCAATCAAGAAGCTCATTAATAACCTTGGCAATCCCAGTAATCTATGTTGTCGCTCTCTCTCTCTCTCTCTCTCTCTCTCTCTCTCTCTCTCTCTCTCTCTCTCTCTCTCTCTCTCTCTCTCTCTCTCTCTCCTTTCCATTGTTTGTGTTCCACACGTTACTTATCACATCCCGGGTCTTAGTCTACATCTGGGATCTTATGAAAATCCTCCCAATAAATACCAGAGTACTATAGTAATTTAAAAAAAGACTATTACTATTACTACTACTACTTATAATAATAATAATATTAATACAACTACTAATAATAATGGTGATATTAAGACAAAAATAAAGGAAAGAACAATTATTTTTCTTAGTACATAATCCATTTAATAACATAATGCAAATTACGAAAACAACAGCAATTACATATACCGGTAATAATGTTAAATAATAATAACAAAAATTTTATTACATGGTAAAAATGAAAACGATAATAATTAACTACAGTATTAACAACGAAATTAATAAGCAAATATTAAACACGAACTCGAAATTTCAACTTTTCTTGAGAGTTCAACTTATAAATTTCAAAGAACTGCTCACCCAACATTTCGGTCACTTTATCATAATGATTATTAATTATTATTTTTATTACTGTTTCTTTTATAATAAAAACGGCTATACTCGTATAGGCTAGTTAGTGATTAAAATTAATTTAGAGTAACTATATGTGGTTGCAAGTGTTAGTGACATTATTAGTTAAATAATATTCAAAGACTTAGACGTTAAAGTCTATGGCATTAAAGTTCCTAGCGTTAAAGTCTATGGCATTAAAGCCCCTAGCGTTAAAGTCTATGGCATTAAAGCCCCTAGCGTTAAAATCTATAGCATTAAAGCCCATGGCATTAAAGCCCCTAGCGTTAAAGTCTATGGCATTAAAGCCCCTAGCGTTAAAGTCTATGGTATTAAAGCCCCTAGCGTTAAAGTCTATGGTATTAAAGCCCCTAGCGTAAAGTCTATGTATTAAAGCCCCTAGCGTTAAAGTCTATGGTATTAAAGCCCCTAGCGTTAAAGTCTATGGCATTAAAGCCCCTAGCGTTAAAGTCTATGGTATTAAAGCCCCTAGCGTTAAAGTCTATGGTATTAAAGCCCCTAGCGTTAAAGTCTATGGTATTAAAGCCCCTAGCGTTAAAGTCTATGGTATTAAAGCCCCTAGCGTTAAAGCCCATGGCATTACAGCTTCTGGCGTTAAAGGCCCTGGCGATTAAAGTTCCTGGCGTGTAGGCCCATGGAAGGCCTACTGTGATGGAATACCAATAATAATTTATTATAAACATGGTTCTACATGGTACCTGTGGTTTATTTAGGTAAATATTTAAAAAAAAAGAACAAGAAGGCGAAGAAGAAATATTGAAAAACAACCATCAACAAAATAATAATAATAATAATAATAATAATAATAATAATAATAATAATAGCAAGAGTGGGTACGTAGATCAAGTATAAGCTGGGGTAAAGCACTACCCTTTGTCTGTTGTTTAATATCCACCAACATTCTCTCTCAGTTGCTTCTCTTGTTTATCTCTTCTTTCGTAGTCTCTCTTCTTTATTACACTCCCCGTTTTTTATTACATTCCCTGTTATTTATGGCACTTTCTTCAATATTTCCTCCATCCACAATTTTTTTTCACATTCATTTATTCTATCTCTCTCTCTCTCTATCTCTCTCTCTCTCTCTCTCTCTCTCTCTCTCTCTCTCTCTCTCTCACCCCTCTCCACACTATTATTTCCTCCTTCATCACGACCTTTATTAGTGTCGTTTATTTCGCCCCTTCATCTACATGGTCATTAGCTGGTGATATAGATAGGGTCGGATTCCCTCTGCTTGGTGCTGGATCCTCTGTGCTTAGTGTTGGATCCTCTGTGCTATTATTGGATCCTCTGTGCTTAGCGCAAGATCCTCTTCATATATAATTCATTGGCTTTGTGTGGGGATTCTGTTTAGCGATTACCTATTTGCAGTTACAGGAACATTCCAACGCTGTGGATTCTCCGTGCTTGGTGTTGGATCATCTGTGATTGGTGTTGAATCCTCTATGATTGGTGTTGGACCTTGTACCTAGTAATGAATCCTCTGTTCTTAGCTGTGAATCTCTCTTCTTAGCTATGAATCTTCCTTCTTAGTGGTGGATCCTCTGTCCTTAGTCTTGGATCCTCTGTCCTTGGTACTGCCTCCTCTGTGATTAGTACCGACTCCTCTCTGCTTGGTACTGGATCATTAGTGCTTATTGTTGGATCCTGTGCTTGCAGTGTGGACCCTTTTTAGCGATGAATTCTCTGTGTTTAGTACTGGATACCCTGCGCCTCATCATCCTCGGTTTTGCTTAAGGTTCATCAACAACATGATCATTAACATCACAAGATTATCATACAAAAATCCTGTTGAATGTGTATATGGCTAAATTCTCTTGTGTTTCGAACCCCACTAAGGCTCTCACAGCTGTCTACACCCACCACCACAACTAGAGAAGAAACAGTAATTGAAGAGCTGAAAATTCAACAATGCACAACTAGTGGATTTTATCTAGGAAATCACGTCAACCCTCGTATGCCTTCCCATACTCCGAGGTGGTTGTCAAGTCTCTGGGAAGTCATCTGTCAACATCGTCCTGTTCCAAGAGATGTCCCAGAAGCTCGTATACGTCCATAAACACCGTCGGCAGGTATCATATTTACGACAATATAGGAGCAGCAGGTTAACGTGACAGCAGTGTCGCAAACTACACAAAACGCCCTTGCCGTGTCATTTATATAATGCTGGATATATATTAGTGTGCACCTTGATCTCACTCTGCTAAGCTCAACTTCAGTCTTTGGGCCTCATTATACGAGGAGTCCCAGGCCAGTATTATGAGTCTGATTTTACTAGTTGGAAAACAACTATGTCCCAATTCCCTTGTAATTCCCCTACGATTTCCTGTATTATTAACCGTGCATATGGAATCCTCGTTTCCATACCCCTTGTAATGTCCTCATTCCCTTTCGCATCTGACAGTGATCTCTAGAGTCACCCTGTGTGCCCTTAGTTTAAAAATACGATCTCTAACGCCACGTTCCCTGTGATCCCTGAATTTGGGGTTCACTAGACTCTGCAGAACCCCACAGAGTCGCAAACGACCATATATATTCTTTCCGTACTTCCCAGTTTGTTAATAAACATAAGCACTGTCTCAACCATGCAATTCTGCTCCGTAAATCAGAGTGTAAGAACTCACGAAATCGTAATGACACGATTGCAAACAAACCATACCACGGATTGAACCCGCGGTCAGAGAGTCTCAAAACTCCAGACCGTCGCGACGGTCTGGAGTTTTGAGACTCTCTGACCGCGGGTTCAATCCCGCCCGTGGTATGGTTTTTTTTTTTTAGAGTGTAAGTAAGCAAACGAACAGCCTCACAGTAACCGTGTTCATCGACAAAAGCACATGCTGTGCCTCCCGGAAACTTTGTCCCATCCATATACCAAGCCAGATGTCGGCTGTATGCACCACTACGAAGCTTCAAGAAATTATTATAATAATCATGGAGGAGCGCTAAATCCGAAGAGATTATACTGCACCTGTTGGGGGGGAGAGGATGGAAGGTATTCAGGCTCAATTCAGGGAACTGGAGCACAGATCCAATTCCCTAGATCAAGAGCCCCTCACCAGCGTCAAGGAACCTCCCTTGAAGGGAGCTTCAAGAAATAAATTAAAAAGGCGGTTCCTCTTCTCCGACGGTTTGGCCGCTCGAATAATCTCCACTCTAAAGAAGAAACGAACGGTAGGAAAAGGCGTTTGAAGGCTCTGTCCTGTCGTTATGTATCCTAGGTTGTCAACCTGTCCCCTCCGATCAAATTCCTGCCTCCAACTCGCTACCACTGGAAGTGGGAATGGCTGGAGATTATAGAATGCAAACTCGAAAAACTCCCGTGTTGATTGATGAGACAATGTTATGAAACAAGTGTACAGCAAATGTTGTGGCAGCGGGATAATACTTGCCTCTACCTCATTTGTTAGTTCTCGTCGAACTAACAGATACAGTATCCTGTCAAGTTCATGTAGGTGACACTACCGCCGAGTACAAGAGAAACCCAACATACTGTAACAGGAACTAGATACAATTTGCGTAATGTCTTCCTGTCTGCTTCCGATGCCCTCCGCGTAATCGTGCCCGTTTATGTAATCTAAAAAACTGTGAGCTAGCCCATCATCACTACTGACCGCTGCAAATTACTCCACAAACCGATCCACTATGACTTTCCAGTCAGTCAAATGGACTCTTTCAATTGAAGTGAGTCTCTTTATTGGTGCACGGGAACCCAGTGGAAAAGATGTACATGAATTAACACGGGAAATGTACTCCCACCATGATTCCTGTTTGGCCTCCTTAACCATGCATTTTATCGCAGCCTTTGCTAAGAAGAGGACGCAACACTAAGCGCAGAGAATCCTAAACGAAACACAGACAATCCACTGTTGGTATGTTCTTGTAACTACAAATAGGTAATCAACAATGAAATCCTTTACTACAAAGAGCCCGGGACAGCATGCCTTGCACAAAGGCTCTGCGAAGGACGGGAAGAAAGTATTGGACATAGCCTGTGGTACCTTATACTCGCTGTTAAGCCTGTCCTTCGTGTAGCCTGTGTACAGAGCTTGATGTCCTGGGATGCTTAAGATTAAAGCAGTTGATTGTCGATTTCCTATTTGTAGTTACAGGGACAGAGCAATACTATGGATCGTCTGTGCTTGGTGTTGGATTGTCTGTGCTTGTGGGATCCTCTTCTTGGCAGAGAATTCATTGGCTTGGTTTAGGATTCTCCTGTGATTCCTTATTTTAGTTACAGGAATACAGCAACGCTCTTAGTGTCCTGTCTTCGTTATTATTTGGATTTCGTTCATTTTCCTCAGGATGGAAACTATACATCTACATACTTCTAGGTGAACAGGAAAAATCCAGTGTAAAGAGACGAGCTTATGCACATATTTACTGACTTTTCTATTTTGTTTAAGGCGCTTCAACAAGAGAGGTTGAGACTAACAAAATAGCATCACGACCCGTTCCGCATACACAGGCGCCCATTGCCTATGTATTTTACAGTGCATCCTAGATCCCACTGTGACGAAGAAAGTCATCGACTAATTCCAAATGAAAGTCATTGAACAAGATACTGTGTCCCGCTCTATCCGCTCCTCTACACTGCTGGTAACTGCAACAACGAAGGTGTAAGTGGGTCAACATGCTAGCAGTACCTCGTCAGTGTAATGCTGGATATCGATTCTATCACTCAGACGTAGTTTTGCATACTTATCGTGACTTCTATTTACTACTAGGTGAGCAGGAGCAGCAGGTGTAAGGAGATAACGCTACTATATTTATTTACGGCTAATTGAATGAGGAAGCAGGTAATAAAGAGACATGTGACGTAACAGACTGTCTAACCAATATATTACAATAGGATCTCTAACCACTGTGCCACATTTAAGTTCATCTATGCTTGGTGGGGTATCCTCTGTAGGGCCCTTGATCCTGGTGAAGGGCCCTTGATCCTGGTGAAGGGCCCTTGATCTTGGTGAAGGGCCCTTGAGCCGAAGAACAAAAAGACACAATATCATGACTGGAACCATACACAAATAACCCGCACATAAGGATAGAGAAGCTTATGACGACGTTTCGGTCGGACTTGGACCATTTACAAGTCACACCGTGGCTTGTAAATGGTGTGAGGTCATGTCATGCTTTCTAAACAGTCAAACATGCAGAACTTCTCAAACTATTATCGAGAAATTTACACAACTCATTCATAAATACATTTTTGTGAAGTAAAACAGTTAAACAATACACCAAGGCTAACTTGAAGTATAACTTAACCTTGCTTGAAATTTACTTCATATAAGTTTATTTAAAATACTGTCTATGGTCAAGATATATTAGGGAGCCTAAAAGTCAGTACCAAAACAACGCAGGTGTTTGCATCATCTAGTGTGGAGGCTGTGACCAGGAGTACGAGGGAGAGACTTCCACAGATCAGGCCTAAGAAACACTAGCGTTCTTGCAGACTTACAATATAACACCTGGAACCAGACTGTCCACCTCATGTCTTGGAAAGACGCCCAGCTGGTCATGAAAGAAATGAACAGAACACGACTCCCGTGCCTGGAAACTGCTCTGAGCTAAGAACAAAATAAAATCCAAGAATGAAGGAGCTTTCACTTTACCTAAACTTGCAGGTCTCCAACAGAGTTCCAATCTCCCTTACATAGTGACCTCACTAACCTCAACACTCATCTGACTAAGCTTGTATAAATTTGATTTTTATACATTCCAGTGCAATAATATTTTCATTTTCATAATTTTAAGTGACTTACTATTTTTATTTTTGTCCTAATAACAATTTATTATAGAAAGTCCCTGGCTATGCAGAGCATTTCGAGAGGCCTAAGTTGATCCTTTCACCCTAGGTGAGCAGGGACAGCAGGTTTACTGCTAGGTGAGCAGGGACAGCAGGTTTACTGCTAGGTGAGCAGGGACAGCAGGTTTACTGCTAGGTGAGCAGGGACAGCAGGTTACTGCTAGATGAGCAGGGACAGCAGGTTTACTGCTAGGTGAGCAGGGACGGCAGGTTTACTGCTAGGTGAGCAGGGACAGCAAGTTTACTGCTAGGTGAGCAGGGACAGCAGGTTTACTGCTAGGTGAGCAGGGACGGCAGGTTTACTGCTAGGTGAGCAGGGACAGCAGGTTTACTGCTAGGTGAGCAGGGACAGCAGGTTTACTGCTAGGTGAGCAGGGACAGCAAGTTTACTGCTAGGTGAGCAGGGACAGCAGGTTTACTGCTAGGTGAGTAAAAACAGCAAGTTTACTGCTAGGTGAGCAGGGACAGCAGGTTTACTGCTAGGTGAGCAGGGACAGCAGGTTTACTGCTAGGTGAGCAGGGACGGCAAGTTTACTGCTAGTTGAGCAGGGACAGCAAGTTTACTGCTAGGTGAGCAGAGATAGCAGGTTTACTGTTATGTGAGCAGAGACACCAGGTTTACTGCTACGTGAGAAGGGACACAGGTTTACTGCTAGGTGAGCAGGGACAGCAGGTTTAATGCTATCTGAGCAGGGACACCAGGTTTACTGCTAGGTGAGCAGGAACACAAGGTTTACTGCTAGGTGAGAAGGGACACAGGTTTGCTGCTAGGTAAGCAGGGACAGCAGGTTTACTGCTAGGTGAGCAGGGACGGCAAGTTTACTGCTAGTTGAGCAGGGACAGCAAGTTTACTGCTAGGTGAGAAGAGATTGCAGGTTTACTGTTATGTGAGCAGGGACACCAGGTTTACTGCTAGGTGAGAAGGGACACAGGTTTACTGCTAGGTGAGCAGGGACAGCAGGTTTAATGCTATCTGAGCAGGGACACCAGGTTTACTGCTAGGTGAGCAGGGACACCAGGTTTACTGTTAGGTGAGAAGGGACAGCAAGTTTACTGCTAGGTTAGCAGGGACCCCAGGTTTGCTGCTAGGTGAGCTGGGACAGCAGGTTTGCTGCTAGGTGAGCTGGGACAGCAGGTTTGCTGCTATGTGAGCAGGGACACTAGGTTTGCTGCTAGGTGAGAAGGTACAGCAGATTTACTGCTAGGTGAGCTGGGACAGCAGGTTTACTGCTAGGTGAACTAGAACAGCAGGTTTACTGCTAGGTGAGCAGGGACAGCAGGTTTACTGTTAGGTGAGCATGGACAGCAGGTTTACTGCTAGGTGAGCAGGGACAGAAGGTTTACTGTTAGGTGAGCAGGGACAGCAGGTTTACTTCTAGGTGAACAGAGACAGCAGGTTTACTGCTAGGTGAACAGACAGCAAGTTTACTGCTAGGTGAGCAGGGACAGCAGGTTTACTGCTAGGTGAACAGGGACAGCAGGTTTACTGCTAGGTGAGCAGAGACAGCAAGTTTACTGCTAGGTGAACAGAGACAGCAGGTTTACTGCTAGGTGAGCAGGGACAGCAGGTTTACTGCTAGGTGAACAGGGACAGCAGGTTTACTGCTAGGTGAGCAGAGACAGCAAGTTTACTGCTAGGTGAGCAGGGACAGCAGGTTTACTGCTATTTGAGCAGGGACAGCATGTTTACTGCTAGGTGAACAGGGACAGCAGGTTAACTGCTAGGTGAGCAGGGACAGCAGGTTTACTGCTAGGTGAGCAGGGACAACAGGTTTACTGCTAGGTGAGCAGGGACAGCAGGTTTACTGCTAGGTGAGCAGAGACAGCAGGTTTACTGCTAGGTGAGCAGAGACAGCAGGTTTACTGCTAGGTGAGCAGGGACAGCAGGTTTACTGCTATTTGAGCAGGGACAGCAAGTTTACTGCTAAGTGAGCAGGGACAACAGGTTTACTGCTAGGTGAGCAGGGACAGCAGGTTTACTGCTAGGTGAGCAGAGACAGCAGGTTTACTGCTAGGTGAGCAGGGACAGCAAGTTTACTGCTAGGTGAACAGGGACAGCAAGTTTACTGCTAGGTGAGCAGGGACAACAGGTTTACTGCTAGGTGAGCAGGGACAGCAGGTTTACTGCTAGGTGAGCAGAGATAGCAGGTTTACTGCTAGGTGAGCAGGGACACCATGTTTACTGTTTGGTGAGCAGGGACAGCAGGTTTACTGCTAAGTGAGCAGGGACACCAGGTTTACTCTTAGGTGAGCAGGGACGTCAGGTTTACTGCTAGGTGAGCAGGGACAGCAGGTTCACTGCTAGGTGAGCAGGGACAGTAGGTTTACTGCTAATTGAGCAGGGACACCAGGTTTACTCTTAGGTGAGCGGGGACACCAGGTTTACTGTTAGGTGAGCAGGGACACCAGGTTTTCTGCTATGTGAGCAGGAACACCAGGTTTACTGTTAGGTGAGCAGGGACACCAGGTTTACTGTTAGGTGAGCAGGGACACCAGGTTTACTGTTAGGTGAGCAGGGACACCAGGTTTACTGTTAGGTGAGCAGGGACACCAGGTTTGCTGCTAGGTGAGCAGGACACCAGTTTTACTGTTAGGTGAGCAGGACACCAGGTTACTGTTAGGTGAGCAGGGACTCCAGGTTTTCTGCTATGTGAGCAGGAACACCAGGTTTACTGTTAGGTGAGCAGGGACACCAGGTTTACTGTTAGGTGAGCAGGGACACCAGGTTTTCTGCTATGTGAGCAGGAACACCAGGTTTACTGTTAGGTGAGCAGGGACACCAGGTTTACTGTTAGGTGAGCAGGGACACCAGGTTTACTGTTAGGTGAGCAGGGACACCAGGTTTACTGTTAGGTGAGCAGGGACTCCAGGTTTTCTGCTATGTGAGCAGGAACACCAGTTTACTGTTAGGTGAGCAGGGACACCAGGTTTACTGTTAGGTGAGCAGGGACACCAGGTTTACTGTTAGGTGAGCAGGGACACCAGGTTTGCTGCTAGGTGAGCAGGGACACCAGGTTTACTGTTAGGTGAGCAGGGACACCAGGTTTACTGTTAGGTGAGCAGGGACACCAGGTTTACTGTTAGGTGAGCAGGGACACCAGGTTTACTGTTAGGTGAGCAGGGACACCAGGTTTACTGCTAGGTGAGCAGGAACACCAGGTTTACTGTTAGGTGAGCAGGGACTCCAGGTTTTCTGCTATGTGAGCAGGAACACCAGGTTTACTGTTAGGTGAGCAGGGACACCAGGTTTACTGTTAGTGAGGCAGGGACACCAGGTTTACTGCTAGGTGAGCAGGAACACCAGGTTTACTGTTAGGTGAGCAGGGACACCAGGTTACTGTTAGGTGAGCAGGGACACCAGGTTTACTGTTAGGTGAGCAGGGACACCAGGTTTACTGTTAGGTGAGCAGGGACACCAGGTTTACTGTTAGGTGAGCAGGGACACCAGGTTTACTGTTAGGTGAGCAGGGACACCAGGTTTACTGTTAGGTGAGCAGGGACACCAGGTTTACTGTTAGGTGAGCAGGGACACCAGGTTTACTGCTAGGTGAGCAGGGACACCAGGTTTACTGCTAGGTGAGCAGGAACACCAGGTTTACTGTTAGGTGAGCAGGGACACCAGGTTTACTGTTAGGTGAGCAGGGACACCAGGTTTACTGTTAGGTGAGCAGGGACACCAGGTTTACTGTTAGGTGAGCAGGGACACCAGGTTTACTGTTAGGTGAGCAGGGACACCAGGTTTACTGTTAGGTGAGCAGGGACAGCAGGTTTAAGTAGACATGCTAAACGTTTCATCCGTGTCGAGGATCGATCCCAAACCCTGAGCGTGAGAACAGAGGACGCTACCAACCAAGCAATATCTCTATCCATTTGATTATCTGTTATTATTCTATCATATATTTTCATTTAGGAATAGATTTAAACCTTTTCTGAAGTATCAAGGTTTTTTTTCTAACACTAAGCAACAGATTTACTACTGAGGTAAATGACTGTGTTTGAGATTTATTCAATTACACAGATTTCGAATCTGAAGTAACAGAGTTAACCCAACACATGAGGATTACTGGTTACAGAAAAAAATTGAAATAGTTGTTCATGTATTTCAAACTGTACAGAACAACGTGCTGATATATGAACTGTGACGTGCGTTACTTTTTAATAAGCAATGTCTAAAATACATTGTAATAAAATTCCTGCGAGGTGGGTCACTGTTGACAAATTAGACAGCATACAGTAGTAGTCATGAACACACACACACACACACACTGGGCCAGGAGCTGTGAATCGACCCCTACCATCACAAATAGGTGAGTATACACACGCACTTACCTCACTAACAGACGAAAGGTTTTTTGTTATCGAGTGTAGTAATATTCATGGAGCGCTAAATCCATAGGGATCACACACCGCCTGAGGAATTAGGTAATCAGGTTTCATTCAAGTAATTATAATATAGTTGTAACTCCATGGATCAAGAGCTCTTCACCTGAATAGATACACTCCCCTTTAATAATACAAGGAAGCAACGAATCAGCACGCATCACTGTGGTCAACATAGACAAATGTCCAACACCTGGGAATCTTTATTGTGGAAATGTTTCGCCACACAGTGGCTTTCTCAGTTCAGTACGAAGAAGAATGGTGAAGATCAGAAGGAGTTTGAGGTAATCAGTCCCTCAGCCTGAAGTCGATGTAATTAGTCCATCAAAGGACCTTGTATACTGCAGACAGGTGAAGCGAAGCAGTCGTAAGCAGTGTCCCGTGGACAAACCCACAGGTAGAAGTAAGTCCTGCCTATAGGTTAGGAAAGCGTAGGATTTCCTGTATCAAAATCTCAAGAAGTGTCTGTCAGACACATCTTGGACCGAGGAAGCCACTGTGTGGCGAAACGTTTCCGCAATAAAGATACCCAACTATTGCATGTGTGTGTGTAATTGGTCAACATAATGATGGAGGTCCCTAACAAACACAGCACTAAACTTCTCATCATTTTATTCAGCGTATGTAACACTCCCATATAGGCTGCCTCCCAACCAGGGAACCGGGTGCTAAAGATTTAACGATTAATACTGTACCTGTTGGTAAATCAGTATCTTGGTTCACTGACCAATCACAGGCAAGCCCGTCAAAGTTGAAGCAACGTGGTTCACTGTGGTAAGCATTGACAGATTTATTTGAGCTGCTGGTTATAATGCACTCTCTTTGGCTTCTGTTTTTACCATCTTTTGTCACTGTGTGATACACTTATTCTTCAACTTCTGTACACAGTGTACGTAAGTGTACATGTATATATTTGGCAAATTATATCTGAAGGAAATACAAGTCATATACTGCTGTTGAGTTTTGTTTGCTCCTTTAAAACCCATTACGACCAGGTCGCAGGCCATACTATGCCTGTGTTCGTAATCTCATATTCATGTGACTTGCGACATAACAAAATTTCCAAGCTTCTCCTATACAAAAGATATCACATCTTTTACAAGTGGGAAAATATTCCCACCGGAGCAACACTGGAAGATTACCATAAAAAATATATTCTATGAATTTTCAGTTTTAAAATAAACTTTCACTGTGATATTAATTTTAAATAACCTATCAAGATTTCATCTTAAAAGGATGTTATAAGTGATGGTAGAAAGACTTAAGAGTCCGAGTATTTTACGAGTAACCGCTGATGCTGTGGAAGGTTAGAAATAACACTGATTCCATGTGGATGTGACTGAGGAAGCTGGTGCAGGGAGTGTGTGTGTTGATGCCTGACGTCAATGTGACTGAGGAAGCTGGTGCAGGGAGTGTGTGTGTTGATGCCTGACGTCAATGTGACTGAGGAAGCTGGTGCAGGGAGTGTGTGTGTTGATGCCTGACGTCAATGTGACTGAGGAAGCTGGTGCAGGGAGTGTGTGTGTTGATGCCTGACGTCAATTTGACTGAGGAAGCTGGTGCAGGGAGTGTGTGTGTTGATGCCTGACGTCAATGTGACTGAGGAAGCTGGTGCAGGGAGTGTGTGTGTTGATGCCTGACGTCAATGGTTGAAAAGTAAGTTTTAAGAGATATATTATTCATGTTTCTGAATTTAGTTTCCATGTCTAAATTTTCTTTAGCCAGTCGACCGAAGGTTCTTTCGGAAATGAAATTAGAGAATTTATCCTTCCAAAATAATGACAGACGAGGGATAAAATCCAGGAGAGACATATGTGCGTAGAACAGAACTCAGTCCATAACATTTGTAAAGATTCTCAATGGTTAGTATTGAATCCTCAATACTTGGTGTACGAAGGAAGATCGGAAGCCTTTATTCTGGTGAAGACTCCTCATCCAAGTTACTTTCCAATCAGATCTGATTACCTACCATTACCAAGGCGTTGTGTGACCTCAATGGGTTTAGAGCTTCTCATGAATACAAAACAATTTGCACTTGAAGTATTCAGTACGGTTGATTTGGGATCCTGTATTGGTGCAGGATCTTTAGTGTTTTTGCAGCAACTTACGCGCTTAATTTTGTATACTATGGATCTTAAGGTTTATATTATATCCTTCAAAATTATATAGTATTTTATCGACTTTTTCAAAAAAGAAGCGTGGCAGAAGGTAGTGGAGGGTGGGGAGAGAGCCTTCTGCTACGCTATTCGAATATCTATTTAAACAGCACATATCGTCCTTACAGACCGTATGTTTCTCGATATCCTTCCTCATTTATTAACACGTAATCTGTGCTAAGACAAAAAAAAAGTTAGATGTTGGGTAAGAGGTTCGTGCAATGTGTACCTGGTTCCTTACGTGAAGGATGAGGCAGCAAGGTTCGCATCCTCCGTGTTTAGAGAAGGAAACTCTGTGCCTGTTTATCATCCTATATGCCTGGAAAACTATGTGAATAGAGTAGCAACGACTGCAACTGTTGTGCTATCATATGCGCGTAAAATTGTTACCTTTGTGATTGGTACAAAAGCATCTATGATTGTGTATGTGAGTGGTGTAGTATCTTGTGTGGTTGGTATAGTATCTTGTGTGGTTGTAGTATCTTGTGTGGTTGATATAGTATCTTGTGTGGTTGATGTAGCATCTTGTGTGGTTGGTGTATCTTCTGTGGTTGTAGTATCTTGTGTGGTTAGTGCAGTATCTTGTGTGGTTGATGTAGTATCTTGTGTGGTTGATGTAGTATCTTGAGTGGTTGATGTAGTATCTTGTGTGGTTGATGTAGTATCTTGTGTGGTTGATGTAGTATCTTGTGTGGTTGATGTAGTATCTTGTCTGGTTGATGTAGTATCTTGTGTGGTTGATGTAGTATCTTGTGTGTTGATGTAGTATCTTGTGTGGTTGATGTAGTATCTTGTCTGGTTGATGTAGTATCTTCTCTGGTTGATGTAGTATCTTGTGTGGTTGATGTAGTATCTTGTGTGGTTGATGTAGTATTTTCTGTGGTTGGTGCAGTATCTTGTGTGGTTGTGCAGTATCTTGTGTGGTTGATGTAGTATCTTGTGTGGTTGATGTAGTATCTTGTGTGGTTGATGTAGTATCTTGTGTGGTTGATGTAGTATCTTGTGTGGTTGATGTAGTATCTTGTGTGGTTGGTGTAGTATCTTGTGTGGTTGTAGTATCTTGTGTGGTTAGTGCAGTATCTTGTATGGTTGATGTAGTATCTTGTGTGGTTGATGTAGTATCTTGTGTGGTTGATGTAGTATTTTCTGTGGTTGATGTAGTATCTTGTGTGGTTGGTGTAGTATCTTGTGTGGTTGGTGTAGTATCTTGTGTGGTTGATGTAGTATCTTGTGTGGTTGGTGTAGTATCTTGTGTGGTTGGTGTAGTATCTTGTGTGGTTGGTGTAGTATCTTGTGTGGTTGATTTAGTATCTGTGTGGTTGATATAGTATCTTGTGTTGGTTGATATAGTATCTTGTGTGGTTGATGTAGTATCTTGTGTGGTTGGTGTAGTATCTTGTGTGGTTGGTGCAGTATCTTGTGTGGTTGGTGCAGTATCCTGTGTGGTTGATGTAGTATCCTGTGTGGTTGATGTAGTATCCTGTGTGGCTGGTGTATATCTTGTTGTTGATGGTGTAGTATCTTGTGTGGTTGGTATAGTATATTGTGTGGTTGGTGTAGTATCTAGTTTGGTTGTAGTATCTTGTGTGGTTGTAGTATCTTGTGTGGTTGTAGTATCTTGTGTGGTTGGTGTAGTATCTTGTGTGGTTGGTGCAGTATCTTGTGTGGTTGGTGCAGTATCTTGTGTGGATGGTGTAGTATCTTGTGTGGTTGGTGTCAATATCTTGTGTAGATGGTGTAATATCTTGTGTGGATGTTGTAATACCTTGTGTGGTATGGTGTATATCTTGTGTGGTTGGTGCTGTATCTTGTGTATTTGGTGCAGAGTCTTCTGTGGTTGTAGTATCTTGTGTGGTTGCTGTAGTATCTTGTATGGTTGCTGTATTATTTGTGTGGTTGTATATTTTTGGTTGGTGCAGTATCTTGTATGGTTGTAGTATCTTGAGTGGTTGGTGTAGTATCTTGTGTGGTTGGTGTATCTTTGTGGTTGCTGTAGTATCTTGTGTGGTTGGTGCAGTATCTTGTGTGGTTACTGTAGTATCTTGTGTGGTTGGTGCAGTATCTTGTGTGGTTGGTGCAGTGTCTTATGTGGTTGGTGCAGTATCTTGTGTGCTTGTAGTATCTTGTGTGCTTGTAGTATCTTGTGTGCTTGTAGTATCTTGTGTACTTGTAGTACCTTGTGTGCTTGTAGTACCTTGTGTGTTGTAGTACCTTGTGTGCTGTGTAGTACCTTGTGTGCTTGTAGTACCTTGTGTGCTTGTAGTATCTTGTGTGGTTGTTATAGTATCTTATGTGGTTGGTGCAGTATCTCATGTGGTTGGTGCAGTATCTCATGTGGTTGGTGCAGTATCTTGTGTGGTTGGTGCAGTATCTTGTGTGGATGGTCTAATATCTTGTTTGGTTGGTGCAGTATGTGTGGTTGGTGTAGTATCTTGTGTGGTTGGTGCAGTATCTTGAGTGGTTGGTGCAGTATCTTGTGTGGTTGTAGCATCATGTGATGTTGGTGCAGTATTTTGTGTGGTTGTAGTATCTTGTGTGCTTGTAGTATATTGTGTGGTTGGTGTAGTATCTTATGTGGTTGGTGTAGTGCCTTGTGTGGTTGTAGTATCTTGTGTGGTTGGTGCAGTACTTTTCAAGGCTGTAGTATCTTGTGTGGTTCGTGCAGCATCTTGTGAGGTTGTAGTACTTGTGTGTTAACTTGTGTGGTTGCTGTATACCTTGTGTGGTTGTAGTATCTTGTGTGGTTGTGTAGTACTTGTGTATTTGGTGTGAGTTCTGTGGTTGTAGTATCTTGTGTGGTTGGTGTAGTAATCTTGTTGTTGTGTATTTTGTGTGGTTGTCATATTGTGTGGTTTGGTGTGAGTATCTTGTGTGGTTGGTGTAGTATCTTGTGTGGTTGGTGTAGTATCTTGTGTGGTTGGTGCAGTATCTTTTGTAGTTTTTGTTGGTGTAGTATCTTGTGTGGTTGTGCAGTATCTTGTGTGGTTGGTGCAGTATCTTGTGTGTTGGTGCAGTATCTTGTGTGGTTGGTGCAGTATCTTTGTGGATGGTGCAGTATCTGTGTGTTTGTGCAGTATCTTGGTGGTTGGTGCAGTATCTTGTGTGCTTGGTGCAGTATCGTTGTGGTGGTGTAGTATCTTGTGTGGTTGGTGTAGCGTCTGTGTGTTGTAGTACTTGTGTGTAGTCAGTCTTGTGTGGTTGTTAGTGATCTTGTGTGGTTGGTGCAGTATCTTGTGATGGTTTGGTGTTAGTATCTTGTGTGTTGGTGCAGATCTTGTGTGGATTGGTGGTATGTATCTTGTGTAGGTTGGTGCTGTATCTTGTGTGGTTGGTGCTAGTATCTTGTGTGATTGGTGCAGTATCCTGTGTGATTGGTGCAGTATCTTGTGTGACTGGTGCAGTATCTTTTGTGGTTGGTGTAGTATCTTGTGTGGTTGGTGCAGTACTTGTGTAGTTGGTGCTAGTATCTTGTGTGGTTGTGTACTTGTGCAGTATCTTGTGTAGTTGGTGTAGTATCTTGTAGTGGTTCGTGTTGTAGCCTTGTGTGGTTGTAGTATCTTGTGTGGTTGCTGTAGTATCTTGGTGGGATCTGCTGGTTGGTAGTATCTTGTGTGGTTGGTGTAGTATCTTGTGTGGTTGGTGTAGTATCTTTGTGGTTGTAGTATCTTGTGTGATTGCTGTAGTATCTTGTGTGGTAGCTGTAGTATCTTTGTGGTTGGTGTAGTCTGTGTGTTGTCAGTTTGTGTGGTGTGTTTGTGTGGTTGTGCAGTATCTTTTGTGTATGTGTTGGTGCTTGTATCTTGTGTGGTTGGTGCAGTATCTTTGTGTGATTGGTGCAGTATCTTGTGTGATTGGTGCAGTATCTTTTTGTTGTGTAGTATCTTGTGTGGTTGGTGTAGTGCCTTGTGTGGTTGGTGTAGTACCTTGTGTGGTTGGTGTAGTATCTTGTGTGGTTGGTGTAGTATCTTGTGTGGTTGTTGTGTATCTTGTGTGGTTGTGTAGTATCTTGTGTGGTTGGTGTAGTATCTTGTGTGGTTGTGTAGTATCATGTGTGGTTGGTGTAGTATCTTGTGAGGTTGTGTAGTGTCTTGTGTGGTTGGTGTAGTGTCTTGTGTGGTTGGTGCAGCATCTTATGTGGTTGGTGTAATATCTCGTGTGGATGGTGTAATATCTTGTGTGGTTGGTGCAGTATGTGTGGTTGCTGTAGTATCTTGTGTGGTTGGTGCAGTATCTTGTGTGGTTGGTGCAGCATCTTATGTGGTTGTAGTATCATGTGTGGTTGGTGTAGTATCATGTGTGGTTGGTGCAGTATCTTGTGTGGTTGAAGTATCTTGTGTGCTTGTAGTATCTTGTGTGCTTGTAGTATCTTGTGTGCTTGTAGTGCTATCTGGTGTGGTTGCTGTACTATCTTGTGTGGTTGCTGTACTCTCTTGTGTGGTTGTAGTATCTTGTGTGGTTGCTGTAGTGCCTTGTGTGGTTGGTGCAGTAGCTTGTGTAGTTGGTGTAAGATGCTCTGAGCTTACTGAAGGACAGCTTGTGGTTCTTGGAGGATCTTCTGTGATTGGTAAAACATCCTCCGTGCCTGGGGTTGAATCCTTTGTTTACTGAAGTAGAATCGTGTGTGTCTGTTGTTGAAGTTAAGGAGAAATACAGAAGTGGATTCCCTTGCCCATTGTTCGTACTTTATGATGTCTTCATTAATAACTAAGTAGTGTGGTTTATCGCTGTATGCAGCAATTATTATAAGTAACGGCACTAATAACAATAATAATCATAGTAATAATCACAATATAATTTAATACTACAAATATTTCAATATGCTTCGTAATATAATCTTAACTTAATAGTTTTCAATTCCACACGAAAAACACATTATTACCCACCCTGATTCCGAGCTCGCAGCTGATAGTTTCTAATCCCACAACGCATTCACTCTCCGCCCGGGAATTGCATTGTTTCTGGTCCTGAAAAGTGTGCGTGTCTGTGTGGGTGTGTGTATGTACACACACACACACACACACACACACACACACGTATAACTATCTATACACAGGGAAGGGGAGGAACTGAAGGTTCGTTCACAGTTCAAGCTGCAATTAAGGAAAATTTTTGTTCCTAGCTAGGTGAAGCTTGAGCAACAATAAAATAGGAACAAAAAACCGACTAGGATAGGAGCTTAGGAGGAAGAATTAGGACATGAGTGGATGGAGTTCTAACAGAGTTTAGATACAAGATGGAGGAAGAGTGGGAAGAGGAATTCGGACTTTGTAAAGAGAGGGAAGTAAAAGTGCCAAAGGCATCTGAAGAAACAGAACAGTATCGAAGAACTACACAGCTGCCAAGACAAAGATGAAGTGCCTCGACGACGATCTTAGGGAGCTGTGGAAAAGATTAGAAAACAAATAAGATCTTAGCAGCAGTATTTTCAGGAGATGCAGAAAATATGGGCTGCAATAAAGGAACTGTTTAAAACAGACATATGAAGGGAAAGAAAGGGAGGGGAGGAAGAGAGAGGAAAGAGGAGGCAAAATGTTGCTGATTATCCGTGGGCTTCGGAAGGACAAAGAAAGAACTCAAGATGAAATATGGCTGGAAAAAGGAGCTAGACATTCTAACTATCATTTTACTGACAGGTGAGGAGAACAAAGAGTATCGAGTGACAGATTTTCGGACCCGGAAAGTACTCGAGTACTCAAGGGAAGGGAGGGGGGATACACCCAGTTCAGATTCGGGTGGCAATGTATGCAGCACCAGTTTGGAAATCACACCTTGTTAAGCATGTCAAGAAACTGGAGAAAATGATGAGGTTTGTGATGAGTCTAACCCCGAAGCTATAGAGTATATCCAGTGAAGAGGTTGAATGACATTAGGGCAAAGAAGAACTAGTGGTGATATAATAGGAAAGTACAAAATGCTGAGAGGAATTCACAGCGTGGGAAGGACAGATTGATCCAGAGATGGAAACGGGAACACGAGGGCACAAGTAGAAATGGTTTCATAACAGTAATCATGGGTTCAGAAATGGTAAATCTTAGTTTACCAACCTGTTAGAATTCTATGACAAACGGAACTGAGATAGGAGAAACAGGGCTGGGTGGACTACATTTTCATAGACTGCAAGAAGACATTTGACAATCCCCCACTGTTTCTGCTTTATGTAAATAATAATCCACATGAGACTGAATAAGATGTATCCGTGTTTGATATACAACTGATGAGAAGAATAAAAAACAGACGAGGACAGGGAAAGTCTACAAATAGATCTGGACACACCAAGATTATTCACATAAGTGATTGCCTGAATTCAGTCAACCCCAGCAAATGCAAGGTCATGAAGATCGAGGAAGGGACCAGAAGACTAGACAGAGGGTTATGTCTTGGGGAGTTGAGGTACGCTGAAGTCAGTAGTCACGTGTGGTCATACCTATCGTAAGCTGTCTGAGATTTAGCGTGGGGTGTTACCTAGCACCATGGCTTGTTGTATCATTTTAGAATCTCACGTTAAAGTGTTGGAGAAGGAGGTTCTACTTCTTCAGGAAGAAAATAGGAGGCTGAAGCTTCGTCTAGATGGGTTTGGGAGTGAGTGTGAGATGGATGTAGCTGGTGAGGAGGAAAAACTTACCAGCAGTGATTTGGAGAGTGGCAGCTGCTTTAAGTGGCAAGTGTTTCACAGTTCAGAAAGAAGAAAGATAAGGAAGGTTGACAGAGAATATGTGAAGGTAGGAAATCGATTCTCTGTTCTCCAGGACGAGTGTACTTCAGTGGTTAGTGAGATTAAAGGTACCACTGACTCCCCTGTTTATCAAGGTAAGAATACTCTAATTGTGGAAGATTCTCAGGTACGATATATGGGCCATGCGTTTTGTAACTAAGGGGGGGATCCCAATCATATGTAGCATCTTGCCTAGAAGGGAAGTGGGCAGTGAATGGATGTCTAGAGAAATTGGTATAAATTGTTGGCTTGGCTAGACGGGTACTGCAAGGAACTTGCAGTCCCATTCATTGATTACTGGGACATATTCTATGGAAAACATAATATGTATGGAAGGAATGGGGTTCATCTCCCTGGGGTTGGAGTGGTTGCATTAGCCAATTCGATTGAGGGAGTTGTTGGTGACATGTTTACGACTTTAAACTGATAGATTATAGAGGTATGGGTGACTGTGGGAAACAATCATGCTGCAGTACTGGAGTTGAAAACAGCAGATATGCTTAAAAGACAATATTCAAAATAAAGTTGCTGGTAAAGGCAAAGCAATTGATAAAAAAAGAGAGATAGTAGAGGGCAACGAGTGACTAGCTCCCTTAAGGTTTACTATACAAATGGTAGGAGTCTAAGAAATAAGATAGATGAACTAAGATTACTTGCAAGTGCAGATAATATAGATATTACTATAACAGAAACCTGGTTCAACTTGAAAGAGAAATGCTTTCTGAATGCAACATACAGGGTTGTAAACTATTCCACACTGATAGGGTTAACAGGAAGGGTGGTGGAGTGGCGATGTATGTCAGAGATAATTTAAATTGTTGTGTTTGACAAGATATAACATTAGGAACATCGGACACAGAATCTGTTTGGCTACAATTTTTCGAGGGTAGTGAAAAGTTAATTTTGGGTGTGATTTATAGGCACCCAAACCTTGATAAAGAGTGCAGTAAGCTGCTATGGGACGAAATTCATGTTGTGCTAATGGGAGATTTTAACTTTAGACAAATTGATTGGAACAATATGACAGGAAATCTTGAGTCCAGTGACTTTCTTGATACGGTTCAGGATTGCTTTTTAAAACAGTTTGTGAGAGAACCAATTAGACGAAACATTCTGCTCGACTTGGTTCTTGCCAACAAAGAATCACTAATTAATAATCTTGAGGTTAATGATGAGCTTGGGTAAAGCGATCACAAGTTAGTTAGTTTCAATATATCATGGAATTACCCAGACAACTGCAATCAAGTCTCAGTCCCAGACTTCCACTTGGCTGATTTCGTGGTACTGAGAAATTACCTGGGTGGGCTAAATTGGGATGACCTGACTATGGGTCAGGTAGGTGGTCTTGGTTGCCAATATGACGTTTTTCAGAGCATAGTTCTAGCTGCCCAGACAACTTTTGCTCAGAGTAGGGAAATTAGATCTAACAAAAATAATCCCAAATGGATGAATAATAGATTAAAACATCTCATTGGTCAAAAGAGATGCATATATAGGCGTATCAAAAGAGGGGATGGGCAGTTAAGAAATCAATATATTCAATTAGAGAATTAAAAAATGAATAAGAAAAGCAAAAAGGGATTATGAGACTAAGGTCGCAGGGGATTCGAAGACTAACCCAAAAGGGTTCTTTCAGGTATACAAAAGTAAGATTAGGGACAAGATAGGAACACTTAAGAGTAACTCTGGTCAGATCACTGACAGTGATAAGGGAATGTGTGAAATATTCAATACATACTTCCTCTCAGTTTTTACCCAGCAAGATACAAGCGAAATTCCAGAAATAAATTATGTAGAACAGGACGATAATAAACTATGCACGATTGCGTTAACTAGTGACATGGTCCTCAGACAAATAGAGATATTAAAACCTAACAAATCCCAGGCCCTGATGAATTGTTTGCAAGGGTTTTAAAGGAATGTTAAGAGGAACTTAGCAAACCTTGGCTAACCTTTTCAACATATCACTACAAACTGGCATATTGCCAGGCAAGTGGAAAATGGCAAATGTAATACCTATTTACATAGCAGGTGACAGGTCCTTAGCTTCGAACTATAGACCAATAAACCTTACCTCCATAGTGGGAAAATTTATGGAATCAATAATTGCCGAGGCAATTCGTAGCCATCTTGAAAGCCATAAATTGATTAATGAATCTGAACAAGGTTTTACAAAGGTGCGTTCCTGTCTTACAAATTTACTAACTTTTATTCACTAAGGTATTTGAGATTGTAATAATGTTGGACTTCCGACAATGTAAACGTAAGCCACAATAATAATGTACATTTATTGTGGCAACTTGCTTGTCCCTGTTGTGTGTCCTTTTACTTTACAAGGTATTTGAGGAGGTAGATCATTATAATGAATATATTGTGTATATGGACTTCAGTAAGGCTTTCCACATCAAAGGTTATTGAGTAAACTTAAGGCACACGGAATAGGAGAATTTTTTTTCCTGGGTAGAGGCATGATTGACAAATAGGCAGCAGAGAGTTTGCATAAATGAGGAGAAATCAGAATGGGGGCACGTCACAAGCGGTGTTCCGCAGTGGTCAGTGTTGGGCCCCTTGTTGTTCACAATTTACATAAACGACATAGATGAGGGAATAAATAGTGACATAAGCAAATTTGCTGATGACACCAAAATAGACCGTCCAATTCATTCTAATGAGGACATTAGAGCACTCCAGGATGATTTGAATAGACTGATGCAATGGTCGGAGAAGTGGCAGATTCAGTTTAATATTAACAAATGCAAAGTTTTAAATGTTGGAAAGGATAATTACCATGTTATATGTAAACTAAATAATGTAGATCTTAATATTACTGATTGCGAAAAGGATTTAGGAGTTCTGGTTAACAGTAACCTGAAACCAAGACAATAGTGCATAAGTGTTCGCAATAAAGCTAACAGAATCCTTGCCTTCATATTAAGAAGCATAAATAATAGAAATCCTCAGGTTGTTCTTCAACTCTATATATCCTTGGTTAGGCCTCATTTAGATTATGTTCCACAGTTCTAGCCACCGTATTACAGAATGGATATAAATGCCGGGGGTTGACATGGACCTGCCCCGCATGGGTCAGTAGGCCTGCTACAGTGTTCCTTATGTTCAACCGAATAGCTTTTGTAGTCAAGAGTTAGCCTGGCAAATCTAAGTGTGTCCTTCAGGATTCTAAAGTCTTTCCTGTCACTTTATACAACGAAGTCCAGAAGTATGTAACAAGGTTTGTTCCCGAGATAAGGTGCAAAAGCTATGCGGAGAGATATAACATACAATATACTCAGGGAAATTGATAGGGTAAACAGGGACAGGCTATTTGAGAGGCGAGAAACAAACTCGGGGACACATCCGAAAGTTAAAGACACAGATAAGCTACAAGGATGTCAGGAAACATTTCGTCAGTCTCAAGGTAGTTGGAAAGTGGAATGATCTCGGTAAAGATGAAGTGGAGGCATGCTCCATGTGCAGCTTTTAAGAGCAGATACGATAAGGCCCACGAGGCTAGCAGGGAGTGAATCTGGCAAGCGGAAAATTCAGAGGCTGAGCCAAGAGCTAAGACTTGACTCGTGCAGCCACATATAGGCGAGTATAGCAAAGATACTTATTTCTTGTATTATGTTCTGTTGTTGCTTTTCAGAAAGAGTCGGAATGCCAGGGTAACTTAGTTCTAGGTGTCCTGTATATATAGTATGCACATTAGTACGAGGGAATGTTTATCCTATTGAGCACATTTAAAGTTTTTGATTAATGGTTAACAAGTGTTGCACGGAACCTGATCGAGTCCTCACTCTAAAAGCTGATTTTGTTAAGTAAAATATTTTAGGTGTTTCGCAGTTGTAAATTCCGTTCACAGCTACTATGGGAAGACCGAGCCGCGGGGGCGTTGACCCCCGAAATCCTCTCTAGGTAAACTCCAGGTCTCCAGGTAATGGGTGAGGTAGGGATAAATTGGAGAATAGTACAGGATGAGCAATGTTTGAACACTAATTAACAGACTTTACATCAAGACTAAGCATTCAGAATAAATAAGACACCCGTTTTTAAACAAGCTTCTCTGGAAACAACGAGAAAAGCAAGAAAACGAATTAATTTTATGAAGCCAAGAGGAAAGAGGTTACAAGTTAGTGCCTCTGAAGGAAACATTGGAACATATACGTGAAAAGTAACATTGTTTGGTCTACTTCCACGGTGTTCTACTCCTTGTAAGTCTTCTCTGGAAATAACTTTTGCCATCTTGTCTACCTGGTTAATGTAAGTTTGGTTAGGTTAGGTGACTGTAACGTCAACAACTTAATAAATCTGCTTGACAATTGCAACATTAAAATTTGTTAATAAACATTCCCACACTATTAAATAAGACATTTTGAGAATATGTAATATTTTCGGAGCAGAATAAAAAAAAATACATTAGTAGCTAAAATAATGTGAACAGACAACAGCAGTAGACATAATGGCAGTAGACCAAATAGGAATCCAAGTGCAGACAGAACAGTAATTTTGCAAGACACAAAATAGAATTAGATTACACAAAACTAAGAAAAACCATACTTATGAATTTTAGAAAGACAAAAAATAGAGCACCGAGGGACAAATTACACGAACATGTTTGACAAGATCAAAGTTGTGAGGGACAGAAGTTAGAGAGAGTTCGTAGTTTGAGGTTGAAAGTTCCCTCTTTTGCCATGAAGAGACGAGAGGAATGTAGGAGTGACGGTTAGAGAATAAGCAGTCGGCTTTTCGGTGGTAATCCTCGCGATCATCCGAGGTGGATGAAAAGCTCAGGAAAAGCTTTATCAATTTTAAGAGGCTCTTCTTAAGCGAAGCGTCGTTATAATCAAAGCTTAAGGTGTTTTGTGTTTCTTCATCCACTTGTCGGTTTCGTTGCCTCTTCAACCAACATTCAAACTGTTGTGACAAAGCTGATAGCGATGATGAATTTGGTTATTCCTAAATTAATTGACTATCAGAGGCACGGAGAATGGTAGATATGAAAAAATAAGATTCGTGAAAGAGATCAAAAGAGGTGATCAAGTCAACACCAGTACTATCACCTGGTCAAGTAGAAGCGTAACAAGGGGAAAGTATAACAGTTTGTTAAGATAATTATTATTTTGTCGTCTTCCTGTGTACGCTTCACATCTGTGATCTCCAGGTCTTCGATTCTAAAAACTGAACTCGTCGCAGCTCATTCTCTTCTGGTATTCTTACTAATTTCATAAAAAGTTTACTTTTTCTGATGCTAAAATTTTCTTCTCTCCTCAGCCCACTTTTATAAAATCTCCTGTGATTTGCTTTATATTTCTCATTCACAATATCTTAATAATCCTCTTCGTCTTCTGGATGTTAAACGTGCACTTCAACAATCGTATACGCTTCCTAGCACCTGGATTCGTAATTTTCTTGATACTGTCATCGATATTACCAGCGTATACTAATTTTATGGTTCCTCTTGCTTTTTCCAGACAAAACAACGAAGTGTTCACCTTGCTGAGAAAAAACAGCACTTTTGTTCCTATCTTAGAAATCATAACCTTCTTAAAACTTCAATTGGCAAAATTAGTTATTCCTTTCATAATTTTGTCAGACTCTGTCTTTAACAAGTGACCTAATTTATAATATCTTTGACATGAACCTCATCACCGAGTTTGTTCATACACATGCTTCCCTCTCCAAGTATGTTCTTATAGGCTCTCATTTTCAGAATTCTTGACTTGAACTTACCGTGGCAGTATGAAAACATCTTAGGTGTCTCCTACCCTCTTCTGAGTATTTTAGCTATCTTCCAACCCCGGACCTTGGTTGCCTCCTACCTACTTGTTTTACAAGCACCAACAAGATTTTAAGCAGCCATAGTACTGGTCTCGTGCGTAAATCAATTGCCTGTCAACACAACAAATATTTGTCGCACGAATCAAATTCTGTATCCGTAAGATATATTTCACACCACCGCTGGTACAACTGTACACTCAACCCAGAGAGTTTATCGGACAAATACCACAAATAATAATGTAGCACCACAAGTCTAGTTTACTGTTGTGTTCAGGTCAACAGCAACGAATGAGTCTGACTACAATGAGAAAAATGCACTTTTAGTCAAATAGTTAAATTCAGCAAGATACATGTGCAATACAAATAACCCGCACATCGAAGAGAGATGCTCACGACATTTCAGTCAAACTTGGACCATTTATAAGTCACTTGTATATGGTCCAAGTTGGACCGAAACGTCATCGTAAGCTTCACTATCCTATGTACGGGTTACTTGTGTATTGTTCCAGCACGGTATTGTGACTTTTTTCTTCAGTACCTTGGTACCTTTGAGAGAGAGAGAGAGAGAGAGAGAGAGAGAGAGAGAGAGACTTAGCACGCTGACAACATTGTTAAAGACGCTTCCCCATGTGTCTTATTGGTTGGTTGTTTAATGAGGTTTAAAACCTATCGAATACTTTCAGTCCCTGAAATAGGATCAGGTCCCGATCCACCGCGACGCCTGGTCACGGACCGGGCCGTGGGGTCGTTGGCCCCCGAAACTCCCTCCAGATATATACAAAGACAACCTTCTCGTTGTATATTCATTCAGAGACATGCCCCTCTCGGTGAATATACACAGAGAAACATACTTCTTTCAGTGTATATACACATACACCTCCCGCGAATAGGTAAAACTTAAGATTTTAGCTTAAATAAAGACGCTCTTCTTGCCGAATAAGGCAAGCGAAAATTTGTATATTCAGTAATTTTGCAAAAATCATTCTGAACCTAACGAAAAAATTATATTTAATTGTGTTTGTTTATTATTAATTTATAGTAAACTTATCTAAAATATATTTAGTTGGATTATGTTAAATTAAATTGCGCTTGTTATAATAATGCTATGTAAGTTTCTTAAGGTTCTTTTGGTACAAAATTATTAATTTTTACACTAACATATACAGTATGATTAAGTTTAAAGATATATTTTTTTTTTCATTTAAGAGAAAATTTTAGAAAGAACTTAATTTTAAACGAGTTCTTGCTAACTGACCAATTTTACCTATTCGGCACGATATGTATACACAGACACCTCTCGCGGTGTATACACAGACCTCTCGCGGTGTATATACACTGAGACACATGCCTCTCTCAGTATATGTGTACCGAAAAATATACTCATCTTGGTATGTGTATCCTGCTACTTGTCTTATCATCTCTGTATTTTACCAGTGATCCAACTCAGTAATGCTATACAGGCTGACAGTCACTCGCTAGGCCCACAAAACTGAAAGGTGTTAGCAACCAAGCCTGTCCTCTGAACACAGACAGTATTTCATTACAGCAAAAACAGTCATACAAGTGACTGATAATGAGTGCCTTATACAGTGAAAATCTCACATAGATTTTGTACTGTGCTCAGCTGGTGCTCGTTTTTCGTTCGCGATTCGGATTTTTTTATGGGACTGATCTTAAATGTTGTTTATTTTCGTTGTGGTAAATTATAACTTTTTATCGTCTAGGGAAAGTGGACAACCTAACCAAACCTTTGTAGACAAATGGTTTAAAGAACTTATAAGTTGATAAATTAGAACACTGTAATATATTAGCCTACCCTAACCTAACCGAAATAGCGAAAAGCCAGACATTTTCTGCAAACTGTATGCGAGACACGACTCACGAAATCGTCATCACACGCCTGGAAACGAATCACACGTTAGTGATTTGGGAGACAAGCAGGTAGAGAGGTTGAGAGGAGTGGCCACACCTGGCCACTAGCATCACCTTTAATGACCAACCAAAGAGAGAGAGACAGAGAAAAAGTATAAGAGATAAAGAAGAGCGAGAGAGCGAGCGAGAGAGAGAGAGAGAGAGAGAGAGAGAGAGAGAGAGAGAGAGAGAGAGAGAGAGAGAGAGAGACTGATTGTATGGCGCCATGAAAGATGTGATTAAAAACGTGTTTTGGTGCCTTCTACATCATGGTTACCTGGTACCCTGTACTGACCTAGCCTTGGTTGTCTCTACCCTCGCTGTCTCTTACCCTTTCCTGAAGTGACCTTTACTGTCTCCTACATTATTCTGACCTGGCTTGTACTGTCTCCTAACCTCCGCTGACCTGACCTTGTCTCCGATCTCTTCTCTGTGTTTTCTTTCAGCTTTCTCATTCATTTTTTTTACTATGTACCAATGGTCCAAAAATGGCCAACACGGCACTGAATTTTATTTATAATTTTTGAGTTTACCGGGAATACTATACTACTAATAATAATAATAGCAAAACACTATTAGTAATAATTTATTATCATAAAGAAAAAGCTTGTGCAATAACAGTATCTAAATAACTAAAAGGTATCTAAATAACTAAAAGGTATCTAAATAACTAAAAGGTATCTAAATAACTAAAAGGTATCTAAATAACTAAAAGGTATCTAAATAACTAAAAGGTATCTAAATAACTAAAAGGTATCTAAATAACTAAAAGGTAATAGCAAACAGCATCAATAATAAAAACATTAATACATCAAAATATATCAAACATTCTTAGCATTAAAAAACTTTGAGAGATCAACAGAATTTAATAATGACATATAACATCGATAATAAAGGTAAATATAAAATTAAATTTATCATTGAAAACTAAAATATCAATAATGAAAACCATCAGCATAAAAAATCAGTAAAAATATATATATATATATATATATATATATATATATATATATATATAATATATATAAAACAACCACTGTGAAAGAATAGAGAAATTCCAAGCGCTTTCGTGACTACTCACATTATCAAGGAACAATGTTCCTTGATAATGTGAGCTTGTTTTGCATATTCTGAAATCACCTGTTCACTGTGATCTTATTGCATGCATGCATTATATATAATATATATATATATATATATAATATATATATATATATATATATATGTATATATAATGTCGTGCCGAATAGGTAAAACCGGACAATTAGCAAGAACTATTCGGCACGACACAGACACACACACACACACACACACACACACACACACACACAGTGGCCATTTTATTAGGAACACCCGACCTCTTTGACGCAATCTAATCAGCCAATCACGTGGCAGCACCCCCAATACCTTAAAAAAATGTACAAAGTTAAGAAGCTCAGTTGTTATTCAGACCGAACATCACAATGGGGAAGAAATATGATCTAAGTGACTTTGACCGTGGAATGATTGTTGGTGCCAGACGGGGTGGTTAGAGAATCAGAAAATGCTGATCTCCTGGGATCCTCGTGCACAACAGTCTATCGAGTTTACAGAGTATGACTAGACAAACACAAAACACAGTGAGCGGCAGTCATGTGGACGAGAACGCCTTGCTAATAATAGGTGTCAGAGGAGAATGGACAAATTGGTTCATGCTGACAGGTGTTGCAATGGTGGTATGCAGAAAAGCATCCTGAACGCACAACACATCGAACCTTGACGTGGATGGGTTACACCAGCAGAACACCACACCGGGCGCCACTCCTGGCAGCTAAGAACGTGAAACGGAGTCTATGGTGAGCACATGTTCATCAACACTGGACAGTTGAAGATTGAAAAAAAACTTCGCTTGATCTGACGAATCGCGATTTCTACTGTAACATGCAGATGGTAGGGTCAGAATTTGGCATATACCTTAGGGATGTAGTGGAGCGGGAGATTCACAGCAAAAATGTGCAGCCGACAGCTCTGCGGCAAATGAATGATACTATCATGTCAACATGAACCAGAATTTCTAAGGCATGTTTCCAGCACCTTGTTGAACCTACGCCAAGAATAATTTAGGCTGTTATGGGGGCAAAGGCAGCCTTACCCAGTACTAGAAGGATGTACCTAATAAAGTGACCACTAAGCGAGTGTACTCACATATTTGTGGTTGCAAGGGTCGAATCAATTACTAGTTGTGTGCGTACTCATATATTTGTACTCATCTATTTGGGATTGCAGGGGTCGATTCACCAGCTACTGGCCCCGCCTCTTCGCTGGCCGCTACTAGATCCTATCTCTCCCTTCTCTCTGACCTTTATTGTATCTCCTCTTAAAGCTATGTATGGATCCTGCCTCCACTACATCACTCTCCACAATATTCCACTTCCTGACAACTCTGAAGAAATACTTCCCAACATCCCTGCGACTCATTTGAGTTTTCAACTACCAGTCGTGACCTATTGTGTCCCATTTCTGCAACACACTGTCCCTATCCACCTTGAAGATTGAGACACTTATGCAACATATGGGAATCTTTATTCAGGAAACGTTTCGCCACACAGTGGCTTCATCAGTCCAATACAAAGTAGAAAGGCGTAAGGAGAGGAGTAGTTTGAGGTAATCAGTCCTTCAGCCTGGAGTCGATGTGTTCAGTCCATCAATCTTGTAGAATGTACAGCATAGGGCCGTAGACGTGGCTTATGTACTGTAGTGAGGTGAGGCGAAGCAGGAGGAGGTGGGGTCATAGTGGTACCATCCACTAGTCGAAGTAGGTCTTCGTCCAAAGGTTGGACAAGTGCTGAAGAATTCTTTGTAACAAGATCCCATGATGCTGCAGTGTCTGACAGTTGTGATGAATGGTTTGAAAAACCGACAAGTTGAAGATTGAGACACTTATGCAACATATGGGAATCTTTATTCAGGAAACTTTTCACCACACAGTGGCTTCATCAGTCCATTACAAAGTATTGGCTTATATACAGTATATAAGCCACGTCTACGGCCCTATGCTGTACATTCTACAAGATTGATGGACTGAACACATCGACTCCAGGCTAAGGGACTGATTACCTCAAACTCCTCCTCTCCTTACGCCTTTCTACTTTGTACTGGACTGATGAAGCCACTGTGTGGCGAAACGTTTCCTGAATAAAGATTCCCATATGTTGCATAAGTGTCTCAATCTTCAACTTGTCGGTTTTTCAAACCATTCATCACACCCTATCCACCTTGTCAACTTTCATATTTTATATGTTATGTTCCCTCCCTTACCCCTCCTGTCCTACAGTATCGTCAGGTCGATTTCCCTTAACCTCTCCTCGTAGGACATACCCCTTAGCTCCGGAACTAGTCTTGTTGCAAACCTTTGCACTATAATTTCTTGACGTACGGATGCACGTACGCACACACGTACGTACGTACGTGCGTGCGTGTGTTTGGGGGTTCTTACAGATAATACTAACTATATAAAGAATAAAGTAAAATAACTCTCCCAAAAAAACTCTGAGAAACAGAGTAAAAAAGATGAACCATCTCGAATTTCACTGTCGCCAAAAGTCCCGTCAAAGTCGAATTGATTTTCAAATGTCTTTTTTTCCGGCGGTTCTCCATTTAATTAATTCTTTTGTTTGTCAAAGCACTCTTCAGGCGGAGTGGAAATGCAAGACAAACAGCGTGGATCACCTAAGTTTTAGGTCACTGAGGGAACGAGAGAGAGAGGGAGAGGCGGAGACGGTGAAGCGGAGAGACACTGATAGAAAGATAGATAAAGAGAAAGAGAGAGAGAGAGAGAGAGAGAGAGAGAGAGAGAGAGAGAGAGAAGGCAAGGAAAATCTAATACTAACCACGTGACATTATTCTGACATGTAGCAGTGGTCATGTGACCTGGTCGCTGCACTCACCTCTAACAGCCTTCACATGGTAGTGACAATAGTATTATACACTTCTCTAAAGCTTACCAAAATTATTATGGTGCTCTAGTTTTATGACTATTAACCATTTTTTTTCATGAAATTTGTATTACTTAAAAAAAAAAAACACGAAAAATGTCATTAAAAAATGTCCATAATTTGATAATCAATCACCCCCATCCCCCCAGCCTATTTAAAACACACAGAGCATCATATTCCCGTGTTCTAGGACCTGAATCTCTGTCTTCCTCTTATACAGGACTTCAGAATCTACAGGATTATACTGAAAAACATTCAGGTTGGTGTAGCTGCCTTCAAGTGGAATACACACAAAAATAAAAACACATGAGTGAAATTCAATACACAGGATACGCCAGTGTATTTCTTTGTTTTGAAGGTCAGGTTTAAAAATTTTGCCGAGAAGCGGCTAGATTATTGTGCACCCAAATCCATCCTGTAGATGGTAATGAAAGAACAGTTGTTGACTTGTGTGTGTAACATGAAAATTTAGGATAAGAAAATTCAGGATAACTGTTTAAAATATGCAATTTTCATTTAGATAACCTTTATGAAACAGCGAGGTTATGTATTTCACTAAGTGAACAGTTGAACACACGAGGTTGAAGAGTAGCGATAAATAACTTGTATATTAAGGTTGATCATGATCTGTGAGTCTGACGAAGTGCCAGAAGTAAATGTGACCAAGCCTGAGCCTGTTATCTGTAGCCAAAATTGTTATCTGTCATCACCGCTTTTGTCTGTCACAGCCGTTATCTGCCATCACAGCTGTTGCCACAGCTGTTATGTCATCACAAAGTTCTATTTTCTGTCACCACAGCTGTAATTATCACAGCCGTTGTCTGTCATCCCAACTGTTATGTCACCACAACTGTTATCTGTCATCACAAATGTTATCGCATCCGTTACCTTTCATCACATACTTTGTCATCACAGCTGTTATGTCACCACAGCTCTTACGTCACCAAAGTTATCTGTCACTGCTGTTATCATCACAGCTATCAATCACAATTGTTCTCTCTCATCACAACTGTTATTTGTCATCACAGCTGTTATCTATCACAGTTATCTATCCTAACTTATGTCACAGTCCGTGTCCTTCATCACAGACGTTATCTAGCCCCTTCGGCTATTGTCTATCACAACTGTTATCTGTTACAGCTGTTATTCACAAACAACTATTATCACAGTTCTCACATCATCGCTGTTATCTCTCATCACAGTTCTCTCTCACGACAACTGTTCTCTCAACAAAGTCGTTATCTGTCACCAAAGCGGTTATGTCACCACAGCTGCAATCTGTAAGCACAGTTGTATATCACTATAGCTATTGTCATCACAACTGTCATCTCTCACCACAGGTGTCATCTCTCACCACAGGTGTCATCTCTCACCACAGGTGTCATCTCTCACCACAGGTGTCATCTCTCACCACAGGTGTGCTCTTTCCCTCTCATTTTTTCGTCATCTTTCATTTTATAACTTCATTTTATTTAACTAAAATGTTCCATAAATTGCTTGACTTTCCTTAAACTTTGTCTCTCTCTCTTTCTCTCACGAACTTTTGTCGGTCTATTACTTCCTAAAACAATAGTCTCCCATTTATTTTCATTGAAAACGTCATTTTCTGTCTTCGTATAACTTAAGCAAAGCGATTTTTTCCTTTTATATTATTTCCTCGTTTCTTCCATTTCATTTTCTTCCTTCAGCAGAAATTCGTCTAGCACATTTTCTCTTTCTCATCAACCAGGTGTCTTCTTTACCTACCAGTCTCGTGGTCTGGTAGACAAAACTCTCGCTTCACACACCGAGTGTCCGGGTTCGATTCCCGCAAAGATGAAAACACTGACCGTGTTGTCACTGTACACCCATTAGCAAAATGGGTACCTGGGTGTTAGTTGACTGGTGTGGGTCGCATCCTGGGACAAAACTGACCTAATTTGCCCGAAATGCTCAGCATAACAAGCAGCTTTCTGTATAGTAATATGTCATTGGTGTCAGCTAGGACTTGTATACCTTGTACATGTACTTGTAGTAAATAAAGATATTATTAAACCGTTGTCTGCCCTCTCACCATTTTCTTTCGCTTAGCCGTTTTTGTTATAATTAACCTGTTTCTTTTACTAGGCTGTTTTCTTGTATTATATTGCACTGTTTATCTTTTACAAAGCTGTTTTTGGCCTACTTTCTTTTTACAAGTTGTTGTTATCACCCAGTTATATTTCACCAAGTTACTGACTTTGTTTTTCCTGTGTTTGTGGGGGATAGGCCGGTCCCCTACCCCCTGGGAACACCCCCGGGTACCGCCACCGGGGTACATCCCCGGGTACCGCCACCGGGGTACATCCCCGGGTACCGCCACCGGGGTACATCCCTGGGTACCGCCACCGGGGAACACCCCCGGGCACCGCCACCGGGGAACATCCCCGTGTACTGCCACCGGGAGGGACCACCCCCGTGATACCTCCATCCCTGGGAACCCCTTTACTTGCCTAACGGGGCCCCCCAGGACCCACCGGACCCCCGCTGGTACCTCACGGACCCCCCAGGACTCACCTGATCCCTGGGAACCTCCCTTTACTTGGGGACCTTCAACTGGGCCCCCCGCAGGGGACCTTCACCTGGGGACCCCCCGCAGGGTACCTTCACCTGGGGACCCCCGCAGGGTACCTTCACCTGGGCATCGCCGCAGGGGACCTTTACCTATGGAACCCACCTGCAGGGGACCTTCACCTGGGGACTCCCCTGCAGGGGACCTTCACCTGGGGACCCCCGCAGGGGACCTTCACCTGGGGACCCCCGCAGGGGACCTTCACCTGGGGACCCCCGCAGGGGACCTTCACCTGGGGACCTCTGTGAAAGCCGCGGGAAAAAGAAAGTCAAAAATGTTGGTTGTGAGAAGTGAAATGAAAAGTGGTGAAGGCAAGCACGATCATTAATCTGGATTATCACCCCAGGGAGAGATGTATCATTTAGAAAGTTTCCTCCCCTTCCCCCTTCTATTTTCACTCTCTCTCTCTCTCTCTATCTCTCTCTCTCTCTCTCTAGTGCTTTGGTTTTCTCTCCTATTCGTTCGTTCGTTGTATCTGTTCTTTGGTTTTCTCTCTCTCCTCTTCGTTCGTTCCGTGTCTGTTGTTCTCTGGTCTTCTCTTACTCGATCAGTGTCTTTTTTTTATTTTAACCTTTCTGTTTCTCTTGTTCTTTCCTTTTCTTATATTCATTCTTTGGTTCTCCTGTTTGTTCGCTTTGTTTCCACTTTACTGTATCTCGTTCTTTGATTCTCTCGATAGTTTGTTCTATTTGGTTTGTTCGTTCTCTTTCGCTAGTCAATCTCTCTCTCTCTCTCTCTCTCTCTCTCTCTCTCTCTCTCTCCTCTCTCTCTCTCTCTCTCCTCACACACACACACACACACACACACACACACACACACACACACACACACACACACACACACACACACACACACACACACACACACACACACAGATTCAGTGCTCAAGGCGATACTCCCGCTGAAGCAAGAGCCTCACAACTAATACAACACACTTGTGTTGCAAGGGCTTCAAGCGCCAGGTCAGGGAACTCTCAATACAACACAAACATTGTATTCCCAAATTTAGAAACAAACATCTATATTTAATGTGAGTTTGAGCAAACACAGCAAACACAGCAAGCAAACACAGCCGTGACTTACAATGAAGATACGTAAACTGGAATTTATATACAACATACAACAAGGCTAAGAGTGTGTATCTTATGAGTAACAGCTGGTAAAATATATATTGTATCTTAGAGAGACTGTATCAGAGATTCACAGTGTTAGAAACATGGAGCTGAGGTACACAGTACCTCAGCTCCATGGTACACAGTACCTCAGCTCCATGGTACACAGTACCTCAGCTCCATGGTACACAGTACCTCAGCTCCATGGTACACAGTACCTCAGCTCCATGGTACATAGTGTCTCAGCTCCATGGTACACAGTACCTCAGCTCCATGGTACACAGTACCTCAGCTCCATGGTACACAGTACCTCAGCTCCATGGTACACAGTACCTCAGCTCCATGGTACACAGTACCTCAGCTCCATGTACACAGTACCTCGCTCCAGGTACATATGTCCACTCCATGGTACACAGTACCTCACTCCATGGTAACAGTACTGTCTCAGCTCCATGGTACACAGTACCTCAGCTCCATGGTACACAGTACCTCAGCTCCATGGTACACAGTACCTCAGCTCCATGGTACACAGTACCTCAGCTCCATGGTACATAGGTCTCAGCTCATGGTACACAGTAACCTCAGCTCCATGGTACACAGTACCTCAGCTCCATGGTACACAGTACCTCAGCTCCATGGTACACAGTACCTCAGCTCCATGGTACACAGTACCTCAGCTCCATGGTACACAGTACCTCAGCTCCATGGTACACAGTACCTCAGCTTCATGGTACACAGTACCTCAGCTCGATGGTACACAGTACCTCAGTTCGATGGTACACAGTACCTCAGCTCCATGGTACACAGTACCTCCTCTCCATGGTACACAGTACCTCAGCTCGATGGTACACAGTACCTCAGCTCCATGGTACACAGAACCTCAGTTCGATGGTACACAGTACCTCAGCCTCATGGTACACAGAATCTCAGCTCCATGGTACACAGTACCTCGGCTCCATGGTACACAGTACCTCGGCTCCATGGTACACAGTACCTCGGCTCCATGGTACACAGTACCTCAGCTCAATGGTACACAGTACCTCAGCTCGATGGTACACAGTATCTCAGCTCCATGGTACACAGTGCCTCAGCTCGATGGCACACAGTACCTCAGCTCCATGGCACACAGTACCTCAGCTCCATGGCACACAGTACCTCAGCTCCATGGTACACAGTACCTAAGCTACATGGTACACAGTACCTAAGTTACATGGTACACAGTACCTAAGCTACATGGCACACAGTACCTCAGCTCCATGGTACACAGTACCTAAGCTACATGGTACACAGTACCTCAGCTCCATGGTACACAGTACCTCAGCTCCATGGTACACAGTACTTCAGCTCCATGGTACACAGTACCTCAGCTCCATGGTACGCAGAACCTCAGCTCCATGGTATACAATACCTCAGCTCCATGGTACACAGTGCCTCAGCTCCATTTGACACAGTACCTCAGCTCCATGGTACACAGTACCTCAGCTCCATGGTACACAGTACCTCAGCTTCATGGTACACAGTACCTCAGCTCCATGGTACACAGTACCTCAGCTTCATGGTACACAGAACCTCAGCTCCATGGTACACAGTACCTCAGCTCCATGGTACACAGTACCTCAGCTTCATGGTACACAGTACCTCAGCTCCATGGTACACAGTACCTCACCTCCATGGTACACAATCTCAACTCCATGGTACACAGTACTTCGGCTCCATGGTACATAGTACCTCAGCTCCATGGTACACAGTACCTCAGCTCCTTTGTACATAGTACCTCAGCTCCATGGTACACAGTACCTCAGTTCGATGGTACACAGAACCTCAGTTCGATGGTACACATTACCTCAGCATCATGGTGCACAGTACCTCACCTCCCTGGTACACAGTACCTCACCATGGTACACAGTACCTCACCTCCATGGTACACAGTACCTCAGCTCCATGGCACACAGTACCTCAGCTCCATGGTACACAGTACCTCACCTCCATGGTACACAATCTCAGCTCCATGGTACACAGTACCTCAGCTCCATGGTACACAGTACCTCAGTTCGATGGTACACAGTACCTCAGCATCATGGTACATAGTACCTCACCTCCATGGTACACAGTACCTCACCTCCATGGCACACAGTACCTCAGCTCCATGGTACACAGTACCTCACCTCCATGGTACGCAGTACCTCACCTCCACGGTACACAGTACCGCACCTCCATGGTACACAGTACCTCACCTCCATGGTACACAGTACCTCACCTCCATGGTACACAGTACCTTACCTCCATGGTACACAGTACCTCACCTCCATGGTACACAGTACCTCACCTCCATGATACACAGTACCTCACCTCCATGGCACACAGTACCTCACCTCCATGGTACACAGTACCTCAGCTCCATGGTACACAGTACCTCAGTTCCATGGTACACAGTACCTCAGTTCCATGGTACACAGTACCTCAGCTCCATGGTATACAGTACCTCAGCTCCATGGTACACAGTGCCTCAGCTCCATGGTACACAGAACCTCAGCTCCATGGCACAGAGTACCTCAGCTCCATGGTACACAGTACCTCAGCTCGGTGATTCACAGTACCTCAGCTCGGTGATTCACAGTACTTCAGCTCGATGGTACACAGTACCTCAGCTCGATGGTACACAGTACCTCAGCTCGATGGTACACAGTACCTCAGCTCGATGGTACACACTACTTCAGGATCGATGGTACACAATACCTCGGGATCGATGGTACACGGTACTTCAGATACGTTATATTTTAGAGATACTATATCTTACGTACATTATATGGTTATACTCGGGTAAAACACACAGGAAGACGTGAGCGTTGACACGGACGGTGTTTTCCAAGGTAGTTTATCTGGCAGTATCTCCACTACTGTGTATTGTTGCACAGATACTCCAGGAAATGATAGTGTAAGCCAAGGCTTCCTTCTCACCTTCCACTACACGTGTTATACTGTTTTAGTGACTCATGAAATCGTGATAACACGATTGCAAACTCACTCGCCATGGGTTCAAACTCCGCCCGTTCTGGGATCTGTTTTTAATACTAGTAGCTGTAATATTTTCAGAGTTCTGTGACTGCTTCCAGTCACTGTTGGAATCAACCACAGGAATAATTACTCTACCATACTGTTAAAACCTCCATGGAATTTATGGGAGTTAGGAATGGATGGAAGGCATTGACTACATCTACTTCTACTGTAATAGTAATTCTCTTACTGGAACTAATCATCCTACTCCACTGAAAGTCACAGAGCTGTATCACAAGTACTACTTGTAGTTACAACTTTTACTTCAAAATACTGTGCTACAAGCTGAATGTGAGCTATTGCTTAACAATAGCAGATGATTCACTAGTAAAATAATGTGTTAGCTAAGTGTACACCCAACTTTTTCCTAATAGGCAGAAGTGATATTACGCTAACTTCGTGGGGACACAGTGTGAATACTTTACAAGTCTGATGGGAAAAAGAAAATCTTACCCTCATTCATGTTAAAATTCATACCCCCCCCCCCTCTCTCTCTCCCTCTCTGTTTACTAACAAACTTTTTCACTATTCTAATTTTCCCAGTCGCCTCTCAGTTCTAACCATCCCTCTTATGGCCTAACAAAAAAAAATTTTGTAAGTTTTGTTCTTTACTGATCCTAAGTTGTATTGCTAGTTTCTAGAGGTTCTCAAGCACAGTCTCCATCGTTCACATAAAATATATTTTGGTCGCTGTGCAATACGAGAAAAATATCCTGGTGCTACAGTACCCCATGTTAAGTACCTCAGTGTAAGCGAGAGGAACAACACAGAGCTGCTTAAGCTCGGGCAACCATTTAAAACTTTCCCTTCAGAGATACCTGATTAGGAGGACCAGCATTATATATCGTCGATACTGCTTCACCAGTTATGTATTCCAAATTTTTACAATGAGACCAAACATCCTGCTGCTTTGCTGTTCACATATTATTTGTGACTATTCATAGGTCTTTCTCTCCCTTTACTTTTCTGAAGGTGTTTCCACACAAGTTCTACTCATATTCTGTTTTATTATAAAAGTAGTGCATTACCTCGGATTTGTCCACATTAAAATTCATTTCCCCTTACTCTTTTGACCACTGCGACCATCTATCCAGATCTCTTTGGATCCTTGGACAGTCGAACGTGGATTGCGCATCTCTCCTTAATTTCATGCCACCTGCGAATTTTTAATTTTCAATGTACGCCCAAATTCTAGATAACTAACGTACAGTTACAGAAAAAAGTTTTTATACTCTCTCTGTTAGACAGAAGTGACATCTGGCAACTCAGACTGTAGTAAATAGAAGAATAAAGACTATTTTCACGAACAAAATAATCCAGCTTGTAACGACGATGGTGACTGGTTGACAAAATTAATTGCCGGTACTTTGTGTATCTATATAAAAGAAGATTTATGAATGTGTCAATAAAAATAAAAATAGTAGTAGTATTAATAGTAATATTGGAAGTAACTTTTGGTTCCAATATGATAGTGGGATTCATTGTTTTGAGGATAGTTCCTAGCTCAGGGGTCGCCAAACTTTTTCGGGTATTACCCCAAAACCAATTTGTGTAAGGCAAAATTACCCACTAGACATGAAAGTCCTGCAGAATCCGGAAACGCATGGAGCATTCATATTCTGTTTCTGTGAAGCCATATTTGAATGGAATCATAAATTCTAAAAAAAGAAATATTACATTGTACACTCCTAATTGTTATGACAAATCACAAAACACTATTTTACCTTGGTCGTCGAAAGTTGTAAACCTACTAACATAAACAATGCACTTCTAGTGACTGCGAGCAGAGACAATTATTGACAGTGAGATAGGACACTTGGCCAAAAGTTACGTAATTGTTGTGTCAGCAATGGGACGTGCGGCTGTCGTGCCGGCCCCCGAATCACCGTTAACACAGTGTTGCCAGCTGCTGGGAATCTTTAGCCTTTTTACATTATTGCAAACTTAAGAAATGGCCCCTACAAATTATATTTTTAATTTTATTAAGAAACTAAAAATTATGTTGTTTGAAAAAAATATAATTTTCATAATTTGCCTCGCTTATTAAACAATTATTTTTTGTGTAACTTTATTTATATGTTTACTGAGCCTTCATTACCCCCGAGATAATCATTTTTACCCCATTTGATAGAAATTTACCTCAGTTCTCCGACTTCTGTCTAAGGCTAGCTCTACGTAGGTACCTAAAAGTTAGTGGCTGATGCAGTGGGTCGCAGCCCAGAGTTAATAAGCCCAGAGAATATTTTTTTTTCTTTTCTTCTTCATATAGAGACTGGGGAAAGCATGATCATTCCCTCGCTGGATATGATCACAGCCGTTGACAGCATCAGGGATAATTGGTGAGTGGCCTCCGTTTGCTATGTCTATCTTTCATGTCTGGTAGACAGAGATGCAGGCATCGCACACCAGGTTCTGCAGGTTCTCGCCTGGTGCTAGGGAAAGATTTTGGTGACGCAGCGTACTTCAAGTTAAAAAAGTTCTAAGTATTACAGGTTACTGAGATGTTCTCAAAATTTTCATAAGATTTTGATGGATTTTGGACATTTTCGTGTAGTTCCAAAGGATTTCATAAATTCTGAATTTTTAGGTTAACTCAAGATTCTTAACGTTTCCGTAAGATTCGAATGGTGTTTTGAACGTTCCTTTGAGGGTTCTGAAACATTTCATGTGACCTTCATGCACTGATGATTTTATATGGTATTGAGAGTTCACTTGATAAACCAGTAAGATTCCCGAGGTCGTTGGGAAATTCCGAAATTTATGCAAGATCTTGAAGACATCCCGCAGATTTCTTGGGAAGTTGCCAAAAGCTACGAATAGTTGATCATGTAGCTTCTTAGAGATGCTATGTGAATTTGCAGATTTTAAGAGTTATTGCTGGGGTTTAAAAGACTTTGAAGCTTGTTAAGTGTTGAAAGGAGTCCTGAAAGTCTCTTCTTACAGAGGTGTTAACTTGATAATGAAGCGGAGCTCTTCCATTCAAGAAATTCTCAAATGAAACCTGATTGCTTTTATTTCCCCAAGAGTTGTATAAATAACTCTTACGGGTTTTGAAAGTCCTCATGAATATATTGACAATCATGAAAGCTTCTGCGGTCCTTTGCAAGGTATTGACGAATTTGAAGAAACTACATACATACATACACAGGACTCACAGGTAAGGACCCACGAGGGGCGAGGGGCAAGTGGGGACAGGGCGAAGAATAGACGGTGAGAGGAATGTCTTGAGTCGAAGAGAGAAGAGTCAGGACTAGACCCAACTGCTAAGCCTGAAGAAACACTGACGAAGACGATGTAGAAGGCAACAGGAACTCTGCAGGTGCTGACTGCATCTTGCTCGATGGAAAAAACTGCGACTTGATGGTGATAGGTGGCTGCAGGCGACGAGGGAGGAGCTTACTTTTGATTGGTCAGTTCATAGTGGCTTGGTGGTTGCTTGGAGTTGTGACGTGGTTTTACGATGTGGACTGGAATTTGATTTGAGTTCCATTTTCAAGACGTTTAAATCGTTGAAAAGGGATATCTATACGTGTTAGCAAGTGTTGTAAGTGGGACTCTTTAGGTCGTTCTTCAATGAACTTTATAAGAGTAGAAAGTTAAACTGTACGTGAAGATGCTGGATATAAGACGAGTTACATCGAGGTTCTAACATTTTAATTAGCCTTGAATAGAGTATGTATGTCATAATAACCATCACCGGCTTGTAGGTGAAGTGTCAATGCCAGCCTTAGGCAAAATTGTGTATACACCCCGAGACACTTTTCGATATGTATACACATCGAGAAGTATACTTCAGTGTATAGACACAAAGTGATCTATCCTTGATGGAATATGACAGGGAAATATAGCTAGCATACTGCGGATACATCCAAATTTGCATAAAGTAAGTGAATGTAGAGAGATTTATCACTGTATTTTCACCGAGTAGTTTGTGTGTGTATACTGCTGAGTTTTATCCCTGTCTTGGAAATAAAGTATAAAGCATACCAGTGTGTGTCTGGGTGAATTGTGGCCCTAAACACACTCGTTAACAAACTTCTTTAGGCACGTCGATGATAACTAAACTAACAATTCCTCGACCAGCCGATAATATGTTGTGTTTCCTATTTTTGACAGATAAATATACAGACTAGGAGCCGTTATCCTAAATTAAGTATTTTAGAGCCCAGCTGTATCTAAGGTATACTACCACCTCTCCTCCCCTTCAAGATGCAACCCATAACACTCGTCTAACACCTAACTACAAAGTGTAAGGTAAACATGTGTAAAGTAACTTAAACACTCGTCCTGCCAGAAAATTTAATCCTGAATCTTTCGGTTATAAACGGACCGTCTCTACCACTGAGCAACGGGTGCTGAGCGGTGCATGAGGAGGACCCAGTTGGTAAGGTGGATCCCTCACCTGTAAATAAAAAAAAAACAGGCTCAATACCGTGACTGGAACGATACACAAATAACCCGCAAATAGAAGAGAGGAGCTTACGACGACGTTTCGGTCCGACTTGGACCATTTACAGAGTCACGCCTGTCCTTGCAGCTCAGACAACCGAGTGCTGCAGAAAGTTAGTCGCGTCTCGGGATGAAGGGAGCTGGAGTTGATATCAGTAATAACTGTGGAAATACCTGCATATATCCTATCAGGACAGCAAACGAATGTCGTTTAGTGATGGTTCCGATGTCTTATTCGTCAGAAACACGACAAAACCCTCGTGAAGCAGATCTTTGTCTGAGAACACCTCACCGGTTCAGTAACTTCTGACCTATCAGTGTTGGGTATCAGTGATAAGGTAACTGCTGGCACACAGCAGCTGGGAATTTGTGATTCAGAAACTGCTGGTGTTTTGGTGCTGGATACGTAAAGTTTACTTGAAGACCGTTTAGAAGTCAAAGCTCCGGCAGTCCAGTCCAAGACCAGGACTACTGGTGGATGACCTGATCAACCAGGTTGATGGTTGATGACTCAGATACTTTGGCAACACTTGGCTATCTTTATTGTGGAAACGTTCCACCAGCCAGTGGCTTCATCAGTCCAGTACAGAGAAGAATGGCCGAAGATCAGGAGTTTGAGATAATTAGTCCCTCAGCTTGGAGTCTATGTGATCAGTCCACCAATCTTGATAAAAGTACAGCATATACGCGAAGGAAAAATCCACAAGTGGAATTATGTCCGGCCTATGGGTTGGGCAAACTTAGAATTCCCTGTATCAAGATCCCAAGATGTTGCTGTGTCTGACTGGATTTTTCCATGGTGACACCTCTGACTGCTTCGCTTCACCTGTCTCCACGCCAATGTTGTACTTTTATCAAAACTGATGAACTAGTCACATTAATTCAAGGCTGAGGGACTGATTACCTCAAACTTCTTCTGATCTTCAACCATTCTTCTCTGTATTAAACTGATGAGGCCACTGGCTGGCGAAACGTTTCCACAATAAAAATACCCAAGTGTTAGACAAGTGTTTCATTCATCAGCTTGTTGATTTTCCGAACCATTTATCTACAATTACAGGTTGTTGGTTCTAGCCACATGCGGTCCAACTTAGGCATCACAGCCTGACTGATAAGGAACTGACTTGAGGAACTTACCAGGTTCCCTCTTGAAGACAGTTAGGGGTCTTTAAGTAATTTCCCTTATTTATATTATGGTAGGTAAAGTGTTAAGACTCTTGGTATCAGTGATGAAGAATCCACTGGTGCCGAGTATCAGTGATGAAGCCACTGCTGGTGTACTGATACTGAGTTATTAGTGATGAAGTAGCCAGTAGTGGAGTTGAGTATCGATGATACAACAACAGGCTTACTAGCGTTGTCTGGTAAAGTTTTCGCTAGCGTATCGAAGTATGTTTTCCACATCGTAATACAAAAATTACCTTATGTGCTTCTAGTGAGTAAATTAAAATACACACTGAAACAGATTGCTCGTTATTTCATGTATTACACTTTTACGTCGATGTGCTTTGAGTATCTGACAGCAAAAATTCTAATATGGTTGATCTTGATCCAGGCACTTGAGGGTTACAGACTAAGTATCGTCCTCTCGCACGTCAATATGTTCCAAACCACGGTATGGGTGGGGTAAGAACCCATGGCAAGCGAGTTAGTAAAGCTCCAGGCCAGTGAGTTTTACGACTCGCTTGCCATGAGTTCCAACTCCACCCGTACAGTGGTTTGTTTGCAATCGTGTTATTACGATTTCGTGAGTAATAATAAGTTCTAAGTTCATCCAGGAAGAAGTGCAAAATATACTGCTGGATCGAGCCTTCACTACTCTTTCCTCTTGAATTATTTTCACTGGCTTAGCTCTTCTCGTACAATAACAAAAGACATGCAAAACATTGTATAAAAAAATCAGATAGACGATCTGCTGCCATGGTAGAGCGATCTGACAACAAATAAACATTCACCATCGTTCATTCAATAGCTGTCTTTCCAGAAGTGTGCAGACATCACAGTTCAAATAACTCTCTGAACAACATCCTTTCTCCCCTCCAAAGTTCAAGCAATGTTCTTCCCGCCTCCAGAACTCATGATCCGACTAATTTATTGCCCTTAATCCTTTCAAGAATGCTGCCTTACTCACATTAGATCAGCTCTCAGATCTTAAAAAAAAAAAACTCGTCTCCACTCAATACTTTCTAACACATTCACACACACCTGCTGGAAGCTTAAGCCATTACCACTTAAAACCTCCTCTACACCTTCCCTCCAACCCTTCCTGGAATAATCCCTACCCCCTTCACCCCTCTGGATTCACACGCCCTCTCATCCTATCCTGCCCCACCTTAAACCACCTCAACAACCTCTCGTCCACCCTCTCAGTTATACCTTTTGTGACCCCAAATAAAATTAAACAAGAGTTCTCGTCCATTTTTTTTGTGTGTGGGCAGCGTGTAGAGTGTCCAAACATGTGTCAGGGCTCCGACACACAAAAACTGTAATGCAATTTGCCGCACCACAGTGAGGAACAGGGGAAAAATATTTGTCCACCAGAAAACTCAATCGGATCTCACGTTACTTGAGAGACACTTAGATGAGGAGTAAAAAATCTTTTAGTCTCACATTGCCCGAAACGCTCTTGGATAAGCATTAGAAAGCTCCCTCGCCTCATACAGCCTGAGACATACATGCATGACCACCATGTTGCCTGACACACACTTAGACGAGCACATGCTGCCTAAGACACTCGAGAAGCACCAGAAACTCTCTCCGGATGTCACGTTGCCTGAGAGACTCTTGGAGGAGCAACTTGATGGTACATCATAATCTAATGGCGTAAATGGCTTGAGTGAGAAACGAGGAGAGACTATAAAATCAAATACAACTGAATGAGAGACAGAGCTATTGTGTAACAATAGGTACATTCCTACACACTCAACAAAGCCAAGAAAATAAATGAGAAATCTTTGAGTAAATAGTAATTATTTCCCGTTTATAGAAATGAAGGATAACTTTAACTTATATAGGTAACGAAAAATTAGTCTAAGAGATATAAGAAGCAATATTGCACGAAGAGAATTGTGTTGAACTTCCAAGGGATAAAAATAGTAACTGAGACTTTAGTGACCCAGCATAGAGAGAGAACTTACTAAGTCAACTGTGTAAAGATATAAGAAAAAGGGAATGTAGTTGATATTCTGAAGACATGCGTCTCTGAGACTGGGAGAGAATGAAGAAGGCCGTCTACGAAACCGAAACCTTGCAATTTCTCTACACTGGCTTGCTAGTTTAGAACTGACTTGCCAGTTCCGCGAGTTTACAATTGTGTCACTGTATATTTCACATTGTTAACTTCACATACTAAAAGTTATTATCTTACATCCCTTCATTTCAAAAGACAGACCTATTCAAGGTCTGTGTTTTGTTACCAACCACAACATTCGATTACCACCCATGTACCTAGTACCTATCTGACACTACATGAACAAGAGTAACAGGTGAAAGGAGAATAACACGCAAGTCTCTATTCGCCCAAGATTAAGCCCGGATATGAGCCGAAGACTCCATGGTCCTGTCCCATACTACTTACCACTGTCATGCACTATACCACTGTTATGTACTGCACTAAACTACCTGCCACTGTCATGTACTATAACACCTACCACTGTTATGCATTATACCACCTACCACTACCCAGAGAGTACCAGCTGCTAGCATGTCATCTTCCAGAGTGCTTAAAACTCAAATATTCAGGAACACTTGTGTGAGAGTGGTGGCACACGCTGGCTGCGGCCACTGCAGCCTCCAGAATGTATTAATGTAGCAGGACTGATGACCTCCAGGAGCCACTGGACCGGGCAAGAGGTGATAAAAATGGTCGTATGAAACACCACACCAAGATGCCTGCAAGTCATCAGCAGCGGCACCAGTGTTTACCCACCAACATCCTCTACCTTGATGCTGGCCAGGGGCTCTTAATCCTCTACCTTGACGCTGGCCAGGGGCTCTTAATCCTCTACCTTGATGCTGGCCAGGAGCTCTTAATCCTCTACCTTGATGCTGGCCAGGGGCTCTTAATCCTCTATCTTGATGCTGGCCAGGGGCTCTTAATCCTCTACCTTGATGCTGGCCAGGGGCTCTTAATCCTCTACCTTGATGCTGGCCAGGGGCTCTTAATCCTCTACCTTGATGCTGGCCAGGGGCTCTTAATCCTCTACCTTGATGCTGGCCAGGGGCTCTTAATCCTCTACCTTGATGCTGGCCGGGGGCTCTAAATCCTTTACCTTGATGCTGGCCAGGGGCTCTTAATCCTCTACCTTGATGCTGGCCAGGGGTTCTTAATCCTCTACCTTGATGCGCTGGCCAGGGGCTCTTAATCCTCTACCTTGATGCTGGCCAGGGGCTCTTAATCCTCTACCTTGATGCTGGCCAGGGGCACTAAATCATCTACCTTGATGCTGGCCAGGGGCTCTTAATCCTCTACCTTGATGCTGGCTGTTGCAACCCCTGAATGGGTTACAATGATTATGTATATATGTAATGTATATTACCTTTTCATATAATTTTATATTGCTTATATTTGCGATAATAGCTAAATCGTAAATATATTGCTTTATATTCTTATTTGACTTATGTTGTTAGGATGTATATAAAATGTGCTCAGTTAGTCTTGATTGTCAAACTACTGTAATTATCGCTTGTCGCTCGTTATACTGCCGGGCTTCTGAGCTGCAGTTGTCCACGTAGCTATCACGTGATCGGGGGGGGGGGGGTCCTCACCTCTCGTAAAAATTGTCAGTCTGTAGAGACCGCTTGCTGGTTTGGGAAACATTGTCTGTCTGAGTTGCTGGAGACTCGTTTGGGTGGTTGGACAGATTGTCTGTCCATTTTTCCCTTGTTAGTTCTGTAGAAATTTGTTCACAGAACATTGTAAAGATTAGTGATTTTCGACGTTGTACTGAGGTTGGTGTGTCACATAGACACTCTGAACATCTCAGGTCCTTAGTATAGCTTCTGACCAAATTTTTTGTACTGGTTCCTGTGTTTGTCACAGTCACAGTTTTTACCTTTGCTGAAAAAAAGATTTCAGTATTATGGGAGTTTTGTAACTTGTGGAGGATCTGTGATGGTCCCTACTTAGTGTCGTTATATTATCTCCTTGTTCTGATTCTGTGTCGCAGTCGCTTAATATTGCATTGCTATTGGGCTTAGCATTCTTTTTTGTTCAAGCTGACTGTTGGGGTTGCCGTCGGTCAAGAAGTTAGTTTATTTGAGGACTTTGTCAGTCACTTGTTTAAGTCTTATTCGAGTCTGAGACATAGCTAACTACTTAAGAGCACTTACACGCATACACACACTTGTACATATTTGTAATATCTTATTAAATGTTAATGTACCTGACGGTACTTAAGAATTATAAATGTGATATGTGCTTTCAGCACAATAATATTGAACTCGAGAGATTGATTTTATTTTGATTGCTGTGATTTAATTTACTTTGATAATATACCTCTAGACAACTTATAGACTTAATAAATTTATTAAATTTTAATTTCTCTAGTTAGTAGCCTACCAGTTGTAATCCTAAAGCACTATTGAACCATACTGAATTTCAATGGATAATTGGACAAGGATACTGACTACTTGTTACGAAAACCCAGTAACAGGCTGGATGCTAGAAGGGCAGTCCTTTCTAGTATTCACTGGAGATCTCTAAGCTTTTAGAATCGCGTTTTTTGTAACAAATGGGGGCCTGTCCGGGAGGCTCTTGATCCAAGGTGTTGGAGAAACTGTCCGGGATGCTCTTGATCCAAGGTGTTGGAGAAATTGTCCAGTTTGACAAACTAGTACTTCTATGGTCAAACACTTTGAGTACTTTCCTAATCTGAAGACTTTGAGTTTAGTCTTGTACAACATACCAGGTGGATGTATGTACCTGACTGAGTCTCTTGATCCAAGGAGATGGAAATACTGTTTTTGAGTTCTAACTCTAAGACAACCAACACTAAAATTCCTATTAGGATTATAGTTCCCATAATCACTCTCTCGTAGTACAATTATTTTCGTGATGTATGCCAAAGTGAAACAGTTAATTGATACTCTGACTTTGTCTGAGTTAAGTACTTTAAAACTTCAGACGTGTTGGCAAGTAGCCAAAGATCTCGGTGTGACGTATAACAGGAATTACACCGCAGAAACTGTCAGAGCGTTAATTAAAGATATATTGTTTCCTGCTCATACAGAGATGTCTGATTATGATTCAGATTCAGAAAGCCTAGTGTCACAATTAGGAAGTATGGCTCTATTTGAAGAAAGAGCAACTAGAGCAGAAGTGAGCCTAGTGTCTGAGCCTAGCGTAGCTCAGTTCTCGCTCACGCCTTCCCTCACTGACACTATAGTACAGAGTGTAGCTGGTAGTATGAGACAGCCTAATACTAGTACAGTGTATACTACACCTGTATTTACTTATCCTAGACCAGATCTAGACACTCTAGAGAGGGCTGGACCAAGTGTCCGACCTAAGGACCGTCCAGACCATGTTAATTTCCTTACTCCTCCATTACCCACTGGTCCTATCTCTCAGGAACAGTTTGAGAGGTTGGAACGCCTCATTATGTTGCAGACTGCACAAATAGAGGCACAGAGGAGATTGAACGAAGAAGATTTCCAAAGAGAAAATGTTCGTCTGTTAAGACAACAGACTGATAGATCACAGGACACATTTAATGTGCAGAAAGCTGCATCCATGGTTCCTAAGTTTTTTGAAAGTGACTTAGACACATATTTTGATGTGTTTGAGAACCAGGCACGTGCTATGAACTGGAAACGTAAGCACTGGGCAACATTGCTTCATACTGCTTTGACGGGAAGGGCTCAAACTTGTACGGCTGCTTTACCATTTGCCAAGTACATTAGTTATGACGCTGTCAAACAAACTATTCTAGAGACGTATAACTTGTTACCTGTAAGTTATCAAAGAGCATTTCGTACGTTACAACGACGACAAGATCAAACTTGTGTAGAGTTTGCTCGTGAGAAAAAAGTTGCTTTTGAGAGATGGTGTAGGTCTGCCAAGTGTAACAACTACGACAGCCTTGTTCAGTTGTTACTACACGAAGAGTTTTAACAACTGTATGTCTGCTGACATACAAGAATATCTGATCGATCATACTACTTCAGATATTCTGGAAACTGCAGCATTAGCAGACAATTACGAAATTTCTCACAAACTTGTACGTACTAAAACACTCAGAAACAAGGTAACTAAAAATTGTCCTAGAAGTTGGCAACCTAAATCAGCTGCTCATTGCCGGCCTGATGTACCTGTTACTGTAACTTCTCGTACCTTCACCAGGAAAACTCACAATCCTGAATCTGTCTCTGTGGCTAGACGGAAATCTGATATCGAGAAGAAGAAAGTTAAATGTGCCTATTGTAACAGAAAAGGACATACTAGAGAGTATTGCTATAAGTTAGAAAGAGATACGAGAAACAGTCGTGCGGCTGGCGCACCCAATCAAGTCGTATCCTCTTCCGTGCAACAAAGACACCAAAAGCCTAGCAATGCCTCTGATCCTACTGTTTTAGATAATGTTACTCAGGATAGATGACTAGCGTCAGAAAGTGTATCTGACGAAAAGATTCGTTCAGCGATGAGTCCTTACTTTTCGAGAGATAAAGTAGGATTGGACGAATCACATCTAACTGAGATAATTTCTTTCAGAGACACTGGTAGTTATCTCACCTTATTAAGAGAAGATGTACTGCCCATAACTGACGATACCTATTGCAAGATAGATGTATTGTTAGAAGCCTATGGAGGGGCTGTTATAAAAGTGCCTCTGCACAAAGTTTATATTGAAACAAGCTATTATACTGGTTATATTTCAGTGGGTATATCCAGTGGTGTATTTCCCATCAGGTCAGTGGACTTGTTGATAGGGAACGATATCCTTCATGCTGGTATATGTAAAGAACCACTTGTGATTGATAATACCACTGATGATAATTATGCCATTGAAGCTTGTAGAGAGAAACTATTTTATTTCCTCTCAGCGCAATTACTAGAGCTATGTCAAAGATTCAACAACCATCCTTGTCTCCTGTTGAGTTAGTTGATGACAATGATTTGGGGTTGAATATGTTGTTTAGTGACGCTCTGCGCCCAGGATCATTAACACTGACTCCCCCGGTCATCAACCTAGTCAGGACACAACTGACGTTAAATTTCTAACTCATGATGATTTAATCAAGGATCAGTTTGTTGATCAGTCACTGGAAAAACTGAGATATATAGCAGTTACTGAGAGTGAAGCAAAGAATCTCGATAATTGTTACTATTATAGTAACGGTGTACTGATGGAGAAAAATACATGTAAGTTGTCAGCTGATAGTGTTTCTACCACAGTCAAGAATCTAGTTGTGTTACCAGTTACATTTCGTGAACAAACCATTGATTTTGCTCACAATAGTCCCATAGGAGGACATTTGGGTGTCAAGAAGACACTCGGTAAACTGGCAAAACATTTTACTTGGCCAAAGATGAAGGAAACAGTATCTGATCATGTGCGACGTTGACACGTGTGTCAAGTGACAGGCAAGCCAGTGCACTCACCTCCACCTACTCCCCTCACTGAGCTTACTAGTAGCAAAGTTCAGTTCACCTGGACTAGAGATTGTTCAGACTCGTTCAAAAGGTTGAAGCGCTTGCTATCCTCTGCTCCTGTGTTGAAGAGTCCTAATTTCAATCTTCCCTTCTTTTTACATATAGATGCGAGTGGTTATGCAGTGGGTGCTGTGCTGCTCCAACAGTCAACATCCACTGATATTCTCCATCCTATATGTTACTATTCATCTAAGCTTAAACGACACCAGAAAAATTATGCCACTATTGAGAAGAGGCTCTAGCTCTTGTGGTGTCATTGGAACATTTTGACGGTATTTGGGCACTTCTCCATTTAAAATTAACGTTTTTTCAGACCACAATCCATCACATTTATTAATACCATGAAAAGTAAAATGCTAGGATCATGAGGTGGGCTCTCGAATACAACCTTATTCTATTAGTATAAAACACATAAGTGGTCATTGTAATGTAATTGTGACGCTCTGTTCGTCCTTAATAATTATCAGTTACATTAAATTAACGTAATTTTAATGCCCAAATACCTTTTGTTACTTGCTATGTCAAATTCAGTAAAGTAACTTAATCCCTCCTGCCCATATTAACTATGTATACTCATGTCATGTCTAATTATTATATTTATATATTCACAGTAATGTTGTGTGAGGAGGAGACAAGCTGAGTGTTGAGTGAGTAGTGTGGTGCGGGTGATGTACTGCGTGACGCAACACTGTCCTGTCGCAGACCCCCCCCCCCCCTTCATTACACACCTTAAGCTGTTTCATACTCAGATGTTCATACTGACTCGCATTCCACAACCACTACTTAAGAGTGGAATGCAGTCTCCTCTACAATGATCGAGCCTCAGTGCCCTCCTTGTCAGCGCTATCCTGTCTCTACACTGATGTACATAACCACGAGTATGAAGAGATACGATACTGTGTACTGCCCTAGTACATCCTAGTGACGGACGCTGTGAAATTGTAGAAGTGCTTGGCTCAAGAGACTCGTTAATAATTGTATTGATATGAGTAATCAGAAATAATGTGAAAGAAATTAATGCAACTCCTAGTGCGACCCTCTGTCGTGTTGGGGGGGGGTGTTGCAACCCCTGAATGGGTTACAATGATTATGTATATATGTAATGTATATTACCTTTTCATATAATTTTATATTGCTTATATTTGCGATAATAGCTAAATCGTAAATATATTGCTTTATATTCTTATTTGACTTATGTTGTTAGGATGTATATAAAATGTGCTCAGTTAGTCTTGATTGTCAAACTACTGTAATTATCGCTTGTCGCTCGTTATACTGCCGGCTTCTGAGCTGCAGTTGTCCACGTAGCTATCACGTGATCGAGGGGGGGGGGTCCTCACCTCTCGTGAAATTGTCAGTCTGCTAGAGACTCGCTTGCTGGTTGGACATTGTCTGTCTGAGTCTGCTGGAGACTCGCTTGGTGGTTGGACAGATTGTCTGTCTCATTATTCTTGTTAGTTCTGTAGAAATTTGTTCACAGAACATTGTAAAGACTTAGTGATTTTCGACGTTGTACTGAGGTTGTGTGTCACATAGACACTCTGAACATCTCAGGTCCTTAGCTATAGCTTCTGACCTAATTTTGTACTGGTTCCTGTGTATTGTCACAGTCACAGTTTTACCTATGCTGAACAAAGATTCAGTATTATGGGAGTTTTGTAACTTGTGGAGGATCTGCTGATGGTCCCTACTTAGTGTCGTTATATTATCTCCTTGTTCCTGATTCTGTGTCGCAGTCGCTTAATATTGCATTGCTATGGGCTTAGCATTCTTTGTTGTTCAAGCTGACTGTTGGGGTTGCAGTCGGTCAGAAGTTAGTTTATTTGAGGACTTTGTCAGTCACTTGTTTAAGTCTTATTCGAGTCTTGAGACATAGCTAACTACTTAGAGCACTTACACGCATACACACACTTGTACATATTTGTAATATCTTATTAAATGTTAATGTACCTGACGGTACTTAAGAATTATAAATGTGATATGTGCTTTCAGCCACAATAATATTGAACTCGAGAGATTGATTTTATTTTGATTGCTGTGATTTAATTTACTTTGATAATATACCTCTAGACAACTTATAGACTTAATAAATTTATTAAATTTTAATTTCTCTAGTTAGTAGCCTACCAGTTGTAATCCTAAAGCACTATTGAACCATACTGAATTTCAATGGATAATTGGACAAGGATACTGACTACTTGTTACGAAAACCCAGTAACAGGCTGGATGCTAGAAGGGCAGTCCTTTCTAGTATTCACTGGAGATCTCTAAGCTTTTAGAATCGCGTTTTTTGTAACACTGGCCAGGGGCTCTTAATCCTCTACCTTGATGCTGGTCAGGGGCTCTTAATCGTCTATCTTGATGCTGGCCTTGGGCTCTTAATCGTCTATCTTGATGCTGGCCAGGGGCTCTTAATCGCCTATCTTGATGCTGGTCAGGGGCTCTTAATCCTCTACCTTGATGCTGGCCAGGGGCTCTTAATCCTCTACCTTGATGCTGGCCAGGGGCTCTTAATCCTCTACCTTGATGCTGGCCAGGGGCTCTTAATCCTCTACCTTGATGCTGGCCAGGGGCTCTTAATCCTCTACCTTGATGCTGGCCAGGGGCTTTATCCTCTACCTTGATGCTGGCCAGGGGCTCTAAATCCTTTACCTTGATGCTGGCCAGGGGCTCTTAATCCTCTACCTTGATGCTGGCCAGGGGTTCTTAATCCTCTACCTTGATGCTGGCCAGGGGCTCTTAATCCTCTACCTTGATGCTGGCCAGGAGCTCTTAATCTCTACCTTGATGCTGGCCAGGGGCTCTTAATCCTCTACCTTGATGCTGGCCAGGGCTCTTAATCTCTACCTTGATGCTGGCCAGGGGCTCTTAATCCTCTACCTTGATGCTGGCCAGGGGCTCTTAATCCTCTACCTTGATGCTGGCCAGGGGCTCTTAATCCTCTACCTTGATGCTGGCCAGGGGCTCTTAATCCTCTACCTTGATGCTGGCCAGGGGCTCTAAATCCTTTACCTTGATGCTGGCCAGGGGCTCTTAATCCTCTACCTTGATGCTGGCCAGGGGTTCTTAATCCTCTACCTTGATGCGCTGGCCAGGGGCTCTTAATCCTCTACCTTGATGCTGGCCAGGGGCTCTTAATCCTCTACCTTGATGCTGGCCAGGGGCACTAAATCATCTACCTTGATGCTGGCCAGGGGCTCTTAATCCTCTACCTTGATGCTGGCCAGGGGCTCTTAATCCTCTACCTTGATGCTGGCCAGGGGCTCTTAATCGTCTATCTTGATGCTGGCCTTGGGCTCTTAATCGTCTATCTTGATGCTGGCCAGGGGCTCTTAATCGCCTATCTTGATGCTGGTCAGGGGCTCTTAATCCTCTACCTTGATGCTGGCCAGGGGCTCTTAATCGCCTATCTTGATGCTGGTCAGGGGCTCTTAATCGTCTATCTTGATGCTGGCCAGGGGTCTTAATCCTATCTTGATGCTGGTCAGGGGCTCTTAATCCTTACCTTGTTTGCGGGCCCAGGGGCTCTTAATCGTCTATCTTGATGCTGGCCAGGGGCTCTTAATCCTCTACCTTGATGCTGGCCAGGGGCTCTTAATCGTCTATCTTGATGCTGGCCAGGGGCTCTTAATCGTCTATCTTGATGCTGGCCAGGGGCTCTTAATCGCCTATCTTGATGCTGGTCAGGGGCTCTAAATCCTCTACCTTGATGCTGGCCAGGGGCTCTTAATCCTCTACCTTGATGCTGGCCAGGGGCTCTTAATCTTAACAATACGAGGCATACTCTTTTACTGTTTAAATCTGATTACCCCCCCCCTTCCTCCTGCCATTTTCATGTCACTATATATTCCCAACGAATTCGGTACTTTCCCGTGAATACAATAAAAGTAATTCGCCTTTTACCCTTCACTTTGGATTTATAAAACCTACTTATAAAACCACAAAGAAAAGAGGTTTTCGTCACCACCTCTACTCCATCATCAGTTTCCTCGGTTACTTATATAAATAGCAATTTCAACATACATATAAGAATTAAGTAAAACGTAAATTACTTGCTGTGTATCCAGACATAAGTGAAATTCGTACTAATGAACAACATGAGTGTCCCGTAACGTGGTTCGATCCCCGGTACGGGTGGAAACATTAGGACTAGTTTCCTTAAGACACCTGCTGTGTGTCTTCACCTGGGCGCTAGTCTACCCGTGTGGGTCGCATCCTGAGGACAGAATGACCTAAATTGTCCTAAATGCTCTGCATAACAACGGGCTTTCTATACAGTAGTATGTCAGTGATGTCAGCTACGTCTGTATACATTGTACTTAAGAACATAAGATCATAAGAAGGAACACTGCAACAGGCCTGACCCATGCGGAGCAGGTCCATGCCCCCCCCCGGATTAGACCAATGACCCACCCCCCGGATTAGCCCAATGACCCACCCAGTCTGGTCATCCCCACTCAAGGAAGGATCACTGTACCAGACCCAGCAGCACAAGCTAGTCAGGTCCAACTCACACCCACCCACACCCACTCATGTATTTATCTAGCCTATTTTTAAAACTACACAACGTTTTAGCCTCTATAACTGTACTCGGGAGTTTGTTCCA
>NC_069456.1:7010124-7077624 GCF_026875155.1 Cherax quadricarinatus
GAAATTAAATTTCAATGATAAAGGAATTTAGTGAGTTCCTAAGGAATCCTGAGACAGTGAAAGCAGGAGAACCAGTCAAGACTTAGGTACTGAGAGAAGGAGCAGAGGAAGTGTTTGATCTAAGATCTATATTACAACCCAGGCACAATAAGGCCTGTTATCCTGGGTGTTAAGGGGAGCACGGAGCAGAACAAACACAGCTGAATGACTTTGATATATATTTTCCTTCAAGTACAATAGCAAGTATTTACACTTACGTACACTATATACAGTTGGAAATGTATGTGTACAACATGGTTAGTTAAAGGCCAAGACACATCCTGGATACAGAATGGACAACCGTGCTCAACCAGCTCTAGAATGGAAATGACAAGGGTGGAAAGGTGAGCGGTGACCACTACACCTTCACAATTGCCAGACCCACCTTTTCACTAGCTGAACCTGGGTACTGATCGAACGATGGGGCCCCCTCATTCGACCCTTAGTACTGGTTCGCTGGTTGTGGAGATAGCCTTTCAATGAGAGTGTGTACAAGCCCCGAATAAAGGTTACGTACTCTTTGCATGCCACAGTCTATAACACTAAAATATAGACCAATTTTTCTGGCTGGTATACTGGCTAAGATGCTAGAAAAAATAAAAAGAGTTAAATACCTTGGAAACGTTAGATGCAGTAAGAAACAGCCAACATTTCTTTTACAGATGATAAAGTTTTATTTCACAAATCTCCTAGTTTCATAAAAAAGAAAGAAAAAGGAGAGATTAGGTTCGGCAGCTTGCATCGTCCTCGACTGAAAGAAATGATCTGGCACAGTACCAGACAGGACTGCTGAACAAACTGGAAGAGCAGCTGGGGTAGCAGGAGAAGGTACTCATGTTGATACTGAAATAATGTATTGGAGGCAAATTGAATCCAATGTAAAATTTCAATGTAAAATTAATGAAAAATAATAGAGACTTGGGAAAACAAGAGAACCTTTATTATTAAAGGTAAACAAAGTTTCGCTTACAAGTAGTGAACTTAAGTGAATCTAGGAAATCAGACAAACTCGTATATATATAACAGGAAGGTGAGTAATGCATCAGCAATTTTCAGAACATATTAATACTGATTACTGAAAGAAATGGCTATGACATATCCACCTTATGGCAAAATGTCACAGTAAGAGGAACGCCGATTTTAAATACAATGCACATAAGAAGAGCTAAAACATTGTTATTTGTACGTTATCACTGTTATAGCTTAAACAAAATGAATTCCGGCTCCTTTACTCCTGTGATCTAGGAATGATGTGACTGTTTTCATATTCGTGTGACAATCACACCATTGAGAAAGTACGTATGGAGGCTAGAATAATGTAGCAGATGGGAACAATTTGTGAAGGGTGACAGCACGTCACTTCTTTTAAGCAGCGTCAACCACCACCTAGGAGTCACCAGTCACTGAAACTACGACATAACTGAAGCCATCAGTCACTTCAACTGCTAACCAGAGATAAGAAACATGTTTCTTAAAAATAAAATATAATGATTTGTAATAAAAGTAACAGGTGGGCAGTGTTGCTCCAGGAGAGGCAATATTAACCCCAATAGTTACGTCTACATTTTATATTTGACTCTCATAGTTTAGTGTTGAGTTTTTAACACCCATCTTATAATACTCTTATTATTTGATTTCAGAGTGTTAACGTTAAGATTTTGTTCAGATTTTTAATCCCGGATGGTTAATTATCCAGGATTTTCCAAGACAGTCAGTGCGTCATCGAGGACTGTCTTATTTCCATTGGGGTCCTCAATCTTGTCCCCCAGGATGCGATCCTCACCATTCGACTAACACCCAGGTACCTATTTGCTTTCTAGGTGAACGGGGATAACAGGTGTAAGGAAACACGTCCACTGTTTCCACCCTTCTCCCAGGCCACGGGACTTAGGTGATTGAGGTTCCTGTACACCCGAACTAAGAAGGACGACGTACCCAAATATATAACAGTGCTCTGTAGACACCACAAGAACTGACTCTTTTCTACGGTGGCCAACTCAAACAATGTTGTCCTTGACAACATTGAGTTGGCGACGGCTGCAACACTGCTACCAGTGTTACTGGGCCCCCAAGCTTTTAGTTCTCCCCCCCCTTCTTTCTCTCCCCTTCTCTCTCTCTCTCGCTCTCTCTCCCCTCTTTTCTCTCTCTCTCCCCCCGTTTTACACACCAAAAAAAACACCACACACACACCACACACACACACACACAAGCACGCACGGGGGCCCGGGAGCAAAGAATGACCCGGGAAACCACAAATAGGTAAGTACACTTGACAGTGAGGTCTCAACGGGACATTGGGTTTTCGTGGGGGTGTCTAATGTGGAAATTTGTTTCCCAAATTTGCCTCTTTTTAAGGACTGAAATGGGGGTCGTTCCCCCAAAACCCCCAGGTTTCCCTCCTCCTCCCTACCTCACCCTTTTTTTGCCCTCTGTCTACCCTTCTATCTGCCTTGTTTTCCATTTGTTATTTTTAATTTGTGCCTTTCTCTCTGCGAAATCTCTGCTTGGGAAAAAATCAAACAAATTTCCCATAACCGGGTGACAAACTGCCCGGGTGACACAAAAATGCCACCTGACCGGTGACGCATAGGTGTAAACAGCTATTCCATACAGGGGGCCACGCAGGTGCCCAGTGGGGCCCACACAGGCGCCACAGTGGGGCCACACGGGGACCAAAGTGAGGCCCCCACAGGCGCCACAGTGGGGCCAAAACCGGTCCACAGTGAGGCCACAAAAATGCTACAATGAGGCCCCACAGGTACCACAATGGGGCCAAAAGGGGGGCCCCCGTGGGGCCCACACTGGCCCCCCGTGGGCCAAAACAGGTCCCAAACGTGGGTCCCCACAGGTGCCACACACCGGGTTTGGGCATTCATAAAAAAATTTACACAGGTCTCCCCCTTTCCCCGGAGATTTAAATTTAAAGGGGAAGGGGAAAATTTTGAGGGCCCCGCCAAGGGTCCCATTTTTTTACCCGGGGAGGGGGAAATGTTGCCCCGCTTTTCAAACCCCAAATGTAAGTGCCCAGTTTCCCGGGCATCAAAACAGGGCGATCCCCCATTTTTTCTCAGGGGGGGGTATGTGGTGGGGAGACATTGGGAGGGATGGGTTGGGGGAATGGAGTGGGAAATTAAAAGTAGTGATGGAGGGGGGGTTTGACATGGGGGGAGAGGGTATTTTTGGAGATAGGGGTGGAGAATTTTTGTGGGGGTGTGGAAGAACGGGGAGTGGGAAATACTTAATTCCCAAATGTCTCGGTTTTTTCAAACCGCTGACCAGACTAAGAGTAGAAACCTAAAGGAATTTTTTTTTTTTAGAGGACGCAGAACTTTTGGGAAAACTCAACCTATTGAAATTTTTCCTGAGCCAAATGACTTCCCAAAAAAGGGGATAAATGACTTTTCCATGCACTTTGCCCCCGGCCCAGACTATGGACTCCGTGTTTATTTAAAACAGCAAGAAGTCCCCGTCATTTGATTTTAAATCCCAGGAAGAGGGAGCATGGACACACCCGGGCGTCCCCCAAACTGCTAAAACAACAAAGGGGGATTTAAAAAAATAGCAAAAAAAAAAGGGGAGACAGATAGAGCTAACGCCCATAAACTGAAACTTTTAAAGGGCTTTTAAGAAGCAAGTCGCCACCCATCTAGACACCCATCAGTTACACCCAAACCCCGGGGAAAAACGGGTTTTGAGCATGTCCCCCCCCCTGTCTGTCCCAACTACGGATTTACTAGAGAAGGTCCCGGGTGTCTAGAAGCCCAAAAAAAACGCAGAAGTAGTAAAACACGACTTTTTTTAAAAACCTATGACAAATGTGATCACAAAATGATTTATAAAGAAATAACAGGAAAAGGTGGTAGTGGCTCTATAATTTCCTAACAAATAGAACACAAGAGTAGTAGTAAACAGAGTAAAGTCTGAGGCGACTACGGTGAAAAGCTCTGTCCCACAACGCAACAGTACTCGCTCACATCCTGTTCTCATCCTCATATCTGACATGACAGAGATTTTAAGCCATAGCACCGTGTCTTCCTTTTGCAGATGACCCTGAATCTGCATGATAGCGTTCCCCATTGAAGACACTGCAAGACTCCAGGCGGACATCAACCCAAAAATCTTTAAAAGGGGCAGCAGAAAAAATATGAAGTTCAATAATGTGAAATTTCAATTTTCTCCCATGTGGAAAAAAGTGAGGAAATTTTAAAAATGTATAGGAGTATAAAAGAAATTTCAACCACACAATAGAGCGAATACTAATGTAAAAAACCTGAGAGTGATCATGTCAGATGATCTCACCTTAAAGGACAAAAACAGTGTATCAATCGCATCTGCTAGAAAAATGACAGAATGGTAATTTAAAAACCTTCAAAACTAGGGATGCCAAGCCCCTGATGACATCGTGTCTCTTTTTCTATTAGGCTGGAATATTGCTGCACACTTAAAGCACTTTCAGGGCAGGTGAAATTGCTGATCTACAAAATGTAGAGAGAACCTTCACGGCACGCATAACGCGATAAAACTCCCCAATAACTGGAACGTTTAAAGTTCCTTTACCTGTACTCCCTAGAAGCAGGCGGAGAGATGCCGTCATTATATACACTTGGAAAAACCTCGAGGGGTTAATACCACCGAAAATCACTCCTGATGAAAGCAAAAGACTCGGCAGTTGACGCAACATTACCCCCAAAGGAAAAAAGGAGCGTCACTAGAACTATAGAGGGGCAAGTAAGTGTCAGGGGCCCCAAGACTGCTAACTGCCTCCCAGCATACATAAGGGGGATTATCAATAGACCCTGGCTGTCAACATGTGTATTTGACTTCACACCTGTGGGCCATACTCATCCAAAACCCGGCGGGAGGATGTGTAACAGATGAACGTAAAGTAATAAAGGTAACTACACCAAAGAGAATGGACACCCCAAAAAGAACTCGGTGTTTCTCAGTGTTCTGAATCACTGAACGAATGTGAATGGGAATCGACTGAATGCGCAGAAAAATTTCGAATAGAATAGTCAAAAAATGATAGAGATTGTAGTAAAAAACCTTAGTGGCTTAGTGTAATATCGGTAAATGGGGGGCGAGAGAGGGGAGGGGGGGTGTTTGGGGCGAGAGAGGGATGGGGATGGGGCGAGGGGATGGGGATGGGGTGACAGGGATGGGGTTTTGGGGCGAGGAGGGATGGGGGGATGGGGCGGACAGGGATGGGGATGGGGCGACAGGGATGGGGATGGGGCGAGAGAGGAATGGTGATGGGGCGAGAGAAGAATGGTGATGGGGCGAGAGAGGGATGGTGATGGGGCGAGAGAGGGATGGGGCAAACCTGAGCCGTAGGTCAGAATAAATGTTACCAAAGATTAGAAAGATAATTCCTAATACCGTGGCTGGAACAATTCATTATTAATCAGATATTCAGAGAGGAACCTTCAGACGACATTTCTATACAGCCTGAAATTGATAATGGTCCATGACCGACCGAAATACCAAAGTATCAGACGTGAGTACATATTTATGCTTTTGTGTTTATGACACTGTGTTCAGGGGGATATACATCAAACTATTCCCACATTTTTGTGGTGTTTAGGCTTTTTTTATTTATTTCATTCTTTTGGTTTTGTGGCATGCAAAGAGTACGTTACAATGTAAATTTGGGTATGTACACACTCCCATATAGGCTGCCCCCCCAGCCGCGAACCGGGTGCTAAGGTTTTAACGATTTTTAGGCCAATCATTAAATCAGCACCCTTTTCATTGACCAATCACAGACCACCCGCCAAGTGCTGAGCGCTGTGGTGTCACCACGTGGTCAGCATTTCCAGACTCGCCTTAGCTAGTTGAAACACGGTGCTCTCTCTTTCTCAGGCTTCTGTCTTTGCCTTTATCACCGTGTGGTACATTTATTTAAATCCTGTCTAGTGTATCTATCTGAATATAAACATTTGGTAAAGGAAAATATAAGTTCAATTTCTACTGCTGTGTTATTTCGCTCTAAACCCTTACAACCAGGTCAAAAAGCCCTTATTGCCTGTGTTCGTAAAATTATTGCCATAGTATTATACAATGATAATTTATTTTAAACCACATTTGAGGGATTTTGATTTTTTGTCTGGGGGTGATCAGGGTTACATTCGCCTTACTGACCCCTTTTGTCATTGTGAAGTATGATGTAACCCTAAGTCTTATGTGTGGGTAGCAAACTGATGAGTCGCTCTGGTTCTGTCTTACCAACCGTTTTTTGCTTTCTAAAAGCTAAAAGCTTCAGTATTCAAGAAAGAACGAGATATTTGTGGTAAGTTCAGGGAGTGAGAGCTTTCCTCAGTGCATATGTTCTCACAATTAAATATTTTTTCTTCAAGGCCTTAAGAATAAATATTGTGCTGAATATAGATAAAATTTATACAGAGAATACAGTTAACACACATTCCCTGAAATGTAGAAAGCGAGGTTTCTTGAAAACAGTGTTCTCTTGAGCTGGCACCATTGTTGGTAACTATCATAGGTCAAAAGCCCCTGGATGGATGATGTAATTATAAAAGAAAAAAAAAAACAATACCAAGTCCTAACTGCTAATAGTTGTCTTCTAATTCTGCCTAATCCTGAGGTGTGCTAGAGGTTTGGTTAAGATAAAAAAAAACTGGTTTTGTTCAGTGGTCTTTTATGTACTAACGATTACTGCTTCTAAACAACATCTGGTCTTATCTCCTTTCTTGAGGATGAGTTTGGCATCTAGCCATGCAGTGAGGTGTGAATGTCTCGGTGGCTAGTACATATGTTGTTAGTAATGCAAGTTCTGCAGGCGTATTAGTGTTCGTGTATTCCGATATTTAAGTTATGTGAAGTTTTTCCTTGGCATTATTTATTACATGCAGTACAAGAGATGGTTTATATACTGTCATTTGAATTTTCTTTGAAATTGTGTCTTGGTCTAACTGATATCTGCATAGTAAGTAATGGTAGAATTTTACCTACCAGAATCCTCTCAAGGGGGGCTCCTTTGGCGTGGGTGAAGAAGGTTCTTGGTCTGAGGATTAGAACCTGTCCCGGTCTCCTTCCTCAGACCGAACCTAATTTATCCCCCAATCCCCGCTTCCCTATCCCATCCTCCCCATCCTCCCCTTTTACCGTATTCCTCCTCCTCCTCCCCACCCCTCCCTTTTTTGCCCTTCCTTTTTTTTTTTTTTTTTTTTTTTTTTTTTTTTTTTTTTTTTTTCCCACGGGCACGCTAGTTCCTAGGTAGGGGAAAGGGTACCGGGGTCCATCCCATTCCGTTGAGGTTCTTGGCGTGGCGTAGTTTGCCGGGAATCATGATTGCCTAGGGATGTCCCGACCCTCCCCGGGTTTATCCCGGAGGGTGGAAAAATGGAAATAAAATACCGCACAATGGCAATATAAACACAAATGCAGTATAATGTGATCCTTTTATGACTACGTTTCGCCCACACAGTGGGCTTTTTCAAGTCACAAACAGAACTACCTGGGGTGGAAGGAACGCGAGAAATTTATAGTCCGGCGAGGTCGGGTGAAGAATGCTGCATCTGATGATGTACCGATTTGGGGGTTGTAGAGCCCTAAAAACTTGGGTAGCTTGGAAAGGAGACTGGACAAGTTTGTGAGCAACCTTCTACAGTGTTCTTATTGGGATAGCGATGAAGAAGTTTTTTGGGCAAGTGGTTCAGCTATGTTATAGAAGCCACTATTCTGGTTGAAGTTGTCGGATATAGAAATAAGTGATGATTCCAGGATTTTTTCGGTTTTGAGTGTTGTCTTCTGGGGCGATAAGTCTTGAGTTTCTGTATTTATCAAGTGGTTGTGTGAATTACGGTGTTGACGCAGGCATTCCTTGTGTCGTCAGACCTGCTTGCGTATTGGTGTTCTGAAATACGTGTTGGAGGTCCCTTGAGTTTTTGCCCACGTATAACTTGTTGCAGTCATTACAAGGGATTATGTATACCCCTGCAGAGGATGGAGGCTTGTCCTGCCTACTACTGGTGATGTCCTTGATTGGGCGTGGTTGTGGAGGGAGATACTTGGAATGATGTTTTGGCAAAGATGTTGGAAACATGTTTGGCAATGGAGTTGGTGGGAAGGACTATGTATCTCTTCTCGGTAGTGTCTTCCCCTGGGTGTGTTTTAAGATGTTTAGTGCCGCCGTCTGCAGTCTCTGATGAAGTGACGAGGATAGTGGAGTTTGGAAAATACCTGTTCAATTATAGTGCATTCTTCCTCAAGGAACTCGTTGCCCGCAGATTCTGAGTGCACGCAGGAAGAAGCCTATAATTACACCACGTTTGGTTTTGGTGTCGTGGTGAGAGTAAAGTGGAGAAGACGTTTGGGTTGTGGGTTTTCGATAGACTTTAAAACAAGTTCGTGGTCAGCTTTGCAGATAAACATCAAGGAAGGAAAGTGTTGTCGACCTCTTCTTCAAGTGTGAACTGGATTGAAGGCTCGACCTGGTTGAGCTTGTCTTGGAGAGCTTGAACGTTTTAAGCGTTTAGGAGTTATGAGGAGAATTCGTCAACATAACGGAGCCAGGTGACAGACGAAGGAAAAATTGGGGAGAAACGTTCGGCTTCTAGATGTTCCATGTATAGGTTCGCTAGACGCACTGAGTGGCGAACCCATGGGTAGTCCAAAAGTCTGCTGAAAGAGGTGAAATTTTTAAAAAAGGAGAAACCAAAAAGCCAACACATAGTTAAACCCGGGTCGATAAAAGTCCTGGCTGGAAGGGAAGATCAATTGAATCTCAATTTTTTTGGGCGCAAGAGATCGATGGCTTTTTTTTTAGTAGGAAACTTTAGTGAAAGGGAATCACGCCCAAGGCGGGAAATTTCTTGTTTTCCTGAATTTTAAATGTTGCAAAAGGCGATTGAGAAGATCACCAAATGTTTGAGATGGGGGGGGGGACTGATGGCCCCAAGGGGTTTCGAGAGGTGTTTGGCGAGAATTCCTGAGAGCTTTTTGGGGAGAAACTGCCTATTCCGAGGTTTGGGCCTCAGGGGGAAACCCGGGCTTGTGAGCCCCTTTTGGGGCGGGCCCGTACATTCGGGCAGTCTGGGTTGCCTGGGCATGGTGTCAGAAGTTTTTTTTCCCCTTTTTTCTGACTCCTCAAATGCGGCGACCCCCTTTGAAAAAAAAAGTTTTAGTAAGGTTGTCCACTTGGTTAGTTTTGAGAGGTTTGTGGGTACGGGGTCTTTAAGTAGATTGACCCCCAATTTTTTCCCTTTGAAAACGTCAGGGGTTCATGAAAACCCAAAAACCACCTCCTTTTTTCAGGGGTGGGGGACCCTGATGGCTTGTCTTTTTCTAAACCCTTTTAGTGAAATTTTGATGTAACTTCGGGGTATAAACTGGGGAGCTGCTGTTGGAGGCTGTTTTGAAGATCCCTTGAAGATACCTTTTTTGGGAAAGTCGAGCCTTTGGGGGTCTGTAGTTTTTGGGATAAAATTTGAGGTCTTTTTTTGGGTTTTTCGAAATTCCCCCTGTGGAATTTGGGCCTAAGCTGAGGGTTTCATTTTTCTGGGGTTTGACAGTGGACGAGAATAAAAATTTTGGAATAATTTTCCCAATTTTCCCCTAAATTTTTTCCAATTACTATTATCGCGGGAGTTTTTTTTAGTTCCCTAGTAAGTCTAATCTTTTTGAACATTCGCTTGGAAACCTCTGCTGCAAAATGATTTCGGGGGTTGGGGTCTGTTCAAGTTCCCCGGGAGTGTTGTGCCTATTTTTTTCCCTTGGTTTGGGAGAAAATTTCCCTTTGTACATTTTTTTAAAGTCATCTGCACACTCTTAAAGGTGGGTTTTCCCGACTGTAGGGGAAAGAAAGGTGGTTTGATTTGGAAAATTTGGGGAAGAGAAAACTTGGAAAGACCATTTTTTGGATGCATCACAAAAAAAAGGGGGGGGGCCCGGGTTCGAAGTGAGAAAGGGTTTTTTGGGAGAAGGCCAGGAAACTCTTGTAAAGGGACCCCTTTCAAAGAAAGTGTTTAAACCCGATGGAAAAAAGGGAAAAAAAAACCGACAAAAGGCAATAAAAAACACAAATGCGGGTAAAATGGGGACCCTTTTATTGACTACGTTTCGCCCACACATTGGGTTTTTTCAAGTCAAAAACAAACAACCTGGGGGGGAAGGGAAAAGCGAGAAATTTATATCCGGCTGGGGTTCAGGGGGAAGAATGCTGAAATCTGATGAGTCCCGGGATTTTGGTTGGGTTAGAGTCTAAAAATTTTGGAAAGCTTGGAAAGGAACTGACAAGTTTGTGAGCAGACCTTCTCCCGTTTTCCCTTATGGGGGGAACGATGAAGAATTTTTCTTGGCAAGGGGTTTTCAGCTATTTTTATAAACCACAAATTCTGGTTGAATTTGGGTCGGATATAGAAAAAAGTGATGTTTCCAGGATTCCCCGGTTTTGGATTTTTGTCTTCTGTGGCGAAAAGTCTTGTTTTTCCCTTAAATTTTAAATCAAGTGGTTTGTTTTAATTACGGTTTTGTACGCAGGCTTTCCCTTTGGGTGTCGTCAGACCTGTTTGCGTATTGGTGTTCTGAAATACGTTTTTTGGAGGTCCCTTGATGTTTCGCCCCACGTATAACTTTTTGCGTAATTTCCCGGGGATTATGAAATACCCCTGCAAAAATGGAGGCTTGTCCTCCCCTCCCAAACGGGTGATGTCCTTGATGGCCCGTGGTTGGGGAGGTAAAAATATTTTGGAATGATTTTTTTAAAAGGGATGTTGGAAACATGTTTGGCAAGGGAGTTTGTGGAAGGACTATGAAACCTTCTCGGTATGCCCCTTCTCTGGGTTTTTTGAAGATTTTTTTAGTGCTCGCCGTCTATGGGGAAAGTCATCAAAAACCCCCCAAACCAAAACAAATTCTTCTCCACTTCTACTCTCACCACGACCCCAAAAACCCAAACGTGGGGGTAATTAGGCTTTTTCCGCGTGCACTCAAATCTGCAGCACGAGTTCCTTGAGGAAGAAAATTTGAACCTTTTTTTTCCCAAAACTCCACAAACCCTCATTTTCATCAAGACGGGCAGAGGGCGAGCACTAAACATTCAAAACACCCAAAGAAGACACTCCCGGGGAAAGAAAACATATCCTTCCCCCCAAACTCCATTGCCAAACATTTTCCAACATCTTTCCCAAAAACATCATTCCAAGTATCTACCCCACAACCACGCCCATAAAGGGGACATCACCATAGTAGGCAGGACAACCCCCCATCCCTGGGAGGGGGGATACATAATCCCTTGTAATGCGCAACAATTTTTATGGCGAAACATCAAGGGAAACCCCCAAACCGAATTTTTCAGAACACCAATAAGCAAGCAGGTCCCGGGCGACACAAGGAAAGCCTGCCGGAAAAACACCTAATTTACACAACCATTGATAAACTACCCAAAAATCAAGGAAATTATCGCCACAGAAGACAACACTCAATACCGAAGAATCCTGGAAACTTTACTTTTTTCAAAATCCACAACTTCCAAACCCGAAAAAGTTGGGTTCTATAACATAGCGCCACCCAAGGGGAAAATTTTTTCAAACCTATCCCACATAAGAACCCCTGTAGAAAAGGGCGCTCACAAAACTTGTTTCCCGTCTCCCTTTTCCCAAACAACCCCCAATTTTTTTTAGACTCTAAACCCAACTCGGTACCTCATAGTGCAGCAAACCCTTTACCTGACCTCAGCCGGGCATAAAAACTCGCGTTTCCCTTTCCCCCCAGGGAGTTTTTGTTTGTTACCCTTTAAAAAGCCCACTGTTTTGGCGAAACGTGTTTAATAAAGGATCACATTATACTGCATTTGTGTTTATATTGCCATCCCGGAGGGTGGCTTTGGGTGTCTCTCGGGCGATGAGTGTATCTTTGGAAGCCACCTTTCGGATTCCGGGGGTGGTGGCCGAAGGAGGTATGCTCTGAGGAGGATATCAATGAACTCCAGGACGATTTGAACAAATTAATGTCTTGGTCTGAAAAATGGCAGATGAAGTTTAATGTGGATAAGTGTAAGGTACTTGCCCTTGGTAATGAAAGTGGCCCTCGAAGCTATAATCTAGGTGAAGTAGAGCTTGGTCATACAGAATGTGAAAAAGACTTGGGAGTCATGGTAAGCAGAAATCTAAAGCCAAGACAGCAGTGCCTTAGTGTGCGCAACAAGGCCAACAGATTACTTGGATTTATCTCAAGAAGTATAAGTAACAGAAGTCCAAAAGTTATTTTACAGCTCTATACATCACTAGTGAGGCCTCATTTAGATTATGCTGCTCAGTTTTGGTCCCCTTACTACAGGATGGACATAGACTCATTAGAGAACATACAGAGAAGAATGACTAAAATGATTTACTGTGTAAGGAACCTCCCGTATGAAGATAGACTTAAAGCCTTAAGTCTCCACTCTCTGGAGAGGCGTAGAATGAGGGGAGATATCATTGAAGTGGTCATGGATGACGGGCATAAACAAGGGAGACATTAATAAAGTACTGAGGGTGTCGAACCAGGTAAGAACCAGGAATAATGGATTTAAGTTGGATAAATTTAGATTTAGAAAGGACATAGGTAAGTACTGGTTTTCTAACAGAGTTGTAGATGCGTGGAACAGTCTTCCCAGTGGGGTGATAGAGGCTAGGACCTTGGGTAGCTTTAAGAAGAGACTGGACAAATATATGAGTGGGAGGGGCTGGGTTTGATTGGTGTTAAGGGGTACGGGAGTTATTTCTTGGGTAGCTTTAGGTAGATGTCGTTTTGATAAGGACCTGCCTCGTATGGGCCAGTAGGCCTTCTGCAGTGTTCCTACATTCTTATGTTCTTATGTTCTTATGTTTGGGGCAGATTTCTGGCCCCCTCTCTTTTGTCCACCGAGGTAGCTCGGCAGATGTGAGGTTGCTATCCTGGATTGCCGGTTTACTGGCATGATGGGTAGGGTATGGCACGGGTTCCAAGCTTGCATCTGCGCTACTTGCGGTGCTGAGGTCCTCTTGGGCGCGGAGGGAGATTTCTGGCCCTTTCATTCCTCCTAGGAACTATCCCTCCCCGGTCCCCCCTTTTTTTATTTTTTTTTATTTTTATTTCTTCTTTCTTTTTTTTTCTTAAAAACAAAAAGAAGAAGAACCCAACCAGGCACCCCTTTCCATGCCCTGCTACCCCGGGCCCCCTTCTTGTCCCGCACCCCCGTTTGCCCCCCCCTTTTTTTTGGCCCCACTTTGGGACACCCCTCATGCCTCTGTACCTCTTGCCATGCTGTTTCCTCACCCCTCGGGTTTTGAGGCCTCGCTGACCCCTTCGATTTATCTGACCTTTCCTTCCTCTGACATGTTTCCCGGCCCTCTCCCTCTAGGGTGCGGCAATTTTCGAATCCCCGCCCCGTTCCCGTCGGCCAATCGGGTCCCACGCCAAAAACGCCAAACGACAATACTGTGATGATATTTTCTCCACCTTCTCGTTCTTTCAGAAAAGATCGACACGTCCTTCAAAAACCTTTTTCCACCTCTTTTTAGACTGCACAATGGATAAATTTTTCATTTTTATGACTGACTTCCTTATGCCATTTTTCTGACCCAGTTTTGGGCAAGGCACTCCTACACCATGTTGGAAAAGATTTTTCTTTCATGCCTTAGAGTGGTCGCGCATCATCACCGTAAAAATGCTCCCCAGCTCATGAGCTTTCTCGTTTTTCCCAATCGTACTGTTCCTGTCACTATTGAAAAACACATTCCCTAAATTCTTGTATGGTCCCGTCTTTTGCCCCATACCAACTTCAAAAAAATTTCCAGCTTGGCACTGACATTTTTTTAAACAGCTGGAACTCCAAGACCCCCAATCCCCAAGGTAGACCTTACTTCTTCCCCCCGTGGGCGGAGACAACCCCAGAAATGTGGCTCTTTTTAATTTTTTGACACCCGTAACTCCCACCCTCATATATGTAGCAGGACATGGGTTTACAAGTTAAAATTTGATCCCTACACAGAACATTAAAAATTGCTGGCAATTTGGCCACCCAAAAAATATTGCGATCTATGCCGAATCCCCCTCTGTGGTCCCGATGACCATTCAATATGTCTTGAAATCGACCCCCCTTTCCCTTTAAATTGTCATGAGGCTCACCCTTGTACTCTCGCCATTGTCAAGTTACTTAAAAGAGCGGAAATCCGTTCCCTAAAAGGGGGCAGAAGGTCTCCTTACCCATGGCAGTTTCCTTTCCCCGGCCCCCGGGGGAGACTACTCGTGTTCTTTTTCCCGGGTTTCAAAACCCCCCCCATTCTTTTTATCCCATCTTTGCACCCACCTCTGGGTTACCTTTCCTAGTCCCCCTGTATCTAATTTTTTTGTGCCTGGGTAGACGTCCCTTTTAAACGCCTCGTCTGATCTCGCTTTTTCGTGTTCTTTCACAAGCCTCAGTGAACAGACTGTTGACACCCCCAACGTCCCTCTACTTTCAAAAATCAAAAAAAGGCCCGAAAACACTCCTCCCCATCTTCCACCTCCTCTTTTTACCTTCCTCCCTCGTATGGTTCTCCCCCCTCTCACTGGCTCTTTACAATGTAGAGGTTCACCCTCCTCCTCGTATGTCCCTTCCCCCCCTGTTCCCCCCCAAAGTTTTTCCCTTTTTTGCCACCCCCCGGTTTCCCTCTTCTGTCCCCCCACACTTCCCAGTTCCCCCACCCTTTCGCCCCCCCCTCCCTTTTGGTGATTCCAATACATTTCCCAAATTTTACTCATCCCCCCCCTACCTTTTTCAATTTTGCCCCCTACGACGTCTCTAAATTTAAAAATTGAAGCTTTTTCCTGAATATATGCAGAGCCCAAACCATCAATGGAACTGTCCCCCCTCCCCCCTTCTCTCTCCTTCTCCATCGGGCCCCAACCCCTTTCTTCACGCGCCCCTTTCCCTTCATGCTTGAACGTTTTCCACGCCTCCGCATTGGATTTTTTAAAACCCCCTCTAGCCCGGGGAATCCTTACTGGGTTTTAGGATTTTTACTTGCCAATAAACCCTTTTTACAGTGGAATATACGGGGGCCTCGGGGTATGGGGGGTGAGCTTCAGATGTTACTCTCCCGTTTTCCCTGTTGGGGTTTTCTACAGGAACCAAAAAAATTTTTTTTGCTTTATCTCTCCATCTCAGGCATTAAATTTTTTTATTCTTCAGATCCTTTCCCTGAGGGGCCTTTAAGAAAGTGCCCTTCTTTTAGCCTGTATTCCTACCATCAGCTATTTTTTCGTACTTCTTTGCATTACACACACCGTATCCCTTGCATGGTGGTATCGCCTGTTTTTTTTATATCCTTCCTTCCGGGGGATAATTCCGATATGCCTTTCTGTTTGTATTACCGCCACCGATTCTGTTATTGGTATTTAATGGCCCACATTTTCCCCTGGGGGGGGGGGGGGGTGTTCCCCTGTGATTCCTGGGATTCAGTTAGAGGCTTTTCTTGCCACCCACCCCCCCAGTTTTTTAAATACAGGTACTCACACCCATTTGGGTTTCCCATCACAAACCCCTTTCATCGATCTCTCAGTCGCTTTCCCCCGCCGCATTAGATTACTTGGTCCCTTTTCCCGGTTACATGACAGCGATAATTTTCCCAAAATTTTACTTCCCCCTTTATATTCCCACCTTTCGCTCCACGGGCAATTTGATCAGGCAAAAAGGAATTTACTCACACCTAATGTTTTTTTGGAGGTTCCCCTTTTCCCCCCCATCGTGAGCTTTTCACCCCTTCTCGTCCTCCCTTTTTTAAACCCCTGCTTTCCCCTATGGGCAGTTGGAAAAAAAATCGAAATGAGTGGTAAAAATTCTCCTGACCCCCCTCCTGTTCTGCGGGTTGCCCGGGGTTATTAGCAAACCCATAGATGTTGCCAATGAAATTTGGGAAACATCGGTTTTTTTCTCAGGACTCCCCTATACCTTCATTTTTTCCTCAAAGTCTGCAAGAGTTGCACCCTTGGATTTTCTTTTTCGAGAAAAACAGTATAATGTGCCTTTTACACTTCAAGATCTGGAGGGGAAAACTCTCAGTTTCGATCATCGGCAGTGAGCCCCACGCATTCCATTTGTATGCCCCCTTTTTCATCAGTCAGCCCTTGCAGTCCATTAGCCTTTACAATCTTATTTGGTCAAAGGAGTTCTTCCACGCTGTGGAAATCCGCCTTGTTCTCCCTTTCCGCAAACCAGGCACTACGGGACATGAAAACCTCCACATGTCCCATTGCTCTTACCCGTGCAGTTTGCAAAGTGATGGAAGCCCTTTTAAAAGACGTTTGTGTGGGGATTTAGAGACACACAAAAGTCTCTCCACTCGTAAAAGGCTTTCGTAAGGGGGGTTCACCAAGACCCCCTTTCTAGCTTGATACATATTTTGTAATGCCTTTTTCGAAAAACCACTCAGTTATTCCATATTTTTTTACCCTTTAGAAGGATATGACACAACTTGGGGGTTAATATTTTAGCCCAAGGGCCCCCTCCTTAGGCCTTGAGGCAATCTACCCTCCTTTTAAGAACTTTTTAAGACAGGCATTTCCGTTTGGGTTAATAATGTGCTCCCCGGATTTTTTCCAAGCTGAAAATTTTCCCCCAGGGATGGTTCTGAGCCAACACTTTTTTTCCTTGCTATTAATGGTTTGGCCTCTATCTTCCTCCAAATATTTGGTTTCCCCTCTATGTTGAGATTCGCTTTTTGCCCGTGCAGGCGTGACGTCACCTCATTAAATTCTCTCCAGCTCAGTCGCCGTGTTTCCCCTTTGGGGCCCCCACACGGGGTTTAAATTTTCCACCTAAAAAAAACCCAAATTATTTCACTAAAGCCTGACCCCCGTATCCCTTTTTACCCCTATGGCTCCCCTATCCCCGAACGTGTACATTAATTTCTGGGCCTCCCTTTGATCTAGGTTATCCTGGAAACCCCAAAAATTACCCCTCTGAAGGCAACTTGTCAAGCCCGGGAACCTTCTTAAAAAACCCTTGCTCTCTTTATGGGGGATCTCGAACCCTCCTTTTCCCAATTCCCCCTTTTTTATCGAAATTTTTTGGGCAGATCTATTCAGCGGGATCTCTGCTACTCCTCTACCTTTAACCCCCTTTTTCATCAAAGGTTCGTTTATGCCTTTTGCTTTTCGCCTTCCCCTGTCGAGAGCCTTATGCAGAAGCGAACGTTCCCTTCTTATCCGATCGCCGTGATGCCCATTGCCTTCGCTACTATGTACGCTCTCATGATCTCCGCAATCCTTCCATTTATAGAATGGTCACTGATATTAGTAGACATTCTTTATTTGTTCGCCGCCCCTGTTTACTCCGTCCCTTCTCTCTTCGCCTTCATTCGCTCTTGTCTTCTCTTCAATTACCACCTTTCTATGTTCATGTAGCATCTCACTTTTCCCTACCCCCTGGGAAGTTCCAGCTGTTCGAGTCTGTTCTTTCTTTCTCCCTTGCTGTAAATCCCAACTGTCTACGGTCGCTTCCCGCTCTCTTTTTCTTGACCACTTTCACTCTCATTCTCATGCCATTGCTGTGTACACAGATGGCTCTAAGTCTTCTGACGGCGTAGGATTCGCAGCAGTGTTTCCGGACAGCGTCGTACGAGGGCATTTACTATCTTCGGCTAGTATTTTTACTGCTGAATTGTATGCCATCCTTGCAGCACTTATCCGTATTGCATCTATGCCTGTGTCATCATTTGTGGTTGTCTCAGACTCCCTTAGTGCTTTACAGGCTATACAGAAATTTAATACACCTCACCCTTAGTCCTCGTATCAAACTTTGGCTACGCCGCATCTTTACCAAGCATAAAGATATTGTTTTTTGTTGGGTCCCTGGTCATGTTGACGTACAGGGCAATGAACAGGCAGGACACTGCTGTGCGGTCAGCAGTACATGACCTACCAGTTTCATATAGAGGTATTCCATTTACGGACTATTTTGCTGCAATATCTTCCCACCTTCACACCCATTGGCAACACCGTTGGTCTACTATGCTCGGCAACAAACTTCAGTCTATTAAACCAAGTATAGGTTACTGGCCGTCTTCTTATCACCAGTGTCGAGGTTGGGAGACTACTCTCTCCCGTCTTCGCATTGGCCATACTCGTCTTACTCATGGATATCTCATGGAGAGGCGCCCTGCTTCTCTTTGTGAGAATTGCCAAGCTCCATTATCAGTCAGCCACATTCTGTTGGACTGCCCACTTTATCAACGAGCACGCAGAATTTACCTCCGTCGTCGTCTTCGCTCCACTGCTCTCTCTTTACCTTCCCTTCTCGCTGATGGACCCACCTTTCATCCGGACTCTCTCATTGACTTTTTGACAACAACTGACTTGACAAATTCAGATACCTTCAGCCCTTTCTACTTCAATCTCTTGCTGCCCTCTACCCCTGTACTATCCCCTGCCCCGCTGTTTTCTGTAACCTACTGATCATCCCCCCTCCCTTCTGCCATCCAATACCCTCGCTTCCTTCCCTACCCTGCAGCGCTGTATAGCCCTTGTGGCTTAGCGCTTCTTTTTGATTATAATAATACCTACAGAATGTTAAGTAAAAGGACACAGATACAACTAATGAAGTAAGTGAATAAGACGTGTGTCATTCTACTTCAGTTTCTCTACTGGAGAGAACATTATTGGAGAGGTTAATAAAAATATCGGCTCTTCGGATGTTTTCTCAGGTGTTGTTTGAACACAGGCAGTTGAATCTTTGAAATAAGTTTACTTCTGACGTTCGTTGGCTTTAGAATCTATCAACTTGATGTCTTCCACTGTGTATCTTACTAGTTGACCTCGAGGATGTTTTCCCGAAAGTTTCTTTGGTAGTGGAAGGTAATTTATCAGCACATTTTTCGAGGTAACACTATAGTGGTGGTGAAAAGAGATTCTCGAACTGGGTAAGATGAGCAAGCGTACATTAAGGAGATACTTTTTATTCGATGGAGATGTTTATTAGGGAGGATGTACGTTTTCAGAAATTGTGTGGTGGGTCTTCTGAGTATAGGCTTCCTGTAACTGCCGGTCAGGACGAGCTGGATGAATTTCAACTCTATCTTATCTTCTGCTCCATTTTAGAATGGCACTATGAAGACAAAGACACAGGCTGCAGAAGTTTTTATTGTAAACACATTTTACTGAGTGGAGAGTTTTATGATTTCATTTAGAGGTTACAGTTGTAATGCTTTTCATTATTTGATGTGTTATGTTTGTTTACTGAAATAATGTCCAAGCCCTCCTGTATAAAAGCCAACATTATGTTCTTATTATTTACCATTTTTATAATATGCGATAGGCTTGATATTAATCTCTAATATAGGCAAAGTAAGGCGGTGTCACCGCGGTACACTAAGCCCAGGTGGAGGGTAACTCTTGCAGGTCTTCTAACCCCCTACACACTTGTTCAAAACAGTTGACATTTTGCTTCTGACCAAGAAAGTACGCGAGCTAGGGTGCTCCGTCTCCTTTCTTTCATTAGCTTTGTAGTGTTTTCTTAAAGCCTTAGTTATCTGTATACAACGTCTTGTGTGTGGACTTAGTTCGAGGCTGTCATGTACAATGTCAAACTTAGGTTCTTCAGCTATGTCCAAATTGGAACGTTGCCTCTTGGAGCAAGGACCACCGTTCTGTTTAACTATCTTCACCACACCATCCACACGCAGTTACACTTTGTTCACACTAGACATAGTACGAACTTAGTCTCTAACTTAGGCTGTCTGGTGTGGAGTCTCTGTTGGTGTTCTACACACTATACTGCGTGAAGCAGTTTTTAACTAGATGGTTCAATATACGCACATATGAAATGTATGGACTTGGTCATGTGATGCGCACCTTGATGCTTGTGTGGATCTTAAGATTTTTGTGTCATGTATATCTTGTATAATTAGTTCAATGTTGATCTAACAATAGTTATCTTTTGTGGGTTGAATAACCTACATTCAAGCTAATAATCTTGTTTTCATGCATTTTAGTCTGCATTTGTTACTGTTGTTAGTCATGCAAACTGTGAATATATTTGTATATGTCTTTATTCAGTAAAAATAAATGCACATTATGCTTGTTTTAAAAAATCCATAGACTAGGCCAACATCTCACAGCTTATAAGTGTGAAATACTAGCCTACAAGCAGAGGCAAGCACGTCCCATACAGTTAGCACACAAATATACTCGTAGAAAGTAAGGTGAAGTAGGTGAGCAGAGGTGAAGTTTCTTGCTAGTGGCGGTAGCCCGAAGTGTGAAAATCATAGGTCAGGTCCTTGGATCAATGACGGTAGAATATAAGCAGTGCAGGAAGCCTGCCTATTAATGTTAGTTTTTAGTATCGTCACATCAATGGTCAGTGCCCACACTAGTGTCTCCATGACACTAGTGGTTAAGCTATGATCAGCTTGCTATTGTTCAATGGTATTTTGCGTATTAATGACTGCTGTTTCTAAGTATCTTCTGGTCCTGTCCCCTGTCGTAACAATGCGTTTGGAACCCTGCCGTTCCCTATTGCATGAATATTTGTCTTGATTAACAATAGGACAGAAGCAAAACGGAACAGTGATGAAAGCTTCAGTTTCATGAAACAGGGTCCTTGAGGGTAATAAAAATTATCTCTTCCTCTTGCTATCTAACTCATCCCTCACTCCTCATTCTTTCCCGACATTTTTTTCTTTAATGATACATCTCCATCTCTCCCACTCATCTCTTAGTCACTGCCCTTAAATCCAACACTTTTCTCGTCCTCGTAGCAGCTTTAACGAGCCTCCCCGTCCTTGCAGCTATAACACTTCATAAAGCCACTTTTCCCCACAACCCTACATCATCTTCCATAACTCATGCTTTATATCAGTGGTTCTCAACTTGTGGTCCATGGACCACTAGTGGTCCACGGTGACATTTTGGGTGGTCCACAGAACGTTCACTATATTTGGTAATAAACTGAAAATTAGTGCATATAATCTTAAATTTATCGAAAATAAAGTGTGGATCACCGACATATGCAGTGACTAGCTTAAATGGAGGTGGTCAGATAATGGATTCGCCCGTGTTAGCTGCAGCGACAGTCAAATTGCGGAAGCGATATCACGTGAACCTTGTGTATTGAGGCAGTTGGTTCGTGATGTGTGTGTGTGTGTGTGTGTGTGTGTGTGTATGTGTGTGTGTTGTGTGTGTGTGTGTGTTGTGTGTGTGTGTGTGTGTGTGTGTGTGTGTGTGTGTGCGTGTGTGTGTGCGCGCGCGCGCGCGTGCGTGAGAGCGCGGCCATTCCTGTTTAGCGCAGTAGACACTGAGCTGATTAGTTGTGTCTTTCGTTCTGCACTGTTTTTCCGGTATGGTGTAAGCTGATTTGGTTTTCTGCTATAAAATGTAATATAAAAGGAAGTTGGGAGGAAGATTAGAATAGTGTGAAATGTTTCTGGTCAGTTGTTATGCTGCTGTGTGCTGTTATGCTGCTGTGTTGTGCCGCTGTGTGCTGTGTTGCGCCGCTGTGTGCTGTGTTGCTGTGTGGTGTGTTGTGCTGCTGTGTGGTGGGTTGTGCTGCTGTGTGCTGTGTTGCTGTGTGGTGTGTTGTGCTGCTCTGTGATGTGTTGCTGTGTGGTGTGTTGTGCTGCTGTGTGGTGTGTTGTGCTGCTGTGTGCTGTGTTGTGCTGCTGTGTGCTGTGTTGCTGTGTGGTGTGTTGTGCTGCTCTGTGATGTGTTGCTGTGTGGTGTGTTGTGTTGCTGTGTGGTGGGTTGTGCTGCTGTGTGCTGTGTTGCTGTGTGGTGTGTTGTGCTGCGTGTGCTGTGTTGCTGTGTGGTGTGTTGTGCTGCTGTGTGGTGTGTTGTGCCGCTGTGTGCTGTGTTGCTGTGTGGTGTGTTGTGCTGCTGTGTGGTGTGTTGCTGTGTGGTGAGTTGTGCTGCTGTGTGCTGTGTTGTGTTGCTGTGTTGTGTGTTGTGTTGCTGTGTGGTGTGTTGTGCTGCTGTGTGGTGTGTTGTGCTGCTGTGTGGTGTGTTGTGCTGCTGTGTGGTGTGTTGTGCTGCTGTGTGGTGTGTTGTGCTGCTGTGTGGTGTGTTGTGCTGCTGTGTTCTGTGTTGCTGTGTGGTGTGTTGTGCTGCTGTGTGCTGTATTGTGCTGCTGTGTGCTGTGTTGCTGTGTGGTGTGCTGTGTTTGCTGTGTGGTGTGTTGTGCTGCTGTGTGCTGTGTTGTGCTGCTGTGTGCTGTGTTGTGCTGCTGTGTGCTGTGTTGTGCTGCTGTGTGCTGTGTTGCTGTGTGCTGTGTTGTGCTGCTGTGTGCTGTGTTGTGCTGCTGTGTGCTGTGTTGTGTTTGCTGTGTCCCTATGTTGTGCTGCTGTGTGCTGTGTTGGTTTTGCTGTGTGCTGTGTTGTGCTGCTGTGTGCTATGTTGTGCTGCTGTGTGCTGTGTTGTGCTGCTGTGTGCTGTGTTGTGCTGCTGTGTGCTGTGTTGTGCTGGTTTATGCTGTTTATGAGACTGATGGTGTTTTATTATTACATGTGTATTATTATCATCTGTTTTTCATATCTTTATCAATGCCAAACTCGACATTTAATAAATATATTTTGTTACATTATCCACAGATACAGATATATGGCAATGGCAGGAATGAATGTTAAGCGCCAGTATTCAGAGGACTACACTAAATTCGGCTTCACCTGTCAAGAAAAAGATGGCATGGAATTACCACAGTGTGTTTTTTCAAAATTTTGGGGAATGACTCACTAAAGTCAGCTAAGCTTAAACTCCATCTCGAAAAGTGCCACCACATTTTGTTGCAAAAGGATAAAGATCGTTTCGAGCGGCAGTTACCAGTTTTCCAGCGGCAGCGCCTTGACGCGACAGGAACATTCTATGAAAAAAACACCAATGCAATGCGCGCTTACTGCATTGTCGCATACAAAGTCGTACCGGCCAAGAAGCCTCATACGACTGTAGAGAAACTTGTGCTACCCTGTACAAAAGAAATGATGGGAGTTGTCGGCGAGGACGCAGCATGGAAGCTGAATGATATATCAGTTTGTAATGACACAGTGTCGAGACGGATAAATGAGATTTCACGAAACATCAGTGAATGAGTTATGGATGAAATAAAGAAATCTCCATTGTTTGCCATACAGTTGGATGAATCAACTGATGTCTCACTGTCTTCTCAACTGTTAGTATTTGCACGGTACATGGCTGAGGGAGACTTCAAAGACGAGTTTCTCTTTTGTAAGACTCTTGATACCACCACAAGGGCTCAGGACGTGTTAGAAATTAACAATTTCTTTGAAGTAAATGGTCTAGAGTGGGTAAATTTGGTGGATGTTACCACTGAATGGTGCACCTGCGATGCTAGGCTGAATCAGCTTTCAATGTTGTGAAAATAGCGTGATTCATGTTCCGATTATGTTTTCATTCTAGTGAGACACTGCATCAAACACTACCTGATTCACCGAAAAATTTTCAAAGGATTGGTAAAGGTTGTTAATTACATCAAATCATCAGCAGTGAACACCAGACTGTTCAGAAAATTATGCCAGGACATGGGTTCCGACTTTGAGGTGTTGCTGTTGTACACTTCTGTACGGTGGCTGTCACCAGGGAATGTGTACGGTGGTTGTCACCAGGGAATGTAGTCAACACAATTTTTGAACTGAGAAGAATTGATTCTATTTCTCCAGTCTCAAGGGAAAGAAAGTTTTACAAATATGCTAGAACTGTCAGAGTTAGAACTAGCATACCTTGTCGATATTTTTTGATGCCTTGAACAAACTGAATCTTCAGCAGCAAGGGAAAGGAGCAAATCTGTTCTCCCACCATGGAATCATCAAGCCTTTTCTTGAGAAATTAGTATTCTGGATTGGAAGAGTCGAAGATAAAAATTTAGTTTAATTTCCATGTGTGGATGCCCTGCTAGGTAAAAAGGTAGCCGTTCAGGTGCATATTCTCGAACATTTACAAAAGCTGTGGGATGAATGTCAGCGATACTTTCCGGAGGTGGACATGATAACAGATGGGTTTCTTTAAGGAATCCATTCGTAACAAATGATCATGGTGTTCCAGAGGCTATGTAGGAGTTCTTGGACCTGAAAAATGATTTGGCAGCTAAAGATGTGTACCATCGGTCTACCATTGAAAGATTTTTGCCCAGTATGATTGTTACCAAAATCTGTCAACACATTCAGTCAGATTTCTTTTGCCATTTGCATCAACTTACATGTGTGAGAGTGGATTTTCATGTTTGTTGCCCATTACGTCCAAACAGAGGAATCGACTTGCAGTTGAAAGTGGTATTCGTTGTGCAGTATCAAGTACCACTCCTAACATTATCAAGTACCTCTCCTTACCTTATCAAGTACCACTCCTAACATCAAATACCACTCCTAACATTATCAAGTACCACTCCTAACATTATCAAGTACCACTCCTAACATTATCAAGTACCACTCCTAACATTATCAAGTACCACTCCTAACATTATCAAGTACCACTCCTAACATTATCAAGTACTACTCCTAACATTATCAAGTTCCACTCCTAACATTATCAAGTACCACTCCAAACACTATCAAGTACCACTCCTAACATTATCAAGTACCACTCCTAACATTATCAAGTACCTCTCCTAGCATTATCAAGTACCACTTCTAACATTATCAAGCACCTCTCCTAACATCAAGTACCACTCCTAACATTATTAAGTACCACTCCTAACATTGTCAAGTACCACTCCTAACATTATCAAGTACCTTTCCTAACATTATCAAGTACCTTTCCTAACATTATCAAGTATCACTTCTAACATTATCAAGTACCACTCCTAACATTATCAAGTACCTCTCCTAGCATTATCAAGTACCACTTCTAACATTATCAAGTACCTCTCCTAGCATTATCAAGTACTACTTCTAACATTATCAAGTACCACTCCTAACATTATCAAGTTTCCACTCCTTAACATTATCAAGTACTCTCCAACACAATCCCCTCAAACATTATCAAGTACCACTCCTAACATTATCAAGTACCACTCCTGACATTATCAAGTACCACTCCTAACATTATCAAGTACCACTCCTAACATTTCAGTACACTTCTAACATTATCGTACCACTCCTAACATTATCAAGTACCTCTCCTAACATTATCAAGTACCACTCCTAACATCAAGTACCTACTCCTAACATTAAACAAGTACCACTCCTAACATTATCAAGTACCCCTTCTAACATTATCGAGTACCACTCCTAACATTATCAAGTACACTCCTACATTATCAAGTACCACTCCTAACATTATCAAGTACTACTAACATTATCAAGTACCTTCCTAACATTATCAAGTACCACTCCTAACATTATCAAGTACCACTCCTAACATTACAAGACCACTCCTACATTATCAAGTACCTATCCTAACATTATCAGTACCAAACCCAACATCAAGTACATCATAAACATTATCAAGTACAACTACATTATCAAGTACTACTCCTAACATTTCAGTACCACTCTAACATTATCAAGTACACTAACATACAAGTACCATCTACATTATCAAGTACAACTAACATATCAAGTCAACTAACATTATCAAGTACCACTCTCTAAATTTCAAGTACAAAATAACATATATCAGTACATCTAACATTATCAAGTACAACCTAACATTATCAAGTACAACTAACATTATCAAGTACCACTCCTAACATTATCAAGTACCACTCCTAACATTATCAAGTACAACTAACATTATCAAGTACCACTCCTAACATTATCAAGTATAACTAACATTTTCAAGTTACATCCTAACTTATAAGTACAACTAACATTATCAAGTCTACCACTCCTATACTTATCAAGTACATCAACATTATCAAGTAATCAACATTATCAAGTACACTCCTAACATTATCAAGTACGACCCATAAAATTATCAAGTCATCTAAAACTTATCAAGTACAACTAACATTTCAAGTACCCACTCCTAACATTATCAAGTACCACTCTAACATTATCAAGTACAACTAACATTATCAAGTACCTTGCTCCTAACTATCAAAGTACAACTAACATTATCAAGTACAACTAACATTATCAGTACCCCCAACATTATCATGTACAACTAACATTATCAAGTACAAATCCTACATTTCAAGTACCACTCCTCAACTTATCCAAGTACGACCCCCTAACATATCAAGTACCACTCTAACATTTCAAGTACACTACATTTTCAAGTACCACTCCTACATTATCAAGTCAATCTAACATTATCAAGTCATCCAACATTACTCAAGTACCACTCCTAACTTATCAAGTACAACTACATTATCAAGTACACTTTACTAACATTATCAAGTACACTCCTAAATTTCAAGAAACTAACATTTCATAAGTACAACTACACATTATCAATACCACTCCCAACATTAAAAAGTTCTTCCTTGAGAAGAAAATCCAAAAGTCTGGTTGCAGGAAAAGTGAAATAATTACATTTCAAAGAATAATGTTGGCTGTATAATTCATAATTTCAGAATTATGTTCGTTAAAAAGAAATTTTACAGCAAAATGTTAGATATCTATTATCTTATATAACTTCTCGAATTTCTGTTTATAAGAAATATATTTCGAATCAAATTGTCTATTGTCTTTGCTTTGCCTTTATATATCATTACTTTAAAAAAAAAAGATGGCCTACGATATAAAAATATTGTGGACCATTTCATTTTTTTTTTTTTTTTTTTTTTTTTTTTTTTTTAACTCGCCGACCGTCTCCCACCGAGGTACTGTGATCCAAAATAGAAGAAACACCTTCACCATTCACTCCGTCACTGTCTTGCCAGATGCGCGCCGATACTACACTTTAAAACTGCACCTATCCCCACCCGTCCTTCGGAGTGCAGGCCCTGTACTCCCACCACCAGGATTCAAGTCCGGCTGACCAGTTTCCCTGAATCCTTTCATAAATGTTGCCTTGCTCACACTCCAACAGTACATAAAATCATAAAAAAACATTTACCCCCACACGCCTGTTGGATGTCTAAGCTTCTCGTCTACAAAACCTCATTTAACCCCTTCCCCAACCTTTCCTGGGACGACCCCCTACCTCGCATTCCCTTTTCAAGTCATTACATTTTTCTCCATGCTCTCTAAATGTTCCAACCATCTCAAAACCCCTTTTTCAGCCATCTGGATAATACTTTTATTAACCCCGCAAATCCTAATTTCCAAACTACGGATTCTCTGCATAATATCTACACCATTCATTGCCCTCAGACAAGACATTTCCACTGTATCCAACGTCTTCAGTGTAACATTTAAAACCAATGCTCCCCCCCATATAAAAGTGTTGGTGCCTTTATATCTGATTAATTTCCATTTTTGCTTCCATGGATAAGGTGCTTTGTCTCCACAGACTCCTCAGTGCACCTCCCACCTCTTTCACTTGTCACTTCTATAGTTCACCTCGTGTTTCGTAGACCCGTTCACTGACAAGTCCACTACCAAATATCTGAACACATTTACTTCCTCCATACTCTCTCCTTCCAATCTGGTATCCAATCTTTCATTACCTAATTGTTTTTTGTTACTCTCATCACCTTGCTCTTTCCTATGCTCACTTTTAATATTCTCCTTTTACATACCTTCCCAAATTCATCTACCAACCTTTGCAACCTCCCTTCAGAATCTCCCAAAAGCACAGTGTCATCAGTAAAAAAAAAGCAACTGTGACAACTCCCACTGTGTATTAGATTCTTTATATTTTAATCCCACGCCTCTTCCCATCACCCGAACATTCACTCTTCTACATACCCTAACCTGAGTCTCCTATCCTTATAAAACCTTCAACATCTGCCACTTTGCTCCCATATCCACACCCATCATATGCCTTTTGTGAATCCATAAATGTAATGAAAACTTCCTTATCATTATCTAAACATTGTTCACTTATATATTCTTTAATTTAAACACTTGGTCTACACAACCCCTGCCCTTCCTAGGACTTCCTTGTTCATTTAGCATCTTGCTGTCTATCTTACTCTTAATTCTTTCAGAAATAACTCATGCACTTTACCAGGTTTATTCCCCTATAATTCCTATACTCTCGTTTATCCTCTGATCCTTTATACACAGGAACTATGCATGCTCTCTGCCAGTCCCTAGGTACCTTTCCATCTTTCATACATTGAACAAATGCACCAACCACTCCAAAACTGTATCCCCACCTGTCTTCAACATTTCCGTCTTGATCCATTATTACAAGCTTCTTTACCTTTAATTTTACCCACAGTCTGATGCACCTCCCCCACACTCCCATCTGGCTCTTCCTCACTCCTAAAAGATATTATACCTCCCTGCCCAGCGCATTAAATCACGGCCTCCCTCTCTTCATCAATATTTATCAGTTCTTCAAAATATTTCCTCCATTTTCCTAATACTTCCACTTTCCCATCTAATAACTCCCCCTCTTTTGTTTTTAACTGTTAAAATCATTTGTTATACAGGATTTCTTAAGCTGTTAATCTCCATAACTTTTTCTTATTCTCAGCAAAATTTGTTGACTCTCCATGACTCTGATCCTCATTCTGTGTGTGTGTGTGTGTGTGTGTGTGTGCGCGCGCGCTCACCTAGTTGTGGTTGCAGGGGTCGATTCAGAGCTGTGTGTGTGTGTACTCACCTAGTCGTGGTTGCAGGGGTCGATTCAGAGCTGTGTGTGTGTGTGTGTGTGTGTGTGTGTGTGTGTGTATGTATGTATGTATGTATGTGTGTACTCACCTAGTTGAGTCCGAGCTCCTGGCCCCGCCTCTTCACTGATCGCTACTAGGTCACTCTCCCTGAACCGTGAGCTTTATCATACCTCTGCTTAAAGCTATGTATGGATCCTGCCTCCACTACATCGCTTCCCAAACTATTCCACTTACTGACTACTCTGTGGCTGAAGAAATACTTCCTAACATCCCTGTGATTCATCTGTGTCTTCAACTTCCAACTGTGTCCCCTTGTTACTGTGTCCAATCTCTGGAACATCCTGTCTTTGTCCACCTTGTCAATTCCTCTCAGTATTTTGTATGTCGTTATCATGTCCCCCCTATCTCTCCTGTCCTCCAGTGTCGTCAGGTCGATTTCCCTTAACTTCTCCTCGTAGGACATACCTCTTAGCTCTGGGACTAGTCTTGTTGCAAACCTTTGCACTTTCTCTAGTTTCTTTACGTGCTTGGCTAGGTGTGGGTTCCAAACTGGTGCCGCATACTCCAATATGGGCCTAACGTACACGGTGTACAGGGTCCAGAACGATTCCTTATTAAGATGTCGGAATGCTGTTCTGAGGTTTGCTAGGCGCCCATATGCTGCAGCAGTTATTTGGTTGATGTGCGCTTCTGGAGATGTGCCTGGTGTTATACTCACCCCAAGATCTTTTTCCTTGAGTGAGGTTTGTAGTCTCTGGCCCCCTAGACTGTACTCCGTCTGCGTTCTTTGCCCTTCCCCAATCTTCATGACTTTGCACTGGTGGGATTGAACTCCAGGAGCCAATTGCTGGACCAGGTATCTGCAGCCTGTCCAGATCCCTTTGTAGTTCTGCCTGGTCTTCGATCGAGTGAATTCTTCTCATCAACTTCACGTCATCTGCAAACAGGGACACCTCAGAGTCTATTCCTTCCGTCATGTCGTTCACAAATACCAGAAACTGCACTGGTCCTAGGACTGACCCCTGTGGGACCCCGCTGGTCACAGGTGCCCACTCTGACACCTCGCCACGTACCATGACTCGCCTCTGTCTTCCTGACAAGTATTCCCTGATCCATTGTAGTGCCTTCCCTGTTATCCCTGCTTGGTCCTCCAGTTTTTGCACCAATCTCTTGTGTGGAACTGTGTCAAACGCCTTCTTGCAGTCCAAGAATATGCAATCCACCCACCCCTCTCTCTCTTGTCTTACTGCTGTCACCATGTCAGAACTCCAGTAAGTTTGTGACAGGATTTCCCGTCCCTGAAACCATGTTGGCTGCTGTTGATGAGATCATTCCTTTCTAGGTGTTCCACCACTCTTCTGATAATCTTCTCCATGTGTGTGTGTGGGTGTGTGTGTGTGTGTGTGTGAACCAAGAATTACTGATAAGCCAAGGCTCACAAGCGGATCGTGAGCCAAGAATCACATGCGAGGGTGAACCACCACAGCCGACGCCGACGTGTAGGTGAAGGCAAGTATCACCAGACAGAGTGGGTGGTTGGTAAGCTGGCAGTCAGGGTGAGCGGGTGGTAAGCTGGCGGCGGTCAAGGTGAGCGGGTGGTAAGCTGGCGGCGGTCAAGGTGAGCGGGTGGTAAGCTGGCGGCGGTCAAATGAGCGGGTGGCGTAGTTGGAGACAGGTGTACAGGTGTGTGTTCTTGTTGCAATATATATCGGTTACAGGACTGCTCTTGCCACGTCGGCCGCCGCGGACAGACACACACATGTCCACTTCAATATTATATACACCTCACTGCCTTCCACAATACCAACACCAGAAGCAACGTTACGAAATGTCGACAACGATTTTGTGTGTTCGCCTATTTGTTCTAACCACCTGGTGGGTGTCAGGGTTAAGTCTCAGCTCCTGGCCAGACATTAGTTTCCTGCCTCGTCCTCGCTGTGGCACCTAACTTTAAAACTGCGTATGAAGTTTGCCTTTACCATTTCCTCTTCCAAGTCATCCCACATCTTGATCACGACGGAAGAAACATTTTCTAACGTCTCGGTGGATCATTTGCGTCGCTATCAATGTTCCTTGTCCCCGATCCACGTCTTTCGAGAAAATTGATTCTTATCGGCCAGATTAAATCCCTCGAACATTATCACCATGTTTTCCCTGGTCTTTCTATCCTCTATGGTCGTTAGGTTCAGTTGTTTCTCCTCAAAGGTGAGCCGGCTTAGCTCCAGGAATAGTCAAGTTGCGAACATGTGGATTATCTTTGGTTTTTATATGCATGATCAAGTGTGGGCTCCAGACTGGTGCTGCATATTTAATTATAAGGCTGGAATAAATGATATATAGTCCTGAATGACTCTATGTTAAGGCTCCAGAATATAATTCTTAGATCTGTCAGGAAGGCATGTGCCAGCAGAGCTATTGTTGTGCTGTGAGCGCACCCGGCGATAAACTGTACTACGCTTACATCAAGGTTGTTCATTAAAAAAAATAATGAAAGTCACAACAGCCTAGCTGGATCAATTCACAAACAATTCACACTTTGGAGAGGAACTGTAGCAGACGTTTAGGTCCGTCCAGGATCATAATTATCATAATTGATAATACTCGAGGACTGAATGACATGTCTGAACCTTTTTGCTTTAAAATACAAGATATTTGTAAATTATTCGTCTTTGCTTGAAATATTCATCCTCTGTCCCCAGTCTATTCTCCATCTCTGGTAATTATTGTACAAATGGTTTAGAAAATCGATTAGTTCCTGAATGACAGTTGAGCAACACTTGGGTATCTTTACTGTGGGAACGATTCACTAGCTAGTGCTTTTATCAGTCCAATACTGAGAGGAGTGAAAGATGAGGAGTTTGAGGTAATCAGTCTCTTAGCCTGGAGTCGATGTCTTCAGTCCTTCAATCTTGATAAAAGGCTTTTATCAAGATTGATGGACTGAACACATCGACATGAATATGGGGATGAAAAAGTAAACTTGTCAGGTGCAAGAGAGGTCAGGTGAGAGTGAGGTTAATTGCAGTGAAGTATGTTGCACCTGATGCCAGGTGATTTGAGGTAGGGTTAAGGCAGGGAAGTGAAGATGAGGAGGAGGAGGAGGAGGAGGAGGAGGAGGAGGAGGAGGAGGAGAGGGATCAGTTCCTGGTATTTTGTGCTGATTGTGTCGATTCAAAATTGTTTGAGCGACAGATTTTACAAGAAAAAAAAAACATCTGTGTTATGGTATCGGCGACGTAAATAGTTGGAGACTCTGAACATCCGCATCTCTTTCATACTTCTTGTAGAATAAATGTGTTTGTTTCTAGCTCACGAGATGTGTTGCAGTGCATCACACTTCGCATGCATGTCGGGTGTCATTTACTCTGCAGGTGTATATCTGTTCCTGTAAACGAGTGTTTACTTCTCTGGCTGTTACATCTATGTATTCAAGATCACATCCTCCACATGGGATGCTGTAAACACCACCTGTAACTGTGCTCCTGATACCACGAATTTCGTTTATGAATTCCATAACAATGTCTTTGGTGGCGAATGCGACGGCAATTATACACAGCCCGCACATAGACTGAAAAGTATGATGACATTTCGGCTCGACTTGGACCATTAACTATTGGACCGAAACGTCATAAGTTTCAAGTTTCCTATGTGCAGGTTATTTATGTATTGTTCCAGTCACGGTGTTGTGCCTTTTTACACCTTATGTCAGCTGTTCGGAGTAGATGTGTGACTTAAGTCCATTTTTGCTCATTTGGTAGAATCACACTGCGATTAGTGTTTTTTCTCTCTGGGACTGAGGAAGATACTATGAACTATGTCCCTGAAGGAGAGAAGGACACACTTGGGAAACTTAATGGCAGAAAAGGGTCTTTTAATGTAGTTTTGTTCGTCATGGTTATAATGCAAGCAATAAGGGATTAGCTCACCTTTATTAGTGAGTTTTCTGTAGGCTTTATATTTGAAGATATCATTATCTCCGAGAATGGTACCCACAGAAGACAGGGGAGAGTCCAGTGTAAATTTATTAGAAGATTCAAAAGGGTTGAGTAGGTCTTTGACACTGTGAATGTTGAAATATCTTGGTACGAAGACCAAGACAGCCGCGACTACATAGTTCATAGTATCTTCCTCAGTCCCAGAGAGAAAAAACACTAATCGCAGTGTGATTCTACCAAATGAGCAAAAATGGACTTCAGTCACACATCTACTCCGAACAGCTGACAAAAGGTATAAAAAGTAACATGGCGGGGAATAACGTCGGTGAATAGATCTCTTTCAACATGTTCAAGGTAAAAGTTTGCCAAAACTGAGCTGAGTGTGGAACCCAGAGAGATTCTTTTTAAATATAAATGTTATGCTCAAAAGAAATAGGTTGAAGGACACAGTTTGACTAAGTCGTTGAAGTGTTAAGTGGGAATGCCACCTTTCTTCTTTCGAGTACTGTGAAAGGTGATTATTTTTTAATGTGGACTCTAGTCACCATATTTTAGATATCCTGTCATCGAATATAATGATACCCATTAATATAATATATAGAAAGCTCACCAATAAAATGACAATCCACTACTGCTATTACCATAACCACAGAACAAAAGGAGACGTGGTCATAGTTTTTTTTTCCTTGTGCCCCCAAGATTTGTAGCAGTGAATACTTTCTTGGTCGAATAACAGCTCTTTGTATCTTCAATAATGGGAGATAATACCAGTATCTGATTGTTCTGTTGAATCCATTTCCTCATGTTCTTTAGTGCACAAAATACAGATTTGTGCATAAAAACCAATGACCTACAGTTTGCCAGTTTTTATGCCTGTAATTTACTGCCAATTAATTCTACCTGCTGAACAAACTGTCATCAGTCACTCCAAGCAGCTGACATGAACATCGCAGTCCTCTTCACAAACACTATTATGAAATTCCCCAGGTAAGGAATTCAGATTGACGTCCAGCTAAACATGTGTGAACATGTTAGATAGGACTGAGTGGAGACAAGTGGTTTTTATGACTTGACGTGCTGTTGGAGTGTGAGCAACGTAACATTTATGAAGGAATTCATGGAAACCACAGGCCGGACTTGAGTCCTGGAGATGAGAAGTACAGTGTCTGCGTTCTGAAGGAGGGGTGTTAATGTTGCAGTTTTATAACTGTTGTGTAAGTGCGTCTCTGGCAAGAAAGTGATGAAGTGAGAGATGAAAGTTTTTCTTTTCCGGGCCTCCCTGTCTTGGTGGGCAACGGCCGATGTGTTAAAAAAAAATACTGAGGTGAAGCACTTTGTGAGGGAAAAGTTCATTAGATAGGAGTGGTGGAAAGTATGAATGAATGGTGGTAGTAGTTCGTTGAGCAGTCTGCTTGTTCAGTTAGGTGAGAGCGTCGTTCCCGCTACCCCTTCACCGTCCTTCTGCACCCGGTGGGAGGTGACGAGGGTGTCTCCGACTGGTGGTCAGTCACTATTTGCGGCTCCCATCAAATCTGTAAGTATTCATTCTACTCCTGCCTAAATTATTATATGTTTTGGGTTAAGCTGGTGTCGGTAAGAACTTCACTCTTGTTTAGGGTTTTAGACTCCAATTTATTCCTGCCTAGATTTGACTTACGTAGTGTTGTCATCTTTTAATCCTCACCGTTTCTTTCAAAGGCTGTACACCTATCGTGTGAGTGATTTCTAGATTGGTGTGTAATTTGGTGTTTTCATTCTTTTATCCTTAAAGTCGACTCTGGTCATTCGACATTTGCGAGATAGAAGAGCAGCCTTGATCTCTACAAGGATAGGAGACGTCGCTTTGACATCTCTACCTACAATGGTCCCCCTTCCACATGTAGCCGACCACCCAGTCAGCTGCACACCATTCGAGCAGCCTTCTAACAGTTATAACTCCACCAGCATCTCACAGTAGTTCTTTTCTGGCGACTCTGTTGCTTCACAAGTGTTGTGTTGGTCAGAGGATCACAGTCAATCTCTGTCAGAATCACTTCTCGTGTTGGAGACACGGTCTTCTGTGCTAAGTCACGTCCATCAGTGACCCCCCCCGCCCTCCCCTAAAATCAACAATGGGTTGGCGTTCCCAACCACGGTTCTGAGCTACGTGCTCAGAACATCGGCACTCCACCATTCTCCATCATGTCATATTTAATTGTTTTATATTCTTTACTAATTTAAATGATTAATAAAATTCTTTATCTTATATTATTGAATTTTCAGTCTTTTTATTTTCATAAAGAGAAGCAAGCCTAGTCAGATACTGGGTCTGATAGGGCTGTGTGAAACTTCACACAGTTGGTGACGGCTTCAAAAGTGGAAAAATCCACTAGTGAAAGTAGATTATGCTTATAGGCTAGGCAAGCATTAAAGAATTCTTTGTATCAAGATCCCAAGATGTTACTCTGGAAATATAAACACATAAGCAGTACCATGTGATCCTTTACTGACAACGTTTCGCTCACACAGTGGGCTTTATCATGTCACAGGATCACATTGTACTGCTTATGTGTTGGTATTTCCATTGTGTCGGTATTTTATACTATTTATATCAAAGATCTTACTCTCTCTGACAGATATATAAATTGTTCCAAATACACATAATTGGGCAACTTATGGGTACCTTGTAATGTAGAAAAGTTTGGTCAGCCTTCTTATCTTTCACCATTAGTCTCTGTATTGGACTGATGAAGCCACTGGCTGGCAGAACATTTCAATAATAAAGATACCTGTGTGTTATACAAGTCTTATTCATCAAAATTTCTGATACCAAGGGTCATCGTCATACTTTATTTCCAGCGCATTTATGTCCATACTGTAAAATGGAGACTAGAACTGTGCAACATAATCTAACGACTTACCAAGTACACATAAAGTTGAAATTAAGACACACGTGCAACATCTGAGTATCTTTATTGTGGACGTTTCGCCATCCAGTGGCTTCATCAATGCAAATTCCAGGACATAATTTGAAGTCAGTAGAACTATATACAGAAGATGAGGTAATCAGTCCCTCAACCTTGGAGTTGGTGCAAAGAGCACCGTAGTCGTAGAAACTCTGGAGCAGAGGCAAGGAGCCTGGCGCTTATATACTAACGTCAGGTGGAAATGGGACATGTAGCAGATTAGGGCATAGACACTGCAACTAACTCATCTCTTTGGGTAGGACCTACATCCACTGGGGAATCCCGCCTACCAGTGACTACGTCCTCGTCTGCTGCCCGTCCCTTTTCCACCTGACGTTAGTATATAAGCGCCAGGCTCCTTGTGGAGAAATTTTCTCCAGGAGGGGGGTATCAGCCCCCTTCAGCCCTTTCAGCCCTGAGGGGCCCAGCCCTCTCAGAAGGGGCAAGCGTCTTGTTTACTGCTACAGTGAGTAATTGATCGCAGATGCAGTACGAGTATGCGACGTGGTCAAGCGACCGCCGCTCCTTGCAGTCCAGTGTTGCAGAGTGCATTTTAATAAGAGACAGTACATCTCTTACCTTAGCAGGACAATTAAGGAAAATCCTGCTCCCACTTTATTACCATAGTAAAGATAGTGGACATTGTTGTCTATGCTTAAGACAGCAAGATTTAAACATTCTGCTTTGCCTCATGGAGGAAGTGGCAGGGATGCAAAGGTACTATGTCAGCTTTTCCTTTGTGCTGGGGGCAGTAACGGCGTGGGGCGCTGTGGCATCTTCAGATTACTTTTGACTCTACTGAGAGTGACACTGATGCCAGGATAACCAACAAAGAACGATCTGTGCGTTAGTGTGAACAAAGTATCTCATAAAACACAATAAACACTTAAGAGAAGTGTGATCAGCTTCTTTAGTGATAAGATTGTGAACAATAAAGACAAATCTTGTGGAACATAGTGTACCAGTGTGTGTATTCCTAGACTATGGAAGACGTGGACATCCAAGGACACTACAGCTTCTATCAAGTCACCGATACCTGTCGAAGGTGTGAAGAACACCATAGCTCACGCTACAATAGCAAGGTAGGTTATGAATTTCTTGTAGTACGGGGGACTGCGCAGTTCTTGAGTCGCAAGGAGTTTGTAATCAACCTATAGTCAGCAGTTAGGTGCGGACTTTTGAGTCCACACAAGTAAGTTTGTCAGCCATCAGTGAATGAAATATGCTGACATAACACCCCCTAGGGGTAATTTATAATCTTACAAATTATAACTCATTTCAGCCCGTTGAGGAATGACTTCGACAGCTTCTCAAGACCTCGTCTGCAGGGGCGGCTGTGCAGGCGATGAGCTGTCTTTCTAAGTTAAGTTTTCCCTATACAAAATGTATAAGCTTAACTTGTAATCCCATTTCTCAACACTCCTTGCCTCTGCTCCAGAATCTCCACGACTACGGTGCTCTTCGCACCTACTCCAAGGTTGAGGGACTGATTACCTCATCTTCTGTATATAGTTCTACTGACTTCAAATTATGTCCTGGAATTTGCATTGATAAAGCCACTAGATGGCGAAACGTCTACATAGATACCCAGATGTTGCACATGTCTTAATTTCATCATATCGGTATTGTATACCATTCTTGTACAACATGCATAAAGTTGTAGATTAATGGTTCAGAGAACCGACAAGTTAAGAAATTAGAATGGTGAAGAACAGGAGGAGTTTGAGGTAATCAGTCCCTCAGCCTTGAGTCTATGTAGTCAATCCAACAATCATAAAAAGTATACAGCATATTTGCGAAGAAGTAGCTTATATACTGTAGGCAGGTGAGGGCATGACCTACTTCCACATTGGACAAATGTGATACCACCTACAACTGCTGCACCTCTCCTGCCTGCAGTATATAAGCTGCTACTTCGTATCCAGGAGATAATTTCTCCACCTATTCCGTGTGCTGCTACTTTCCTCAACAATGTCCTGTGTTATACTCTATCAAAGAGCTTATTGAAATCCACATATACGATATCGTATATGTGGGTAGTTTCAAATTTAGGTTGGATAAATGCATGAGTGAGAGGGGTTGGATTCGAATGAGACTTGCACGTGAGTAAATAGTATTATCAAAGCTTAATGCTCGGGCAGCATTAATTCTGTTAGTGGGTTGGAATTGGGAAGGACTTGTATGGGCCAACAGACCTACTGCAGTGTTCCCCCATTCTTATGTTCTGTTCTTTATGGGTGGTGGATAAATCACATAGGCAACATTTAGGCAACTTTATTCCGAAACGTTTCGCCTACACAGTAGGCTTCTTCAGTCGAGTACAGAAAGTAGGCAGGAGCAGTAGAGACGTGAAGACGATGTAATCAGTCCATCACCCTTGAGGTCGTAGATTTGAGGTTGTCAGTCCCTCAGCCTGGAGAAGTTCTGTTCCAAAGTCTGGAACTAACTGAAGATCAATTGTTGTTGTTAAAGATTCGCCGGTATTCTCCCGGCCCGGGCCCTTCCAAGTGGCGGCCCAGCACTGGCTCTCTGTCTAGGGAGTGTCTGAGACCTAAGTCTCCCATGTGAGGAGGCACAAGTACCCCCCTCATCTTGTGAGCTACAAACTCGGGCTCTGGCACCAACCCTGCCCTAGAAGGGCAGGGCATGGTGTCGATCGTGCTAGCGCTGTGCTTTCCTGTGTGGAGTGTCGTGTGTTGGTGTTCATTTTCATTCATTCATTCATGTTGATTCGCCGGTACTTCCTGCCTGGGTCTTCTCCAGATGGTGACCCGGCAGTGGCCCCCCGGTGAGGGGTGACGATCATCATCTTTCTTGGCTCTCCGGTTGGAGGGTGTCGTCTTCTATCTTGCACTGACTTCCCCGAAGAGAAGCGCAGTCGGGCAGAGGCAGCAGTTACAGGGTCGATTGGAGCCACACCCCAGCTTTAGCGGACAGCAAAGTGCTGGGGAAACTTATCTTCGTGGTGAATGGTCATGGATAGTCGTGCTAGAGGAGGGTACCGTCTTCAAGGTCCCCATTCTGAAGCATCCTGAATCTCCTCTTTGAGGTGTACTCGACTTCCACAAGGTGTTGGGTGTTGGCAGTGAGTAGTCTGGTCATGTCTGCAGTGGTGTATGTAACAGTTTGGTCGTAGGTATACTTGACTGTTCCGTCCTGGAGGTGCTGATGGATTTCTGAAGACAGCATTCTGTTTTTATGCTGCTTGGTTGTGTAGAAGTATACACCCTTCAGGCATCGGACTTATTGTGGTGCAGCAGTGTCAGTGGCAGTGGCACTGTGAGGTGCATCCGCAGTTTCTTGTGTTTTTGCTTTCTTGGCTGGTGGCTGAACTGGTGAAGGCGAGATTTCCGACTGGTCAGTTGCTCTAGTAAATTTGAGGTTGTCAGTCCCTCAGCCTGGAGAAGTTCTGTTCCAAAGTCTAGAACTAACTGAAGATCAAGCGAGTGTTGAGACCTAAATACTGTCGGAAGGAGAGGTGCAGAGTAGTAGTAGTGAGAAGGTAGCCACTGAGAGGTCATGTCCCTCTCAGATCAGACAGCTCTCACTTGATCTACCGCTACCAGTACCTTAGTACAAAAATATTGTAAATTTGTAAGGCAGAAATGCCCCTTCGTGAAAAGGTGCTGAGATTTGTTGATTATATCAAAATTTTCGAGGTGGCTTCGAATTTTAACCCCGGTTATTGATTTCATTAACTTTTGTACAATTGGAGTTAGGATGAGTGGTCTAAGTTTAAGGCTAAAGCGACCTTTCTCCTGATTTATAAATAGATATCACATTTGCTATTGTCCACTATTCTGGTACGATACCCGTTTATAGTAATTTGTTGAAGAGACAAGCTAATAGTTTGCTAAGTTCCTCCTTACATTCTTTTATAACAGACCACGGAACCCGTTTCATGGTTTGTGTGCAATCGTGTTATTACGATTCTTTAATAACTCTTGATAAGTTTGTCAGAGCCTAGTGACCTGTTTGGTTTTAATTTAACCTGTCTGCTTGAGGACCTTGTCAATAGTGACTTGCTTAATCTTGTCTTGACTTTTATTTCAACACTGTCTTTCTGTTTTCTTGCCTGAATATTGTGACTCTCTCTCTCTCCCCTCCCTCTCCTTCCCTCTGTCTCTCTCTCTGTCTGTCTGTCTGTCTGTCTCTCTCTCTCTCTTTCTCTCTCTCTCTCCATAACCTTATCCTACGTCTACTTCAGAGCTCATTTTCTCTGCAGCATCTCAGTAACGTTATTTGTTAAAGCTCATCTCCTTTTGTAAACACACTGACACACACTGTGTGTGATTTTTTTGATTGTATGACTGAATGTATAACTTCAGCAAAGAGCATGTATGAATGTCTGAAAGCAAGAGTAACCGGGGGAGTTTGTATGAATGTTTCGTTGCATGATATGTATGGTTATTCAGTATATCTTTATGAGTGAGTGAGTTACTGTTTGATCATAAATATATAGTAAACTGGTAGGTGGATTAGGGGAGGGAAGGGTGTGATGGTTTGTGTTGTCTTGCAGTGTTTAAGTCCCCCGTCAGTTGTCGGGAGACGGGGACCACTTTGTATTTCCTGCTACCTGTCTCTGTTTCCTTAGGTATTCCTTGGAGTATCTTCCATATCTTATCATGTTTCCCCCTGACTCTACTTCCCTAATCTTACGAAGAACGGTTATTTTTTGTCTCCTTGAGTCTTTGTTCCTATCCCTGGGTCTAATCTTGTAGCGTATCTCTAGACTATTTCTGTGGTGTTGAGCACGATGTCAGGTATGACAGATCATGCGTAATTCCCGAAGGACTCAGTTTGTCTACGTAGGCTCTTTGACGCTAGTGATGGACTTTCGATCCAAGGAATTGGATCTGAACTTCTATTCTCCCCTGACGCTGCATTTTTTTCTATGTACACTCGCAGATATTCCTCACAGGTGATTTGTTGGTTTGTTATATTTATCACTTAGATCATTATCCTTGTCTGAGGTTCTAACCTTCGTCTCTCTAGTCTACGTTTCGTATCCGGCCTTTGATCTTGAAACAAGGAATTCTTGAAAATTTGTCCAACCTTTGGACGAAGACCTACTGAGACTAGTGGATGTTCCACCATGACCCCGCCGTCCTCCTGCTTTGCCTCACCTGTCTACAGTATCTAAGCCACATCTACGGCCCTATGCTGTACTTTCTACAAGATTGATGGACTGAACACACAGACTCCAGGCTGAGGGACTGTTTACCTCAAACTCCTCCTCTCCTTACACCCTTCTGATTTGTATTGGACCGATGAAGCCACTGTGTGGCGAAACGTTTCTTCAATGAAGATTCCCATATGTTGCATAAGTGTTTCAATCTTCAACTTGTCGGGTTTTTAAACCATTTATCACACACACACACACACACACACACACACACACACACACACACACACACACACACACACACACACACACACACACATATATATATATATATATATATATATATATATATATATATATATGGTAGGATTGCTATTGTCTTATTTCTGTGTCATAAACATGCAAGATATCAGGTACGTTTTGCTACTTCTGCTTACATTTAGGTCACACTACACATACATGTACACGTTTATGCATACACACTCATCTGAGATTTCTTTGATTTTATCTTAATAGTTCTTGTTTTTATGGCTTTTCCTTTCATATCCATAGGGGAGTGGAATAAGAATCTTTCCTCCGTAAGCCATACGTGTTGTAAAAGTCAACTAAAATGCCGGGAACAATGGGCTAGTAACCTCTTTTCCTGTATAGTTTACTAAAAAGAAAAACCGTCACAGTGGGATGTTTGAATGTGCGTGGATGTTGTGCGAATGATAAGAAAGAGATGAGTGTGGATGTTATGAATGAGAAGAAGCTGGATGTCCTGGTTTTAAGTGAAACGAAGCTGAAGGGGGTGGGAGAGTTTCAGTGGGGAGAAATATGTGGGATTAAGTCAGGGGTTTCGAATAGAGCTAGAGCTAAAGGAGTAGCAATAATGTTAAAGGATAAGTTATGACAGGAAAAGAGGGAATATAAATGTATAAACTCGAGGATTATGTGGAGTAAAATAAGGACTGGATGTGAAAAGTTGATTATAGTAGTGTCAATGCACCTGGAGAAGAGAGAAGTGTAGGAGAGAGAGATCTTTGAAAATGTTGAGTGAGTGTGTGGGGAGTTTTGAACCAAGCGAGAGAGTACTTGTGGTTGGGGATCTCAATGCTAAAGTGGGTAAAAATGTTGTGGAGGGAGTAGTAGGTAAATTTGGGGTGCCAGGGGTAAATGAAAATGGGGAGCCTTTAACTGAGCTATGTGTAGAAAGAGGTTTCGTAATAAGTAATACATATTTTATGAAAAGGAGGATAAATAAGTATACAAGGTATGATACAGCACGCAATGAAAGTAGTTTGTTAGATTATGTATTGGTGGATAAAAGGTTGATGGGTAGGCTCCAGGATGTACATGTTTAAAGAGGGGCAACTGATACATCGGATCATTATTTAGTTGTAGCTGCAGTTAAAGTAAGAGGTAGATGGGACAAAAGGAAAATGGCAACATCAAGTAAGAGAGAGGAGAAAGTGCATAAACTAAGGGAGGAGGAAGTTAGGGTGAGATATAAGCAACTATTGGTAGAAAGGTGGGTTAGTGCAAATATGAGTAGTGGGGGGGGGGGATGAAGAGGGTTGGAATAGTTTAAAAATACAGTATTAGAATGTGGGGCAGAAGGATGTGGCTATAGGAGGGTGGGTGCAGGAGGAAAGAGGAGTGATTGGTGTGATAAGAGAAAAAGGTAGCTTATGAGATTTTTTTAAAAAACAGAAGTGTTATAAGAAGAGCACAGTATATGGAGAGTAAAAGAAAGGTGAAGAGAGTAGTGAGAGAGTGTAAACGGAGAGCAGATGATAGAGTGGGAGAGGCACTGTCAAGAAATTTTGATGAAAATAAGAAAAAAAATTGGAGTGAGTTAAACAAGTTAAGAAAGCCTAGGGAAAGTATGGATTTGTCAGTTAAAAACAGAGTAGGGGAGTTAGTAGATGGGGAGAGGGAGGTATTAGGTAGATGGCGAGAATATTTTGAGGAACTTTTAAATCTCGATGAAGAAATGGAGGCAGTAATTTCATGCACTGGATAGTGAGGTACAATATCTTTAAGGAGTGAAGAAGATCGGGATGTGAGTGTGGGGGAGGTGCATGAGGCATTATGCAAAATGAAAGGGGTAAAACAGCTGGAACTGACGGGATCATGAAAGAATTGTTAAAAGCAGGTTGGAGTGGTTGGTATTTTTGTTTAATAAATGTATGAAAGAGAGGAAGGTATCTAGGGATTGGCGGAGAGCATGTATAGTTCCTTTATATAAGGGGAAGGGGGACAAAAGAGATTGTAAAAATTATAGGGGAATAAGTTTACTGAGTATACCAGGAAAAGTGTACGATAGGGTTAGTATTGAGAGAATTAGAGGTAAGACAGAGAGTAGGATTGCAGATGAGCAAGGGGTATTGGAGTGGATAAGGGATGTGTAGATCAAGTGTTTACAATGAAGCATATATGTGAACAGTATTTAGATAAACGTAGGGAAGTTTTCATTCCAATTATGAATTTAGAAAAGGCATATGATAGTGCATAGGGAAGCAATGTGGCAGATGTTGCAAGTGTATTTGAATAGGTAGTAAGTTACTAAATGCTGTAAAGAGTTTTTATGAGGATAGTGAGGCTCAGGTTAGGGTGTGCAGAAGAGAGGGAGACTACTTCCCAGTAAAAGTAGGTCTTAGACAGGGATGTGTAATGTCACCATGGTTGTTTAATATATTTATAGATGGGGTTGTGAAAGAAGTAAATGCTAGGGTGTTGGGGAGAGGGGTGGGATTAAATTATGGGCAATCAAGTACAAAATGGGAGTTGACACAGTTACTTTTTGCTGATGATACTGTGCTTATGAGAGATTCTAAAGAAAAGTTGCAAAGTTTAGTGGACGAGTTTGGGAGGATGTGTAAAGGTAGAAATTTGAAAGTGAATACAGATAAGAGTAAGGTGATGAGGGTATCAAACGATTTAGATAAAGAAAAATTGGATATCACATTGGAGAGAGGGAGTGTGGACGAAGTGAATGTTTTCAAATACTTGGGAGTTGACGTGTCAGCGGATTGGTTTATGAAGGATGAGGTTAACCATAGAATTGATGAAGTAAAAAAGGTGAATGGTGCATTGAGATATATGTGGAGACAAAAAACGTTATCTATTGAGGCAAAGAAGGGAATGTATGAAAGTATAGTAGTACCAACACTCTTATATGGGTGTGAAGTTTGGGCTGTAAATGCTGCAGCGAGGAGGCAGTGGAGATATCCTGTCTAAGGGCAATGTGTGGTGTAAATATGCAGAGAATTCGGAGTGTGGAAATTAGGAGAAGGTGTGGAGTTAATAAAAGTATTAGTCAGAGGGCTGAAGAGGGGTTGTTGAGGTGGTTTGGTCATTTAGGGAGAATGGATCAAAGTAGAATGACATGGAGAGCGTATAAATCTGTAGGGAAAGGAAGGCGGGGTAGGGGCCGTCCTCGAAAAGGTTGGAGGGAGGGGGTTAAGGAGGTTTTGTGGGCGAGGGGCTTGGACTTCCAGCAAGTCTGTGTGAGCGTGTTAAATAAGAGTGAATTTAGACGAATGGTTTTTGGGACCTGACGAACTGTTGCAGTGTGAGCAGGGTAATATTTTGTGAAGGGATTCAGAGAAATCGGTTATTTTTATATAGCCAGACTTGAGTCCTGGAGGTGGGAAGTACAATGCCTGCACTCTAAGGAGGGGTTTCGGGATATTAGCAGTTTGGAGGGATATGTTGTGTATCTTTATATATGCTTTTAAACTGTTGTATCTGTGCACCTCTGCAAAGAGAATGATTATGTATGAGTGAGGTGAAAGTGTTGAATGATGAAAGTATTTTCTTTTTGGGGATTTTCTTTCTTTTTGGGTCACCCTGCCTCGGTGGGAGACGGCCGGGCTTGTTGACATATATATATATATATATATATATATATATATATATATATATTTATATATATATATATAAAACAGCTATTGGAGGATAGATGGGCTAATGAGAGCATAGGCAATGGGGTCGAAGAGGTATGGGGTAGGTTTTAAAAAATGTAGTGTTAGAGTTTTCAGCAGAAGTTTGTGGTTACAGGAAAGTGGGTGCAGGAGGGAAGAGGAGCGATTGGTGGAATGATGATGTAAAGAGAGTAGTAAGGGAGAAAAAAGTTAGCATATGAAAGTTTTTACAAAGTAGAAGTGATGCAAGGAGGGAAGAGTATATGGAGAAAAAGAGAGAGGTTAAGAGAGTGGTGAAGCAATGTAAAAAGAGAGCAAATGAGAGAGTGGGTGAGATGTTATCAACAAATTTTGTTGAAAATAAGAAAAAGTTTTGGAGTGAGATTAACAAGTTAAGAAAGCCTAGAGAACAAATGGATTTGTCAGTTAAAAATAGGAGAGGAGAGTTATTAAATGGAGAGTTAGAGGTATTGGAAGATGGAGGGATTATTTTGAGGAATTGTTAAATGTTGATGAAGATAGGGAAGCTGTGATTTCGTGTATAGGGCAAGGAGGAATAACATCTTGTTGGAGTGAGGAAGAGCCAGTTGTGAGTGTGGGGAAAGTTCGTGAGGCAGTAGGTAAAATGAAAGGGGGTAAGGCAGCCGGGATTGATGGGATAAAGATAGAAATGTTAAAAGCAGGTGGGGATATAGTTTTGGAGTGGTTGGTGCAATTATTTAATAAATGTATGGAAGAGGGTAAGGTACCTAGGGATTGGCAGAGAGCATGCATAGTTTCCTTTGTATAAAGGCAAAGGGGATAAAAGAGTGCAAAAATTATAGGGGGATAAGTCTGTTGAGTAAAACCTGGTAAAGTGTATGGTAAGTTATAATTGAAAGAATTAAGAGTAAGACGGAGAATAGGATAGCAGAAAGAACAAGGAGGCTTTAGGAAAGGTAGGGGATGTGTGGACCAGGTGTTTACAGTGAAACATATATGTGAACAGTATTTAGATAAGGCTAAAGAGGTCTTTGTGGCATTTATGGATTTGGAAAAGGCGTATGACAGGGTGGATAGGGGGGAATGTGGCAGATGTTGCAAGTGTATGGTGTAGGAGGTAGGTTACTGAAAGCAGTGAAGAGTTTTTACGAGGATAGTGAGGCTCAAGTTAGAGTATGTAGGAAAGAGGGAAATTTTTTCCCAGTAAAAGTAGGCCTTAGACAAGGATGTGTGATGTCACCGTGGTTGTTTAATATATTTATAGATGTGGTTGTAAGAGAAGTAAATGCGAGGGTCTTGGCAAGAGGCGTGGAGTTAAAAGATAAAGAATCACACACAAAGTGGGAGTTGTCACAGCTGCTCTTTGCTGATGACACTGTGCTCTTGGGAGATTCTGAAGAGAAGTTGCAGAGATTGGTGGATGAATTTGGTAGGGTGTGCAAAAGAAGAAAATTAAAGGTGAATACAGGAAAGAGTAAGGTTATGAGGATAAAAAGATTAGGTGATGAAAGATTGGATATCAGATTGGAGGGAGAGAGTATGGAGGAGGTGAATGTATTCAGATATTTGGGAGTGGACGTGTCAGCGGATGGGTCTATGAAAGATGAGGTGAATCATAGAATTGATGAGGGAAAAAGAGTGGAGTGGTGCACTTAGGAGTCTATGGAGACAAAGAACTTTGTCCTTGGAGGCAAAGAGGGGAATGTATGAGAGTATAGTTTTACCAACGCTCTTATATGGGTGTGAAGCGTGGGTGATGAATGTTGCAGCGAGGAGAAGGCTGGAGGCAGTGGAGATGTCATGTCTGAGGGCAATGTGTGGTGTGAATATAATGCAGAGAATTCGTAGTTTGGAAGTTAGGAGGAGGTGCGGGATTACCAAAACTGTTGTCCAGAGGGCTGAGGAAGGGTTGTTGAGGTGGTTCGGACATGTAGAGAGAATGGAGCGAAACAGAATGACTTCAAGAGTGTATCAGTCTGTAGTGGAAGGAAGGCGGGGTAGGGGTCGGCCTAGGAAAGGTTGAAGGGAGGGGGTAAAGGAGGTTTTGTGTGCGAGGGGCTTGGACTTCCAGGAGGCATGCATGAGCGTGTTTGATAGGAGTGAACGGAGACAAATGGTTTTTAATACTTGACGTGCTGTTGGAGTGTGAGCAAAGTAACATTTATGAAGGGATTCAGGGAAACCGGCAGGCCGGACTTGAGTCCTGGAGATGGGAAGTACAGTGCCTGCACTCTGAAGGAGGGGTGTTAATGTTGCAGTTTAAAAACTGTAGTGTAAAGCACCCTTCTGGCAAGACAGTGATGTAGTGAATGATGGTGAAAGTTTTTCTTTTTCGGGCCACCCTGCCTTGGTGGGAATCGGCCAGTGTGATAATAAAATTAATAAAATAAATATATATATATATATATATATATATATATATATATATATATATATATATATATATATATATATATATATATATATATAATGCCTACGCGGCGTGTAGGCATGACTACGTATTACGTGTACAGCAATACATGTGCGCTTATGACTGTATGATATATGGCTTCGCGGATGGTGAACAAAAACTTTTTTTCAGCACTTTAGTTGCCTCATTAAAATTTTTATATATATCTGCAAGTTGAAAACTTTCACACAAAGGCTGACTTTTTTGTTACGAGAATGTTGTTAACAAGAGAGAGAGAGAGAGAGAGAGAGAGAGAGAGAGAGAGAGAGAGACAGACAGACGGAGACGGAGAGAGAGGGACGACTGGGCTCCAGAATATTTTGCAAGAATTGTTGGCTACACCTCATGAATGAGACGAGACAGGCCATGGAAAGGAAGGGGGGTGTTGCTGTGTGCTTCTCTGAAAGTGTACATGTCCAGCACATTGATGTTGCCATCCCTACTCATTTTGAAATGATGTTCTTCAAGCTACGCATGAACACTAGTAACTCTGTACTAGTATGCGCAATGTACAGACCTCAGTGGCAACATGCAGACCCCATCAACTTCCTAACGGAAAATGTGGACTCCCTTCTCCTACAACACAACTGTCAATATAATTGTTGGTGACCTCAACCAATATCTTATAGAGAGGGACTTTGATGACCTTCTTGCAGTATTTGACATGAAAAACTTTCTTGATTTCCCTAATCACATCTTTGGCTCCTCCCTTGACCCAGTAGTGAGTGATTTGGCAGAAGGTATAGTCACTTGTCAAACCCTCGGCTACGTTGGATCATCTGACCACAAGGTTGTTATAACGACACTATGATCCCAACAGAACAAGTTGAGGAGCCCACACGCACAACCTGGCTATGGAAAAGAGGTAATTGGCCAGTCCTTTGTTCTGAGCTCGCCACCACTGATTGAAATGCTCTTCTCCAAGGGGATGTTGACAACCAAGTGAATGCCTTCACTGGACACATCCTTAATCTACAACAACAACACATCCCTCACCGACAGTATGTGACGAAGCCTACAGATCAGCCTTGGTTCGGCTTTCGTTGTAGAGAGGCTGCTACTGCTAAGCACAAGGCTTGGCGAAGGTATACGAGACATCCTATCACCTATAACAAGAACTTGTTATCTGGACCATCTCTAAATGGGAGGTGGATACGAAAAGAAAGCTAGCATCAGGTAGAATAGACTCCAAAACCCGTTGGTTCTTGGTCAAGGATAGACAAGGCTATCTGACTGATGAACTTATTCCACCTCTAAATCGACAGGATGGGACCACCTCTACTAGTAGTCAAGAGAAAGCGGACCTCTTGCCGGACACTTTGCTACCAAAATGCAAGTTCCTGATCCAGCAAGGGACCCTCCTTGGCTAGCTGCAAGAGCTGTGTCAAAACTGTCTGTGGTGACAAGGCAGGAGGAGATGCATCTTCTTCAATCGCTTGACCAAGAAAAGAGTGTGGGCCCAGACAAATTGAGCCCAAGATTACTGAGAAGATGTGCAGACCAACTAGCAGCACCTCTAATTCGCATCTTTCAGCACTGCCTAGTACAGCGTAAATGGCCTCCTATGTGAAAAGAGGCAAATGTAGCCCTTGTTCACAAAAAGAAGAGCAGAGCAGAAGTCAGCAGCTACAGACCGGTGTCACTCCTGTAAATCACTGTCAAGATCCTGAGACAATAATCTCAAGACAAATGGCAGTTTCTTGACTACCATTCACTACTTTGTGACCGTCAATATTGCTTCAGGAAAGGTTACTCTGCTGCTGATCTGATCTGTTGTTAAACCTCTCCACTAAAAATGCACCCGTCACTGGATGAATCCAAAATCAGCTGTGTGGTAGCACTGGACATTGCTGGTGCTTTCGACCGAATGTAGCACCAAGGCCTCTTGGCAAAACTACAAGCACTATAAATTGCCGGCTCTACACTGTCTCCTCAGTGATTACCTTCATGGTAGATTTCTAAGGGTGGTTCTGAGTGGAACAGAATCAGCAAAACATCCTACTGGGGCAAGTGTTCCACAGGGAATTGCGCTTGGGTCATTGTTATGGAATGTCTACTTCAATGACCTCCTTCATCTCATCCCAGAATTCCGTGCATATGCAGGCAACTGTAATCTGACATTTACTTATCCAAGAGAAGAAATGCTAGCTGCTCTAAGCTACATCAATCACCAGCTAAGAGCTACATGTTTATCAGCTTGGGGAAACCGATGGCAGGTAACATTTGCACTTTAGAAAACAGAAATGATGATGGTCTTTAGGCACGTTGATGGTAATGCCAGAGCAGTAGTAAGTATGAATGGGAGTGTGTTGGTGCCCAGGGGTGAAATTTGACTTCAAACTGACCATGAAGAACCACGTTGTAAATCTTGCAAACTAGGCAGCCAGGAAGCTTACAGCACTTCGCCGTATCTCGCATTTGCTCGACAATAGGGAATGCAAGATTCTGTATGAGGCATAAGTACGCTCACACCTTGAGTATGCTCCACTTTCTTGGTTTGCCTGCCCCCCCCCCCATCTCATCTGCGACTGCTTGACAGAGTAGAGAACAGAGCAAGACGTCTCATCTCTCGCCTGGACCCATTCTGGATAGATCTGTCATTTCAGCAGAGACTTGAACATAGGAGGGATGTGGTCGGTCTGTTATGTACAAGGCCAATATTGTCAAAGTACCACACTTGGCTCCACTTCGAGGGCAGCGTGAAGCAAGCTTCTATGCCACAAAACGGGCAGAAAGCAACTTCACTCTGGCTGTACCCTTCTTCAGAACATTTCATCTGAGATCATTTATCCCCAGGATAACTCGAGTATGGAACACATCCGTACAGCATTATGATATCAACGAGATAAAGTCAGTTGATCAAATGAAAATGCTGGCCCACAGATGGCTCCAACTTCATCCTATTATCTACTTGTTTGTTTCATAACAAAAACGCTTTCAAATGAGCTGATGTAAGTAACAGCTCTTAGCTTGTCAATAAAGTTAGGGACCCTTAACCTAAAGTTGTCAAACCCTGGGTGAAAGAGAGAGAGAGAGAGAGAGAGAGAGAGAGAGAGAGAGAGAGAGAGAGAGAGAGAGAGAGAGAGAGAGAGAGAGAGAGAGAAGGGGACGGAGGTTAACTTAGATGCAGTCTAGAGGTTACAATTGTACTAATAATTTGGAAAGATAGTATTGTTGTAAGCACTAAGATAGTAGTGTTGGACGCACTACGATGGTAGTGTTGCAAGCACTAAGATAGTAGTGTTGGACGCACTAATGTTTAGTGCTTGAAGTAGCATTGTTGAGTACATTAAGAAGTATTGTTGACCACAGCAAAAAGTATTGTTGACTGTATCAAGAAATAGTTTAATGCTTAAGAAGTACTGTTGAATACTACATTAAGATGGTATTATTGGAAACATCAAGACGTGACTGCTACAATCAGTGGCACTGAACCAACCAGTAAGACACACTGCAACCAACAGTAGAGATACAGGCTGACCTACTTGCATCAGATTCACCCGCAGGCTGCAGGCCGGGGGTGTAGGAAGCCATCTTCGGTGGCTGGCAGCCAAAACGATATACGATAGCTGGGTGGTTATCGTATCGCCCTGATAATCTAAACGCACCCTCTTCCAGCCTCTTGGAAAACTCCAGTGTCAGCTGATATTTCTACTGCAGCTAGTTTACGGAGTAGAAAAATTCTACCGGCATGTAGAAACATTATTAGAAGTTAAAATTCTGGTTAGTGGAACAGTATAATTTGTGATGAATGGTTTGAAAAACCGACAAGTTGAAGATTGAGACACTTATGCAACTGTCACAACTGTCTGACACTGCAGCATCATGGGATCTTGTTACAAAGAATTCTTCAACACTTGTCCAACCTTTGGACGAAGACCTACTTCGACTAGTGGATGGTACCACTATGACCTCACCTCCTCCTGCTTCGCCTCACCTCACTACAGTATATAAGCCACGTCTACGGCCCTATGCTGTACATTCTACAAGACTGATGGACTGAACACATCGACTCCAGGCTGAGGGACTGATTACCTCAAACTCCTCCTCTCCTTACGCCTTTCTACTTTGTATCGGACTGATGAAGCCACCGTGTGGCGAAACGTTTCCTGAATAAAGATTTCCATATGTTGCATAAGTGTCTCAGTATAATTTGTGTTCCGCTGTTTCGGCATACCAGAGCAAATCTAGGAAATACTCTTCCAGTTCTGTCACTTAAAGCTGGGAACTCTTCGGTTAGAGACCTACTGGCACTTTTTCAGAGGTATCAGCTAAACAGAAGGAAGTTCCTCTTCTACAATTGCTAGAGACCGCTATGTGCACTATGTGGACAGGAGAAAGAATCATTGTACACAAGAAAGGCAATATGGACAGAAGAAAGCTATCTGAGTAAAGGACTGACAGAAATAGTCCAAGTTTTCATTGTGAAAACGTCTCATTGTGAAAAACGTCTCTCTCTGGGTATTTCTTTATCAGTCCCCATGTGAGAGACGACCGAGGGACCGAGTGATTTAGTACAGACTCTTGTCTGTGCTAAATCACTCTTTATTATTGGTAAACCAGACGTTGATCCAAGCATGATACATTGATCCAGGCATAATGTTGTCTCCAATATGCTCCTTTCAGATTTTGTCTAGAAAGTTTTTTCCGAAGCCGTGCTTAATCTAAGGCATCGAGATCTAGGTATATTATGTATACGAAGAAACTTTTTCTCCAGATAATATTCATGTAATTTAAACTTACAGTAAATTTGTTACACAGGATTTTTTGGCAAAATCTATATAAACATCAGCATTAAGTTACTTAACAAAATTAGTATAACTGGCAGTTGGTTTAGTTAAAATCGAAGTTAGGCAAATGAAACAATAGTGAAGGAATAGGTCATAATGACTCCTTGAGTATTGGAATTGTATGTTACCTGTGGTTGGTTTCGAGGGGGCCACCGCCCCCGCGGCTTGATCCCAGACCAGGTTTTCCTGTTGCTGACTTGATAGTCTTGGCTGTTCCTGTTAGCCACACAGATCAATGTATTGTACTAGGTTCTCTCATCACGAAGTGATAAGGGAAAATTGCAAAGTTCTCTCTTGAAGACACTTTGGTAATTTATCGTACGTATGAGGAGATGGTGATGAAGAGTTTTGGTTCTTTTACACTTACTGAGTTCTCTTTTAGGTACTCATTGCATTCGTGCTTTTCGTTGGAGGTATCTGGCACTGTTTGTTAACCCTATTGGTATAAAGTGGAATGATTTCGGTATGCAGGCTTCAAACTACTCCCTCCAAAATTTTCCAGGTATAGATTATGATGTATCTTTCTTGCCTACCTTCCAGGCAGTGGAGTTTCTGTACGTTCTCAAGCTCCGCAGTTTCGCATGTTTTGATGAGACATTGTATACAACATTAGTCTAGCTTGAAGAGAACAAGAGAGTAGTGTTGCAACATTGGCTTATCTTATCTTTTTTTTAAGTTCTGGTAAGCCTATCGTTTTCCTTGCGGCTCTGATAATAACATTGTTATGGTCCTTGAATGATAGATCGTTTGATATTTTCACTCGCAAATCTCCCATTAAACTTCCACCTTATTTATTCCAGTTTGTATTGTACTCCATTTCAGTCTATACTTCCTCAAGTTTCCCGTAGCGGAACAGCTGAGATTTGTCCTTATTACACATCATATTGTTGCCAGTGGCCCACTGGAAGACTTTACTTACATCAGCTTGGAGGTTTGCTGAGTTCTCTATAGATGCCTCTCTCTCATAATTTCTTGCAAAGATGCTGTTCGTGTTCATGTCTATGTATGATATGAGAGTGATGTGAGTACTGTGTTAAGAGGAACAAACTTTTCACTCTTGCAGCCCCTAATTTCACTCTGTTTATTATTACTCTTTGCATTTTGTGTTAGGTAGCTGAATATATATCTGATGTTTATTCCTTTTTGCACGTATTTTGTGTACTGTTACACAAAAGTTGCACTTGTCGAAGTCAGCGTACACACTGCATCTGCATTTTACTTGTCTTCCATTATGCTGAAGACAATGTTGTAATGCTCCAGCAGTTGCCTAAGGCAGGAGCTATTCGACATAAACCAGTGCTTTCTTAGTTCGTGTATTTATTGAGATTCCACATGATCGGTAATCTTGCTTCTTAAAAATCTTCTCAAAGAGCTTAATATTTGACGCTAGCATTGCTTATAGATTTTTGCAGTTGCTTTAATGCCACCTTCATTGAATGGGGCAACGTATCGTTCCTAATAAGCTGAACTTGCCGACTAGGTCTAACTCCCTTAAAAACTGAACGTTTCCCAAAAATTCTTTTACAGATCGGTAGATATATTTTTTCAATGACAACAATATAAAGATTATATTTTTGTAGCAAAACTAACCTTGAAACCTCACCTAACCTAACTTAAACTATCGTTATATTTTGTAGCTAAATTTTGTTTTGTATAGCATAGTTCAGTTTAAATATATTATTACCTTAAATCAATGATTTTATATATATATATATATATATATATATATATATATATTTATATATATATATATATATATATATGTGTGTGTGTGTGTGTGTGTGTGTGTGTGTGTGCAAAACAACCACTGTGAAAGAATAATGAAATTCCGTTCGTGACTACTCACATTATCAAGGAACAATAAAAGTAATGCATCGAAGGAAGGCATATAAAGGGTCTAGCCCACACCTCACTATCACATCCCACAACAAAGCAACACCTGATGCGCGACTCATAAGAGAACACTGCAGCAGACCCGCTGGCCCAACTAGACAGGTCCTTCATGCAGCCCACAAACTATTCTACCCAAGAATTAAGATTTGTTTGTCCAATGTATTATTAAATTTTTCCCTAATTCTATTAATTATAATTAGATCTAATTTCTATAAACCAAAGGAAATATTCATATTATTGTCAAAACCGCTTTTAATGAAACAAGATTCAATTATATTCCTGTCGACCATGGACTTGCTTGATACAACTTTCTCAACTTTTTGAAAATCAATTTGATGGTTAAAATCTCTCGTATGAATAAATAGAGCATTGGAATCTTGTCCAATTCTAATGCTATATTTATGTTGTTTTAATCTTAGTTCGAGACTTTTACCAGTTTGACCGTAATAAACTTTATCACAAATTTTACAAGGAATCTTAGACGCATCCGTCAGCATTTTGGGGGGGGCGGGAATTCTTTATCAAAAGTTTTTTTTACTGTATCAAGATTTTTAAATACAACTTTGATATTAAAAGTCTTAAGAAGAGAAGGTATATAAACCAAGTTTTTATGGTTTCAAATTACTGCTAACCAGAACTCCTAAATTTTTATCGCAATCCGTATTATTAAGATCTACATTTAGTTTGTGTGTCATGGTTATTGTCCTGTCCAACATTTAGCATTTGCATTTGTCTATATTAAACTCCATCTGCTACTTCTCCAACCACTGCATCAGTCTGTTCAAATCTTCCTGGAGTGCTCTAATGTCCTCGTCAGAGTGAATTAGACAGCCTATTTTGGTGTCATCGGCAAACTTGCTTATGTCGCTATTTATTCTCTCATTTGTGTCGTTTATGTAGATTGCAAACAACAAGGGGCCCAACACTGACCCCTGTGGAATGCCGCTCGTGACGCTTCCCCACTCTGATTCTTCCCCATTTATGCAAACTCTCTTTTGCCTATTTGTCAACCATTCCTCTGTCCAGGAAAAAATTTCTCCTCCTATTCCATGTGCCTTAATTTTCTTCAATAGTCTCTGATGTGGGACTCTATCAAAAGCATTACTGAAGTCCATTTACACAGTATCAAACTCATTACCATGATCCACCTCCTCAAATACCTTAGTGAAAAAAGCTAACAAATTCGTAAGGTGTGAAGGAAAAGTTCAATAGATAGGAGTAGCGAGGGAGTTTATAGTAACAATAGTTTCATTGCCGGCTACTTGTTAAGGTAGGGTAAGTCAAGCTCCCACTATTCCCGCCTTTTTTCCCCCACCCCGAAAGTGATAGTTTGACTGCCGGCTGCTTGTTAAGGTAGGGTCAGTCTAGCTCCTGCTATCCCTTCCCCTCCTTCTTCCCCCCCCCTCGAAAGGTGACGTGTAATCACTAGACTCACAGCTCCCAGCACTACTGTACATGCCTGCCTTATATTCTAGTGGATTTATTGGTTGAAAGCTTCACTTTTGACCAATAATAAACTTAGTTCTTTCAGTCTTGCTCTAAGTTGACTGTTGTAATAATCACCACATCTTTTAGGTATTGTACTTATCATGGAGAGTGATTTCTTAAGCAGTGGGTAACCTGTCTATCTTTCCAGCTTGAATGACACAGGGTCACCTGCCAATCAACGAGTAGAACTGATGGAGATGGACTAACGTCCTGAGACTTCCCCTTTTTGGATTTAATTACCTGTGCACCTGTATGAAATTGCAGGACGTAACCCCTCATCATTGCAGTGGTAAAGAATCTGCTTTCCTGTCATCGGGATATAATGTTCACGGCTATACTGTGAAGAACGAACCGGTGGGTTGTAACCAACACCTGTGACCCCCCCCCCCATCATCAGCAACGGCTACGATTTCAACAACACACAGTGTCACCAACACCAGACACCCAAGTTTTAAATTAGCATTGAATTCAGTTATTTATATTTTTCATTTTTCATTTTCTTTAATGTAGGATTAATATTTCATATTTAAGTGTTTTATATTTTATATTTTCTATATAATAAAGTGTTTGTCTGTTATTATTTCTTTTTCTATTCATTAATTTTCCTGAGGAGGAGCCAGCCTTGGTAATACTGTCTGAAGTTATTACAGGGCTGAGTAAGCCTTCACAAAGGCAAGAATGCCCTTTTGTAAAGCCATGCTGAGATTCGTTGATTTGCTTTTCGTTGATTTGCTTTTCAAGATGGCTACGAATTGCCTCAGCAATTATTGATTCTATAAATTTTCCCACTATGGAGGTTAGGCTTATTGGTCTATAGTTTGAAGCTAAGGACCTGTCACCTGCTTTGAAAATAGGTATCACATTTGCCATTTTCGACTTACCTGGCACCATGCCAGTTTGTAGTGATATGTTGAAAAGATTAGCCAAAGGTTTGCTAAGCTCCTCTTTACATTCCTTTAAAACCCTTGAATACAGTTCATCAGGGCCTGGGGATTTGTTAGGTTTTAATTTATCTATTTGTCTAAGGACCATGTCACTTGTGACCCTAATCATACATAGTTTACTGTCGTCCTCTTCTACATAATTTATTATTTCATGAATATTGCTAGTATCTTCCTGTGTAAAAACTGAGAGGAAGTATGTGTTAAAAATTCTACACATTTCCTTATCACTTGCCCGTGAGCTGACCCGAGTAACTTTTGAGTGGGCCTATCTTGTCCCTAATCTTACTTTTGTAGACCTGAAAGAATCTTTTTGGGTTAGTTTTCGATTCTCTTGCAACTTTAACCTCATAATCTCTTTTTGACTGGTCCGAACCCTGGACTGGTTTCAAACGGTTTCGTTGTGCACTACCTAGCAGGTTATTAATAGAATATTCAAGAGGTTGCTAGTAGAATTGCAGTAAATCAACCATTCAATTCATTATGAAGCTGTGTGTAGTCTGTGGTCAGTCAAACAAACGGGCTTCCACATGCATAAATTGTCATTTTTGTGGAAATTGGTGTCACGCCCCTTGTGCAGATATCCAAGAACTAGCTACAAGCAGTATTAAAACAGGGAAGTGTTTTTGGGTATGCCCAAATGAGATAAATCTGTGGACTAAAGTCACAAGGGTATTAAAAGAGGTCAACATCAAAGCTGCTTTCATAGAAAACCTGGAAGCTTTCTACAACAGATGGGAACATAAAAAGTTTGGGCTGAATGGTACTGCCCTTGATACTGGCCATGTAGTCAGAAACTGTAAGGCTGGAGATGATGTCCTGGTAGTCAGTAAATGGGGGGCTGATAGTGCTGTCCTGGGAGACAGTAATGGTGAAGCTGGAGGTGCTGTCCTGGGAGACAGTAATGGTGAAGCTGGAGGTGCTGTCCTGGGAGACAGTAATGGTGAAGCTGGAGATGCTGTCCTGGGAGACAGTAATGGGGAAGCTGGAGATGCTGTCCTGGGAGACAGTAATGGTGAAGCTGGAGATTTTGTCCAGGTAGTCGGGAATTATACGCAGGAAGGAATACATATAAATGACCTCATAGGGACAGGAGCCATAGTAGGGAAACAAGTGTAGTCAAAGATAAGAAAAACCAATATTGCAAACTAGAAATACCGCAGGAAATAGCAAACAAGAGGACTCCACTAGCAATAGTGAGGATATACTACCGAAAACAATTGGTGGGAGCTCCATTGTTGGTGCTAGGGAGGATAGAAGTAAGACAGGGAAACATGCACCAACAGGGAATACAGTCACAGAAACCCAAGGCAAACGGAAACCAAGCCTGTGCACATACTATGCACTCGGTATCTGCTGGCATGGGAAATCTGGAAAAACAGATGGGACGTGCAACTATGACCACCCTAGAAAATGCCATGCCCATATGACAACAGGAAAATGCAAACTCCCTTCCTGTAAGCTTTTTCACCCTGAAAATGTGTACCTCTTCAGTACAGGAAAGACTGTGCTAAAAACTTAAATTGCCAGGCATACCATCTAAAGGGGACAAAAAGATACAAAACATCCAGACCATGGGAAAACCTGGGTAGCCACAGTCACTCAAGAGGGAAGAGGTTTTTTAGTGCCAGGGAAGAAAAAAAACTGGCAGGAAATGGCAGAAATCGTACACCAAATCCAGTCATTCCTGGAGTGGAACCACCCCTCGATGGCCTCCACTCCAACCAACAGATACAGATACTAATGCCGGAAAAAAATCCCCCCCCAGTACCAACAATACCACCAGTCTGATAACATTCTTCTTTGCAAATATACAGGGTCTAAAGCCAGCAAAAAACAACAAAATACCTTTCATCCGTGGACTGCTTGCAGAGGCAAAGGCAATGTTCGCGGCTTTCACTGAGACCCACATAAAGGATCACTTGGACAACGAAATATGGATCCCAGGTTACAACCTATACAGATGTGACAGAGTGAACAGGCAAAAGGGAGGGGGGGGGGGGGGGGGTTGGCCTGTACATTGCAGAGTCACTTGTTTGCACAGAACTGCTAAATGCCTCAAATGATGTAGTGGAAGTTTTAGCAGTAAAGGTCGAGAACCAAAACCTAGTCATTGTGGTAGTCTACAAGCCTCCGGATGCAACATCCCAGCAATTCCAAGAACAGCTGTTAAAAATAGACCACTGTCTGGAAAACCTTCCAGCTCCTGCACCCAACATCTTGCTCCTGGGGGATTTCAACTTAAGGCACCTAAAATGGAGGAATATAGCAAATAATATTGTTGCAGTAATAACACCAGGTGGCAGCTCTGATGAAAACTCACTCACGCGAGCTTTTAAATCTCTGCACAAAATTCAATTTAAACCAGCAAATAATAGAGCCTACTAGACTGGAGAATACACTAGACCTCATCTTCACTAACAATGATAATCTGATAAGAAATGTCACCATATCAAAAACAATATACTCAGATCACAACATAATTGAGGTTCAGTCATGTATGCGCGGAGCCCCAGACCGACATAATGAGATTAGTCACGAGGGAGCATTCACCAAATTCAACTTCAATAACAAAAACATAAAGTGGGACCAAGTAAACCAAGTCCTAACCGATATAAGCTGGGAAGATATACTAAGCAACACAGACCCCAACTTATGCCTAGAACAGATTAACTCGGTGGCACTCGATGTATGCACAAGGCTTATTCCTCTAAGAAAAAGGAGTAGATGTAAAACAGAAAGAGACAGGCGCTCCCTTTACAGGCGACGGAAAAGAATAACAGAGCGGCTAAAAGAGGTCAATATATCTGAAATGCGTAGGGAGACACTGGTCAGAGAAATAGCAAGCATCGAACTTAAGCTAAAAAAATCCATTAGGAGTCAGGAATCGCGGGAAGAACTAAAAGCCAAATAAATGAAATCGAAAGAAACCCAAAGTATTTCTTCTCCTATGCCAAATCAAAATCGAGAACAACGTCCAGTATTGGGCCCCTACTTAAACAAGATGGGTCCTACACAGATGACAGCAAGGAAATGAGTGAGCTACTCAAGTCCCAATATGAATCAGTTTTAAGCAAGCCGCTAACCAGACTGAGAGTCGAAGATCAAAATGAATTTTTTATGAGAGAGCCACAAAATTTGATTAACACAAGCCTATCCGATGTTATCCTGACGCCAAATGACTTCGAACAGGCGATAAATGACATGCCCATGCACTCTGCCCCAGGGCCAGACTCATGGAACTCTGTGTTCATCAAGAACTGCAAGAAGCCCCTATCACGAGCCTTTTCCATCCTATGGAGAGGGAGCATGGACACGGGGGTCGTCCCACAGTTACTAAAAACAACAGACATAGCCCCACTCCACAAAGGGGGCAGTAAAGCAACAGCAAAGAACTACAGACCAATAGCTCTGTTCCACAAGGCACAGTACTCGCTCCCATCTTGTTCCTCATCCTCATATCCTACATAGACAAGGATGTCAGCCACAGCACCGTGTCTTCCTTTGCAGATGACACCCGAATCTGCATGACAGTGTCTTCCATTGCAGACACTGCAAAGCTCCAGGCGGACATCAACCAAATCTTTCAGTGGGCTGCAGAAAACAATATGAAGTTCAACGATGAGAAATTTCAATTACTCAGATATGGTAAACATGAGGAAATTAAATCTTCATCAGAGTACAAAACAAATTCTGGCCAAAAAATAGAGCGAAACACCAACGTCAAAGACCTGGGAGTGATCATGTCGGAGGATCTCACCTTCAAGGACCATAACATGTATCAATCGCATCTGCTAGAAAAATGACAGGATGGATAATGAGGACCTTCAAAACTAGGGAGGCCAAGCCCATGATGACACTCTCAGGTCACTTGTTCTATCTAGGCTGGAATATTGCTGCACACTAACAGCACCTTTCAAGGCAGGGGAAATTGCCGACCTAGAAAATGTACAGAGAACTTTCACGGCGCGCATAACGGAGATAAAACACCTCAATTATTGGGAGCGCTTGAGGTTCCTAAACCTGTATTCCCTGGAACGCAGGAGGGAGAGATACATGATTATATACACCTGGAAAATCCTAGAGGGACTAGTACCGAACTTGCACACGAAAATCACTACGAAAGCAAAAGACTTGGCAGACGATGCACCATCCCCCCAATGAAAAGCAGGGGTGTCACTAGCACGTAAGAGCCCCATACAAATAAGTGTCAGGGGCCCGAGCTGTTCAACTGCCTCCCAGCACACATAAGGGGGATTACCAACAGACCCCTGGCAGTCTTCAAGCTGGCACTGGACAAGCACCTAAAGTCAGTTCCGGATCAGCCGGGCTGTGGCTCGTACGTTGGTTTGCGTGCAGCCAGCAGCAACAGCCTGGTTGATCAGGCTCTGATCCACCAGGAGGCCTGGTCACAGCCGGGCCGCGGGGGCGTTGACCCCCGGAACTCTCTCCAGGTAAACTCCAGGTAATATATTGATTTCTTAATTGCCTTTCTCCTCTTTTGATTCGCCTATATATGCCTCTTTTTTGACCAATGAGATGTTTTAATCTATTGTTCATGCATTTGGGATCATTTTTGTTTGATCTGATTTATCTATTTGGAACATAAGTTGTCTGAGCACCTAGAATTTTGCTCTGGAAAACGTCATATCGGCAATCATCACCACCTACATGTCCCATAGTCAGGTCATTCCAGTTCAGCCCGCCCAGATAATTTTTCAGTCCAATGAAATCAGCCAAGCAGAAGTCTGGGACAGAGACTTCATTGCCACTATTAGGGTAATTCCATGATATATTAAAACTGAGTGATTTGTGATCACTTTCCCCAAGCTCATCATTAACCTCAAGGTTATTAATTAGTGATTCCCTGCTGGTAAGAGCCAAGTCAAGCAGGTTATTTCCTCTATTTGGGTTTCTGTCAAACAAACTGTCTTAAAAAACAATCCTGAATCGTATCAAGAAAGTCACTTGACTCTAAATTTCCTGTCAAATTGCTCCACTCAATTTGTCTAAAGTTGAAATCTCCAATTAGCACATTTTCGTATTTCGATGCCTTACGAATTTCGTCCCATAGAAGTTTACTGCAATCCCTATCAAGATTTGGGGCCCTGTAAATCACACACAAGATTAGTTTTTCTCGGCCCTCGAAAAGCTGTAACCAAACAGATTCAGTGGCTGACACTTCTAATTTTATATCCTGTCTAACACAACAATTTAAATAGTCTCTGACATACTTCGCTACTCCACCACCCTACCTGTTGACCCTATCAATGTGGAATAATTTATAGCCTTGTATGTGACATTCAGAAGGCATATCTATCAGATTGAGGCAGGTCTCTGTTATAGCAATAATATCTAAGTTTCCTGCACTTGCAATTAATCTTAGCTCATCTATCTTATTTCTTACACTCCTGCTATTAGTATAGTAAACCTTAAGGGAGCTAGTCTCTTGCTGCCCTCTGCTGTCTCCCATTGTTTGCTGACCTTATCCTTTTCTTTATAACTTCATGATGAATATCTTTTATACTTTTACTGTCTTCAACCCTAGTGTTGCAACCTGCTTGTTTCCCACACACACCCATACCTCTATCTACATTAGTTTAAAACCCTAGGCATATCGGAAAATGGTCCTCTTGATTGATTTTGAAAGTGCTACCACCCCTGCCCCTGAGAGATGTACCCCACCCCTTGCATACATATCATGTTTCACATAAAAGTTGTCCCAGTTGTCATTGAATGGGATTGCAAATTCCTTGGGGCAGTATCTGTCTAGCCACAATTTACACCAATTACCCAAGACATCCATTCATTGCCCACTCCCCTTCTAGGAAAGATGGTACATATGATTCCCCCCCTTTAGACTTAATTTCATCTATAGCTGACCTGTACTTATCTAGCAGCTCTTCCTCTTATCCTTCCCAATATCATTTCCACCAGCACTGAGACAGATAATGGGCTTGTTCCCATTACCCGACATATTATCCAACCTGTTGACTTGTCCCCAACACCAGCCCAGGGAAGCACACTCATCTTCTTAAACCTATTACAGAAAGCAGATCCATATTCTTCCCTGCGTGTCCCCAACCACAAGAAGTGCTTACCTCTATTAGCAGGGGAAGTAGTATCTTTACCTTCATGGCCACTGAAGTACACTCATCCTGAAGAACAGAGAAGCGATTTCCTACCTTCAAATCTTTCTCTCTTAACTTCCCTTATTATATGCCTTTTCTAAATCCATAAATGCAATGAAAACTTCCCTACCTTTATCTAAAGTCTGTTCACAGGTATGCTTCAATGTAAACACTTGATCTACACATCCCTTAACCACTCTAAAGCCTCCTTGCTCATCTGCAATCCTACTCTGTCTTACCTCTAAGTCTCTCAATACTAACCCTACCGTACACTTTTCCTGGTATACTCAGTAACTTATTCCTCTATAATTTTTACGGTCTCTTATGTCCTGCTTCCCTTTATATAAAGGAAATATACATGCTCTCCGTCAATCTCTATGTACCTTTCACTCTTTCATACATTTATTAAACAAAAAATACCAACCACTCCAACACTATATCCCCCTCTGCTTTTAACATTTCTGTCATGATCCCGTCAGTTCCAGCTTTTTTACCCCTTTCATTCTGCATAATGCCTCGTGCACCTCCCCAACACTCACATCCTGATCATCTTCACTCCTAAGAGATGATACATCCCCTTCGCCAGTGCATGAAATTACCGTCTCCCTTTCTTCATCGAAATTTAAAAGTTCCTCAAAATAATCCCGCCATCTACCCAATACCTCCAGCTCCCCATCTACTAACTCCCCTATTCGTTTTAAAAAAAAAATCCATTTTGTTCCCCAGGCTTCCTAAATTTTTTCCTATTCTCAGCAAAATTTCTTGACAGTGCCTCTCCCACTCTATCATCTGCTCTCCTTTTGCACTCTCTCACCACTCTCTTCACCTTTCTTTTACTCTTCATATACTTTGATCTTCTTTTAACACTTCTGCTTTGTTTAAAAAAAACCCCCTAAAAAGCTACCTTCTTCTCTTTTATCACACCCTTTACTTCTATTCCACCAATCACTCCTCTTTCCTCCTGCACCCACCCCCTATAACCCTAAGCTTCTGCCCAAAATTCTAATACTGCATTTTTAAAAAAATTCCAACCCCCTTCACCCCCACTACCTCTTCACCCCCCACTACTCATACACCAGCCCACCTTTCTGCCAAGAGTTGCTTATATCTCACCCGAACTTCCTTCTTCCTTAGTTTATACACTTTCACCTCCCTCTTGTTGCCATTTTCCTTTTGTCCCATCTACCTCTTACTCTAACTGTAGCTGCAACTAAATAATGATCAGATATATCAGTCGCCCCTCTATAAACATGTACATCCTGGAGCCTACCCATCAACCTTTTATCCACCAATACATAATCTAATAAACTACTTCATTACGTGCAGTATCATATCTTGTATACTTATCTCTTTTTCATAAAATATGCATTACTTCGAAACCTCTTTCTACATATAGTTCAATTGAAAGCTCCCCATTTCCACTTACCTCTGGCACCCCAAATTTACCTACTACTCCCTCCACAACATTTTTACCCACTTTAGCATTGAGATCCCCAACCACAAGTACTCTCACTGGATTCAAAACTCCCCACGCACTTACTCAACATTTCCTAAATATCTCTCCCCTGTACATTTCTCTCTTCTTCAGGTGCATAAACTCTTTTCACATCCAACCCTTATTTTACTCCACATAATGCTTGAATTTATACATTTATATTCCCTCTTTTCCTGCCATAACTTATCATTCTGCATCATTGCTACTCCTTCCTTAGCTCTAACTCTATTAGAAACCCCTGACCTAATCCCATTTATTCCTCTCCACTGAAACTCTCCCACCCCCTTCAGCTTTGTTTCACTTAAAACCAGGACATCCAGCTTCTTTTCATTCATAACATCCACAATCATCTCTTTCTTATCATTCACACAACATCCACGCACATTTAAACATTTCATTTTGACGGTTTTCTTCATTTTCTTTTAAGTAGGCTATACGGGAAAAAGGGTTACTAGCCCATTGTTACCGGCATTTTAGTTGACTTCTACAACACCCATGACTAACGGAGGAAAAATTCTTATTCCACTTCCACATGGATATGAAAGGAAAAGCAATAAGAACAAGAACTATTAAGAAAAAATCAAAGAAAACTCAGATGAGTGTGTGTACGTAAACGTGTACATGAATGTGTAGCGTGACCTAAGTGTAAGCAGAAGTAGCAAGATGTACCTGAAATCTTGTATGTTTATGAGACAGAAAAAAGACACCAGCAATCCTACCATCACGTAAAACAATTACAGGCTTCCGATTTACTCGGCAGGACGGTAGTACCTCCCGGGGTGGTTGCTGTCTACCAACCTACTACCATATATATATATATATATATATATATATATATATATATATATAATATATATATATATATATATATATTATATATATGTCGTGCCGAATATGTGAAACTGGTCAATTAGCAAGAACTCATTTAAAATTAAGTCCTTTCTGAAAATTTCTCTACACGTTTAAAGATATATTTTTTTCATTAATGTTTATGTAAAAATTATAATTTTGCACAAAAAGAATCTTAGAAAACTTACCTAACCTTATTATGAAAAGAATAATTTATTTATTCCTAACCAAACTAAAATATATTTAGATTTGTTTACAATAATTTAATACTAAACAAACACAGTGAAATATATTTTTTTCATTAGGTTAAGAATGATTTTTGCGAAATTATTGCATACACAAATTTTCACTTGTCCTATATGGCAAGATGAGCGTTGCTATTTAAGCCAAGATCGCAGTTCTGCCTATTCGGCACGACATATATATATATATATATATATATATATATATATATATATATATATATATATAATATAGGAGGTACCACCTCTAGAACTGTCATAGGGACGCTCATCCTCAGAGAAAAGAATAAACTTGCTTCAGGGATAACTCAAGGTTCTCCTTGAAGCTGTTTGAGATTTTCTCCTACCACCCCCTATATTTCAAGTATGTTTTTATTTAAAGACAAAAATACATTGGCCAAACATTCACAAAAATACAACAGAAAGTAAAACAACATAGGTAACTCAGAGCTACATCTCGAATACTTCGTCAGCTCCCCTGCGGTGGGCCGCGTGCCCAGAATGCTGCAGGCAATTTCCTCTCTGGATCGCAACACTGAGTCTCTGAAGAGGAAGCTGGTCGCCCTGTGGTCCTTGGTTTCTATGATGAGCTTTTCACCCAGCTCTTTGAGGAACTTTAGAGCACACTTGCCCCATGCTCCTAGGGTCTCCGACCCTATTGGAATGAAGTTATAGCAAGGGGGAAGGTCTTCATATTTTCGGATCTTCTGGGTCCCCCTGTGGCTGGCAGCTCCACCCCCTTCCACTACAGAGTATGGCAAGTAGGTGTCTGCCAATGTGGCAGCACAGGTGTAGTTCCAGGCAATCTGCTTTCCATCCTTCCAGGGTAGCATAGTGACTCCATCAGGACGCTTTTGACTTCCATCAGACCTCTGTACTTGGGGTTCCCGTTGAGCTGGGCAACGGGCTGTGGCGAGGCTTCTCTTTATTATGTCATTGATCTCCTCATGTCTGGCATACTTCCCTTCTGCTGTGTGGCACACGAGACCATGAAGTCCGAATTGATCAGCTATCGCCCTGCTGCAAATACACCTATGTTCGGTGAGAATGGGGGCGGCTAGGCGAAGAGCAACACCAATCCGAATGGCCTGTGGGTCGAGACGGGTGCCCAGGGAGGAATTGGGAACAGCTAACAGGAAATCTCCTGAGTGTGGTGCCTTCACTGCCAGGAGACGAGCTTTGTTCTTTCCTGAAGCATTGGAGAACATTGTGTTGGCGATTTTTTCCATGATCGATTTGTCCCAGTGGGAGTGTTTGTGCTGTTTGGGAGGAGCTGGTCTACTGGAGGAGTCTGTAAGGGTGTCCCACCGAATCGCTGCTTCAGTAGATATATATATATATATATATATATATATATATATATATATATATATATATATATATATATATATGTCGTGCCGAATAGGCAGAACTTGCGATCTTGGTTTAAATAGCAACGCTCGTCTTTCCACATAAGACAAGCGAAAATTTGTGTATGCAGTAATTTTGCCAAAATCATTCTGAACTTAACGAAAAAAAAAATATTTCACTGTTTGTTTAGTATTAAATTATTGTAAACAAATCTAAAATATATATAGTTAGGTTAGGCTAAAATAAATTGTTCTTGTTATAATAAGGTTAGGTAAGTTTTCTAAGATTCTTTTGGTGCAAAATTAAAAAGTTTTACATTAACATTAATGAAAAAATATATCTTTAAACGTATAAGAAAATTTTAGAAAGGAATTAATTTTAAATGAGTTCTTGCTAATTGACCAGTTTTACATATTCGGCACGACATATATATATATATATATATATATATATATAATATAATATAATATATATATATATATATATCTCACAGTTGCTCTTTGCTGATGATACGGTGCTTTTGGGAGATTCTGAAGAGAAGTTGCAGAGGTTGGTGGATGAATTTGATAGGGTATGTAAAAGAGGAAAATTAAAAGTGAATATAGGAAAGAGGTAGGTTATGAGGATAAGATTAGGTGACGAAAGACTGGATAAGAGATTGGACGGAGAGAGTATGGAGGAGGTGACTGTATTCAGATATTTAGGAGTGGACGTGTCAGCAGATGGGTCTATGAAGAATGAGGTGAATCACAGAATTGAGGGAAAAAGGGTGAGTGGTGCATTTAGGAGTCTGTGGAGACAAAGAACTTTGCCCATGGAAGCAAAAAGGGGAATGTATGAGAGTATGGTTGTACCAACACTCTTGTATGGATGTGAAGCATGGGTGATGAATGTTGCAACGAGGAGAAGGCTGGAGGCAGTGATGATGTCATGCCTGAGGGCAATGTGTGGTGTGAATTTAATACAGAGAATTCGTACTTAGGAAATTAGGAGAAGGTGTGAGATTACCAAAACTATTATCCAGAGGGCTGAGGAGGGGTTGAGGTGGTTCGGACTTGGAGAGTGTACAAATTTGTAGTGGAGGGAAGGCGGGGTAAGGGTCGGCCTAGGAAGGGTTGGAGGGAGGGGGTAAAGGAAGTTTTGTGTATGAGGGACTAGGACTTCCAGCAAGCATGCATGGGCGTATTTGATAGGAGTGAATGGAGACAAATGGTTTTTAATACTTGATGTGCTGTTGGAGTGTGAGCAAAGTAACATTTATGAAGGGATTGAGGGAAACTGGCAGGCCGGACTTGAGTCCTGGAG
>NC_069456.1:7082624-7090124 GCF_026875155.1 Cherax quadricarinatus
CACACACACAAAACACACCACAAAACACCACACCCCGCACACACCCAACACACACAAAAAAGACAACAAACACCACAAAACACAACCCCCCAAAACACCCCCCCAAAAACACACCACACACACACACCCCACACACCAACACACCACACACCCCAACCAAACACCCCCAAAACACACACAAAACCCACCACACACACACAACACACCCACAACCACATACACCCCCACACACACCATACAAACAAAAAGCTAGGAAGCGAGAAGGAGGATCAGTAGCGTCAGTGAAGAGGGGGGGGCCAGGAGTGAGTCTACCCTGAACCCCAATTAGGGGAGCAATTAGGTGAGTACACCAGAGGGACTATAACCCAAAGGGGAGGTGAAGAAGCTGCCCAAGCGAAATTGACACCTCAAAGGCGGGGGGACCCCCCAACATCTCTCCTGGGTCCTTAAAAAGGGAGCAGAGATTTGTTTTGGGGCCATTAACAAATACTTTAACACATCATTTGAAAAATGGGCAACTCCCTGAGGTATGGAAAAAGGCAAATGTAATCCCCCCAATTTTTTAAAAAGGGGGAAAAAACCTGAGGCACTAAAATACAGCCTTTATACAACGTGTATTAGCAAGGGCAGGAGAAAATCTAGGAGGGGAGTGGTGGGGAACTAGAAAGAAAAAAGTGTATAATTACAACCCCCGGGTTTCAGGGAAGGAAAAAAATTTCCTTTCCAAACCTACTAGAGTTTTATGACAAGGGGACAGAATAAAACACTTCTTTTTATATATTTATTCTTCCTCAAATCCGAGAGTGGAAAACAATCGTCGACAAATTCCACCATTTGTATTGATTTGTTCTTATAGTTTTTTAATGATTTTCGTAAAAACCCCCTTACGTCAAAAACATGTTGTACCTTTCCCTTAGTTCTAAGATATATGAATTTGTTTTTGTATAGAACAGCCCCGACCGCCGCCTTTCAGCCCATGTAAGTATGTTGTCGGGAAAAAACATACTAACATGGGCCGAGTGTCCATAGTTGCTGATCCCCGTTTCCGTATTTTATAGCATGCTTTTGTAAACCCTGTCTTTAGACACGGATCCCGTGGCCTTTGGCTTTGTGTGACGTTGGGGTAACGGGCAGTGACCCCCTGTCCTTCTCACTCGGCGGGATCCTTTTCAGGCGTGAAAAGGGGTAGGACCGGGCCCCTCTCTCTCTCGTTCTTACCTTTGTAACTTGCTCAGCTATCAAAAATTTGGGTCCAGTCCCGGACAATTATGTCCCCTGTAATCTTTTGACTACCACCACAGGATGGGGATGGGGTGCAAATAAAATATTAAAATAACTAAAAAAAAAAGACAAAAAGAGAGAGGGGTGGACATTGGGTTTTTTTTGGGCTGATGAAGGCCTTTGACACGTTCCCCACAAAAGGTTACTGCAAAAAATAGAGGACCAGGCAACAAAACAGGAAAGGCACTGCAATGGTCAAAGGGAAAATCTGACAGGGAAGGCAACAACGAGTCATGGTACGCGAGAGGGGTCAGAGTGGGCGCCTGGCAAGCGGGTTCCACAGGGTCAGCCCAGGACCTGTCGTTCTTTGGGATAAGTGAACGACATAACGGAAGGGGGGAAAAACCCGAAATGTCCGTTTGAGATGAGTGAATTTAAAGAGAAGAATAAAAGGGCAGGGTCAGGCAGGGGCTACAGAGAGACTGGACGGGTACAAGCTGGTCCCGCAACTGGCTCCTTGAATTTTTAAACCCCGCCAAATGCAAAGTCGAATTTTGGGGAAGGGAAAAAGACCCCAGACACAAGTAGTTTAGTGGCCCAAAAACTGCAAAACCTCCTCAAGGAAAAAAATCTGGGGGGGGGAGTTTAACCGAGCATATTCCTGAGGCCCATAAAAAGATAACGGCAGCATCGGGCGCCCGGCAAAAACCGGATAGCGTCCGATACCTCAGTAAGGTTTTTTTTTAAGACTCTTATCCCACTACGTCAGGCCCATATGGAGTATGCAGCACCAGTTTTTAATCCAACCTATAAGCACGTCAAGAAATTAAAAAAAAGTGCAAAAGGGTTTCAACAAGACTGCCCAGGCTACGGGGGGTTGTCCTATGAGAAAGGTTTTGGGGTCGGCCGACGACACTGGGGCCAGGGGGGTCAGGGGAGAATGATAACGACTATAAAAAGCGCGGAAAAAGCGAGGTGGAAAAAACGGATGCCAGAGATGGGGACACAGACCAAGAGGCCCAAATTTGGGAAATTTAAAACTCAATGAATCAAAGGGGTTTTTGGGAAATATTTTTTTCAGTCTAGAGTATCAAGCCGTGGAAAACCTAAAAGTGATGTGGTGGGGGCGGCCAACATAGTTTTAAGGGGGGTATGATAGAGGTATGGGGGAGGGAAGAGAGGACCCAGTGCAAACAGCGAAGAGGCGGGGCCAGGAGCGTGACTCGACCCCTGCAACCCCCAAATAGGTAGTACAAAAAAGAGTCACACACACACACAACACACACAAACAGTGTAAAACACAACACCACCACACAAACTGTGTAAAACACACACACACACACACCAAAACATGTGTAAAACACACACACACACACACAACAAAACACACACACACACACACACACACCCCACATAAGGAAACATTCAGGACCTGTAACCGTTCGTTTTGGCCCCAAATTTGGGGATGCGGCACCGTTTGGGGCCCAACTGCCCAAACCGTAAAGAAACTAGAGAAAGTGCAAAGGTTTGCAACAAGACTAGTCCCAGAGCTAAGAGGTATGTCCTACGAGGAGAGGTTAAGGGAAATCAACCTGACGACACTGGAGGACAGGAGAGATAGGGGGGGACATGATAACGACATACAAAATACTGAGAGGAATTGACAAGGTGGACAAAGACAAGATGTTCCAGAGATTGGACACAGTAACAAGGGGACACAGTTGGAAGTTGAAGACACAGATGAATCACAGGGATGTTAGGAAGTATTTCTTCAGCCACAGAGTAGTCAGTAAGTGGAATAGTTGGGAAAGCGATGTAGTGGAGGCAGGATCCATACATAGCTTTAAGCAGAGGTATGATAAAGCTCACGGCTCAGGGAGAGTGACCTAGTAGCGATCATTGAAGAGGCGGGGCCAGGAGCTCGGACTCGACCCCCGCAACCTCAACTAGGTGAGTACAACTAGGTGAGTATACCACACACACACCACACACACACACAAACGCACACAAACACACCACACACACAAAACACACAAACACACACCACACACACAAACACACAAACACCACACACACACACCACAAACACCACACACACACACACACACAGAAACACACCACACACACACACAAACACACCATACACACACACAAACACACCATACACACACATACACACACCACACACACACACACACACACATCACACACACAACCACACACACACACACACACACACACACACATATAAACACACACACACACACAAACGCACACAAACACACACAGGGCAGCTAGTTTTCTGTTCCGAGGGCTCATTGCGGCTGTTCAAAGGGGTAGTGCCTGCTGTATTTTGGGCACACGCCCCAGCTCTGAGGAGCTGGGGCGCGTGAGTCATGCCTTCCGTGCTCCGCGAATATAAGTGTTTTTGAGGGCTACCCAAGTGTTCTGCAAGGGTTGCTAAGTGTGTTAGGGTAGTGCACAATCCTAGAAGCGATTTACAATCTGCCTGAGCCACATAAGTGTGGGGAGAGCCACAATTTTGTAAGTGATCTAGAAAGTAAAACGTGGTGGCGCAGTCAGAGCAGGCAGGCTAGTGTGGGTGGTAAGGTGACGTTGTCACATGTCACCCAAGAAAGATAATAAAGTGAAACAATCGTGTGACCAGTGAGAGAAATACAGTGAATAGGGTACATTATTAACGAGAAGAAATTGAGGTGGATCTATGCCAGGACGTCACATCGAGCTGGACAATCTACAGGCTGCTATAGCTGCATTGCAAGTACTGTATTCACCTATGAGTGGTTGTTTGGGTGTGGGGTTCCAGGTTCCAATTAACTGCCAAGCTGATTGTGAATGGTCTCTCATAGCACGATAAAGAATAGGCACTCAGGTATTCAATAAGAAATAGCAATTGGTAATCCATTGAAAAAGGTGAGTAACTTCCCGTAAAACTAGGTGGGAGGAAAAGTTAAAAGGCAAAAATTGTAAGTAGGTGCGGGTTTAAGTCCCAGGAGGGGTGGGGGAAGGGGGGGCCAAAAAGGTTGGGTCACAAACGGACCACAGAGAACTCCACATTACACTCCAATGGGACAAGTCACCTTCTTTTCAGGGCACAAATAAAACCCCCAAAATAATTCCACACAATTTTTCACACACCCACACACGCACATGTGCACACACACATATCCGGGCTCACACATACACTCCCCCCCTTCCCACTGACATCTCACTCCTTTCCCTGATCCACCCCTCCCTCTTTCACCCTCCCCCCCCCCATCTCTCCCTCCTTCCCCTGATCCCTCTCTCACTCACCCACTTGCTTCTCCCTCCTTCCCACTCCCCATATTCCCCCCTAAATCTCCCTCCCCACTCCTCTCCCACATAGCCACAGTTCCTCCTCTACCTCCTCCCCCCCACACTCTGACATAACACTACTAACCTAACACACAGAATTACATAGGTTTCCCACTCTGAGGCAATCATGATAAAACAAAAATGGGTTGCCAGAGAGCAGGAAGAAAAACCAAGGGACAGGAGGAGGAAGCTGCAAAGGAAGATTGGGCAGCAGAGCTCATAAAAAGGGAACATGAATGGGAAAAGAAACTAGAAGAACTTAGCATGAGAATGGAAGAGAGGATATATATGGAAAGCAGGAAGTGGGAGGTGCAAGTCAAAGCAGCAGAGGCTAGGATACAGAGTTTAGAAGAGGAACTGAAAAATCTGAAACAGCCTAAAGAACTAAAGAACATTTTTGTGATTGACATCAGAGACTGCTACTTCAGACACAAATAAGGGGACTGTAGGGAAAGAAGGAGCAAAACTGTATGTAGAAGCTCTATCAGAGGAAACTGTAGTAAATGAAAGAGCTAAGCTATATGTGGAGGCCCTAACAGACCACAGCAGAGCCCAGGGAAAGCCGAGAAGGGAAAATGACAGGCCACTGAGCTCAAGTACATTAGCTAGTGAAACTGAAGAAAGGAGAGCTGCAATGGAGGAAATCAAATTGAATGAGGGGATACACAAGGATATGCAGTGGGAGAATGAAAGGGTGAGGTTAGTCTTTGTGTATGGGCTCCAGGAAGTTGAAGGGGAAACATATGAAGCAAGAAAACAAGGGGAAAGAAAAGCAATTGAAAGCATCATAAAAGCAATAGGAGAAGACGACATGAACCAGCTGGAAAATTTTCAGAGAATAGGGGGGGGTTGTAAAAAAAAGAACCCGGCCAATGAAAGTGACCTTCAAGGCAGAATCGACTCTGAACAGGATCCTGCAGGAGAAAGCACGATTAAAAGGGAAATTTTCCCGGGCATCCCGGAAGGTGAAACTCAACCGCAACAAAACACAAGAAAAAAGGGGTAAAACTGAGAGAAAGGGGGTACAAAGGCGAAAGGAGGAAAGAAAGGGAGGGAAAAGACAAGATCCCGACCCGGGAAGAGGATCAAATCCAGCCTCCCTAAACAACTTCCTATAGAAGCCCCCCCAAAAACCCCAGGCCCAACCCCCCCAGTGCAACCAAACACCAAAACCCAAAAAACACCCATGCCACACCATTGCCCCCACCCACTGCTTTAAACAAACCCCCCCCCAGCAACCCCCCCATATTTTCCTTTATCAGGTCTCCCACCCCCCCAAACCCCCAAATACCTCCCAAAACCACGCTTAGTAAAGATGGAAAAAAATAATTTATGAGGGGGTGGCATGAAAAAATTTGGGGGGAACACCCCCAGACTTTAATAGAAATCCCAGAAACAAAACCCCACCAGAATAATAACAGATTAAATTTTTTTCCCAAATTCTGGATATAAAATCCTCAGGAAAGACAGAGGGGGGGAGAGGGGGGGGGATTTGCCCCCTGCTCATTAAAAACCAGTGGGTTTTGGGGAAAAATGGAAGGAATGGATGGCAGGGGCGAAAGGGACTACTTAGTGGGAACAATCCAGCCCGGGGGGACATAAGGTGAAAATTGCAGTAATGTACAACCCCCACAGAATGCGGGGCCCAAAGAGAAGAAAACCGATAAAGAGCAACAAAAGGCAATGGCCCGCCACACAAACCCGAGGGGGGGAAAGGAAAAAAACACAGGGGGGGAGCAAAATTTTACTAGTTTTGGGTGATTTCAATCACAAGGAGATTGACGGGGAAAACCGGGACCCCAGGGGGGTTCCCGAAACATGGAGAGCCAAGATGTTTGGATTGGTACGGGAAAAAAACCTCATCATCAACATGTTAGAGACACTACCAGAGAGAGGGAAAAGGATGAACCACCAAACAAAAACCTTTTGTATTCACCCTTTATAGTTCGGACATCGGGATTTCCCTGATGAAAGGGCCCCCGGGAACTAGTGTCAGGGGGTTTTTTGGGTTCGACTACAAGTTTAGCTGCAAGTGGGGAGAGTAACAGGAATAGGTTTTGGGGAAAAACCCAAAATACAAAAGGGGGAAAATACTCAGGCTTTAGGAACTTCCGCAAGACATTTTATGGGAAGGAACTGACAGGAAAAACAGTACAAGAAATTTTAAAGGACTATCTGGCAACAAAATGCCCAAAGGGGGCAGAGGAAAAGGGGTTTTTTTCCCAAGGGAAACAGAAATAATGGGGAAAAACAGAACGATCCCTTTGGTTTTACCCAAAGGTGTAGGGGGGGCAAAAAACTAGGGGTGCTAGAGAATGGAAAAAAGGGACAAAGACAAGAACTCAGGGAAAAAAGAGAGATTAGCCCCAAGAGCCCGAAACAAATTCAAGATAAAAAAGGAGGTCAGGACAATAGGGAAAAAGACATAGCCCCGAAAATCAAGTCCTGACCCAAAGCTGTTTTAAAAAAGTATTTACAGTGGAAACCAGTAGGGCTCCAGGGAAAACAAAACAGGGGGGGAAAACCCAAAATGCTGGGTGAGGTACATTAACCGAGGAGGAGGTGAAGAAGCTGCTATGCGAACTTGAAACCTCAAAGGTGGGGACCAACATCTCTTCGTGGGGCCTTTAAAAAGGGAGGGAAAAATACTGTGGTGCCCTTTAAAAAGTTTTTCAAACATCAAATTTAAAATGAGGTATGGGAAAATGGGAAATGTATTCCCCCAAATTTTTAAAAAAAGGGGGACAGACAAAGAGGCAAAATAAACAAAAGACCCCGTTTTCACTAACGGTATAGTATGCCCAAATTCATGGAGAAACAACGGAGGGGAGGGGGGAGCACCTGGAAAAGAAACAAAAAAGGGATAATTGACAACCCCACGGTTTCAGGGAAGGAAAAACCTGTGTCACAAACCAAAGGAGT
>NC_069456.1:7092624-7132397 GCF_026875155.1 Cherax quadricarinatus
GTGACTGGCTCCCTTAATGTTTACTACACAAATAGTAGGAGTCTAAGAAATAAGATAGATGAGCTAAGATTACTTGCAAACGTAGATAATATAGATATTATTGGTTCAACCTGAAAGATAGACAAATGCCTTCTGAATGCAACATACAGGGTTATAAACTATTCCACACTGATAGGGTCAACAGGAAGGGTGGTGGAGTGGCGATGTATGTCAGAAAAAATTTAAATTGTTGTCTTAGACATGATATAAGATTAGAAACATCGAACACAGAATCGGTTTGGCTACAGTTTTTCAAGGGATGTGACAAATTAATTTTGGGTGTGATTGATTTATAGGCCCCCAAACCTTGATAGGGAGGGCAGTAAGCTGTTATGGGACGAAATTCATAAGGCATCTAGATATGAAAATGTTGTGATAATGGGAGATTTTAACTTTAGACAAATTGATTGGAACAATATGACAGGAAATCTTGAGTCTAGTGACTTTCTTGATACGGTTCAGGATTGCTTTTTAGAACAGGTTGTGACAGAACCAACTAGAGGAAACAATCTGCTTAACTTAGTTCTTGCCAACAAAGATTCACTAATTAATAATCTTGAGGTTAATGATGAGCTTGGGAAAAGTGATCACAAATCACTTAGTTTCAATATATCATGGAATTACCCAGATAACTGCAATCAAATCTCTGTCCCAGATTTTCGCTTGGCCAACTTCATGGGACTGAAAAAATACTTGTGTGGGCTAAATTGGGATGTCCTGACTATGGGTCAGGTAGGTGATCTTGGTTGCCAATATGACGTTTTTCAGAGCATAGTTCTAGCTGCCCAGACAACTTTTGTTCCGAGTAGGGAAATTAGATCTAACAAAAATGATCCCAAATGGATGAACAATAGATTAAAACATCTCATTGGTCAAAAGAGAGGCATATAAAGGCGTATCAAAAGAGGGGATAGGCAGTTAAGAAATCAATATATTCAATTAAAGAGAGAAATAAAGAATGGAATAAGAAAAACAAAAAGGGATTATGAGGCTAAGGTCGCAAGGGATTCAAAGACTAACCCAAAAGGGTTCTTTCAGGTATACAGAAGTAAGATTAGGGACAAGATTGGCCCACTTAAAAGTAACTCTGGTCAGATCACTGACAGTGATAACGATGTGTGTGAAATTCTAAATACCTACTTCCTCTCAATTTTCACCCAGGAAAATACTAGCGATATTCCTGAAATAATAGATTATGTAGAACAGGATGATAATAAACTATGTACGATTGCGGTAACTAGTGACATGGTCCTCAGACAAATAGAGAAACTAAAACCTAACAAATCCCCAGGTCCTAATGAACTGTTTGCAAGGGTGTTAAAGGAATGTAAAGAGGAACTTAGCATACCTTTGGCTAATCTTTTTAACATATCACTACAAACTGGCATAGTGCGTGATAAGTGGAAAGTGGCAAATGTAATACCTATTTACAAGGCAGGTTCCAGGTTCCAGACTTTGGAACAGAACTTCTCCAGGCTGAGGGACTGACAACCTCAAATCTACGACTTCAAGGGTGATGGATTGATTACATCGTCTTCTCATCTCTACTGCTCCTGCCTACTTTCTGTATTCGACTGAAGAAGCCTACTGTGTAGGCGAAACGTTTCGGAATAAAGTTGCCTAAATGTTGCCTATGTGTCTTATCTACCATCTAGAACTTTGCATTTGTCTATATTAAACTGCATCTGCCACTTCTCCGACCATTGCATCAGTCTATTCAAATCCTGGAGTGCTCTAGTGCCCTCATTAGAATGAATTGGACGGCCTATTTTGGTGTCATCAGCAAATTTGCTTATGTCGCTATTTATTTCCTCGTCTGTCGTTTATGTAAATTGTGAGCAACAACGACCCCAACACTGAGCCCTGTGGGAACACCGCTTGTGACGTGCCCCCATTCTGATTTCTCCCCATTTATGCAAAGTCTCTGCTGCCTATTTGTCAGCCATGCCTCTACCCAGGAAAAAATTTCTCCTCCAATTCCGTGTGCCTTAAGTTTCCTCAATAGCCTTTGATGTGGAACTCTATCGAAAGCCTTACTGAAGTCCATATACACAATATCATATTCATTACCATGATCTACCTCCTCAAACCCCTTGGTGAAAAAAGTTAGTAAATTCGTAAGACAGGAACGCCCCTTTGTAAAACCGTGTTGAGATTCATTAATCAATCTGTGCCTATCAAGATGGCTACGAATTGCTTCGGCAATTATTGATTCCATAAATTTTCCCACTATGGAGGTAAGGCTTATTGGTCTATAGTTCGAAGCCAAGGACCTGTCTGACGACACTGGAGGACAGGAGGGTTAGGGGAGACATGATAACGATATACAAAATACTGCGTGGAATAGACAAAGTGGACAGAGACAAGATGTTCCAGAGAGGGGACACACAAACAAGGGGTCACTCTTGGAAGTTGAAGACTCAAATGAGTCACGGGGATGTTAGGAAGCATTTCTTCAGTCATAGAGTGGTCAGGAAGTGGAACAATCTGGCGAGCGATGTAGTGGAGGCAGGAACCATACATAGCTTTAAGACGAGGTATGATAAAGCTCATGGAGCAGGGAGAGAGAGGACCTAGTAGCGTTCAGTGAAGAGGCGGGGCCAGGAGCTGTGAATCGACCCCTGCAACCACAAATAGGTGAGTACACACACACACACACGAAATGGAATGCTGTATATTCTATACGAGGAAGTTTTAGAGGCAGCCTTCATACATAGCTTTAAGAGCATGTATGACAGAACCCATGGGGTAAGTGGCAAGTTAAGAGAGATGGGGCCAAAAACTAGGAGCTCCTGCAGCAACATATAGGTAGGAACAAAGAGGTAAATACTCTCTCTCTCTCTCTCTCTCTCTCTCTCTCTCTCTCCTCTCACACACACACACACACACACACACAGTTTTTACAAGGTTAGGTTAGGGGTTCCTACCTTTATTTACAAACTAAGAGCTGTTACCTACATCGGCTCTTTCTCTCTCTCTCTCTCTTTTAGGGTTCTGCTTCTGATATTGGAAGTCGTATATTTTTGTTCAGTCTTTTTGGGATGAGGCGGTTGGGCAGGGGTAGTGGGTGGGGGGTGTTGGGTGTTGGTTAGGATCCGGGGAAGGGTGGAGGTGATACAAGGTGGGTTAGGTTGGGGATGAAGAGGAGTTGTTGGGTTGAGGGGATATTGAGTGTGGGATACACTCAGGATCAAGGTTTAGTTGAGTGTGGGGTTTAGTGGAACTAAGTTGGAGTGTGGAGGTAGATTCGGGGATGGGTGTCCATTAGTTCAGCTCATACAGTGAGGTCCGCGGTTCGATTCCCTGTGCTGATGAAAACATTAAGGCGTGTTTCCTTATGACACCTGCCCTCCCTGCTCATCTAGTAGTAATAGGTACCTGGGTGTTAGTCGACTGGTGTGGGTCGCATCCTGGGGAACAAAATTGACCTAATTTGTCCAAAATGCTCTTCAAAAACAGGGACTTTGTATGTAGCAGTGTCACTGATGTCGGCTATAGTCCGTATAAGTTGAATCATATACTTGTAGAAATAAAGATTATTATTTTAAAGGAAGGGTTGGGTTTGGTCGTGGTATGTGTGGGGCAGGGAAGGGTTGCGTTGGGTTTGGTCGTGCTATGAGTGGGCTATGGCAGGGAAGGGCTGGGTTGGGTTTGGTCGTGGTATTGGTGGGGTAGGGCAGGGAAGGTGGGGGTTTGGGGTGAAGAGTGAGGTTAGGTGAGCTGATTTTTTGATATTTAGAAAAATTGGATATACCAGGAGTGTGTTGCTAATCTGTTCTGTTTGACAATTACACAATGGGAAGCAATGGTGGTGTCCTGTCAAACACTGCTACACAGTGGGAAGCAATGGTGGTGTCCTGTCAAACACTGTTACACAGTGGGAAGCAATGGTGGTGTCCTGTCAAACACTGTTACACAGTGGGAAGCAATGGTGGTGTCCTGTCAAACACTGTTACACAGTGGGAAGCAATGGTGGTGTCCTGTCAAACACTGTTACACAGTGGGAAGCAATGGTGGTGTCCTGTCAAACACTGTTACACAGTGGGAAGCAATGGTGTCCTGTCAAACACTGTTACACAGTGGGAAGCAATGGTGTCCTGTCAAACACTGTTACACAGTGGGAAGCAATGGTGGTGTCCTGTCAAACACTGTTACACAGTGGGAAGCAATGGTGGTGTCCTGTCAAACACTGTTACACAGTGGGAAGCAATGGTGGTGTCCTGTCAAACACTGTTACACAGTGGAAAGCAATGGTGGTGTCCTGTCAAACACTGTTACACAGTGGGAAGCAATGGTGGTGTCCTGTCAAACACTGTTACACAGTGGGAAGCAATGGTGGTGTCCTGTCAAACACTGTTACACAGTGGGAAGCAATGGTGGTGTCCTGTCAAACACTGTTACACAGTGGGAAGCAATGGTGGTGTCCTGTCAAACACTGTTACACAGTGGGAAGCAATGGTGGTGTCCTGTCAAACACTGTTACACAGTGGGAAGCAATGGTGGTGTCCTGTCAAACACTGTTACACAGTGGGAAGCAATGGTGGTGTCCTGTCAAACACTGTTACACAGTGGGAAGCAATGGTGGTGTCCTGTCTAACACTGTTACACAGTGGGAAGCAATGGTGGTGTCCTGTCAAACACTGTTACACAGTGGGAAGCAATGGTGGTGTCCTGTCAAACACTGTTACACAGTGGGAAGCAATGGTGGTGTCCTGTCAAACACTGTTACACAGTGGGAAGCAATGGTGGTGTCCTGTCAACACTGTTACACAGTGGGAAGCAATGGTGGTGTCCTGTCAAACACTGTTACACAGTGGAAGCAATGGTGGTGTCCTGTCAAACACTGTTACACAGTGGGAAGCAATGGTGGTGTCCTGTCAAACACTGTTACACAGTGGGAAGCAATGGTGGTGTCCTGTCAAACACTGTTACACAGTGGGAAGCAATGGTGGTGTCCTGTCAAACACTGTTACACATGGGAAGCAATGGTGGTGTCCTGTCAAACACTGTTACACAGTGGGAAGCAATGGTGGTGTCCTGTCAAACACTGTTACACAGTGGGAAGTAATGGTGGTGTCCTGTCAAACACTTTTACACAGTGGGAAGCAATGGCCGTGTCCTGTCAAACACTGTTACACAGTGGGAAGCAATGGTGGTGTCCTGTCAAACACTGTTACACAGTGGGAAGCAATGGTGGTGTCCTGTCAAACACTGTTACACAGTGGGAAGCAATGGTGGTGTCCTGTCAAACACTGTTACACAGTGGGAAGAATGGTGGTGTCCTGTCAAACACTGTTACACAGTGGGAAGCAATGGTGGTGTCCTGTCAAACACTGTTACACAGTGGGAAGCAATGGCGGTGTCCTGTTAAGCACTGTTACACAGTGGGAAGCAATGGCGGTGTCCTGTCAAGCACTGTTACACAGTGGGAAGCAATGGCGGTGTCCTGTCAAGCACTGTTACACAGTGGGAAGCAATGGCGGTGTCCTGTCAAGCACTGTTACACAGTGGGAAGCAATGGCGGTGTCCTGTCAAACACTGTTACACAGTGTGATGCTCATACCAGGTGTTGCAACAATCACACTGAGCTGGGAGACTTTGGTAGGACAATGAGAGTAATATCGGAATGGTAGATGATGGGGAGGGCGAGGAGTGGGGTGGGGCAATGGGTGGGCGAGGAGTGGGGAAGGATGAAGGTAGGGGAGGGAAGGAGTGGTTATGGTAGGGTTGGGGAGGGAAGGAGTGGTGTTGGTAGGGTTGGGGAGGGAAGGAGGGGGTATGGTAGGGTAGGGAAGGGGAGGTGGGGTTATGGTAGGATAGGGAAGGGGAGGAGGGGTTATGGTAGGATAGGGAAGGGTAAGTTTAGTTTAATATGTTTATTATGCACCCCATACCCATCCTGTGGGCGGTAGTCAAAAGATTACAGAGGTACATAATGGGTCCAGGGACTGGGCCTCAAAGTTTTGATAGCTGAGCAAGTTACAGAGGTAATGAATTCACAATTTACAAAGGTAATGAACTCACAATTTACAAAGGTAATGAACTCCAGGTAGGTCTAGTCACAATCATGACAAGTTACAAAGGTATTTACAAATTACAGAGGTACACAATGGGTCCAGGGACCGGGCTCCAAAGTTTTGATGGCTGAACTAGGTACAAGGTAATGAACTCACAAGTTACAAAGGTAATGAACTCACAAGTTACAAAGGTAATGAATACTGTAAGAATGGTTACTTACGTTTATACATGGCTGCAATCATGAACAAATTTTAGAGTAATGAGCAATTCACACTTCCACACCCGGTCACAACTGTAGTGAGTTATTGGTGCAAATGTTGATTGCTGAGTCTCTCTCTCACACACACACACACACACACACACACACACACACACACACACACACACACACACACACATACAAATTCATACACACACACACACAAACATACACACACACACACACACACACACACACACACACCCACACACACACACACACACACACACACACACACACACGGGAAGGGTAAGACATGGGGAAATGCTTGTTCTCGTCTCTTCTGGTCTTGTTAGGTTACCTTCTAACTTCTTGTAGTTCATCTGCCTTATTTTCGCAAGTCACAATGCAGAATATTAGAACTCTTCTAAATTCTTTCAGTGATCAGATGCTGGCTCAGTGGTGGCGCCGATTACTGGAAAATTGACCTATTATAAGTAGCGTATAATGTTCTGAACTTTCAAAATGGATGCCTTCTTGCTAGTTAAGAGTCATTATTCAAAGAATTGGAAATACCTTTCCAATCTTAGATTTAAACCTGAATATTTCTCAATTCCCAGGTATTGTTGACCTCTTCCTGTCTTGCAATGTCTTGCCCAAATCCTTGGCAAAGACCACAGTGGGGTATCTGGTCCTTGCTCAAACAAAATGGAACTTTCAATGATGACAGCAAAGAAATGAGTGAAGTACTGACGTCTCAAAATGACTTGTCTACAACATTTGGCTGCAATATAAAGGATTTGAAATTTGATGCAAGTGTCCAGGGAGGAGATAGAGAGTGCTAGAAGGAACGTTCTCACCACCATGAGTGAAGCTCTGTACTTCAGCACAACATTCTTAAGCCATAGACTGAACTATTGTTCTATGCCAGTGGGACTGATTTTAGTGTTTAGGAGAGCTAGCTTCATTATTTTTACACGTGAGAAACGCGGAGGCTCGATCCTCCGTAAGAGACTAACTCTCTGCCTCCAAGACGAGACTGGGGTGTTTAGCAGCCCGGCCGTACGGACTCCTTCAGTTACCTTTAGATCTTTAGCCTATGCAGTATATTCCCTATATTTGTCCTATGCAGTATATTCCATATACTTGTCCTATGCAGTATATTCCCTATAGTTGTCCTATAAACTCGAAATGAAATGTCATAAACGTTAATCCCTTACCCTCTAAATGTATTTAAGTAGTTGCATTAAATGCTACGGTAAAATATTTGTTAAATATCTTAGAAATATCTTGGAATATATGTATTTTTCTATAACGAATTTATATTTTACTGATACATAGTAAAATTTTCGAAAATTAGAAAAATAGAGCGCTTTGACTTCAATTATACCTGAGATCTATCTCTTTTACATGTCTGTAATTTTTCTCTAAGTTTACCTGTAAAGTCCATTTGATAAGTTTATGTTCTTGCAGAGCAGTTTATGCAAGTATTGCATCAAATATAGGGAGTAAGTAGCTAAACAATTCACGAAAAATCACTGCTAAGAAGAGATCCTTCACTACAGTCTATTCATCATCAGAGGTCACCACAGCAAGGTATACCAAACGCTTGCCAGAAGAATCCTGATTGATTTACCATGTTGCCTGGACAGATGGTAAGCAGATTGTGTAGGGAGGTTGCACACGTACATCAACAATTGCTGATATTTATCTTGGGTACACTTAAGGTGAACGAGGAATATCTAAACAACCCTTTGTGGAATGCCTAAGCAATCCTCAAACATAGAGGCAACGTGCTACATCTTTTCCTAATAGGGTCAGGGACCCTTCATTTCTGGGGAAAAATGTGCACGCTACTTTTTGAAAGTTAGGTGACAAAATCATTTTAGCAACCAACTTCATTTTCCAGAAACTCTGAGTCGCTTTTTCCACAGTCATCACCAGCTGTATCCCAGTCACACAATTTTCCTCAGGGTACCTGGACGAAGTTTTCAAAATATATAGGTGTTTTGATGTCACACATTTTGTCTCATCACTAAATATAACACTTGTTCTCTTGTACCCACCGAAGAGAATCTTAGAGGTCGGGACAACCATTCATAATGGTTTTGGCTCTCCATATAAGGTGTGTGCGTGCGTGTGTGTGTGTGTGTGTGTTTACCTGGAGAGAGTTTCGGGGGTCAACGCCCCCGCGGCCCGGTCTGTGACCAGGCCTCCTGGTGGATCAGCCCCTGATCAACCAGGCTGTTGCTGCTGGCTGCACGCAAACCAACGTACGAGCCACAGCCCGGCTGATCAGGAACTGACTTTAGGTGCTTGTCCAGTGCCAGCTTGAAGACTGCCAGGGGTCTGTTGGTTATCCCCCTTATGTGTGCTGGGAGGCAGTTGAACAGTCTCGGGCCCCTGACACTTATTGTATGGTCTCTTAACGTGCTAGTGACACCCCTGCTTTTCATTGGGGGGATGGTGCATCGTCTGCCAAGTCTTTTGCTTTCGTAGTGAGTGATTTTCGTGTGCAAGTTCGGTACTAGTCCCTCTAAGATTTTCCAGGTGTATATAATCATGTATCTCTCCCTCCTGCGTTCCAGGGAATACAGGTTAGAAACCTCAAGCGCTCCCAATAATTGAGGTGTTTTATCTCCGTTATGCGGGCCGTGAAAGTCCTCTGTACATTTTCTAGGTCGGCAATTTCACCTACCTTGAAAGGTGCTGTTAGAGTGCAGCAATATTCCAGCCTAGATAGAACAAGTGACCTGAAGAGTGTCATCATGGGCTTGGCCTCCCTAGTTTTGAAGGTTCTCATTATCCATCCTGTCATTTTTCTAGCAGATGCGATTGATACAATGTTATGGTCCTTGAAGGTGAGTTTCCTCCGACATAATCACTCCCAGATCTGTGACGTTGGTTTTTTCGCTCTATTTTGTGGCCAAAAATTTGTTTTGTACTCTGATGAAGATTTAATTTCCTCAAGTTTACCATATCTGAGTAATTGAAATTTCTCATCGTTGAACTTCATATTGTTTTCCGCAGCCACGGGAAAGATTTGGTTGATGTCCGCCTGGAGCCTTGCAGTGTCTCAATGGAAGACACTGTCATGCAGATTGGGGTGTCATCTGCAAAGGAAGAACACGGTTTGCTGTGGCTGACATCCTTGTCTATGTCGGATATGAGGATGAGGAACAAGATGGGAGCTAGTACTGTGCATGGGAAAAACAAGAAGCTTTTTCACCGTAGCTAGCTGCCTCGAGAATTTACTCTGTTGAACGACTACTCTCTGTGTTCTGTTAGTGAGGAAAATTATAGATCCATCGACCGACATTTCCTGTTATTCCTTTAGCCCCATTTTGTGCGCTATTACTCCTGGTCACACTTGCGAAGGCTTTTGCAAAGTCTGTATATATTAACATCTGTCATTCCTTTTTGTCTTCTACGTGCAATTTAGGACCTTGTGTAGTGATCCAATAGTTGAACAGACAGGAGCGACCTGTGTCTAAACCCATGTTGCCCTGGGTTTGTAACTGATGGGTTTCTAATGGGTGGTGATCTTGCTTCTTAGGACCCTTTCAAAGATTTTATGATATGGGATGTTAGTGCTATTGGTCCTTGTATTCTTTGCTATTGCTTACACTGCCCCCTTTGTGGAGTGGGGCTATGTCTGTTGTTTTTAAGTAACTTAGGGACGACCCCCGTGTCCATGCTCCCTCTCCATAGGATGGAAAAGCTCGTGATAGGGGCTTCTTGCAGTTCTTGATGAACACCAGGGTTCCATGAGTCTGCCCTGGGCAGAGTGCATGGGCAATGTTCGATTTATCGCCTTGTTCGAAATCATTTGGCGTCAGGATAACATCGATAGTCTTGTGTTAATCCAAATTTTGTGGCTTCTCATAAAGAAAAAAACTCATTTTGATCTTCGAATCTCAGTCTGGTTTCGGCTTGCTAAACCTGAGTCATATTTGGACTTGAGAGCTCACACCTCATTTTTCCTGCTGTCACTGTGTAGACCCATCTTGTTTAAGTAGGGGCCCAATACTGGACGTATGTTCTCATTTTGATTTGGAATAGGAACAGAAATACTTTGGGTTTCTTTTCATTCATTTATGGCTTTTAGTTCTTCCCGCGATTCCTGACTCCTAAAGGATTCTTTTTAGCTTAATTCGATGCTTTGCTATTTCTCTGACCAGTGTCTCCCTACTCATTTTCAGATATATTGACCTCTTTAGCCGCTGTTATTTCTTTTCCCGTCGCCTGTAAAGGAAGCGCTTGTCTCTTTCTATTTTACATCTACTCCTCCTTTTTGTTAGAGGAATAAGCCTTGTGCATACATCGAGTTGCCACCGAGTTAATCTTTCAGGCATAAGTTGGGGGTCTGTGTTGCTTACAGTGTATCTTCCCAGCTTATATCGGTTAGTGACTTGGTTTTACTGGCCCACTTTAATTTTTTTGTTATGAAGTTGGAATTTGGTGAATGCTCCCTCGGGACTAGTCTCATTTTGTCGTCTGGGGCTCGCACGCATACCATGTCTGAACCCTCAATTATGTTGTGATCTTGAGTATATTGTTTTTGATAGTGACATTCTTATCAGATCATCATTGTTAGTGAAGATGAGGTCTAGTGTATTCCTCCAGTCTAGTATGGCTCTATTAATTTTGCTGGTTTAAATTGAATTTTGTGCAGGAGATTTTAAAAGCTCGTGTGAGTGTAGGTTTTCATCAGTAGCTCCTCCTGGTTTATTTACAGCAGACAATATTATTTTGCTATATTTCCTCCATTTTAGGTGCCTTAAGTTGAAAATCCCCCAGGGACAAGATGTTGGGTGCAAGAAGCTGGAAGATTTTCAGACAGTGGTCAATTTTTAACAGCTGTTTCTGGAATGCTTGGGATTTGTCAATCCGGAGGCTTTGTAGACTACCACAATGACTAGGTTTTGGTTCTCAGACCTTTACTGCAAAACTTCCACTACATCATTTGAGGCATTAACGTTCTGTGCAAACAAGTGACTCTGCAATGTACAGGCCAACCCCCCCCTTTTGCCTGTTCACTCTTGTCACACTGTATAGGTTGTAACCTGGGATCCATATTCGTTGTCAAGTGATCCTTTATGTGGGTCTCAGTGAAAAGCCTGCGAACATTGCCTTTGCCTCTGCAAGCAAGTCCAACGGATGAAAGGTATTTTGTTTGTTGCCCTGGCTTTAGACCCTGTATATATTTGCAATGAAGAATGTTTTTTTTATCGGACTGGTGGTAATGTTGGTACTGGGGGGGATTTTTCTTCCGGCTATTAGTAATCTGGATCTGTTGGTTTGGAGTGGAGGGCCATCGACTGTGGTTCCACTCCAGGAATGACTTGGATTTGGTGACGATTTCTGCATTTTCCTGCCAGTTTTTTTCCTTCCTGGCACTCTAAAAAAGCCCTCCCTCTTGAGTGGCTGTGGCTACCCAGGTTTTCCCCATGGCCTGGATGTTTTGTATTCTTTTTTGTGTCCCCTTTAGATGGTATGCCTGGCAATTTATGAAGATATATCACAGTCTTTCCTGTACTGAAGAGGTCACAACATTCAGGTGAAAAAGCTTACAGGAAGGGAGTTTGCATTTTTCCCCCCTGTTGTCATATGGCATGGCAATTTTCTAGGTGGTTCCATAGCTGCATGTCCGCATCTGTTTTTTTTCCCAGATTTTCCCATAGCCAGCAGATACCAAGTGCATAGTAATTGCCAGGCTTGGTTTTCCGCTTGCCTTGGGTTTTCTGTGACTGATTCCCTGTTGGGTGCATGGTTTTCCCTGTCTTCTATCATCCCTATCAACACAATGGAGCTCCCACAGTTGTTTATGGTAATTTAATCCTTCAGTATTGCTATGGAGTCCTCTTGATTGCCTATTTCCTGCGGTATTTCTAGTTTGCAATATTGGTTATTATCTTATCTTTGCCTACACCTTTTTTTCCCTACAATGGCTCCTTGTCCCCTAAAGGTCATTTATATGTATTCTTCCTGCGTATAATTCCCAGACTACCTGACCAAAATCTCCAGCTTCAACCAGTACTGTCTCCCAGGACAGCACCTCCAGCTCACATTACTGTCTCCCAGGACAGTATCTCCATGCTTCACCATTACTGTCGCCCAGACAGTATCTCCAGCTTCATTCACCATTTCTGACTCCCAGACAGCACCCTCCAGCTTCATCACCATTTTTCTGTCTCCCAGGACAGCATCTCCCGCTTCACCATTACTGTCTCCCAGACAGCACTATCAGCCCCACATTTACTGACTACCAGGACATCACCTCCACCTTACAGTTTGTGACTACATGGCGCAGTATCAAGGGCAGTACCATTCAGCCCAGACTTTTTATGTTCCCACTGTTGTAGAAAGCTTCCAGGTTTTCTATGAAAGCAGCTTTGATGTTGTCCTCTTTTAATACCCTTGTGATTTAGTCCACAGATTTTCCCTCATTTGGGAATACCCAAAAACACTTCTCTGTTTAAAATACTGCTTGTAGCTAGTTCTGGGATATCTGCTCAAGGGGCGTGACACCAATTTCCACAAAAAAGACAATTTTAACCTTGTGGAAGCCCGTTTGTTTGACTGACCACAGACTACACACTGCTTCCATAATGATTGAATGGTTGAATTACTGCAATTTCCTACTAGCAACCTCTTGAAGTATTCTATTAAAAACCTCCTTAAATGAAGCTCTACTAATTTGTATTTCTGTTTCTAACTGTTTTTGTATATGGACAGCTTCCGTACGTTCCTGATTTTTAATGTTTGTGTTTATAAAGGGCGCCTACAACCCCACCGTTTACAGTCTGCTTTATTGTCCAACGAAACCGTTTTGAAACCAGTTCCCGGGTTTCGGACCAGTCCACAAGGTTCGGACCAGTCAATGGTTCGGACCAGTTCGATCTGATCTGAATCAGTGGGTCACTTATTTAAACATACAGGTCGGTGATTTGAGCTAGCACATGAAGGCATCTACTGAAATTATCTACCGAGTAATAAAATGTGATTTGACTGATACTAAAGTATAACTTGCGTGTTGAAAGAAATCCGGTGACTGCTGGCCACTCCCTACAATGACGAACGGTCGAACCTCCACCCTTGTTTATCAATCGCTGTTTAACTAGCTTTTCTATTTTTTTTTTTTCCGTCCTCCACCACAATAAATGCTATATTATACTATAGTTGACTGGTGCAAATTTTGGAGGTAGGACGCTTTTTCAGAGTTAGTAATAATTGCTTCTCGTTGTGTATATTGCGACCGCTGGTACTACAGGTTATGGAAGAAAATCACAGTCACGTCTGGTAAATTCAAGAAAAAGAAACTAATGAAAGTCACTCCACTCCACTAAGTACCATTATTACACTGGTTATTTGCTACTACAACACTGTATTCTGCTATTCACTGGTATCACTAGATTATATGTATGTCGAGGTAACATATATTATTTAAAAGCACAATTTATATACATAACTGAACATTTCAAGTGAGATATGAATCTCCCTCCAATTCCTCGGAAGCTGGAATGCGTGGAAGCGTTTCTTCTCCTTTCTCCCCCCCCCCCCTCTCAGCCACACCGAGACGGTGAAAACAGTAAGGACCCTCCTTGTTGTCAATGAGCCTGGAACCCACCCTAGGTTCTTTGAGGCAGTATGTTTGCAGCGTTTTTACCCATGGTTCAAGTCTCGCCGATCCTACTGACAAGATCACGAAAATCGTAATGACAGATTGCAAGGCTGGTCTAGTGGCTAACGCGAGGGCTGAGTTTAGAGACTCTCTGACCGCCGGGTTCATCCCGGCCGGGGTAATGGTTTTTTTCTACTGGGACAAATTAAGTACGAGATGGCCCAAGTTTCAATATTTTTCTTATGCTTGAAGTTCTCCCTTGTGAGGACAATCACAACCGGTCCTCCTAACACTATATCTGATACAATATTTGTGTCAGAGTGGACACGCAGGTATAGTACCTCACTAGGATGGACCGTAACCCCCATCACTACATGTTAGCGGGATTACCGAAACTGATGGAATCCTAGGAATTTTCTTCTCTTGCCAGGAAGTGAGGAGGGACCGGCACCGGAAGTCACGCGTGTTTGAGCTCCGCCCAATTTCGCGTGTATACATAAGAACTTAAGACGGAGGAAACACTGCAGAGGCCTGCTGGCCCATACTAGGCAGTTCACATTTACAATTCACCCACTAACAAAACATTTTTGCCCTACCCAATTTCAATGCCACCCAAGAAATAAGTCTGATGTGAAAGTCCCCACTCCAAATCCAACCCATGCCCACTCAATGTAACTTATCCAACCTAGATTTGAAACTACCCAAAGTCCCAGCCTCAATAACCCAACAGGTAGACTGGTTCCACTCATCAACTAACCCTATTTCCAAACCAATACTTTCCGATGTCCTTCTAAATCAAACTTATCTAATTTAAATCCATTACTGCGCGTTCTCCATCTTGGAGAGACATCCTCAAGAACTTATTAATAACCCCTTAATATTACCTATCTTCCACTTATACACATTCGATCAGGTCTCCTCTCATTCTTTGCGTCTAACAAGTGAATGTAACTAAGATCTTCAATCTTTCTCATAAGGAAGATTTCTGATGCTATGTATTAATTTAGTCCAATCCTACGCTGAATGTTTTTTCTAACGAATTTATGTCATTTTGTAATACGATACAGAACTGACTAAGCATAATCAAGGTGAGGCATTACTAATGATGTATAAACTGCAGTATGACCTCATGGACTTCTGTTGCTTACACTTCTTGATATAAATCCCCGTAATCTATTTGCCTTATTACGGTACGCTTAGCACTGCTGTCTATGGTTAAGGTTGCTGCTCACCATAACCCCCAAGCCTTTTTCGTATCTGTATGGCTAAGTTCTACAATCATTTAATTTATAAACAGTAATAGGTTTATGGGCACTCCCAAGCGTCAAACCTGCATTATCAACATTGAACTGCATCTGCCACTTTTCTGACCAAGAATAGAGTTTTTGTTAAATCCTCCTGAAGTTCCCTAACATCTACGTTGAAATTCAATTATCCTTACTATCTTTGTTTCATCGGCGAATTTGCTCATATCACTAGTAATTCCCTCATCAAGATCATTGAATAAATTATAAATAACAACGGGCCCCAAGAGCTGATCCCTGTGGAACGCCACTTGTTACAGATCCCCACTCGGATTTAACCCCATTTATGGAACACTCTCTGCTTCCTGTCAGTGAGCCATGACTCGATCCACGAGGCACTTTTCCCCAATGCCATGAGCTGCCACTTTCTTTAACAGTCTATGGTGCGGAACTCTATCAAAAGCCTTACTAAAATCTAAGTAAATAATATCAAATTCTTTATTGTGGTCAACAGCCTCAAAAGCTTTACTGAAGAAAGTTAATAAATTAGTTAGACAAGACCGGCCTCTTGTGAATCCATGCTGAGTATCATTAAATCAAGCTATGCTTATCGAGATGGCTTCTTATAATCTCAGCTATAATTGGACTCTAGTAATTTGCCTACAATTGAGGTCAGGCTTATTGGGCGGTAATTTGACGGTAACGACTTGTCCCCTGTTTTAAAAATAGGAGTTACATTAGCCATCTTCCACATATCAGACACTACACCTGTTTGAAGAGATAAATTAAAAATATTAGTTAATGGTTCACAGGTTCCATTTTGCATTCCTTAAGAACCCTTGAAAAAACCTCATCAGGACCGGCGACTTATTTTGCTTCAGTTCTGTCTATCTGCCTCACAACCATCTCACTAGTGACTGTGATGTTACATAATTTATCTTCTTCTAGCCCACTGTAAAAATTAATTACTGGAATATTGTTAGTGTCTTCCTGTGTAAAAAACTGAGAGAAAATAATTATTTAAAATCAAGCACATTTCATTCTCATTGTCAGTAAGGTGCCCATAGTTATTTTTAAGGGGACCTATCTTATCTCTAACTTTTGTTCTATAGACCTGGAAAAAACTTTTTGGGTTAGTTTTAGAATCCCTAGCAACTTTAATTTCATAGTCCCTTTTAGCTTTTCTTATCCCCTTTTTAATGTCCCTCTTAATGTCAATATACTGATTCATAAGATGACCCTCACCTCTTTTGATACGCCTATAAATTCCTTTCTTATGCCTAGTAGATATTTGAGCCTATTATTCATCCATTTTGGGTCATTTCTATTTGATCTAATTTCTTTATATGGGATAAACGCTCTTTGAGCAGCATGTATAGTGTTCAGAAAACTGTCATATTGATAGCTCTCTTCGTTACCCCAGTCAACAGATGATAAGTGTTCTCTAAGCCCATCGTAATCTGCTAAGCGAAAATCTGGGACTGTTACTGAGTTATCGCTACTATCGTACTTCCATTCAATGCTAAATGTAATTGACTTGTGGTCGCTAGCACCCAGTTCCTCTGAAATTTCTAAATTATTAACAAGGGATTCATTGTTTGCCATAACTAAGTCAAGCAGGTTATTTCCCCTTGTAGGTTCTGTCACAAACTGCTTCAAAAAACAATCCTGAAATACTTCTAAGAAGTCGTACGATTCTAAATTCCCAGTCAAGAGGTCCCAGAGGGGACAGTGTGTGGAAAATAGGCGTGTGAAACCTAAAGTGCATATACGTTTCTAAACCCACAGAAGGGAAGCATCAGTGTCCATTGAAGAGGAAAAAAAACTAGTTTTACAGTGGTATGTGTAGAGTGCCAGGCTCAGTATAACGGTTGTTATGGAAGGTGCCATATAGGAAATGATTTGTGACTAGCAGTGAACGTAGATCAGTGGGGGGGGAAAATTAAAAAAATCAGGGTTGCATAAATTCAGAGAGCAGAAAGTTAAGAAAAGGAAAAAGGATTAGGGCCAAAACCCCCGGGGGGAATAAAATTTTTATTATTAAAAAAAGTAAAGGAGAGCGTGGTGGGCCCTTACAGTTTCCCTTTAAAGGGGGGTGGGTTTTATACTGAAGGACTGTTCTTTCATACCATTTTGGGAAAATATAGCGTTTTTTGGGGTTTTTTGATTTTCCCAAGTAATATAGTGATCTAAATTTGGGGGAATTCGGGGCAATCTGTAAAATTTCCCCCAATTTACATAGTGAAACAATTTAGGGAAAATATATATTTGGGTTGACCCCACCAGGAAGTTTTGCCAGGGGGCGGCAGAGAAATTTTAAAACTATCGTACAGGTTTTAAAAAGGGGAAAAAAGGTTTTGGGAATGGGCAGTGGATAGGGGTACGGGAATTGTGGGGGAAGAGTAACCCTTTTTTAAATCCTTTTAAAACGAGTCCCTTGGGTAAGTTTTTGGGTTAATTAATGGGCAAAACTGCGCAAGTTTACGGTAAACCCCATGTCCCCCCCTTTCCCCCCCGCCCCTTCGTTCCCCCCCAACCCGGGGGGGGCTGGTTCCCCCCCCTGCTGGCACCCATACCAGGGGACCACTTATCCCCAAAAACCCAGAAAAAGTGGAGACGTGGGGTTTAAAAACTGGAAAAGTATTAAAACTATAGTAAAAAATTAAAAAAGAGATAATTAAATAAATGTGCGGGGAAAACAGGGAACAACAATGACTGGATAGGGGGAAAAGGTTTAAACCCCACCAAATCCTTTTTCCCCCCTCCCCCCCCGGGGGACCCCTCCAACAAGCGGGGTTTGGTCCTCCCCCCCCTGTGGCCCCTTTTCCCCTTGAAAACCCAAACAAACCTTTCTTTCACCAAAACCCCCCAGCCCCACCACTACATTTTAAACTGCCGGGGACAAGATAAATAGAGGGGTTAAATTAAACAGGAATCAGATGTGTAGGTTTGTATGATATATGATGTTATAAAACAAAAAATTTTTTTAATGGGAAAAAAAGTTCCTTTTACAAATTTAAACACCCCCCACAAAACCCTTTGTATTGACCTTTTAAACCCCACACCTGCGTGCGGGAGCGGGAAAGGGAAAAGTGAAAAATCAGGTTTTGTGGCCCCCCCAGTTGAAACAATGGGATAAAAGGGCAGGATGGCGTACGTAAAACCTGTGGGAAAGGTGAAAAGGCTCTTGGGAAAAAAAAAATCTAAAAAAATTTGAAACCCTTTGCTTTTAAAAAAACCATCATTTTCGGGTGCAAGGAAAAAAACACTGAAAACCAAAAATGACATCAAAACTGGGAAAGGGTTTTTGGGATCTGCAACAGGGAGGGTGGAACTATGGACAGATTTCGGGGAAAAGCACTCAGGAGGTTAAAAAAACAAAAAAACACAAAAAAAAAGGAGGGAATTTTTAAATTAGTCTCCCTGGAATATTTTAAAAGAATGGGAAGATGGGAAAGAGGAGTAAATTTAAAACACAGAGAATCCCCCCAGCTAAAACAACCCCCCAAAAATTTAAGAAAGGATACACGCAAAAAAAAAAACAGGGGAAAACAAAAAAACACCCTGGGTTTTTAAATTCCCCACCCCTTGGGCTGACCCAGCCCCAGCCCCCAGCCATTGTGAAAATCCGGTTTGGGGGAAAGGGACTCCTCCAAGCCACCAACGCCTTTAGCCCTAGAAAAGGGAGGGTGTGAGGAGCCCTCGGGGGGTAGCCCCCTTTTCCCCTGAACCCATCACAGTCATAGCCACTATTTAAAAGATGTAGTGGGGGGAATCCCCCCCCAAGGAAAAAATTTTTGGGCCAGGGACAGCAGAGGGGTGGTGTCTCTGGTTTTGGCTATGGAGGGACTTTGTTAGCCCTAGGGCCAGAAACAGATTAAAGAATCCCATCCACCCACGAATTGTCCCCACCCAAAAACAAAATGGTGAAAATACTATATTTGGGCTTTTTGAAAAAATTACGGAATATCGGGGGAAAAACAAAAGGGGGGCATGCAAATTTTGGGGCCCACCCCAAAAAAATCCCCGCGACCTCCTGTCAAAAGGGGGGGTGCCCGTTCTACCTTTTTGAAAATACTTCCCCGGAGATGTGTCAGTCTTCAGCCCTTTGGGGAAAAAAACAATTTTTACAATCCCCAATTGAAATGCATATCATCTAAAAGGGACCGGGAGGCACCCCCCGTAAAAACACATCACAGAAACTAGGGTTTTGCTTTGACAACACCCCAAGTATTTTTAGGGGTGGGAAAACGAAGAAAGAAAAGGGGAAAGAGTAACCAAAATAGTCACCACCTTGGAGTTTTGTTGGACTAGAGGCTCAGCCAGTGGCGCTTTGGGCTCACAGCAAATGATGCCAACAACAAAACCCCAAAAAAACATGAAACCCAAAAACCCCAAATTTTATTTTTTGCAAAATATACAGGGCCTTGGGGCCTTTCCACAAACAACAAAAAAAATTTTTTTCTTTAGTGGACTTCTAGAGGAGTCAAATTCCCGTTTGCAGCCTTCACAGGGGGAACCCACGCAAAAAATTAATTTGGGGACATTTAAAAATTTGGATCCCCGGGGGCCCAAAAACCTTTTCAGATGGGGACAGAAAAGAACGGGCCAAACAAGGGGGGGTTTTGGGGCCTGTATTTTAAAGGGGGATCGCTCATTTGCACAGAGATACTGAACACCACAAATGATGTAGTTAAAACTTTGAAAAATTTTAAAATTTCGGGGAAAACCCAAAAATTGGGTCATTGTACTTTTTTATATAAGGCCACCGGATGAAAACTTCCCCAAAACGTTCAAAGAAAAAATTTTAAAAAATTTCGACTCCTGTCTGGCAAATTTTTTCCCAGCCCCATCCCCAAACTTTCTTGCTGTTTGGTAAATTCAATTTTGCCCCACAAAATGGGGGAATATAGCAAAGTGTACCCGAAAATAATCCCGGGAAAGGTAGTAGATAAAAAAGGTTTCAACACACACAGGAGCGCGAATTTCTGCAACAAAACCCCAAAAAAGTCGGGGAAAAATAGTGGAGCCAAAAAAGGGAAGGGAAAGGAACACATGGACCTTTTTTTTTCACAAATAATGGGCCTGGAAAGGGGAATATAACAATATAAAAAAACCCAAACAAATTCTAAATCACAATCTAATGGGGAAGTCCAGATTTGCTTTGCACAGGAGCCCCGATCGGGCAAGATCCATTCGTTATGGGGGTCCCTTTCCCCAAATTAACTTAAAACCAAAAAAACAAAATCTGGGATCGGGGAAAAACTATGCTTTTAAATAAAAACATGTTTGGGGAGGATATTTTTAAATTCCCAATTGGGACCCTAACCAATGTTTCCCGAAAAGATCCCCCCTCCGGGAAGGGTTTAAAGTAGGGTTAAAAGGTTTTTATTCTAAGACAAAAGAAAAAAAAAGGAATTTAAACTGGAAAAGGGGAGACGCTCCCTCTACGGGAAAAGACGAAAAAACCCTTTTGGCTTCCTAAAGGGAATCCCCAGTTTATCTGATACAGGGAAAGGGGTAGTGCAAAAACCAAAGGGAAGTGGAAAATGTTGACCCTGAAAGTTAAAAGGGACCCCAAAACAGGACCCGGGAGAGAAAAGGAGTAAAAGTTTTTAAATAAAATTTAAAAAGAAATTCGAAATTTTTCTTTTCATACCCCAAAAAAACAAGTAAACCTTTTTAAAGTATAAGGCCCCTCCCTCGGGCAAGATGGACCCAAACACTGACGACAACAAAGAAAGGGCCCGAGATACTAAAATTTTGCAGTATGACTAAAATGTTCAGTGAGCCCAACCCCATTTTAAAAAGATAGATGACCCAAAACCCAATTTTTTTTCATAAAAGGGAGCCTAAAAAACCCTTGAAAAAGAAAGGCCCAAAGATTTAGGGACATAAACTTTAACTCCACTAAAACTTTGAGAAAGCCATCGCGACTTGCCCTTTGCACTCACCCCCGGGCCCCCGATTCGGGAACTGGGGGTTTTCTTTAAAAACTGCAAGAAAAACCCCCCCTTCAGGGGGCCCTATGTTTGCTAGGGGAGAAGGGTTTTAGACACAGGCGAGTTTCCCCACGGGTCACTAAAAAAAAAAAGGGTTATCCCCCAAAAAAAATAGCTTTTAAGCCCCACACCCAAAAAAAAATCTTTGAAGGATTTCAAAGCCCCCCGGATGGGAAAAACCACCTGGATTCCCAAAAATTGCACAACCCAGGGCCCAAACAGGTTTCGGGAGCAGGTCGCCCCCCTCCCTTTTCGAAAAACTGCTTGACCCACTATGATATGGTCCTAGATTGCACGGGGAAAAACAAACAAAAATGGGGGATGTAGTATACACGGGACTTTGCAAAACCCTTTTGGGGACAAGTCCCAAACCATGGTTTTTAATGCACCCCAAAAATGCGTGCAAAAGGGGAAAAACCCGGGCCCCAAAAGGGTAGGCAGAGGGTTTTCTTCAACTTTCAAACCAATCGCACACAAAGATTTAGGGTTTAAAAAAGATTTTAAATCGATCCCTGCCATAGTAAAAGAGCTCTGTCCCCAAGGGCACATTTCCCCGCCCCCTTTTCCTTTTCCCTTATTCTCAGCCGGGTATCATCTTTTGCGGGGAGAAAACTAGGACTGCTTTGGGTGTCATCCACTGAGGGAACGGCAAATCCCCAAAAAAGATATAAAACCAAAATTTTCCCAAATGGGGCAACATGAGAAAAATTTTGATGTTAAATTTAAAGGGACAAATTCCAACTACCCCTTTTATAAAAAACTGGGGGAAAAAAATAACTAGAAACTGGTATCTACAAACCCCAAATCCAAAATAAGAGGAAAAGAAATTTTAAAGGACCCGGGGTGGGGTTTAATGTCCAAAAAACCTAAACCTTCAAGGACCAACAAGGGCCACTATCAGATTTGCTGGGAAAAATGATGGAAATGGTTAATGGAAACTTTTTAAGAAAAAGAGATGCTAAGCCAATGTTGACCCCTTTTTTAAAATTCACTTATTCTTTCTAGGCGGGAAATACTGCTGTCCCTTAAAAACCCCCATTCAAGAAGGTGAAATTGCGGGTAGAGAATGTAAGAAACCCTTTTTACTGCACGTATAAGTTCCATCAAAACATTTTAACTCCGGGGAAAAGCCCCGGGAAGCATTTGATTGTACTCACTAGAGCGCAAGCGAAAGAGGAGATATGTAATTTTCCCCTGAAAGATTCTGGGGGGGAATGGCCCCTATTATGCACACAGAAATAAATTTCCTTAGGGAAAAGCAAAAGAGGGGGGCAGGGGGGGATGCAACTTTCCCCAAAGTGAAAAAGTGGGGGGGTCACGGGTTTACACAAAGAGAAAAACACACTAAGTGCCCGGGGGGGCCCCCAAGGGGACTTTCAACAGCCTCCCCCCAGCAAAAAGGGGATTAGGGAAAGGGCCCCCGGGGTTGTTTTCCCAAGAGGGGGTGGACAGATCCTGAAAGAGGGGTGCCGGACCCAACCCCGGGCTGTGGTTTTTACTTTTGGATTACGTGGGGGCCAGCAGTAAAACCTCGTTGTCGGGCCCCTGATCCCCCGGGGCAGCCTGGTCGTGGCCCGGGGGCCGGGGGGGGACGTTGACCCCCAAAAATGCCCTCCAGGTGGACCCGGGTAGTAGGCCCCTTTTTGAAGCGCTCTGTATGTTGAGTAAGTTGTTTTTTTGCATGCAAAACCCTTTGACTTGGGGACTTTTTAAAGTCCACGAAAACCTTTTTTTTTGATTGTTTGCCCCAAAGGAAAGAGGGCCATGCAAAAAGGAAAAAAGATTTGGGGCCCCGCGGATGTGCGCTCATTTCCCAAAATAAAAAACCTGTTCGGGGGAAAAAAAACAGTCCCTATTTTTTTCACTGGGCACACCCCTGGGGGTTTTGCTCCGAAATTTCCCAGATTTACGGAGCACTCCAGTTTTTGGATGGGAATCCCCCAAGTGGCAGTTTTTTTTTTTTAGATCCTTTTTTTTTCTTTTTGCAAAAAAAAACGGAATTTATTACTGGCTTTGCCCGGGGGACCTTGTTTGTGGGGGTTTAGCCTGGAGATGCAAAAATTGGCTTTTGTTTAGTTGATGGGGGGGGGTTTCAAAAAACCAGCTCGGAAAATTTTCCCCCCAGAAACAAAAATTCCCCGGGGGGTTATTTTGCCCAAGAAAGTATGGAGGAATAATGATGAAGTTTTTCCTTTTTGGGCCCCCCCTGGTTGGTGGTTTAAAAGGCCCATGTTTTTAATAAAAAAAAAAATTGGGCCAGTTTGATCATTTAAAAAATTCTAGTTTTTTACTGGCCCATTAAAAAAAAACTGAGACTGCCAAAAGGGTCATTCTCAATTAAAGATTTGGGAAACCCGTCTTTCAGCTTTCCCCGTTTTTCATATTTCCCTTTATCACAGGCGCACTGGAGGGTCAAAATTGAGTTACTTATGGTCACTTTTATTTAAAATTTTTTTGCATTTTAAAAGGAAAAATTTTTCATTAACTTTTTGAGTTTGTCTTTTTTTAAGGAAAAATTATGAAGTGGTTAAGGGGGTTAACCCTCCCCCCCCCTTGGGTTTTTTTTTAAGGGGGCACACGTGAGTAAACGTCACCAAAATTTTTTCCACATTCGCAAAACATTTACTTTAAAGGGGGCTTTTTTTACTTACGTGTAATAAATTTGAAAATTTTTCAACCGATCTTTTAGGGTGAAAATTAATTTTTTTTTTCTTTTTAAAAAAGAATTTGCTGTCACCCCCTGCCCTTGATCCTTTGGGAAAGGGAAACGGTTTTTCTGACAGTTCACTGTCAGAGTAAAACGGTTTCTGACCAAATTTACTGTCAGGGTACACGGTTTCTGGGCATTGTTCACTGAAAGGGGCACGGTGGGGTGACATAGTTTACTGTCGGGAAAGGGGCTGCATAAATTTTACGTTAAGGGGTACACGGTGCTGACATAGTTTAAATGTCGGGTACCGGGTGCTGAAAAGGGTTAAATGTCAGGGTACACGGTTTCTTAAAATTTGTTCACTGTCAAAGGGCCCGGTCTGACAGTTCACTGTCAGGGTAAACGGTTTTCTGACAGTTCACTGTCAGGGAACCCGGTTTTGACATAGTTTTACTGTCAAGGGTCACGGGGGGCTGACATAGTTTACTGTCCCAAAATACACGGGGTGTGACATAGTTCAAATGTTTAGGGGTTCACGGTGTGAATAGTTCACTGTCAAAGGGTACACGGTGCCCGACATAGGGTTTACTTCGGGGTACCCCGGGGCGACCTTTTTTTCACGTCAGGGTAAAAGGTTTTCCTGACTAGTTCACTGTTCAGGGGGTTTTCACGGTTTTTTCTGCCGGGTTTTTGTCAGGGTACACGGGGCCCGACCCAAATTCACTGTCCCGGGTACCGGTTTTGACAAAAGTTAATTTTCAGGGGTAAAACGGTTTCTGACATAGGGTTTACTGTCAGGGTTTCACGGTGGGTGGGCCCTAGTTTTACTGTTTTTGGGTTTAAAAAGTGCTGACAAAAGTTCACTGTTTAGGGTACACGGTTTCCGACATGTTCACTGTCAGGGTACACGGTGCCCGACCCTTTGTTCACTGTCAGGGTTTCTCCGGTTTCTTTTGGGCAGTTTTACCCGGGCGGGGTACACGGTGTGATGTATTATGTCAGGGTAAACCCGGGGTGATGTAGTTCATGTCCCGGGTTTTCACGGTGTGATGTAGTTCACTGTCAGGGTACACGGGTTGCTGGGCAGTTCACTGTCGGGTACCCCGGGTGCTGACATAGGGTTTACTGGCCGGGGTTTCACGGTTTCTGACTTTTTTTTACTGTCAGGGGGGTTTACGGGGCTGACTTTGTTCCTGTAAAGGGTTTTCACGGTGTTTTGGGGGCATAGTTCAAGGGCAGGGGGTCACGGTTGTGCAGTTCCCCTGTCAGGGTACACGGTTTTGTTTTGTTCACTGTCGGGTACACGGTGCCCGATTTTAGGGTTTACTGTCAGGGTAACGGTGGGTGATGTAGTTCACTGTCAGGGTACCGGTGCTTTACAGTTACGTCAGGGTTCACGGTGTTGACATAGTTTTACTGTCAGGGTACCCCGGTTGGGACATAGTTTTTCCCGTCAGGGGGGACCCGGGCTGAATAGTTCATGTCGGGTAAAACCCGGGGTGAAAATGTTCAATGTCAGGGTACACGGTGCGGAAAATTTGTTTATGTAGGGGACACCGGTGCTGACTAGTTCCCTGTCGGGTTTTCACGGTGCTGAAATAGTTCCAAATGTCAGGGTACAGGCGCCTGACTTTGTTTTAAATGTCAGGGTAAAACGGTGTGAAAGTTTACTGTCAGGGTAAACCCGGGGCTGACATAGTTCCTGTCCCGGGTTTCACGGGTGGCTGACTTTGTTCATGTCAGGGTACACCGGGTTGGAAAAAAGTTCAAATGTCAGGGTAAAACGGTGTGAAATAGTTTAATGTCAGGGTTTCCCCGTGCTGCATAGTTCACTGTCAGGGTACACGGTGCCGGGCTTTGTTCACGTCAGGGTACCGGTGCTGGCATAGTTCCCTGTCAGGGGGTTCACGGTGCTGGGCAGTTTACTTTGGGGTACACCCGGGGCTTTTTTTTGTAAAATTTTACTGTAAGGGGAAAACGGGGCAGTTGTTCACTGTCAGGGTAAAAAGGTGCTGATGTAGTTCCACTGTCGGGTACCGGTTGCTGACGTTCATGTCAGGGTTTCCGGTGCTGACTTAGTTTTACGTAGGGTTTCCGGTGTTTAAATTGTTCCCTGTTTAGGGTCCCCGGGCTGGGCATTTGTTCACTGTCAGGGGGAACCCCGGTGCTGAATAGTTCATGCAGGGTTCAAGGGGTTGACTTTGTTCACTGTTGGGTAACGGGTGCTGACATTGTTTCACTGTTTGGGGGACAAAGGTTTCTGGACTTTGTTCACTGTCAGGGTCACGGTGCTGGGGCGTTCACTGTTTTAGGGTTCCGGGTTGGGTGTTTTTAGTTCACTGTAAGGGGTTTACGGTGAAAGATGAGTTCACTGTCGGGTTCAAAGGGGGGTTTACGTTCACTGTAGGGGACACGGTGGCCCGAAAAAAGTTCACTGTCAGGGTTTCCGGTGCTGCTTTGTTCACCCGTTTAGGGGTTTTTTCGGTGCTGACTTGTTCACTGTCGGGTAAAAGGTGGTGGACTTAGTTCACTGTCTGGGGTTTCACGGTTGCTGCATGTTCACTGGCCCCGGGTTCACGGTTTCCCGACTTTTTTCACTGTCGGGGGGCCGGTGCTGGGCATTGGTTTAATGTCAGGGTACACGGTTTCAGACTAGTTCACGGGCAGGGGTAACCCGGTGCAGACATAGTTCCCCTGTAGGGGGCCGGGGCTGAAAAAAATTCCTGTAAAGGGGACACGGTGCTGACAGTTCAAATGTCAGGGGGAAAGGTTTCTGATGTAGTTTCCCCTGTCAGGGTACACGGGTGCTGATGTAGTTTACTGTCGGGGAAAAAAACGGTTTCTGCAGTTCAAATGTCGGGGTTTTTCCGGGTTTCTGACATAGTTCACTGTCAGGGTTAAACCCGGTTTTCTGACATAGTTCCCCTGTCAGGGGGGACACGGTTTTGAAAAGTTCACTGTCGGGAACCGGGTGCTGAAATTGTTTCACCCGTTTAGGGTTTCACCGGGGGTGACATAGTTCACTGTCAGGGTACACGGTGCTGACATAGTTTTTCCCCGTCCGGGTTAAAAAGGTGTGGGCATTTGTTCCCCTGTCAGGGTACAAAGGGGTGACATAGTTTTACTGTGGGTACCGGTTTTCTGCATTTGTTCAAATTTCAGAGTTTTTCGGGGGCTGGGCTTTCACTGTCAGGGACACGGTGCTGCATAGTTCACTGTCCCGGGTTTTCACGGTGCTGGGCGTAGTTCACTGTCAAGGGGACTCGGTGGTGGCATAAATTTTAAATGTTTAGGGTACACGGTTTCTGACAAAAGTTCACTGTCAGGGTACCCGGTTTTGAAAAGTTCATGTCAGAGTTTCCGGTGCTGACATAGTTTTATTTTTCAGGGACCGGGGTGCTGGGGCATAGTTCACTGTCCCGGGTACCCCGGTGGTGACTAGTTAATGTCAGGTTACACGGTGCTGACTCGTTCCTGTCGGATACACGGTGCGGGCTAGTTCAATGTCAGGGTTTAAAGGGGGCTGACATAGTTAAATGTCAGGGTACAAAGGTGCTTTACTTTGTTCACTGTCAGGGTACCACGGTGCTGGGCATAGTTTTAAGTTAGGGTTTCCGGTGTGGCAAAAAGTTCAGGGCGGGTTTCAGGTGCTGGCAGTTCCTGTCAGGGGGACACGGGGGCTGAGAGAGGGTTTACTGTTAAAGGGGACAAAGGGGTGCAGTTCTGTTTAGGGTTTCACGGGGTGTGTGACTTTGTTCAAAGTCAGGGGGACACGGTTTCTGCTTTCCCCTGTCAGGGGGGACACGGTGCTGACTTTTTTAATGTCAGGGTTACACGGTTTCTGACATAGTTCACTGTCGGGTACCGGTGCTGGGCTTTGTTCATTGGGCAGGGTACCACGGTGCGTTTTTTGTTCACGTAAGGGGACACGGTGCCGGACATAGTTCACTGCAGGAAAGCACGGTGCTGTTTTACTTCACTGTCAGGGTTTAAAGGGTTTCGACAGTTCCCTGTCAGGGCCACGGTTTTTGACGTTCACTGTAGGGTACACGGTGCTGACCCTAGTTCCTTTTCCCGGGTACACGGCTGCATTGTTTTCCCGTCAGGGTTTCCGGTGCTGAAAATTTGGTTTAAATGTCAGGTTTCACGGTGTGATTTAGTTCAATTTTCGGGTACCGGTGTGAAAAATAGTTTTAATGTTAGGGTTTAAAGGTGTGACATAGTTCACTGTCAGGGTTACCCCGGGTGCTGCCCTAGTTCACTGTCGGGTACACGATGCTGAAAATAGTTCACTGTTAGGGTTTCACGGTTTTGAAAAAAAAGTTCCTGTCAGAGTACACCCGGTTTTGGGCCCTAGTTCACGTCGGGGGGGACACGGTGCTGACCCTTCACTGTTTTTGGTTTTCACGGGTGCTGGGCCCGTTCACTGTTTAGGGTTTTTCGGGTGGCTGCAGTTCATTAGGGTAACGGCGCTGAATTGTTTGCTGTTAGGGTACACCAAAAGCGGGCATTTGTTTTACTGTCAAGGAAACACCGGTGTGACAGTTCATTGTCAGGGTACACGGTGTTTTGGGCAGTTCACTGTCAGGGGGGCACGGTTTTCTGACAGTTCACTGCGGGTACACGGTTTCTGACAGTTCACTGTAGGGGTACACGGGTGGGTGGGGCAAATTCCCCGTTTAGGGTACCAGGTTTCTGACAGTTCACTGTCAGGATAACCGGGGCTGACAATTCACTGTCAGGGTATTTCGGGTTTCTGAAGTTCACGTCAGGGTAAAACGGTTTGGCCAGTTCAAATTTTTCAGGGTTTCACCCGGTGTGACAAAAAGTTTTCCCGTCAGGGGTTTCCGGTGGGTTACATAGTTCACCCGTCAGGGGGACACGGTGTGGGCAGTTCACTGTTAGGGGTACCCCGGTGCTGATATAGTTCACTGTCCCCGGGTACACCGGGGACAGATTTAGTTTTACCCGTCAGGGTTTCCCCCCGGTGCTGAAATTGTTTTTCCCGTCAGGAGCACGGTTTCTGAAAATTGGGTTTAATGTCAGGGGTTTCAAAGGTGTGCAGTTCACTTTTAGGGTTAACCCGGGGTTGGGCAGTTCCCCTGTCAGGGTAACCCCAGTGCTGACATAGTTCCCCTGTAAAGGGGCACGGTTCTGAAATAGTTCACTGTAAGGGGGTTACCCCGGTGCTGACATAGTTCAAATTTTCAGGGGAAACGGTGCTGCTGAAAAAGTTCAATGTCAGGGTTTTACGGTTGCTGACAAACGTTCACTGCAGGGTTTTCCGATGTACTTTTGTTCAAATGTCCGGGGACACGGGTGTTTACATTGTTTACTGTCGGTTTTCCGGTTTTGGGCATAGGTTTACTGTCAGGGTTTTCACGGTTTCTGTCAGTTCACTGTCAGGGTACCGGGGTGAAGTTCACTTCGGGTCACGGCGCTGAAAAATAGTTCACGTCCGGGTACACGGCGCTGAAAATAGTTTACTGTCAGGGTTTCCGGTGGGTTTTCGTTCACTGTAAGGGTACACGGTGCTGACTTAGTTCCCGTAGGGTACCCCGGTTTCTGGGACATCTTTCCCCCGTTGGGTTAAAACTGGTTTACATAGGGTTTACTCTCGGGTACACGAAAGCCCGCCGTTAAATGTGAGGGTACACCGGGTGTGATATAGTTCACTGTCAGGGTACCGGTTTTTGATATAGTTCAAAAGGGCAGGGGAACACGGTGCAGTTTTAGTTTCACTGTCAGGGGGACACTGTGCGATTTTAGTTCATTTTTCAGGGTTTCACCGGGTGCCCGAACCCTAGTTCCCCGTTTAGGATTCACGGTTTCTATATAGTTCAAATGTTAAAGGGTGCACGGTGCTGACTTTTTCCTGTCAGGGTACCCGGTTGGGTGACGGGTTTACTGTTTAGGGTACCCGGTTGGGTGGGCAGTTCCTGTCAGGGTACCGGTTTGCTGACAGTTCACTGTCAGGGTAAAACCCGGGTTTCCCGATATAGTTTTAATGTTTAAGGGGGACACGGTTTCTGACTTTGGGGTTCATGTCAGGGTAACGGTTTCTGGGCAGTTCACGTCAGGGTTACCACGGTGCTGATGTAGTTCACTGTCAAGGTTTAAAGGTTTCTGATGTAAATTTTAATGTCCGTGTAAAACGGTGTTTACCCTAGTTCACTGTTTAGGGTTTCACGGTTTTCTGACCCTAGTTCCCCTGTCCGGGTAAACCGGGTTTCTGACATAGGGTTTAATGGAAGGGTACACGGTGCTGACTTTTCACTGTCCCGGGTACACGGTTTTTGACATAGTTCAGGGCAAAGGGGACACGGTTTCTGACATAGGGTTTATGTTTAGGGTACCCCGGTTTTGACTTTGTTCACTGTAAAAGGGTTTCACAGTGCTGACTTGTTCACGTCAGGGTCACCGGGTTTTCTGCAGTTCACTGGGCAGGGTACACCCGGGGCCCCGATGTTGTTCACTGTCCCGGGGGGTTTTTCCCCGGTGCTGAGGTAAATTCCCCCTGTTGGGGTTCCCCCGGGGTTGATGTAGTTCCCCTGTCAGGGGTTTCACGGTGCTGGGCCCGTTCACTGTCGGGACACGGTTGCTGAAAGGTTTACTGTAGGGTAAAACGGTGGTGAAAAGTTCACTGTCGGGTACCCCAGGGCCCGAAAAGTTAAATGTCGGGTACACGGTGCCCACATAGTTCACTGGGGCAGGGTACCGGGGGTGAAAATTTGTTTACTGTCGGGGTACCGGTGCGGGCCGGTTTGCTGTGGGGGTACACGGTGTGATGAGTTTCACACCCCAGGGTTCACGGGGCTGAGTTTGTTTTAAATGTCAGGGGGACCCCCGGTGCTGATGTAGTTCACTTAAAGTGTAAAAGGGTGGGTTTTCAAGGGTTTACTGTTTTGGGGGCACCGGGTTGCTGAATAGTTCCCCTGTCAGGGGCCCCGGTTTCTGGCCCGTTTCCTTTTAGGGTTACCTTTTCTATTAGATTCCTGTCGGGTACCCCGGTTTTCTGATGTAGTTCCTGTTTAGGGGCAAAGGGGCTGATGTAGTTCACTGTCAGGGGACACGGTTGGGAAAGTTCAAACCCCCGTTCCCTTTGGGGTACAGGTGGCCTGACAGGGTTATTTTTCAGGGGTTAAAGGTTTGATGAATTAAGTTCTTTTCGGGGTCTGGTGCCCGACATGTTTCACTGTCAGGGTACAAGGTTTGGGACATAGTTCATTGTTTTAGGGTTTCCCCCCGGGGTTTTGCTACCCTAAATTCCAAATGTCGGGTACCCCCTGGGGCTTTTCTAGGTTTCCCCTGTCTGGGTTAACCCCGGGGGTGGCTTTTCCCAAAAACCTTCTGGGACAAGGTTGGGGACTTAGTTTTGCCCCCCGGGGAAACCCCGGTGCCCCAAATAGTTCACTGTCAGGGGTTTTACCCCCGGTTTTCGACAAATTCACTGTCAGGGTACACGGTGCGATTAGTTCAAATTTGGTTTTTAGGGTACCCCAACCAGGGGGAAATGCTGATGTAGTTTTTACTGTCAGGGGGGGAAACCCGGGGTTGCTGAAAAGTTCACTGTCAGGGGGTTTCCGGTGTGCATAGTTCACGTCGGGTTTCACGGTCCTGACTTTTTTCAAATGTCAGGGGGCAGGTGCTGACTTTGTTCCCCTGTCAGGGGATTCGGTTTCTCTATAGTTTTACTGGTAGGGTACCCCAGTTTCTGGGCATAGTTCCCCTGGGCAGGGTACACGGTTTCTGACATAGTTCACTGTTAGGTTTCCGGGGGTTGGGAAAAAGTTACTGTCAGGGTACACGGTTTCTGAAATAGTTCACTGGGCAGGGTACACGGTGCTGACATAGTTTTACCCGTCAGGGTACACCCCGGGGCTGAAAAAAATTCAATGTCGGGTACCGGTGTGACTAATTTTTACTGTAAAGGGGACCCCGGTTTTGACCCTAGTTCCAAAGTCGGAATTTCACGGTGCTGACCCTAGTTAAAATGTAAAGGGGAACCCCGGGGTGACAAGTTACTGTCAGGGTTCCCCGGTGCTGAAAATAATCACTGTCAGGGGAAAACGGGGGACATTGGGTTTATTGTCGGGGTTTCACGGTTTCGACATGTTACTGTCAGGGTACCGGTTGGGGACATAGTTCCCCTGTCAGGGTACACGGGTTTCTGACCTAGTTCACTGTCGGGGACCGGTGCTGACATATTTCACTGTCAGGATAAACGGTGGAAAATTTGTTCACTGTCAGGGTACACGGTTTCTGACTTTTGTTCCCCCTGTCAGGGTAAACGGGGTGACATAGGGGTTTACTTTTCCCCGGGGGACACGGTTTTTCTGAAAATTTGTTCACTCGTCAGGGTACCGGTTGGGTGACGTTCACTGTCAGGGTACACGGGGGGCTTGGGCCAGTTCACTGTCAGGGTTTCCCCGGTGTGACAAATTCACTTTTCATGGTTTCACGGGGGCTGATATTTGGGTTCCCCTTTTTAGGGTACACAAGCTGACCTAGTTTTACGTCAGGGGGACACGGTTTTCGACCGTTCCCCTGTCGGGTTCCCTGTTGTGACATAGTTTACTGTTACAGGGGTTAAAACCCGGGGCTGACATAGTTCACTGTCAGGGGGACACCGGGTGCTGGGCATAGTTCCTGTCAGGATACCGGTGCTGTATAGTTCAGTCGGGTTCACCCGGGGCTGGGCATTGTTCATTTTTTAGGGTTTCCCGGTGTGACGAAGTTCACTGTCAGGGTTTAAACGGTTTCTGACATAAATTCACTGTCCCGGGTACACGATTTTGGGAAAAAGTTTACTGTTTGGGTTTCCGGGGCTGACATAGTTTTACTGTCCGGGGACACGGTTCTGCATTGTTCACTGTAAGGGGGGAAAACCCGGGGTGTCGTTCACTGTCCGGGTACCCCCGGTGCTGACAGTTCTTTACTGTCAGGGTAACCCGGGGCTGCAGTTCCTGTCCGGGTACCGGCCGTGATTAGTTCGCTGTTAGGGTACACCCAAAGCTGACTTAAATTCACGTCAGGGGTACACGGTGCTGACAGGTTTACTGGGCAGGGTTTCACGGTTGGCTGACAGTTCACTGTAGGGTTCACGGTGCTGCAGTTCATGTCAGGGTTAACCGGGGGGTGTCACCTTTTTGTAAAGGGGATCGGTGCTGCGGGTTTTCCCGTCAGGGTACACCCGGGTTTGCTGACAGTTAAATGTCAGGTTTCACGGTTTCTGACATGTTCCCCTTTCAGGGGGAAAACGGTTCTGGGAAAAGTTTCCCGGGAGGGTACACGGCGCTGATATAGTTTGCTGTTAGGGTACACAACGTGACCTTTGTTCCTGGGCAGGGTCCGGTTTTTGAAGGGTTTACTGTCAGGGGTTTTTCCCGGGGCTGACAGTTCATGTCGGGTACACGGTTTCGGGACAGTTTTCCCGTCAGGGTACACGGTTGCTGACAGTTCACTGTCAGGGGTTTTAAAGGGGTGCTGACCCCCTTCATGTCCGGGGGATACGGTCTTTTCAGTTCACCCGGGCAGGGTTTTTACGGTTTGCTGGGCAGTTTCCCGTAAGGGTACACGGTGCTGGGGAAAAAGTTCACTGTCAGGGTACCCGGTGCTTTATTTTAGTTTCACTGTCAGGGTTACACGGGGACAGTATAGTTCACTGTCAAGGGGACACCCGGTTTCCTGACATAGTTCGCTGTCCAGGGGCCGGGGGCTGAATTAGCCCCCCTTTTTAGGGTACCGGTTTTTGGAAAAGTTCCTGTTAGGGTAACGGTGCTGACAGTTCCCCTGTTTAGGGTAAAACTGGTTTCCCGACTTTGTTTACTTCAAAGGGTACACGGGTTTTCTGAATAGTTCACTGTCAGGGGTTTCACGGTGTGACATAGTTATTTTTCAGGGTTTTCAGGTTTCTGACCCCTAGTTCACTGCCCGGGTTCCCCGGTTTCCCGTCTCGTTTTACTGTCAGGGTACACGGTTGCTGACCCTAGTTCACTGTCAGGATACAGGTGTGACAAGTTCACTGTCGGGGGGACACGGTGTGAAAGTTCAATGTTAGGGTTTTTCACGGTGCTGACAGTTCACTTTTTCAGGGTAAACTGTGTGGACCGTTTTACTGGGCAGGGTACACGGCGCTGTTTTAGTTTACTGTCAGGGAGTTACCGGGGCCCCCTGAAAATTTGTTCAAAGTCGGGTACCGGTTGGCCCCGAAATAGTTCACTGTCCCGGGTACAGGTGGTTTACATTTGTTCACTTTCAGGGTACCGGGTTTCTGGGCTTGTTCACCCGTCAGGGTTTAAAGGTTTTTGGGTGACTTAGTTCCCCTGTCGGGTACACCGGGTGCTGCGTTTGTTTCAATGTCGGTTTAAACCCGGGGCTGGGAAAAGTTCAATGTCAGGGTTTCACGGGTGCTGGCATAGTTCACTGTCCAGGGTTCCCGGTGCTGTTTTTTCACTGCGGGGAAAAACGGTGCTGAAAAGTTCAACTGTAAGGGGGACCGGGGCTAAACCCTAGGTTTACTGTCAGGGTTTAAGGTTGTCCTTAGTTACTTTAAGGGGTTTTAAAAGGTTTCTGTTTAGTTCCTGTCGGGTTCACGGTGCGGAAAATTTTTTTTCCCGTCGGTTACACGGTGTTGGAAAATAGTTCAACCCCCGGGAGGGTACACGGTGCTTTACTTGGGTTTACCCGTCAGGGGACACGGTTGCTGACATTTGTTCACTGTCAGGGTAAAACGGTTTTGGACATAGTTCCAAAGTCAGGGTATCCGGGGCTGACGTTCACTGTTTAGGGTACACGGTGCTGACAGTTCAAATGTCAGGGTTTTAAAAAGGTGCTGGGGCAGTTCACTGGGCAAAGGTACACGGCCCCTGATATAGTTCGCGTTAGGGTACAAAAACACTGCTTAAATTCACCCGTCCGGGGGGACACCCGGGGCTGACGTTCAAAAATAGGGTTTCACTGTGCTGACATTGTTCACTGTCAGGGTACCACGGGTGACATAGTTCACTGTCGGGTTTAAAACGGTTGGGGGACATAGTTCCCCTTTTTAGGGTACCGGTGCTGATTTAGTTTTAGTTTAGGGTACACGGTGCTGGGGCATATTTAAATTTTTAGGGTTTCACGGTGCTGACGAAAAATTTTAAATGTCCCGGGTAAACGGGTGCTGACATAGTTCACTGTCAGGGGGGCACGGTTTTCTGGGCTTGTTCACTGTTAGGGTACACGGTGCTGAAATAGTTTTTCTGTCAAGGGGGACCGGGGTTTACCCTTTGTTAAATGTCAGGGTAAAACGGGGTGGGGACAGTTCCCCCTGTCAGGGGGACACGGGTTTTCTGACAGTTCACTGTCCGGGTTAAAACCCGGTTTCTGGACAGTTCACCCGTAGGGTACACGGCGCTGTTTTTGTTCGCTGTTTGGGTTTCCAAAACGGACATAGTTTTAATGTCAGGGGTTTCACGGTTGGGTGACCCGTTTTACTGTCAGGTACACCCGGGTTTGCTGGGCAGTTCAATGTCAGGGTTTCACGGGGGCTGGGCGTTAATTGTCAGGGTTTCAAAGGTGCTGACCTTCCCCTGTCAGGGTTTACGGTTGCTTTTCTGTTCACTGTCAGGGGAACCCCCGGTGCTGACAGTTCCAAAGTTAGGGTACACCCGGGGCCCGACATAGTTCACTGTCAGGGGACACCCGGTTTTGGCGTTCACTGTAGGGTAAACCCGGCCCCTGATATAGTTCCCCTGTTAGGGTACACAACGCGACCCTAGTTCACTGTCGGGTACAAAGGTTTCTGACGGTTTTTTGTCAGGGGGACAAGGGGGCTGACAGTTCCCCTGTCAGGGTTCACGGGTGCTGACAGTTTACTGTCCGGGGGACACGGGTGCTGTACAGTTCAATGTCAGGGTACCGGTTGTGACCCTTCAATGTCCGGGGGTATTCGGGTTTCTGAAAATTCACTGTCAGGGTACACCCGGGGTGGGTAAAATTCATGGGCAGGGGTTTCAGGTGCTGACATAGTTACTGTAAAGGGGACCCGGTGTGATTAGTTCACTGTTTAGGGTACAAGGTACAGGGTATAGTTCCCCTGTAGGGTACCCCGGGTTGACTTGGGTTCCCCTGTCAGGAAGGGACGGTGGTTTAATAGTTCAGGTTTAGGGTTAAATGGTGCTGACAGTTCACTGGTTTTGGGTTCACGGTGCTGAAGTTCACGGTTTAGGGGGACATGGGGCCCGACATTTGTTCATGTAGGGTTTCACGGTTTATTTACTTTTTTTTACGTCAGGATTTTCCGGGTGTGCTGCCCTTTTTCAATGTCAAGGGGGACACGGGTGTGTGACATTTGTTCACTGTAAAGGGGACCGGGGGGTTTAATCGTTCCTGTAGGGTACCCCGGGTTTCTGACATAAATTCAAATGCAGGAATCACGGTGCGACATAGTTCACTGTCAGGGTACACCCGGGGCTGAAGTTCACTGTCGGGTTTCACCCCGGTTTCGGGGCAAATTTTACTTTTAAAGGGGACAATGTGCTGAAGTTCCTGTCAGGGGCCGCCCTGATATAGTTCACTGTCGGGTTTTCACCGGGGGCTTTACATAGTTCACTGTCAGGGTTTCCCGGTGTGACATAGTTTTTACTTGTTTTGGGTACACGGTGCCTTTACTTGGGTTTACTTTCAGGGGGGAACATAAGAAAATAAAAAACTTAAAAGAAAGGGGGGAAACCCCTGCGGGGCCGCTGGGGCCCCAAATAGGCAGGTCTTTTTCAAAATTTTTCCCCCCCCAACAAAACATTTTCCCAAAAACCCAATTTTCAATGCTACCCAAAAAATGCTTGATGTGAAAAATCCCACTTCCCAATTCCCCCCCTTCCCCTCATGTACTTTTCCAAACCCAGATTTTTAAACTACCCAAAGTTCCCCGCCTCAATAAAACCAACTTTGGGAGACTGTTCCATCATCAAATAACCCCATTTCCAAAAAAATTTCTTTCCTTTTGTTTCCCCTTTCTAAACTTTTTAAACCTTTATTTTTAATTTAAATCCATTACTGCGGGTTTCTCTTTTTGGAGAGAAATCCCAAGGCCTTATTAATTTTCCCTTTATTTAAAAACCCCATCTTCCCCCTTATTTAAATTCGATAAGGGTTTCCCCCCATTCTTTTGTTAACCAAATGAATGTAAATTAAGAGGGTTTTTAATCTTTTTTCATTTTTGGAAATTTTGATGCTATGTATTAATTTAGTCTTTCCCAAGCTGAATGTTTTCTAACGAATTTTTTGTCCATTTTGTAAAACGGGACCAGAAATGAGCTGCATAATCCCAAAGGGGAGGCCCTTTTAATGATGTATAAAGTGCAGTATGAAACCCTTGGGGCTTCTGTTGCTTAAAACTTCCCTTTATCTAAATTCCCCGTAACCCATTTGCCTTATTTTCGTTTTCGCTTAGGCATTGCCCGTTTGGTTTAAGGTTGCTTTCTTTACCCTAAAACCCCCCAAATCCCTTTTTGCAATTTTTTATGGCCAAGTTCTTAAACATTTAATTTATAAGACTAGGGTTATGGGCCTCCCAAGCTTCAGAACCCTTGCCCCTTATCTTTCATTGAAAATTTCATCTGCCACTTTTTTTGAACCCAAAAATAGAGTTTTTTTAAAACCTCCCGAAAAAAAAACCAAAAAAATTTTTAAAAAAAAAAAAACAAACCTCCCAACCCTCACAAAACAAACCAAACCCCCCCCTTTTTCCCTTTTCCAATTTTAAAAATCACATTAAAACCCCAAAATTCCCAAATAAATTTTAAACCCCCAAACCCCAAACCCCCCCTTCCCCCCCCCCTTGGGTCCCCCCCCCCCACCAAACCCCCCAAAAACCCCCCCCCCCCCCCCCCCCCCCGTCCACACAAAATTTTCCCCCCCAATCCCCCCCTTTGCCACTTTCTTTAACAGTCCCCCCATTTTTGGGGGGATTTACCCCCCCCCAAAAACCCCCCCCCCTTAAAAAAATGATTACCCCCCCCCCCTTTAAAAAAATTTTTCAAATTCTTTTTTGGGTCAAAAGCCTCAAAAGTTTACTGAAGGGGAAAATTAATAAATTTTGTTAGACCCAAAACCCGGGCCCCTTGTGAATTTTAAAGCTGAGTATCAAAAATTAATTTTTGCTATGCTTATTGAGATGGCTTTTTATATTTTTCAGCTATAATTTTATCTAGTAATTTGCCTAAATTGAGGGGAAAGGTTATTGGGCGGGAATTTTTCGGTAAAGATTTTCCCCGTTTTAAAAAAAAGGGTTAAATTAGGCCCTTCCCACTCTTTCCCGAAAACTACACCTGTTTGAAGAGATAAATTAAAAAAATTTTTTGTTTTAAAGGTTCCCCAAGTTCCATTTTTTCATTCCTTAAGGTTTCCCCTTTAAAAAACCCTTAAACAGGACCCGGCGACTTATTTTGCTTCGTCTGTCTATCTGCCCCACAACCCCTCTTTTCCAGTGACTGTGATGTTACAAAAATTTTCCCTTTTAGGCCCCCCCCGTTTAAAATTTAAATTTCTGGAATAAATTTTTAGTGTTCTTTCCCGGTAAAAAATGAGAGAAAAATTTTTTTAAAAAACAAGCACATTTAAATTTTCAATTTTCAGGGAAGGTGCCCTAGTTATTTTTAAGGGGGCCTATCTTTCTCTAACTTTTGGGTTTTATAGCCTGGGGAAAAAAATTTTTGGGGTTTGTTTTAGAATCCCTAGCAAAAATTTTTTTTTCTTTGGGCCCTTTTAGGGTTTTTTTCCCCTTTTTAAAGTTCCCCCTTAATGTCAATTACTGATTCAAAAAGATGGGCCTCCCCCTCTTTTGGGGTACGCCTATAAAATCCTTTTTTTATGCCCTTGTAGATATTTGAGCCTATTATTCAAACCATTTTGGGTCATTTCTATTTGGGTCTAATTTCTTTTATGGGGTTAAAAACGCCCCTTTGAGCAGCATGTATAGTGTTAGGGAAAAATGTCATATTGATAGCTCTCTTCGTTTAAACCCAAATCAACAGAAAAGGGTAAGTGTTCTCTAAGCCCATCGTTAAAACTGGGGAAGCGGGAAAAAAACTGGGAAATGGTTTTCTGAGTTTTTGCTTCTATTGTACCCTTTCCCTTTTTAATGCTAAAAGTAATTGATTTTGTGGTCGCTAGCACCCAGTTCCCCCTGAAATTTCTTAAAATTTTTTAAAAAAAAGGGATTCATTGTTTTCCCCTAACTAAGGCATGGATACCGGTGCTGAATAGTTCAATGTAGGGTACCGGGGGTGACATAGTTTTACTCTAGGGGGACCTCGATGCTGACAGTTCCCCTGTGAGGGAAAGGTGCTGGGCAAAAGTTTTTCCCGTCCCGGGTACCACGGGGCGGGTTGTTCATGTCAGGGTTTAACGGTGGGATATTGGTTCACTGTCGGGTAAAACCCGGGTTTTAGAAATTTGTTAATGTAGGGTTACTCTGTGCAGTTTTAGTTCACTATCCGGGTAAACCCCGGGTTTCTGGGCAAAAGGGGGGGTTTTTAAAAAAAATTTACCTTTGGGGTTTTTAAAAAAAAAAGGGGGGGGGGAAAAAAAATTAAAAAGGGGGGGGGTTTTTAATTAAAAAACCCTTTTTCCCTTTTTATTTTTCCCAAAAAATTTTTTTTTTTTTTTTTTTGGTTTAAAAAAATTTTTAAAATTTTTTTTTTTAAAATTTTTGGGGGGTTTTTCCCCCCCCCCCTTTTTTTTTTTTTTTTCCCCAAATTTTTTCCCCTTTTTAAAGGGCTTTTTTTTTTAAAAAAAAAAAAAAATTTTTTGTAAATTTAATTTTTTTTTTTTGGGGGGTTTTCCCCCGCCCTTTCCCTTTGGGGGGTTTTTTTTTTAAAAAAAAAGGGGGGGGGAAAAAAAAGGGGTTAATTTTTGGGGGGGGGGGCCCCCCGTTAAGGGGGGGTTTTTTTTTGGGGGGGTTTTCCCCCGGGGGGGTTTTTTTTTTTAAAAAACCTTTTTAAAAAAAAAAAAA
>NC_069456.1:7132897-7155414 GCF_026875155.1 Cherax quadricarinatus
CCGGTAAAGAGGGGGGGCCAGGAGCTAAGACTCGACTCCGCAACCACAAATAGGTGAGTACAAATGGGTGAGTACACACACAATGTAGCAACCAGCGAAAAGGTGGAGCCAGAACTGTGACTCGGGCCCCCTGAAACCCTTAAATAGTTGAGTTCACTCACACACACACACGCACGCACGCGCGCACACACACACACACAAACACACACACAAACACACACACAAACACACACAAACACGCATGCACGCGCGCACACACGCAGGCAGAACTACAAAGAGACCTAGACAGGCCTGGTCCAGCAACTAGCTCCTTGAATTTAACCCTACCAAATGCAAAGTCATGAATATCGGGGAAGGGCAAAGAAGACCGCAGACACAGTATAGTCTAGGTGGCCAAAGACTGCAAACCTCACTCAAGGAAAAAGATCTTGGCGTAAGTATAGCACCGAGCACATCTCCTGAGGCGCATATCAATCAGATAACTGCTGCAGCGTACGGACGTCTGGCAAACCTAAGGATAGCGTTCCGATACCTCAGTAAGGAATCGTTCAAGACTCTGTACACCATTTACGTCAGGCCCATACTGGAGTACGCAGCACCAGTTTGGAATCCACACCTGGTCAAGCACGTCAAGAAATTAGAGAAAGTACAAAAGTTTGCAACGAGACTAGTCCCAGAGCTAAGGGGATTGTCCTACGAAGAAAGGTTAAGGGAAATTGGCCTTATGACACTGGAGGACAGGAGAATCAGGGGAGACATGATAATGACATATAAATACTGCGCAGAATAGACAAGGTGAACGAAGACAGTATGTTCCAGAGATGGGACACAGAAACAAGGGGTCACAATTGGAAGTTGAAGACTCAGATGAGTCAAAGGAATGTTAGGAAGTATTTCTTCAGTCACAGAGTTGTCAGACAGTGGAACAGCCTAGAAAGTGACGTAGTGGAGGCGGGAACCATACATAGTTTTAAGACGAGGTTTGATAAAGCTCATGGAGCAGGGAGAAAGAGGACCCAGTAGCAATCAGTGAAGAGGCGGGGCCAGGAGCTATGACTCGACCCCTGCAACCAAAAATATGCAAGTACAATAGGTGAGTACACAAACACACACACACACACATTCTCACATATAAAGACTCACTCTCCCCCATGCACCCTCCCCTGCCAATCTCCCCACTCCTTCCCCTGATCCTCCCCTCTCTCTCTCACCCTCCTTCTCCCCCACCTTCCCTCTTTCCCTCTCTCCTCTCCCATTCTTCCCCTTACTTCTCCTCCTCCTCACTCCCCATATTCCCCCCTCAATCGCCCCCCCCACCACTCCCCCATTTAGCCACTGTCTACAGTTTTCCTCCTCTCCCCCCCCCAACCCCCCCCACCTCGGACAATCCCACACCACAAACCCCAAAAGAATTACATACGTTTTTCATTTTGTACCCAACCCAAAAAAAAAAAAATTTGGGGTTTGCCAGAGGCAGGGGGGAAAACCAAGGGGGGGGGGGAAATTTTAAAAAGGGGAAGTTTTGGGCGGGCCGGTCATAAAAAGGGGTAAAAAGGGGGAAAGGGAAGGCTAGAAAAATTTTAAAGTATGAGAATGGAAAAAGGGGGTTTGATGCGAAAGCAAGTGGGAGGGCAAGTCACAAAAGCAGGGGGCTGGGGATACAGGTTTAAAAGAGGAACAAAAAAATCTGAAACACCCTTTAAAAAAAACTAAAAGAAAAAATTTTGGGTTTTGGAAAACATTGAGACTGCAAACCCCCAGTACAAAAAGGGGACTGGGGGAAACAAAGGGGGGAAACTGCTTGCAGAAGCTTTTTGTCAGACCATTGTGGAGCCGAGAAAGGAGAGAATCACATCAGGGGCTTTCGAGGGGACTGCAGAAAAAATGAAAAAGCAAAAAATAAAAAATTTGTAAAGGCCCTAACAGCCATGCAGACCCCAGAAAAATTTTTAAAAGAAAAAAAATGACAGGCCACTGGGCCCAAGGCAATAGGTAGTGAAGAAACTGAAGAAAGGAAAGTCCCAATGGGGGAAAAGTAAATCGAACCCAGGGGATACATGGGGGAAGCAGTGGGAAATGAAAGAGAGAGGCCAGCCCTTTGTTTTTGGGGTCCAGGAATTTAAAAAAGGAAAAAAATTTTCGAACCCAAGGGAAAAGGGGAAAAAATCAAAAGGGATCATAAAAGCAATAGCAGAAGAAAAAACTGCCCCAGCGGGCCCAAATTTTTTCAGTGAATAGAGGGGTTGGGGGTTTGAATAAAAAGAACCCTGTTTGGGAAAGTGACTTTCAAGACAGAATCGACTTGGAATAGGATCCTGAAGGGGGAAAAGGAAAGAAAGGGGCATGCTGGTTTCCGAAAGGGTTGCATCTCGACCGCGACAAAAAAACACAAAAAGGGAAAAGCAAAAAAACTGGGGAGAGATGGTACAAAGAAAAAAAGGAGGAAAGAAGGTAAAGATGGAGAAGCAGGGGGCCACAGACTCGGGAGGAAAAATAAAAATACGGGCCCCCCCCTTCACAACCACCTACAGAAGCCCCCAACCAGGACAACCTAATGCAACAAAAACTTTTCTAACCCAAAAACACACATGCCAAATGAAATACCCCCACCCCACCTCTTTAAAAATTTTCCCCCCCCACAGCAACCCCCATATTTCCTTATTAGGTTCACCCTTCCCCAGCCCCAACTTTTAACCCCCCCCCCCCCAGACAAAGTTTTAGAACAGAAGGTTGGGTGTCATATAAAAAATGCAGAGGGGAATCCCCAAATATGTGAAAGAAGGGGCATGAAAGACTCAAGGAGAAAACCCCCGGGACATAATACCACCCCACAAAAACCCCAAATTTAAACCGGGATAAAGACCCCAACTTTTCACCCGATTTCAAATCCTGGGAAAAGGATAAGGGGGGAAGGGGGAGGAGTTGACTGTCAAAAAAAACCGGTGGGTTTTTGGAAAAAATTTGGAAGGAAATGGTTGGCAGGGGTTTGGAAAAGGGACTACTTACCCAAAAGCAATCCGGGTCTGAGGGTCTTTAAGGGTTTTTGGTAATTGCAGAAAATTTTCAACCTCCCAAAAAAATACAGGAGGCCAAGAAATATGATGGAGCAAAGAGCAATGGTGACCACTAGCCGAGGGGGCCCAGAGACCCCAATGGCGGGGGCAAATTTAAATGTTTTTGGGTGATTTCAATCAAAAGGAGATGAGGGGAAAACCGGGGCCCCCAGGGGTGTCCAAAACATGGGGACCCAAAGATGATGGATGTGTTACTGGAAAACCTCATGCATTAAATTTGTTAGAGACAAAACCAGGGAGAGGTGAGGTTGACCCAAAGGCAAGGGGGGGACCTGGTATTAAACCATGAGTAGACCCGGACATCGAGGAAAATCATGTATAAAAGGCCCCACTAGAGCTAGCAGTCATGTGGTTCGGTGCTTTGATTTACTTTAGTTAAGCTAAAAGGGAGGGGACTAGCGGGAAATGAGATGGAAAAAACCAAATAAAAAAAGGGGGCTACACCCCATGAGGTTTTCCCTGAAAGAGTTCGTGGGGGGGAGAAAGGAAAAAAAAAACCCGGTTTTAAAAAAAAATTGGACAACAGCAAAATGAAGGGGGGCAGAGGAGGGGAAAGGGGAATTAAAAACAGAAATAATGGGAAGACCAGAAAAAACCCTTTTGGGTGCCCAAAGGTGTAGGGAGGCAAAAACTAGGTGTGTTAAAAAAGGGAAAGGGGTTTCAAAAGAAAAAGGGAAAACCCCCGGGAAAATTAAAAAAGATAAGCCGAAGAGCCAAAAAATTGAATTGCACAAAAAAAGACGGAAGGTTTAGCGCAATACGAAAATTTATATAGAATCAAAAAGTTTAGTCTGCCCCAAAAGCTGTTTTTATAAGCCACATCAGGAGGAAAAACAGTAAAGGCCCGGGAAATCGGGACTGGGGGATGGGGGGAGTTCACAAAAAATTGACCGGGGAAAGCGAGGAGCTCAACACGAGATTTAAAAAAAGTATTTATACGGGAAAACCCGGTTTGGGACTCGGGAAATAAGAACAGGGATTTTACACCAACAAGTGTGGATGGGTACACATAATCGGAAGGTAAAAAAGCTGCTATGTGAAACCTGATACCTAAAAGGGGGTGGGCCCAAATCCCCTCTCCATGGCCCTTTAAAAGGGGGGCAGATATGTGTTTTGCCCCCACTAACAATGTTTCTTAAACACACCCACTAAAATTTGGGCCCAAACCCCCCGGAGGTAGGGAAGAGGAAAATTTTAGTCCCTTTTTTAAAAAAAGAACAGCCCGAGGCATTAAACTACAGACCTGTGTTAAAAAAGTGTACAGTATGCAAACCCAGGAAAAAGGGAAAATTTGGAGAGTGGTGGAGCCCCGGGAAAAAGAAACAAGTGTTTTACCGAAAACCAGCCCGGTTTCGGGAAGGAAAATCCTGTGTCACGAACCAATGGGCTTTTGAAAAGGGGGACAAAAAAGGAAACCCCCCAAGAGCCCGGGGTGGTTTAGATTCCCATTTTTTTGGGGGACTCCCCAAGAAGCCTTCGACACTTTTTTCCTCAAAAGAGGTTTTACTCCCAAAAGCTGAGGATCGGGGACACATTACGGGGAAAAGGAAAACCTTGAAAATGGATCGGGAAAATACCTGACGGGGGAGGCAAAAACCGAGTCATGGTGGGGTGCCCGGGGTGTCAGAGGGGGGCCCCCGCCTGTGACAAGCGGGGTTTCCACAGGGGTCATTTCCTGGGAAACCTGTGTTTGGTTTTTTGGGGGTTTTAATTTTCGTTGAAAATTGGAACATAAACCGGAAAGGGAAAAATTTAAAAAACTTTTTTCCCAGAAAGTTTTTTTCCCTTTTTTTGCAGAGGGGATTTTGGGGGAAAGTTAAAGGGGAGGGGAAAATTAAATTTTTTTTCCGGTTTTTTTTTGGGGGGGGGGGGGAGGAAAATTTTTAAAAGGGGCCGGGGGGGGGGGCCCCCCCTACAAAAGGGGGGGGGACCTTGGGGGGGGGACAGGCCCCTTTAACAAAGGGCCGGGGGGGGCTAAAAAAAAGGGGAAAAAAAAAAAAAAAAAACTCGGGCTCCCTTAAAAAATTTAACCCCTTTGCAAATTTTTTGGGCCAAAATGTCCTTTAAAAAAAGTTGGGGGAAGGGGCAAAAAGGAAAAAAGACCCGCGGGAAAAAACCCAAACCCAAGGGGTTTAAAAATTTTAAAAGGTTTTTAAGGTTTTTTTGGGGCCCAAGGCCCCCGGGGAAACCCCTTCATCAAAGGGAAAAAAAAATCGGTTTAAAAGTATAAAAAAGGGGATTTCCTAAAAGGGGGAAATTTTCAGGCAGAAACTAAGGCGGGGGGTTCGGGGGCTGGGCCCCAAAAAACCCCAAAAAAAAAAAAAAAAAAAAAAAAACCCTTAAGGGGGGGGAACCCAGAAAAACCCTTCAAAAAATTGAAACCCTAATTTCGTCGGGAATTTTTGGAAAGGTAAGAATTTTTAACCCACAGGGGTCAGGCCCCCAAAAATTGGAAAAATTTCCGGGGGTTTTTTGGGGAAAAGGGAAAAAAAGAAACCCATTGAAAGGGGATTGAAAAGGGAAATTTGGGGAAAAATTTGCTTTTAAGGGGAGGAAAAAAGGGGGGTAAAAAGGTAGCTTTTAATCATTGCGCAAGAGCAAATGGACAAAAGACGGATGGTTGGGAGAGGGGCCCCACAGAAAAAAAAGGGGGTACAATTGGAAAAAAACTCAAAACCAAAGGGGTTTTTGGTTTTGGGGGAAAGTTTTTTCTTCGGGAAAGTTGTCAGGAAGGGGAATAGTAAAAGGGGATTTATTTTGGGGGAAAACCATTTGTTTAGTGGAGGCGGATCCAGGGCAGGAACCAAAATGGGGATTTCGCCAAAACCCAAAACCCAAACCCAAACCAAGGTTTTGGGTTTTTTAGTTATGGTGGGGGGGAAGGGAATAGGGAAAGATGAGGGAGGGGGAAATTTATTTTTGGGGGGAGGGGGAGAAAGGGGGCCCATGGGGGGTTTTGGGGGGAAAGGGGCCCCATTTGGGCCCAGTGAGAGGGCGGGGCCGGGGCCAAGCTATGATCTCCCCCCTTGCAACCCAAATAGATGAAACACCAAAACACACCCCCACAAACACACCACCCACCCCACAATTTTGTAACCAGTGAAAAAAGGGTGGGAGCCAGGGACTTTTGACTCGACCCCGCAACCTTAAATAGTTTGTGTTGGGTGTGAGCGAGCTGACACGTAAAAGGCGAGGGGGCCGGGGAAAACATCTCCCCATGGGTCCTGAGGAGGGGGGAAAACAGGGGGCGTTTTTTGTGTCCCCCAAAACCCAATATTCACCCAAAAGTTGCCGAAGCAGGGGAGATTACCTGGGTTTATGGAAGAAGTAAATGTAGCAAAAATTTTTTAAAAAGGGAGGCAGACATGAAGCAATAATTCGGGCCCAAATTGCCCTGACATGTATAGTATGAAAAACCCTTTTGAAAAGGATTTTAAGAAAAAGGAGTGGCGAACACCTAGAACGAAATTTAGCTTATCAGCAACAGCCCAAAAAAGGTTTCAAGGGCGGGGAAATCCCGTCACAAACCTATTTGGGGTTCTATGACAGGGTGGCAGCGTTTGACAAGAGAGAGATGGGTGGGTAGATTGTTTTTTCTTGGAAATTTTAAGAAGGGGGTTTTTTCCGTTCCAATAAGAGATAAAATGCAAAAATGGAGGGGCCAAGCAGGGAAAAAAAGGGGAAGGGATACCGGGCAGGAAACAGCGGGAGTCCTGGTGTGTTTCGAGGTTTTAGAGGGGCGCTTGTGCGAATGGGGGGTTTTAAGGGGGCAGTCGAGGCCGGTGCTGTTTCTTTGGGATTTGGGGAATGACATGCGGAAGCCATAGATCCGGGGTGTCCCTTTTTTGCAGTAATGTTTAAATTGATGGAAGAATTCAAACGGAAGAGGGCCCAGGCAGAATACGAAGGAATCTGGACAGGGGTGCAGGTCTTTGGGCCAGTAATTAGCTTTCCCGAAGTTCAACCTCACCGAGTGCAAATTTATGAAAAATTGGGGGAAAAGGGGAAAGAAGGACCCCAGACGGGTTTCAGTTAGGGGGGGCCCGAGAATACAAACCCAAAGAAAAAAAATCTTTGGGTGGGGTTTAAAACCAGGCACATCTGAGGCGAAATCAACCAAAAAAATACTGCAGCTTTTGGGAGCCTAGCAAACCTAAGAAAAAGCATTCCCCCATTTTAATATGGAAAACGTTCAGGGCCCTGTTTCACTGTAACGTTAGGCCCATTTTGGTGTATGCGGCAAAAAGTTTGGATTTCCCCAAACCCAGCCAAACGCAAAAGAAAATAGAGAAAGTTTCAAAGGTTTGCAACAAGAAAGTCCCAGAGTAAGAGGTATGTCCTACTAGGGGAGGTTAAAGGGGAAAACGACCTGACGACACTTGGGGGGACAGGGAGATAGGGGGGCAGATAAAAAATATATAAATTTCTGAGGGAAATTTACACGGGGGGAAGGAGACAGAATGTTCCGAGTGGGGGCCCCCAGCAACAAAGGGGGGCACAGTTGGAAAATTTAAGACACAGATGAATCACAGGGTTTTTAGGAATTTTTTTTCAGTCACAGGTAGTCAGAAAGTGGAATTTTGTTTGGGAAAAACGTTGTAGTGGAAGGGGGGATCCCTACTTTGCTTTTTTAAAACAGAGGTATGATAAAAAAACTAAAGGCCGCAACGGGAGTGACCCCGTAGCGGCCCCGTGAAGAGGCGGGGCTAGGAGCTATGATCGGCCCTGCAACCACAACTAGGGGGGTACCCCACACACACACACAACACCCACACCCCCACACACACACACACACAAAACCACACACACACAAAACACCGAGGGCATTTTAAAAAAGCGGGGAAATAATAAAAATAGAGGGGGGGCGTTTCCGCAGATAGAAGGGAGCTCCCCCCTTTTAATGATTCTGGAAAAGTTCCCGCCTCACATCCCTCTCCTCTTCTATCCCCTTCTTTTTTCCCCCCTCTTCCCATTTTTTAAACGCCCCTTTTTTTACCCTTTTTTTCTTGCTTTCTCTATCTCTCTTTTTTAATTTTTTTAAGGTTAAAATCAGCACCAGAGCAGTTTTTGTTAAAAAAAAAATAGAAAGCAAAGATTAACCCCCGCCTGGGCTATTAGCCTGGGAAACCCCCTCCCCCTCTTTATCTTCCCCCAACCCCTTATCTTCCTTTCCCTTTTTCTCCCCGTTTCTCCCCCTTCGATGATGTATTGGGGGAAAAACTCTTACCTGCCCCCAAAGGGATAACCCGGGTTGTTTTGGCAAAACCCTGCAAACGTTCTTTTAAAAAATTTTAAAAAAACCCTTTAACGCAGGCGGGAGCATTTCGTAAAGTTTTTTGGATGGGTTTTCCAAGTGGGAGGGAAAGAAGAGGACCCGATAAATTACTCTCGTTTGCCAAACCAAGGGGTTTTAAAATCATTCCCAGGGCAAACACTATAAAAAACAACTATAATAAATTTGGGAAAGTATATTTTTTTTTTTTTTTTTTTTTATTATCCCCCCGGCCCGATTCCAAACCAAAGGGAGGGTGGCCCGAAAAAAAAAAAAAATTTCACCATATTCACTCCATTTACTGTTTTTGCCAGAAAGGGTGCTTTACATTTCAGTTTTTTAAAAGGCCCCAAAATTAACACCCCCCCTTCAGAGTGCAGGCACTGTACCCTTCCCCTCTCCCGGGGTCAAGTCCGGGGGCCCGCCGGGTTTTCCTGAATCCCTTATAAATGTTTCCCTTTTCTCACAAATCCAACAGCACGTCAAGTATTAAAAAACCCTTTGTTCCATTCATCCCACAAACCCCGCCAAACATGCCCGCTGGAAGTCCAAGCCCCTCGCACACAAAACCTCCTTTACCCCCTCCCTCCAACCCTTCCTAGGCCCACCCCCCCCGCCTTTTTTCACTACAGACTGAACACTCTTGAATTTAAATTTTTTCGCTCCATTCTCTCTACATGTCCGAACCACCCAACAACCTTCAAGCCTTGGAAACCGTTTTTGGGGAATCCCGCACCTCCTCCTAACTTTTCCCAAATACGAATTTTTTGCATTTTATTTTACACCACACATTGCCCTCCCGAATTTAAATCTCCACTGCCCCCAGCCTTTCCTTTTTTTTGCCTCATTTATTTTACCCACGCTTCAAACCCCTTTTAAAAGGTTGGTTAAAAAAATATACTCTCATACATTCCCCCCTTTGCCTCCAAAGGGGCAAATTCTTTGTCTCCACGACTCCAAGTGGGACCCTCACTCTTTTTCCCCCATCAAATTTTTATGATTCACCTCCTTTCATAGACCCCTCGCTGGACCCCTCCACTCCCAAATATCTGAAAACGTTCAACCCCCTCCATACTCTCTCCCTCCCAAAATTTATATTCAATCTTTATCAAACCTTTAAACTTTTTGTTATCCCATTAAACCCTTTCTCTTTTCCCGTTTTCACCTTTAATTTTCTTCTTTTGCCCCACCCTACCAAATTCACCCCCCAATTCTCTGCAATTTTTCTTTTGAAATTTCCCCAAGGCACAGTTTTCATAGCAAAGAGCGCTTTTGACAAAAACCCCCCTTTTTGTTTTGATTTTTTTATCTTTTAAAATTTCCCCGCCTTTGCCAAGAACCCCCCGCATTTTCTTCTCTTACAAAACCCCTCTATTTAAAAATTTAAAAAAACCCCGGGTTTACATTTACCCATCCCTTTTCTAAGTCCTACTTTTTCTTGGGAAAAAAATTTTCCCCTTTTTCCACATACTCTTTCTTTAGCCTCACTAAACCTCGTTTTTAAAAACTTCCCCCCCCCCCCGCTTTCAGTTTTCCTACCTTTCCCACACCATAAAATTGCAAAATCTGCCACATTGCCCCCCTATCCCCCCGGGCAAAGCCCCTTTTTTTAAATCCAAAAAATGCCAAAAAAAGGCCCCTTTGCCTTATCTAAAAATGTTCACTTATTTGTTTTTTACTGTAAAAAACCCGGTCCACACACCCCCCTACCTTTTCCTAAAGCCTCCCTTGGTTTTATCTGTATTTCCCATTCTTTCCCTCTTTCTCTTAATTTTTTTCAAAATTATAACTTCCTACAATTTTCCCGGTACCTCAAAGACTTATCCCCCTTTAATTTTTTCACTCCTTTTTCCCCTTTGCCCTTTTTACAAAAAAGGGAACTTTTGCATGCTCTCTGCCAATCCCCAGGTACCTTTCCCCCTTCCCTTTCATTTATTAAACAATTGCCCCCAACCACTCCAAAACTATATCCCCCCTGCTTTTAACATTTCTATTTTTTCCCCTCCCAACCCGGCCCGCTTCCCCCCTTTTTTTTTACCTACTGCCTCACGAACTTCCCCCCCACTCACAAATGGCTCTTCCCCACTCCTAAAGTTTTTTTTCCCCTTTCCTATACACGAAATCACGCTTCCCTATCTTTATCAACATTTTAAAAATTCCTCAAAATTTTCCCTTCCCTCTTCCCAATTAAACCCCTAACTCTCCCTTTAATAAACTTCCCCTCCTATTTTTTAAAAAACAAAAACCCTTTGTTCTCTGGGTTTCTTAAATTGTTAATTCACTCCAAAACTTTTTCTTATTTTCAACAAAAAAAATTTTTGATAAATCTCACCCACTCTCTTTTTTGTTTTTTTCATTGCCTTTACCACTTTTTAACCCCTTCTTTTTTTTCCATATACTCTTCCCCCCTGCATCCTTCTACTTTTTAAAAAAAAATTCTCATTTGTAAATTTTTCTCCCCTTTAAAACTCTCTTTTTCTTTAAACATTCCCCCAAAACCCCTCCTTTTTCCCTCCCGCACCCCCTTTCCTGTAAACCACAAAAATTTGCTGAAAAACTATAACACTACATTTTTAAACCCACCCCAACTCTTCGACCCCCCCCCCCTTGCCCTTTCTTCATTAGCCCATCTATCCTCCCCCAAAAGCTGTTTTTTTAATTCTTACCCTTTAAATGCCCCCTCTTTTTGTTTATAAACCTTCCCCCTTTTCTCTTCCCTGATGCTTCATTCTCCCGGGATCCCATTTTACCTTTTTTCTCTCGGTAGCAACCAAAATAGAAAAATGATTTTTTATATCGTTTCCCCCTATAAAAATGTACCCTCCTGAAGTCTACTCAACAGTCTTTTATCTACCAATCATAATCCAACCAAAACTACTTCTTTTTGCCCCCACATCTTTTCGGGGTATATTATTTATCCCCTTTTTTTTAAATTTTGTATTACCTATAAATAAACCCCCTTTTTTACAAAGTTCAATCAAAGGGCTCCCATTATTTAAATTTTCAACCCGGCCCCCCCAAACTTACCACCACACCCTCTCTAAAAGTTTCTCCTAATTTAAACATTCAAGTTTCCCCACCACAATTTCTTCTCACTTTGGGTTTAAAGGTCCTAACATTCCTTAACATCTCCCAAAATTTTTCTCTTCCTTGCATTCCTCTCTTCTCCAGGTGCTACACGGGTTTTTATGACCCACTTCTCGATTTAAAACCCTTTTCTTTAAAACCCCATAATTTTTTGAATTTAACATTTAATTCTCTTTTTCCCTTTCCCTAATGGGTCATTTTAAAATTACTGCTACCCCTTCCTTTCCCCTTAAAATTCTCCGATAAATCCAGATTTAATTTCCCCTTTTTTTCCCCCACTGGAAAAATCTCCTACCCCCCTTTAGCTTTGTTTCGCTTAGGGCCCCCCCCCCCCCCCCACATCCAAAATTCCCTTTTTATTTTAAATTTAGCTCATTTTTTTTGTCATCCCCAACATCCACGCACATTTAAGCAAACCCCGTTTTTTTTAAGTTTTTCTTTTCTCTTTTTTGTTTAAATTTTATACAGGAAAGGGAAAGGGGGTTTCTAGCCCTTTTCTCCCGGCCCTTTTAGTCGCCTCATAAAGCACGCTTTGGGGTTAAAGGAGGGAAAAAAATTTTTTTCCCCCTTTCCCCCTTGGGCAATAGAAAAAATTAAAAAGAAAAAGGCTATTTAGAAAAAGGAGGGAAAAAACCCGGGTGTATGTATATTATTATGCATGTGCGTGTCTGTGAAGGGTTTACCAAAGGTTAGTTAGGAAGTAAGGGAAAAAATCCCCGGGTTTTCTTAGCGTGTTTATGAGAAAAGAAAAAAAAAACCCGATCCTACCATTTATGCAAAAAAATACAGGTTTTTGTTTCACAGTAAACTGGCGGAACGGTTTACTTTTTCCCCGGGTGGGTTTCTTTTCTACCCAACCCACTTCCTTAATGTTTCCCAATTTTATATTTTAATATATATATATATTTTATATATTTTATTTTTATTTATTAAATATATTTTTAAAATATATATAAATATATATTATATTTATTTATTTTATTGTCCATGGGGAAAGTGATACAGAATTTTTTCCCCGTAAGCAATGCGCGTTTTAAGGGCGAAATTTAAAATTTCCGGGAAAATGGGCTTTGTAACCCCTTTTCCTGTACAAAATTTCTAAATGTAAAAAAAAAAAACTTTTTGTTTTTCTTTTTGGGGCACCCTGCCCTTTTTGGGATACGGCCCGGGTTTTTTGAAAGAAAATTTTAATATTTTTATATTTTATTTATATTTTATAAATTTAATATATTTATATATATATTTTATTTAGTTTTAATTTATTTTTTTATATTTAAAATATTATATTATATAAAATATTTTATATTATATATTTATATATATATATATATATATTTTTTTAAAATATTATATTATATTATCATATAAATATATATAATATATTTTTTATATTTTTAAAATTTTATATATATAAAATATATATATATTTTTATTTTTATAAAATTATATTTATTATAAAATATATTATTTTTTTTTAAAATTTATATATATAATAAAATATATTATAATTTTATATATTTTTATATATAATATATTTATTTTTATTTTTATATATTTTTATTATATATATTTTATATATTATATTTATATATATTTTTATTTTTTTTATATGTCGTGCCGGAAAAGGGAGAAATTTCGATTTTGCTTAAAAAGCAACTCATCTTGCCATATAGGACAAGTGAAAATTTTTGTATGAAAAAATTTCCCCCCAAAATTTTTTCTGAAACCTAACGAAAAAAATATATTTCACTGTGTTTGTTTAGTATTAAATTACTGTAAACAAATCTAAAATATATTTAATTGGGTTAGGCTAAAATAAATTGCGCATGTTATAATAAGGTTAGGTAAGTTTTCTAAGTTCCTTTTGGTGCAAAATTATAAATTTTTACATCAGCATTAATAAAAAAAATATATCTTTAAACGTATAAGAGAAAATTTTAGAAAGGACTTAATTTTAAATGAGTTCTTGCTAATTGACCAGTTTTACATATTCGGCACGACATATATATATATATATATATATATATATATATATATATATATATATATATATATATATATTATTATATATATATTATATGTGTGTGTGTGTGTGTGTGTGTGTGTATGTATTATATGTCGTGCCTAATAGGTAAAACTGGTCAATTAGCAGAACTCATTTAAAATTAAGTCCTTCCTAAAAATTTCTCTTATACGTTTAAAGATATATTTTTTCATTGATGTTAATGTAAAAATTTAGAATTTTGCACCAAAAGAATTTTAGAAAACTTACCTAACCTTATTGTAACAAGCGCAATTTAATTTAGCCTACTACAACTAAATATATTTTAGATACGTTTACAATAATTTAATACTAAACAAGCACAATGAAATATATTTTTATCGTTAGCTTCAGAATGATTTTCGCCAAAATATTGCATACCCAAATTTTCGCTTCTTCGGCAAGAAGAGCGTTGCTATTTAAGCCAAAATCCAAAGTTTTACCTATTCGGCACGACATTATTTAGTTGTAGATACAGTAAGAGTATGACGTAGATGGGACAAAAGGAAAATGGCAACAGCAAGTAAGAGAGACGTAAAAGTTTATAAAACTCAGGGAGGAGGAAGTTAGGGTGAGATATAAGCAACTGTTGGCACAAAGGTGGGCTAGTGCAGGTATGGGTAGTAGGGGGATGGGGCTGAAGAAGGATGGGACAGTCTTAAAATGTAGTGTTAGAATGTAGGGCAGAAGTTTGTGGCTGTTGGAGGGTGGGTGCAGGAGGAAAGAAGAGTAATTGGTGAAATGATGAAGTAAAGGGTGTGATAAAACAGAAAAAAGGTAGCTTATGAGAGGCTTTTACAAAGCACAAATGATATAAGAACGGCAGAGTGTATGGAGAGTAAAAGAAAGGTGAAGAGAGTGGTGAAAGAGTGCAAGGGAGAGCAAATGATAGGGTGAGAGAGTCACTGTCAAGAAATTTTGCCGAGAGTAAGAAAAATTTTTGGAGAGTGAGTGATAAACAGGTTAAGAAAGCCTAGGGAACGAATGGATATGTGAATTTAAAACAGATAGGTGGAGTTAGTAGATGGGGAGCTGGAGGTATTGGGTAGATGGCAGGAATATTTTGAGGAACTTTTAAATGTTGATAAAGAAAGGGAGGCAGTAAATTTCATGCATGGTCAGGGAGGTATAACATCTTTAATAGTGAAGAAGAACAGGATGTGGTGTGTGGGGGAGGTGCGTGAGGCATTACGTAGAATGAAAGGGGTAAAGCAGCTGGAACTGAAAGGATCATGACAGAAATATTAAAAAAAAGTAGGGTGGGATATAGTGTTGGAGTGGTTGGTATTTTTGTTTAATAAATGTATGAAAGATGGGAAGGTACCTAGGGATCGGCAGAGAGCATGTATAGTTCCCTTATATAAAGGAAGGGGAACAAAAGAGATTGTAAAAATTATAGGGGAATAAGTTTACTGAGTATACCAGGTAAAATGTATGGTAGGGTTATTATTGAAAGAATTACAGGTAAGACAGAGAACAAGATTGAAGATGAACAAGAAGGCTTTAGAATGGGAAGGGGGTGTATAGATCAAGTGAAGCATATATGTTAAGAAAATAAACGTAGGGAAGTTATCATTGCATTTATGGATTTAGAAAAGGCATAGGAAAGAGTGAATGGGGGAGCTGTTGCAGATGTTGTAAGTGTATGGAATAGGTAGTAGGTTAACTAAGTGCTGTGAAGAGTTTTCATGAGGATAATGAGGCTCTGGTTAGGGTGTATAGAAGAGGGGGAGATTACTTCCCGGTTAAAAGTAGGTCTCAGACAGGGATGTGTAATGTCACCATGGTTGTTTAACAATTTATAGATGGGGTCGTAAAAGAAGTAAATGCTAGGGTGTTGGGGAGAGAGGTAGGATTAAATTATGGGGAATCAAATACAAAATGGGAGTTGACACTTTTACTTTCTGCTGATGATACTGTGCTTTTGGGAAATTCTAAAGAAAAGCTGCAGAAGTTAGTGGACGAGTTTGGGAGGGTGTGCAAAGGCAGAAAGTTGAAGTGAACATAGATAAGAGTTAAGGTGATGAGGGTATCAAACGATTTAGATAAAGAAAAATTGGATATCACTTTGTAGAGAGTATGGAAGAAGTGAATGTTTTCAGATATTTGGGAGTTGACTTGTCAGCGGATAGGTTTATGAAGGATGAGGTTAACCATAGAACTGATTAAAGAAAAAGGCGAGTGGTGCATTGAGGTATCTGTGGATACAAAAAAACGTTATCCATGGAGCCAAAGAACGGAATGTGCGAGAGTATAGTGGTATGAACGCTCTTATATCGGTGTGAAGCTTGGGTTGCAAATGCAAAAGCGAGAAGGCTGGAGGCAGTGGAGATGTCGTGTCTAAGGGAAAGTGTGTGTGTGTGTGTGTGTGTGTGTGTGTGTGTGTGTGTGTGTGTGTGTGTGTGTACTCACCTAGTTGAGGTTGCGGGGGTAGAGTCCGAGCTCCTGGTGTGTGTACTCACCTATTTGTACTCACCTATTTGTGGTTGCAGGGGTCGAGTCACAGCTCCTGGCCCCGCCTCTTCGCTGATTGTGTGTGTGTGTGTGTGTGTTTGTGTGGTGTAAACATTATGCAGAGAATTTGTGTGGAAATGAGGTGGTGTGGAGTTACTATAAGTATTTGTCAGAGGGCTGAAGAGGGGTTGTTGAGGTAGTTTGGTTATTTAGAGAAAATGGAACAAAGTAGAATGACTTTGAAAGGGTATAATCTGTAGTGGAAGGAAGGAGGGGGGTAGGGGTCGTCCTCGAAAAAGCTGGAGGGAGGGGGTTTAAGGAGTTTTGTGGGCGAAGGGCTTGAACTTCCAGCAAGCCTGTGTGAGCGTGTTAGATAGGACTGAGCGGAGGCGAATAGTTTTTGGAACCTTACGAGCTGCTGGAGTGTGAGCAGGGTAATATTTTATGAAGGGATTCAGGGAAACTGGTTAGCTGGACTTGAGTTCAGGAAATGGGACGTACAATGCCTGCACTTTAAAGGAGGGTTTTGGGATATTGGCAGTTTGGAGGGACATCTAAACTATCGTATCTGAGAGCCTCTGCAAAGACAATGATTATGTATGAGTGATGGTGAAAGTGTTGAATATATATATCGTTGTATATGTTACATTTACATAATTTTCATGTTAACTGATACTATAAATAAGTACAGTAGACCGTCGATTAAGACAGTAGTTAGGGTCCGGAAAATGCAGTGTTAGATGAGTCCGTGTTAAAGGAACTGAAGAACTTATGGGAAAAATAGGGTTACGTCCTGCCCTACCCCCCTTTCAAAAAAAAAGCCAAACAATTTTTTTAGGTCTCAAAATCTTGCAAAAATAAAAAAAAATGCAATTTTTGTTCTTATTGTTACAATGTATGTCTTTTTTTTTGTTTTAATCAAAATTGAAACAAAAATGTTCTTCCCTTAAATTTTCGTTGCGGGGTTTTGTCGATGATTGTAAAAGGGAGGGAGTGGAGAGGCAGGCTGGGGCCATCTGGGCCTCACTAAGTCGTTCAGTTGAGTCTAGGTCATTATCAAGTCATAAGTCATTAAATTCGAGGTCATCATCAAGTCAGTGGGCATCATTAAGTCAGTAGGTCACTCTTTAAAGTCAATTAAGTCTTTCAGAAAAATCAGAAAGCCGCAAGTCAGTAAAATCAGTTAAATTGGTGAGTCAATCAGTGACCCAGTAAAAGTCGTAGGTCAGTCAAATCATAGGTCATTTAATAAATCAGTCAAGCATTCAGAAAAGTCAGTAAAGTCATAAATCAGTGGGGTCATTGAAAAATCGGTCAGTATTCAGTATGTCAGCCAAGTCATTCAGAAAAACAGGTTGTCTTTCAATAAATCAGTCCATTTACGAAATCAAGCATTCAAAATCAAAAAATCAGGTCACCCGTAAGTATTCATCTAGCTTGGTCTCTGAAATTTTTTTCCCTACGAGAAGCAAAACCGTTTAAATTGAAGTTTTACGAAGTGTAAAACGAAAATCTGCCCCGTTAGACAATAGATTAAGGAAAAATGTTTTAAAGGAAAACCTTTGTAATTGTGTATGGCAAAAGACAGTGCGCCCCCTTTTGGGTCAGGCTGGAACATATGCCCCCTTTTTTGGTCACAAATGTTCTTTTTTTCCCCCCCCCCCCCCCCCCCCCCCTTGGGGGTCACTAATAGTCATGTAGGGTTACCAATAGTCGTGTAGGGTTATAATAGTCGTGTAGGGTCATCCAGTCAGGGAGCACTCACGGATCGTGTGGGGATCTCACTGAGTGGGGTCACAACGTGTGGTGGAATTCACACGTGTGTGGGTTTTTAAGATGTTTTAGGGCACTCACGCACATGGGAGGACCACAGTCGTGGGGGACACACAATCGTAGGAATCACTCAGGTTTTAAGGGATTGCTCACCTCTTTCCGTTGTAGGTGCCAATGGCTCTGTACTGGCACCTACAGACGAGAAGACGGGCAAACACAATTATTTTTGGGGGGTCAGTGTAAGATGAGCTAATCATTGGTTTTTTGGGACCAAAAGGTTGAAGAAGCATATGGGCCAGCATCCATTGGAAATTAATAAAAATAATCGAGACCCAACTAAACCCCCTTGGCAAAAGCAGTAAACACTGCATGGACTGCTGTGTAACTAAGTCTTGTTTTATCACAGCAAAGCCAAAAACTCTTGCTCTAGAAGATAAAAAAAATATCCTCGATGAAATTAGGCCGCACGGCCCCTCGACACTTAGGGGAGGGGGGGGGAAGATTACCTTTAATATCATCCAAAAAGACGGGGAGAAACTAACCTCTTGATAGGTACTGAGGCCCCAACCCGGGAAAGATAAACCCGCCCCGAACCTAAACAATACAGAAGCCTTCACGAAAAAAGGATTTTTTCCCTTTTCTCCCCCGAAAAGGGAAAGCATTAAGCCGGTTGCCTGGTATAAAACAATTCAAATAGTAGTGCAGGCCCAGCTTTCCCCGGGAAAGACCGGGAAATCTCACCAGACTCGACTAAATGTTCTTAAGGGGAAGGATAGAATCCCTTTTTTTAAAAATAAACAGGAAAAAGTTTGCCAAGGGTAATTTGGGCTCCCAAACCCAGGTCCTGAGGTTAGTTGGCTTAGGACTATTTTCCAGAATCTTTCTGGGGAAAAGCTCGTCCCACGGGAGGCAACAATAAAACCCCTCTCGGAGTATATCTCCACTGATCCTGCCCTCGTGCCCCCCCACCTACGTCTGTACCGCACGAAGAGGGCAAAAAAGGGGTAGGCAGAAAGGGCCAGGATTGCTTGGAAAAGCGAAGGTCACAAGCAAGGTTCCAAAGGATCCTGAAACTAGGGTCCCGAACTAAAGCAAAGACTGCAGAGGGCCCCAAACCCGGATACACCAGACATGCGCGCTACTGACCTTACAAAAACTTTATCTCCATATTACAAACGCGCCTCTAAAAATTTCCCCAGTTTTACACTGCAAAGTGGGCGTTTCAAGTTTTGCTCGTCATCAATAAGTGTTTTCATTGCTTTACACTTTTTTTTGGTGGCCCAACTTCTGGCACTTAATAAAACATTGTATGGGAGAAAAAAAACGGGTTCACATTCAGGGCTCTCCCCCGAATTTATAGGGAGGAGAAAGCGGTTGGTCAAACGTGAGAGACAAAGATCAGTGTTATCATACCACCCTCTTTTCCTCCCAAACCTCTAAACCGCAACCCTCCAGGATTAGAGAATCCTTGATGGAAATTTAAAAAAAATCCTTTTGTGGAGAAAAATTTTCCCAGGAGGGAGATGCCCCCTTTGCCCCCTTTAGCCTTTAGGGGGCCAGCCCCTCCCGAAGGGGCAAACATCTTGTTTTTTTGCTCAGCAAGTAATTTACCCCGAGCAAAAAAAGTATCGAGTGGTCAAGCGCCGCCGCTCCTTGCAAGAGTCAGTGTTGCAAAGTGAAATTTTAATAAAAAACAGTCCCCTCTTACCTTAGCAGGGCAATTAGGGAAAATCCTGATCCCCCTTATTACCTGGTGAAAAATATGTACATTTTGTCTATGCTTTTAAAACAGCAGAATCAAGCATTTATTTGCTTTATGGAGGAAGTGGCAAGGAAAAAGGGATAGGCAGCTTTTCCCTTTTTGTTCGAGGGGCCTGCAGCAGCGAGAACGCAAAGAGGGCAGATTATTTTCACCCTATGGGGGGGGCACACTGAGCCAGGATAACCAACAAAAAAAACATGATCCGTGCCCCTTGTGTGAAAAATTGTTTTAAAACACGATAAAACTTAAGAGAAGTGTGATCGTTCTTTAGCGTATGGTGCGAACAATTATTGATGAACAGTGTAACAAGAGTGTTGCTAAACCAAAAAAAGTGTAGTGCGCATTTTTCAAAGAAACTATTTTTCAATCAACTCTGGGATATCCAGGGTAATCGGGTCGATACTATAACAGGTAAATGTTCTAATCATGAGTACTACTATTGAAATGCGCAGTTTGGGCTAATTACGAGTTAGTCACTTAAAAACCCGGTGATAAGTGGACCCTTTTGGGCCCCCACAAGTAGTGCCGTCAGCTTCAGTGAAATGAAAAATTTTTGCTAAAAACCCCCTAGGGGTTAAATTTTTTAACAAATATATCTATTACAGCCCTTGAGAAGTGATTCGACGCTTTCAAACCCCGCCTGCAGGGGGCTGTGCAGCGATGGAGCTGTCTTTCGCCCAAGTACTCCTATATTAATCTTAGCCCTTTGCGGTAAAACATTTCTCACACCCAACAGCTGAGGGTAAAAAATTTAAAAAAAAATTTTGCACTCTTGTTAAAAACAAAATAAAATTATATATATATTATATAAATATATATATATATATATATAGTGGTGTGGTGTGTGTGTTGGGGGGTGTGTACTCACCTATTGTACTCACCTATTTGTGTTGCAGGGGTCGGTCAAGCCCTGGCCCGCCTCTTTTGCGACGTCTAGGTCCTCTTTCTCCCTGCCCCCGAGCTTATCATACCGCCCCTTAAAACTAGTATGGTTCCGCCTCCACACATACTTTCTAGGCTTTCCACGGGTTTACTACTTAGATGAAGAAAATACGTCCTAACATCCCCTTTTATTCATTGAGTCTTCAACTTCCAAAAATTTACCTTTGTGTCTTGTCCCTTCCTGGAAAAATCCCGTCCCCTTTTCCATTGTCTATTCCCTTCAGTTTTTATAGTCGTTATCAGTTCCCCCGACCCCCCGCCTCCGGTCGTCAGGCCCATTTCCCTCAACCTTTCTTATAGGACAATCCCCGTAGTCTGGACTAGTCTTGTTGAAAAAATTTTTCACTTTTTTAATTTCTTTACGTGCTTGACTAGGTGGTTCCAAAGGTGTGCGACTCCCGTATGGGCCTGCGTAAAAGGTATGCGAGTCTTAAAAGAATCCCTTTCTGAGGTATCGGAATGCTATCCGTAGGTTTGCCGGCGCCCGTTTCTGCAGCATTATCTGATTTATGGCCCTCAGGAATATGTCGGGTTTTTACTCACCCCCAATCTTTTTCCCAGAGTGAGGGTTTTATCTTTGGCCACTAAACTATACGTGTCGCGGTCTTCTTTGCCCCCTTCCCCCCGTCTTCATGATTTTTTATTTTGGGAGGGTTAAAATTCAAGGAGCCAGTTGCTGGACCAGGCTTGTAGCCTGTCCAGGTCTCTTTGTAGTCCTGCCTGATCCTCATCCGATTTGATTCTTCTCATTAACTTCGCATCATCTGCAAACAAGGACACTTCTGAGTCTATCCCTTCCGTAATGTCGTTCACACACACACACACACACGTGTGTATGTGTGTGTGTGTGTGTGTGTGTGTGTGTGTGTGGTGTGTGTGTGTGTGTTGTGTGTGTGTGTGTGTGTGTGTGTGTAGTGCCGAATAGGCAGAACTTGCGATCTTGGCTTAAATAGCAACGCTCATCTTGCCATATAGGACAAGTGAAAATTTGTGTATGCAATAATTTCGCCGAAATCATTCTGAACCTAACGAAAAAAATATATTTGATTGTGTTTGTTTAGTAATAAATTATTGTAAACGTATTTAAAATATATTTAGTTGGGTTAGGCTAAAATAAATTGCTCTTGTTATAATAAGGTTAGGTAAGTTTTCTAAGACTCTTTTGGTGCAAAATTAAAAGTTTTTACATTAACATTAATGAAAAAAATATATCTTTAAACGTATAAGAGAAAATTTCAGAAAAGACTTAATTTTAAATGAATTCTTGCTAACTAACCTTCCGCAAACAGGCGCGCATACACCGTGTGCTCGTGTTACAACAATAGAGTGTTTGTTCACCGTGTGTATAGTGTATATAGTCTATAGTGTACAGTGCATAGTATGTGCATGGTATGCGCATAGCATGTGTAGTGTATAGCGGTGTGTCGTTGGTAGTGGGGGCTGTGCACAGAGCATAGTGGTGTATAGTAACATGTGCACAGAGCATCGTGGTGTATAGTGACTTGTCCTGGAAGGGAGTGAGTGCCCTACTCCGCCTCATCACACATCTTCCACTCCTCCCTTTCTTCCACCGCCCACCACAAGGAAGGGAGACCCCTCTCCTCCCCCCACCACCACCATGAACCATGCGGTATGTGCCATGCGCCATTTTCCCTTCAACCTGGGCTTACCACACAGTTTGAGGTATGGCAGATGATGAAGCCAGCCAGCCACAAAGCCAGGGAAACAATGCACCCAACAATGAAAGAAGAGGCACATGTCAGGTGTGTAGAGAGTTTCGAGCATGCAACAGGGATGGCAGCATTCGTGCACACAATGGGTGTGCAGGATCACATATGCCCCCAGCAGAGAGCAGCCCACAGCCTCCACAGGCAGATGACAATTCCAATGGCAACCTCGTCACTTGCGATAACCTTCTGTTGGTATTCAAATCCACTGCTAACAGTACCCTATCCCACATCCCTGAAGCGGCTCGCCCATATGCAGCAGGGAAATTCACAGACCTTCTTAAGCGGGTGAATGGAGGTTCCACCAACTTAAAAGCCCGAGGCACCCTCCAAAACATGGCACAACCCATCTTATTTTGGGAAAAGTCTGTCTGCAGTTCTGAAA
>NC_069456.1:7155914-7353431 GCF_026875155.1 Cherax quadricarinatus
ATTAAAAAAAAGGATTGATCCCATTCCGTCATGAGGGTGCAAGCCGGAAACAATGTCCTCCATCCCAGCCCCAGGAAAGCATACCCTTTGTCTCCTACTCCTGTCCTTCAAGCAGAATGCCTATCCATGTATCTAACCTGGCTATCCCCAACAACAACAATATTCTTACCTTCCTTGTTGTCGTTCGTCGTGAAGATCCCAGTAGTAGACTCACATTCGTCGGGTAGCACCGAGAATGCGTTGGAGGTTTCCACGGGAGTTTCCACAGCAGTCTCTTTCTTCTTCATCGTTTCTGGCTTTCCATTCGTCTTCTTGATCGTCAACTTCGTCGTCCCCTGCTGTCCAGCCACTGACCACGATCCCTTCTTGACCTGAGGACTCGAAACAGGACTACTACGAATCCTCTTGTTTTCCTCGGTCAATCGCCGTATCTCCATCTTCGCTGCCCTCAATTCTTCCTTAAGTTGCTGGTAAAGTTGCTCGATGGAGGGCATCTTGGTTCAGTCCACGGGAGCAAACAAGACACTTCTTCACAGAGTTAAGTACAGGTCACCACTGAGTTAAGTAGGATAGGGAAGGGGAGGAGGGGTTATGGTAGGATAGGGAAGGGTAAGACATGGGGAAATGCTTGTTCTCGTCTCTTCTGGTCTTGTTAGGTTACCTTCTAACTTCTCCTTGTAGTTCATCTGCCTTATTTTCGTAAGTCACAATGCAGAATATTAGAACTCTTCTAAATTCTTTCAGTGATCAGATGCTGGCTCAGTGGTGGCGCCGATTACTGGAAAATTGACCTATTATAAGTAGCGTATAATGTTCTGAACTTTCAAAATGGATGCCTTAATGCTAGTTAAGAGTCATTATTCAAAGAATTGGAAATACCTTTCCAATCTTAGATTTAAACCTGAATATTTCTCAATTCCCAGGTATTGTTGACCTCTTCCTGTCTTGCAATGTCTTGCCCAAATCCTTGGCAAAGACCACAGTGGGGTATCTGGTTCTTGCTCAAACAAAATGGAACTTTCAATGATGACAGCAAAGAAATGAGTGAAGTACTGACGTCTCAAAATGACTTGTGATCCGTGAAAATAAATAAGACTATGACGTCCGATTGTCTACAATATTTGGCTGCAATATAAAGGATTTGAAATTTGATGCAAGTGTCCAGGGAGGAGTTAGGGAGTGCTAGAAGGAACGTTCTCACCACCATGAGTGAAGCTCTGTACTTCAGCACAACATTCTTAAGCCATAGACTGAATTATTGTTCTATGCCAGTGGGACTGATTTTAGTGTTTAGGAGAGCTAGCTTCATTATTTTTACACGTGAGAAACGTGGAGGCTCGATCCTCCGTAAGAGACTAACTCTCTGCCTCCAAGACGAGACTGGGGTGTTGAGCAGCCCGGCCGTACGGACTCCTTCAGTTACCTTTAGATCTTTAGCCTATGCAGTATATTCCCTATATTTGTCCTATGCAGTATATTCCATATACTTGTCCTATAAACTCGAAATGAAATGTCATAAACGTTAATCCCTTACCCTCTAAATGTATTTAAGTAGTTGCATTAAATGCTACGGTAAAATATTTGTTAAATATCTTAGAAATATCTTGGAATATATGTATTTTTCTATAACGAATTTATTTTTACTGATACATAGTAAAATTTTCGAAAATTAGAAAAATAGAGCGCTTTGACTTCAATTATACCTGAGATCTATCTCTTTTACATGTCTGTAATTTTTCTCTAAGTTTACCTGTAAAGTCCATTTGATAAGTTTATGTTCTTGCAGAGCAGTTTATGCAAGTATTGCATCAAAATATAGGGAGTAAGTGGCTAAACAATTCACGAAAAATCACTGCTAAGAAGAGATCCTTCACTACAGTCTATTCATCATCAGAGGTCACCACAGCAAGGTATACCAAACGCTTGCCAGAAGAATCCTGATTGATTTACCATGTTGCCCTGGACAGATGGTAAGCAGATTGTGTAGGGAGGTTGCACACGTACATCAACAACTGCTGATATTTATCTTGGGTACACTTAAGGTGAACGAGGAATATCTAAACAACCCTTTGTGGAATGCCTAAGCAATCCTCAAACATAGAGGCAACGTGCTACATCTTTTCCTAATAGGGTCAGGGACCCTTCATTTCTGGGGAAAATGTGCACGCTACTTTTTGAAAGTTAGGTGACAAAATCATTTTAGCAACCAACTTCATTTTCCAGAAACTCTGAGTCGCTTTTTCCACAGTCATCACCAGCTGTATCCCAGTCATACAATTTTCCTCAGGGTACCTGGACGAAGTTTTCAAAAATTTAATAGGTGTTTTGATGTCACACATTTTGTCTCATCACTAAATATAACACTTGTTCTCTTGTACCCACCGAAGAGAATCTTAGAGGTCGGGACAACCATTCATAATGGTTTTGGCTCTCCATATAAGGTGTGTGTGTGTGTGTGTGTGTGTGTGTGTGTGTGTGGTAACATATATTTATTTAAAAAGCACAATTATATACATAACAGAACATTTCAAGTGAGATTATGAATCTCCTCCAATTCCTCGGAAGCTGGAGATGCAGGAAGCGTTCTTCTCCCCCCCCCTCTCAATGGCCACACCGAGACGGTGAAACAGTAAGGACCTCCTTGTGTCAATGAGCCTGGAACCCGGTTCTTTGAGGAAGTATGTTGCACGTTTTACCCATGGTTCAAGTCTCGCCGATCCTACTGGGACAAGACTCACGAAATCGTAATGACACGATTGCTAGCTGGTCTAGTGGCTAACGCGACGGGCTTGAGTTTTGAGACTCTCTGACCGCGGGTTCAATCCCGGCCGGGGTATGGTTTTTCTACTGGGACAAATTAGTACAGATGGCCCAAGTTTCAATATTTGCTATGCTTGAATTCTTCCATGTGAGGACCATCACAAGCGGTCTCCTAACACTATATCTGATACAATATTTGTGTCAGAGTGGACACGCAGGTATAGTACCTCACGGAGGGCGTAACCCCATCATAAGTTGCGGGATACCGAAATGATGGACCCTGGGAATTTTTCTCTTGCCAGGTGGGGGGGGGCACCCGGGCCCACCGGGGAGTCAAGGGGTGTTTTGGGGCCCCAAATTTCGCGGGATAGGTCCAGGGGGGGAAGTGTGTGGAAAATGGCGGGAAAAACGTCTTTACGTTTTTAAACAACAAAAAGGGAGCATAGTGTCATTGAGGGGAAAAAAAATAGTTTTACATGGGGATGTGAAGGGCCAGGAGAATAGGTTTATAATAATAGGAAATGTTTTGTGACTACAGTGCGTGTATGAGGTTTTTTTAAATAGGTTAGCAAAATTAGGGCAGAAAGTAAGAAATGGAAAAGAACTTAAAACCCAAATTGGTATATTTTTAAAAAATGGGAGACAGTTTTGGGGCCCCAAGATGTAAACGGGGGGGTGTGTTTTAATAAAGGATATTTATATTTTTAAGGTATGGAATGGTGAGGAAAATTTTTTCGTTAAAATTGTGTTTTGGGAAAATTGGCCCAAACGGGCAAAACCCAAATACATGTGTACAAAAGGAAAATTTTAGGGTTGCCAACCGGTTTTGCCAACCAGGAAATTAAAACCGAAAGGGGATTGGGAAAAAAATTTGGGTAAGATTTTGTAGAATTATTTTTTTTAAAAATCGATTATGTGCAGGGGAAAAGGGAACAAAATGGAAAAGTTTACCACCCAAATCCCCCCCCTTTCCCCCCCCCTTGGGCCCCCAACAGGGGGGGTTGTTCCCCCCCCTGCTGGGCCCCCATACCCGGCCCCCACTTTCCCCCAAACCCCAGCAAATAATATACAAAAGGAAAGTTTTAAATAAAAAAATAAAAAAAATAAGGAATTGGTGTAGGGAAAAGGGGAAATCTACATAAAAGTTTTAAAAAAATTCTCCCCCCTTTACCCCAACCGGGGGGGATGGCCCTACCCCCCCCTGCGGGCCCCCCCTATTGAAAAAAACTACCTTTCATAAAAACCCCAGCCACCACATACATAAAACGGGGAAAAGTAAAAAGGTCTGGGAAAATTTTGGGGGATATGAATTTTTTAAAAAAAAAAAAGTTTTTTTGGGAAAAACCCCCCCCCTTTCCCCCCCCCCCCCCCCCCCCCCCAAACCCCCCCCCCCCAACCCCCCCCCCCCCTTTTTCTTTTTTGTTTTTTTTTTTTTTTTTTTTTTTTTTTTTTTTTTTTTTGCTAACCCAAAAAAATGACTCTAAAGATAGGGTTTCTGGATCTGCAACGGGATGGGAACTAGGACGATATGGAAAGCATCAGGAGGTTAATAAACAATAAACACGAAAAAAGGAGGAATTTGATAGTTACCGGGAAATATTAGAGCATGGGAAGTGGAGAGGAGTAAAGTCTAAAAGAGAATGCCCAGTCTAAAAAAAACTGCCCCAAAAATAGCAATACACGTAGAAAAAACAGGGGAAACAAAAACAAACAGCTATTTCGTCCCCTTAGGGCTGCCCCCAGCCCCACCCCCCACCCATTGTGAAAATCCGGATTCAGTTAAAGACCCCTCCAAGCCCACCAACGCCATAGCCCTGTAGATGTATTTGAGGACCCCTCGGGGGTAGTTTCTGAAACCTCACAGTATACCCTTAGCAGATGTAGGGGGGAATCCCCCCCCCAGGAAAATGTTGGTGCCATGACAGCGGGTGGGTCTTGGTTTGGGCTAGGGAAAAGGACCCTTAGTTCAGCCTGGGCCAGCCCCGATTAAGAATACATCCAGCCGAATTGTCCACCAAAACAAAAGGGTGCAAATACTTATTTGGGGCATCTTAAATAGGAATACGGGAAACGAAGGGGGGCATGAACTTTGAGATCCCAAAAATGCCGTGCCTCCGTTAAGGGAGTGTTTTGTTCTCCTCTTGCAAATATTTCCCCCCTGAGATGTTCGTTTAAACCCTTTGAAAAAACAATGTTAAAAATCAATTGCATTGCATACCATCAAAAAGGGGACCGGGAGGAACCCCCATAAACCATCATTTAACTTGGTGGCTTTACAAACCCAAGTGATTTTTGGGGGTTAGGAAACAAAGAAAGAAAATGGAAGAGAAAACCCAAAATAGCCCCCTTTGGACCCTTTTGTTGGATACTGAGGCACACCCAGTGGCGCCCCGGGCTCACAGCTACTGATCCAACAACAAAATCCCCAAAAAATTTCAAAAAAAACCCAAAAATTTTTATTATGGATTCTGAGGAGTAAAATTCAGTGTTTGCACCCCTTAAACAGGCCCCACGCAAAATTTTATTTTTGACAGTGAAATTGGGATACTGGTAAAACCTTTTCTGATGCGACGAAAAAACAGGCAACAAGGGGGGGTTGGCCGTTGTAAAGAGTCGCTATTTGCACAGGATCTAAACACCAAAAAATGATGTTTTTGAAGCTCTGACAATAAAATCGAAAAACCAAAAAACTTAGCATTTACTTGTATAAAAGCCACCAGATGCAATTCCCAACGTTAAAAAACAGTGAAAAAAACGACTCTGTCTGGACAACTTTCCAGCCCCATCCCCAAAATCTTGGTTGGGTGACTTCAATCTAAGAAAAAAAAAATGGAAGAAATAGCAAAAATGTCGTAGCAAAATAACCCCGGGAGGTAGTAGATGAAGGTCACACAGCAGGAGCTGCTGAATTTCGCAAAAAAACCCCCCTAAGTCAGCAAATAGTGGGCAACAAGATGGAGAAACACTGGCCTTATTTTCAAAAAAATGAGGCCCTGGTGGGAAATATAACAATATAAAAACAACAAATTTTGATCACAATCAAATCGAAGTCCAGACTTGCTGCACGGAGTCCTGTCGGCAGATGCATTAGTTATGGGGTACCTTTCCCAAAATTTCAACTTCAACAACAAGAAATCTTTGGGGATAGGTAAACTGTCCCCTAAATGAAACATGCTTGGAGGTTCTTAAATTGCTGGACCCTAACCTGCCTGAAAAGAACCTCCGGGTAAAGTATTTCCCAAGGTATATTCCTATAAAAAAAAGAAAGAAGAAGTAAAGGGAGAGAGGGGACGCCCCCTCTAAGGAAAAGACGAGAACCATTGAGCCCCTCAAGAATGCCAGATTTCTGAACAGGGAAAGGTAGTGTAACCGGGGAAAGGGGGAAAATGTTTAGCGAATTTAAAAGGGATCTACGGATCCAGGAGAGAAAAGAGGAGCTAAAACGTTTAAATAAAATTGAAAAAAATTTGAATATTTTTTTTCATGCCAAAAACAAGTCAAAACACTTCTGTTAGGGCCGCTGCTCAGCAAGATGGATCCTACATGGCGACAACAAAAAAATGAGCGAGATCTAAAAATTGCGTATTACTCGTGTTCAGCGACCCAAAAACCAGTTTAAGTAGTGATAAAAAACAATTTTTTTCATGAAGGGCCCTCAAAACCCTGCCAATGTAGGCCAGTTTTATGACATAACTTTTAACTTACTAGATTTTGGAAAGCCATCGACGACATGCCATGCATCCCCCCGGGCCCCAGACTCGGGAACTCGGGTTCTTAAAAAACTGAAGCCCCCCGGGCCTAGATGTATGGAAAAGGGAGTTAGAACAGGCGAGTTCACAGTACTAAAAAACAACAGATAAGCCCCACCCCAAAAAAAGGGGCGTAAAGCAGTATTTAAGAACTAAGACCAATAGCTGAAAAACGTCCCACATCTAAAAATCTTGAAAGATTTTAAAGAAGAGGTAGCAAACCCCCTGAACTCAAAAAATTGCAAACCAGGGCACATGGTTTCAGAGAAGGCCCTCCCCCTTTCGCAATGTTTGACACTATGATATGGTCCTGTACCGGGAAAAAACAAAGAATGGGTGTGTATACACAGTTTTTGCAAAAGCCTTTGACAAGTGCGACCATGGTGTAATGAAAACCAAAATGGTGCAAAAGGGGTAACCGGAAAAAGTGGGCCCGATGGATCTTAAAATTTTTAAACCCCAATGCACACAAGGAGTGGTAAAAAGTTAAATCAGATGCTCCCTAGTGAAGAGCTCTGCCCCACAAGGCACTACTCGCACCTATCCTGTTCCTTTTCTATACAGACTTAGACAGAGATGTAAACCACGCACTGTATCATCTTTGAGACGATACTAGGATTGCATGAGGTGTAATCCATGGGGAAAGGGCAAAGCTCCAAAGAAGATATAAACCCAAGTTTTCCAATGGGAAACAGAGAAACAAATTGATTTAAATAAAGACAAATTCCCAATACCCCGTTATAAAAAAGGAGGAAATAATAACTGAATGAGATACTAAAAACTCCAATCACAATAGAGAGGAAAAGTAATGTAAAGGCCGGGGTGTGGAAATGCCGAAAACTACCTTCAAGGACCACAACGTCCCACTATCCAATCTGCTGGGAAACTGTGGGATGGATAAGAGAACATTAAAGGGAAAAGAGTGCAAAACCCAATGATGCCCTTTTTAATCATTATTTTTTTTAGGGGGAATATTTTGTACTTAATCCCCATTCGGGCAGGTGAAATTGCAGAGCTAGGAATGTACAGAGAAACCTTTACTGCAGTATAATTTCCCATCAAACACCTTAACTCTGGGAGCGCCTGGAAGCATTTGACTTGTACTCATAGGCGCAGGGGGAGGAGATAATGAATCTCACCAAAAGATTTGGAGGGCTGGTCCCATATGCACAGAACCCTCCATACGAAAGAAAGACTTGGCGGCGATGAAAACATACCCCAGTAAAAAGTCCGGGTACAAAAGGGAAAAAAACAAATAAGTGTCCGGGCCCAAGACTTTTCAACACCCTCCCCCCAGAAATAAGGGGCTTAGGGAAAAGCCCCTCTTTTGTCTTCAAGGGGGGCGGGAAAGGATACCAAAGGGACGGTGCCGGTAGCCGGGCTGGGGTTTTCTACGTTGGATTACGTGCGGCCGCAGTAACGCTCTTTGTCACCCCTATCCCCGGGAAGCGGTCGTGGACCGGGCCGGGGCGTTGACCCCCGGAATGCCCTCCGGTAGGTAGGAAAAACCCTGTGAAGCGCTTTGTATGTTAAATGTGTTGTTTTTTTCATGCAAACCCTTTGATTGGGGCAGTTAAGCCCTGTAACTGTTTTAATTAGCTTGCCCCAAGGCAGAGACCCACTGCGAAGAAAAATTTGGGGCAGCGAGATGTGCGTCACTTCCAAAATAAAAATGTTGGGAGCGTCCCTATTTTGCACTGGGCAACCCCTGGAGTGCCCGAAAATCCAGAGCGGAGCACTCACGCTTTGGATGGGCAATTTCCCCCAAGGGCAGAGTGTTTTTTAGATCCTTTTTTCTTTTGTAAAAAATGGAATTTATTACTGGTTTGGGCGAGCTTGTTTGGGAGTTTACCCCCTGGGATGCAACTTGGCAAGTTTAGTGATGTGAGGGTCACAAAAAAAAGCTCTGAGTTTCTTTCCCCAAAAACAAAAATTCACATGGTTTTTTTGACAAGAAAGTATGGAGTGATAATGATGAAAGTTTTTCCTTTTTAGGGCCCCCTGGTTGGGGGGGAAACGGCGATGTTTTAAAAAAAAAAAAACTGCCCCAGTTCTGATTTTTCAATATTCTGTTTTCATGGACGATTAAAAAAAAGAGATTCCCAAAGGTCATTCTCAATTTAATTTGGGCAGTCTTTCAGCTGCCAGATTCTTTCCATCATCACAGGGCACTGGAGCTCAAACATTGGTTACTTAGTACTTTTTTTAAAGTTTTTGCTTTTTAAAGAAACATTTCATTAACTTTTTGGTTTGCTTTCTCAAGGAAATTTAAAGGTTAAGGGGTTAACCTCCCCCCCCTTGTTTTTTTTTAAGACCAACCCTGAGTAATGTCACCAAATTTTTTCTCACATTTGCAAAATTTTTTTATGAGCTTTTTGACTGAGTGAAAAATTGAAAATTTACACCGATTTTGAGGGTGAATATTAATTTTATTCTTTTTTTAAGAATAAGCTGTCACCACCCCCCTTGATCTAAGTCCGGGTACAGGTGCTGAAGTTCCTGTCAGGGTACAGGTGCTGAAAGTTACTGTCAGGGTCACGGTGCTGCATAGTTCACTGTCGGGTACACGGTGCTGACATAGTTTACTGTCAGGGGACACGGTGCTGACAAGTTCACTGCGGGTCCGGTGTGTTTAGTTCAATTCAGGGTACACGGTGCTGACTGTTCTTTACACGGTGCTGACAGTTCACTGTCAGGGTAACGGTGTGCAGTTCACTGTCAGGGTACCGGTGCTGATATGTTCATGTCAGGGTACACGGTGTGACTAGTTCACTGTCAGGGTACACGGGCTGAAAGTTTTACTGTCAGGGTAACGGTGCTGAACGTTCACTGTCGGGTAAGGGTGCGACAAGTTCATGTAAGGGTACACGGTGCTGACTAGTTCACTGTAGGGTAAAGGTGCTGACATAGTTCACTGTCAGGGTAACGGTGCTGAAAAGTTCCTGTTTTGGGTAAAGGTGTGACATAGTTTTGTAGGGTAAAGGTGCTGACATTTACTGTTTGGGTCACGGTGCTGAATAGTTCACGTCGGGGCCGGTGTGCTAGTTAGTGGGGACACGGTGCTGACATATTCTCTGTCAGGGTCACTGTGTGACATAGTTTTTACTGTCAGGGTCCGGTGTGACATTGTTCACTGTCAGGGGGAACTGTGCTGAATAGTTCATGTCAGGGTACAGGTGCGACATAGTTCATGTCAGGGTACACGGGGTGGACTAGTTCACTGTCAGGGTACCGGTGCTGACATGTTCCTGTCGGGTACACGGTGTGACTTGTTCAGAGGGTACACGGTGCTGCTAGTTCACTGTCAGGGTCACGGTGCTGACTAGTTCCTGTCGGGTACACGGTGCTGCATAGTTTACTGCAGGGTACACGGTGCTGCATAGTTCCTGTCAGGGTACACGGTGTGAAAGTTCCTGTCAGGGTCCCTGTGCTGACATAGTTTATTTTCAGGGTCACGGTGTGACATAGTTCACGTGGGTACACTGTGCCCACAATTCAAAAAAATGTCAGGGTACCGGTTTTGACATAGTTCACGTCAGGGTTCATGTGCTGAATGTTCACTGGCAGGGTACACGGTGTGACTAGTTCTTTTTAGGGTACACGGTGTGACATTTCCTGTCAGGGTACACGGTGCTTTATAGTTCACTGTCAGGGACACGGTGCTGCATAGTTCCGTCAGGGGACACGGTGCTGAATGTTACTGTAGGGCCGGGGCTGATAGTTCACTGTCAGGGAACAGGGGCTGACATGTTCCCTGTTAGGGTACACGGTGGACTAGTTTATGTTAGGGTACCGGTTTCTGCATAGTTCACTGAGGGCCCGGGACTGAATGTTATGTCAGGGTCACGGTGTGCATAGTTCACTGTCAGGGTAACCCGGGGGACTTGTTCACTGTCAGGGTACCGGTGCGACATAGTTCATGTCGGGTACCGGTGCTGATATGTTACTGTCGGGTACACGGTGTGACAAAGTTCACTGTCAGGGTACCGGTGCTGACTATTCATGTCAGGGTAACGGTGGCTAGTTCCTGCGGGTACACGGTGCTGACATGTTCCTGTCAGGGTACACGGTGCGCATTTGTTCCTGTTGGGGCCCCGGTTGACATAGTTCACTGTCGGGGGACACGGTGCTGACTAGTTTACTGTCAGGGTAACCCGGTGCTGCATAGTTCACTGTTTGGGTCACGGTGCTGACTGTTCATGTCAGCGTACACGGGGGGGACATGTTCACCCGAGGGTACACGGTGCTGAATGTTTACGTCAGCGGGACACGGGTGAAAAAAAGTTCACTGTCAGGGACCTTGTGCATAGTTCACTGTCAGGGTACACGGTGCTGACATAGTTCACTGTCAGGGTACACGGTGCTGACATAGTTCACTGTCAGGGTACACGGTGCTGACATAGTTCACTGTCAGGGTACACGGTGCTGACATAGTTCACTGTCAGGGTACACGGTGCTGACGTAGTTCACTGTCAGGGTACACGGTCTGACATAGTTCACTGTTTTAGTACACGGTGTTTGGGCATAGTTTCCGTCGGGTTTACCCGGTGCGAATAGTTCATGTCGGGTAACATGTGCTGATTAGTTCATTCAGGGTACACGGTGTGCATAGTTCCCGCAGGATACACTGTGTGATATGTTCAAGTTTGGGGACACGGTGCTGACTAGTTCATGCCAGGGCACGGTGTGACATAGTTCACTGTTGGGTACACGGTGCTAACTAGTTCACTGTCGGGTACCGGTGTGACAAGTTCACCGCAGGATACACTGTGCGATATGTTCATGTTTTGGGTACACGGTGCGAATAGTTCACTGTCAGGGTACACGGGGTGTGACATGTTCATGTCAGGGTACACTGTGTGACATGTTCCTGTCAGGGTAACGGTGGACATAGTTCACTGTCAGGGTCCTGTGCTGAATAGTTTACTGTCGGGTAACGGTGCTGCATAGTTCACTGTCGGGTAACGGTGGACTAGTTCACTGTCAGGGTCACGGGCTGACGTGTTCAGTCAGGTCCGGTGCGACATAGTTCATGTTGGTTGGTGTGACATGTTCAGTCAGGGTTCACGGGTGACATGTTCACTGTCGGGTCACTGTGGATGTGTTAGTTAGGGTACACGGGGCTGAAAAGTTCACCGTCGGAACACGTGCTGTATGTTCACTGTTGGGTACACGGGCTGAATAGTTCCTGCCAGGGTCCGGTGTGAATAGTTCCTGTTGGGTACCGGTGTAACAAGTTCATGTCAGGGCACGGTGCTGAATAGTTCACCCTAGGATTTTCACTTGCTGATATGTTACGTTAGGGTACCGGTGCGACCCTAGTTCACTGCCAGGGTCCGGTGCTGACATAGTTCACTGCCGGTAACCCGGGGCTGAATAGTTTGTTAGGGTCACGGTGCTAACTAGTTCACTGTCAGGGTACACGGTGTGAAGTTCATGTCAGGGTGCCGGTGTTGACATAGTTAACGTCAGGTACACGGTGGACGGTTTTATGTCAGGGGCAGGTGTGATATGTTCATGTCAGGGTAACGGTGTGATATAGTTCACTGTAGGGTACCGGTTTGTATTTTTCATGTCAGGGTCACGGTGGTTGTTCATGTTGGGTACCGGGGTGACAGTTACTGTCAGGGTACACGGTGCTGACATAGTTCACTGTCAGGGTCCGGTTTTCTAATAGTTCACTGTCAGGGTACCGGTGCTGGCAGTTTTTGTCGGGTACCGGGCTGACATAGTTCAGTCAGGGTAACCGGTGTGATGTAGTTCACGTCGGGTACACGGTGTGACATAGTTCCTGTAGGGTCCGGTGTGACAGTTCATGTGGGTAACGGTGTGACATAGTTCCTGTCAGGGTCCGGTGCTGATAAGTTCACTGCGGGTATACGGGTTTTCGACATAGTTCACTTCAGGGGGACATGGTGGACATGTTCACTGTCAGGGTACCGGTTTCTGGGAAAGTTTATGTCAGGGTACACGGTGTGACGTTCATGCAGGGTAAAGGTGCTGAAAAAGTTCACTGTTAGGGTACACGGTGCTGACATAGTTCATGTCAGGGTCCGGTGCTGGGCTAGTTTATGTAGGGGCACTGTGCTGACATAGTTACTGTCAGGGTACACGGTCTGACAGTTACTGTCAGGGTACACGGGGCTGGCATGTTTACTGTCGGGTACACGATGCTGACATAGTTTATGTAGGGTACACGTGTGAGTGTTCACTGTCAGGGTCACTGTGCGACTAGTTCACTGTAGGGGGAACTTGCTGAAAAGTTCCTGTCGGGTCATGTGCTGACATAGTTCACGAGGGTTCACTGTGCTGACTCGTTCATGTCAGGGTACCTGTGCTGACTGTTTTTCTGTCGGGTTCACTGTGCTGACTAGTTCACTGTAGGGTACACTGTGTGACTAGTTTTACTGTCGGGTACACTGTGTGTATGTTCACTGCAGGGTAAAGGTGTCATAGTTTACTGTTGGGAAACCCCGGTGTGACATAGTTCATTGTCTGGTACACGGTGGGGACTAGTTCCTTTAGGGTACAGGTGCTGACGTAGTTTTATTTGTCAAGGTTGCCGTGTTATACAATTTAACCAGATACGAGTAAATTTTTTAACTGTTACTGGGAAATATTAATTTTTAATTTTTGCCACACATCGAATAAGTAAACCTCGCGGGAAATTTTGGGGTTTTTAGCAAGCTTTCTTGTTGAATAAGGCAAACGAAAAATTTTTGTTTTTCGTAATTTTGCAAGATCATTCTGAACTAACGAAAAAAATTCATGGGTTTTTTTTTTAAATTTTTTTTAAACTTTTTAAAATAATTTGTTGATTTGGCTAAATTAAAAAAGTGATTTTAATAATAAGGTTTGGGTAAGTTTTCAAGGCTCTTTTGGTACAAAATTATTAAAATTTCGTTAAATAAGCTATAAGGAGAATTTTTAAAAAAAAATTAATTTTAAAGGTTAATGCAAAAAACGAATTTTACCCATTCGCACCCCACACCACCCAAATGCGGCTAGTTGAAGAGGCGGGGCGGAGCTGTGAATCGACCCGCAACCACAACTAGGTGAGTACAAATAGGGAGTACCACAACATACCTGGAACCTCGCACTGGACCCGGGAAAGAAAAAAAGTAAAAACGAACCAAACGGGTTTGGAGGCAAATTCTGTGTCACAACCTTTAGAGTTTTATTAAAAGTAACAGAAATAAGGACACGGAGAGAGAGGGGTGGGTTTATTTATTTTTGGATGCAAAGGGCTTCGACAAGTTCCCGAGAAGAGAAATTTGTGAGAAGTAGAGGACCAAGGCGCGTTAAAGGAAGGGCACTGCAAAGGGTCAGAGAAAACCTGACGTGAGGCACCAAGAGTCTGGTACGTGTGAGGTATCACAGTGGGCACCGGACGAGCGGGGTCCCCCAGGGTTCGGTCCCTGGACTAGTGTATTTTTGGTATATATGAAAGCATAAAGGAAAGGGAAAGACTAGAAGGTCCTGTTCGCAGTGATTTTGAAATTAATGAGGAGAATTAAAAACAGATGAGGTGCAGCAAAGGTTTCTCGAAATTTAAAACCCCCCAAATGCAAAGTCATGAAGATAGGGGAAGGGCAAAGAAGACCGCAGACAGGGGTATAGGCTAGGTGGCCAAAGACTGCAAACCTCGCTCAAGGAGAAAGATCTTGGGGTGAGTATAACACCGAGCATGTCTCCGGAAGCACACGACCAGATAACTGCTGCAGCATATGGGCGCCTGGCAAATCTGATAATAGCGTTCCGATACGTTGGTAAGGAATCGTTCAAGACACTACACCGTGTACGTCAGACCCATATTGGAGTATGCAGCACCAGTTTGGAACCCACACCTGGTCAAGCACGTCAAGAAATTAGAGAAAGCGCAAAGGTTTGCGATAAGGTTAGTTCCAGAGCTAAGGGAAATGTCCTATGAAGAAAGATTACGGGAAATCAGCCTGACGACACTGGAGACGAAAATACAAAATACTGCGTGGAATAGACAAGGTGGACAGAGACAGGATGTTCTGGAGACACAGAAACAAGGGGTCACACTTAGAAGTTAAAGATTCAGATGAGTCAAAGGGATGTTAGGAAGTATTTCTTCAGTCATAGAGTAGTCAGGAAGTGGAATAGTCTAGCAAGTGATGTAGTGGAGGCAGGAACCATACATAGCTTTAAGACGAGGTATGATAAAACTCATGGAGCAGGGATAGAGAGGACCTAGTAGCATTCAGTGAAGAGGCAGGGCCAGGAGCTGAGTTTCGATCCCTGCAACCACAATTAGGTGAGTACACACACAGTCTAGCCCGCCCAATGTTCAGAGCCTCTTTCCTATCAGTCCAACTTAATTCCAGCTTTCATTTCTTTAACACCAACAATCCATCCTTTCCCTTTGTCCCCACACTCTTCTTCCTCCCTTTTCCCCTGCCAACACATTATAGTGATCAGCACACTCCAGCACTCCCTCCCTCGTGTCATGTAAGCTTCATGCGCGAAGACTAGACAATGCAGACCAGGTCATGGTAAGGGAATGAAAGGTCAGAGTGCAGAACACACGTGTAGATGGATTAATTATCAATCAAGAATCCTGTGTTAAAGGAGTGAATAGGAAAGGTAACCCACGCGGAGGTCTGGGAACATGGAAGGCTACGTTGATGGAAGTGGATAATGAAAAACTGTGTCAGCATGTTAAGACTACGAAAACAAAGAGGGGGAGAAGATGAGCCAGGAAGATTAGACGTAGTATTTACCCGAAAATACATCTGACATTGGTGTAATAGAACATGAGAGTCCCCTGGGTGTTAACGACCATACGGTACCGAACCTCAAGTATACTTGTAGAGCTAAACACAGAAGAATGGCAGGAAGAGGGCGCATGAAGCTTAAATTTAAAAGGGGGAACTTAGAATGGATGAAGGAATTCCTGAATGCAGAGCAGTTAGAAAGGGAACCGAAAGGAAAGTCAGCCAATAAAATGGAGTACTTAGCTGCAGGCAAAGAAGCGTAAAGGATAAAACAAAAGAGCATGGAAATATAACAGAAAGCAAAGGACATAGAGAGCAATGTTATCTGACAAGGTCCCATTGCTTTTGATGTAACTGGGGATTCTGAAGAGGGAGCAGAAGCACCCGTCAAACCATTAGTTAAGCGCTACAAAAAAGTGAATGGACATGGAACAGTTGCCAGAGATCTAGAAGACAGTGAATGTAGAGCTGATATTTAAGGAGACAAACACGAATCATTGAACTACAGGCTCGTCTTTGAATATGTGGCACCGGCATGGAACCCACATTTGATAAATCATGTTAAAAAATGGAGATAATGCAAAGATATGCAACGATGCTAGTCCTGGAGTTAAGGAAATTGAGTTGTGAAGAAAGAAGAACAAAGAGAGACATGATAACATACAAAATACCCAAGATAGTGTAGACAGAGATACTGAGAGGCAAGAAACGGGTACACAAGGTAAAGTTGGAAATTAAAATGAGATGAATCATAGGGATGTCGGGAAGTACTTCTTCAGCCTCAAGATGATCAGGAAGTGGAATGACTTTTACAATGATGTAATGACAGAATCCATACATACTTTCAAGAGCAAGTAGGACACAGACCTGAGGCTCGGGGTGGGAGTCAGTCTGACAAGAGGCCAGTTGGGAAGTAGAGCCAAGAGCAGAACTCGACCTCTGTAAGCACATAAGGACAAGGAAATATATGTAAGTAAAGACAAGTATACCCAGGATGCTTCAGAGATGGGACGCGGAAACAAGGAAGAAACAACTGGAAGTTGAAAACTCAGATGAGCCATAGGGATGTTAGAAAGTATTTCTTCAGCATTAGAGTTGTCAGGAAGTGGAAGAATCTGGAGAGTGAATTGTGGAGGCAGGATTCATATATAACTTTAAGAAAAGGTACGATAAAGCTCTTGGAGCAGGGAAGGAGTGGACCTAATAGTGACCAGCGAAGAGGCGGGGCCAGGAGCAGAGCCTCGACCCCAGCAACTACAAATAGGGCAGCACAAATGGGTGAGAACAAACTGCAGCCAGCCGGGATTAAACCCCTAGACACATTCACCCGCCTCAAGAGACCGAACAACGTTCACATCGCCTTAACCACTCAACCAGCGATCCTACAAAGATCATGCACCCAGTAGAGCTAGGCGTTGTTCATGATCCGAGGACACTCGTGGTGGTTGTAAGCTCAAGGCTAATTTCAACCACCTCCCGTTTGAATACCAGCCTCCAAAAGCAGTTTATAAAGTAATGAAACCGCAAAAACCAAAACTGACCTAATTTGCCTGAAATGTTCTGCATAACAGGAACGTTCTATAGAGTACTATGTCATTGATGTCTGCTAGGACGGTATACCTTGTACATGTACTTTCAGAAATAAAGATTATTATATAAATGCCTTGAACTTGTATAATTTAGGTAGGTTGCTTTTCAGTAGATATAGTACTCAGGTGTAGCAGTAATGTGCTCGTAGTTTCTCCTCTCACCCCCTCCACAGTTTATCTCTCGCTGCTCCTCTTAGTCCTGTCCCACTCAGATCAATGGGGTGTGGTGGAGAGATAAGAAATTCTGGGATCAAGGTTGTCGAACCTGAAATTTATGCATGTTAGCGATCAGCCGGTATCATTCAGGGGCCTGGGGAGGCGGCACGACCCATAGCAGGGAGGGAGAAAGGAATTGGATAATGAGGTTAGACGAGAAAGAAGACGGGAGGTGACGAAGGGTAAGTGGAACATGTGGAGTGTTGAAGGGCAGAGTGGAAGCTGAAGCATGAAGAGGAAGAGCAAAGGTAAAGAATGATAAACTTGTCGGTTTTGAAAGGTAATGAGAGATAAAAGGAAGAAAGGAAGTGAAAGATAAGCTGAAAAGTTTCAAAGAATAGATGAAATATGAAAGGTAAAAAAAATGATGGGCGAGGAAAACAAATGGTAAAATAAAAGAGTAGAATAGAAGAAAAATAATGTGCAAGAGGAAGATGAATAGAAAGTGGATGATAATGGGTAAAAGAACAGTAAAGAGTAAGATAAAGGTGAAGGATAAGAGGAAAGGGAAGAATAAGAGGAAGACGAGGTATAAAGGGAAAAGGAAAATTAAGAGGAAAAAGAATGATAATCGACTGACAAGAGAACTAGGAAAAGTTAAAGGAAGATAAATGAAGAAGAAAAAGGCAAGACAAAGTTGAAAAAGAAAAAAGGTCAAGTGGAAGGTGAAAAAGACAGAGAAGTAGATAAAGAATAATAGGAAGATTAAATGTAACTGTGATGCTTTCCTTTATATTTACTCTCCTCTATTTTTCACAATCCACAATATTCATCTACAAGAATAAACAAAAAATTCCCCTCTTAGTCAACATGCCAGAGAAGTTGGTTAGTGCCATCTGGGGTGAACAGTGTTCCAGTGATGAGCCAGAGAAGTTGGTTAGTACCATCTGGGGAGACCAGTGTTCCAGTGATGAGCCAGAGAAGTTGGTTAGTACCATCTGGGGTGAATAGTGTTCCAGTGATGAGCCAGAGAAGTTGGTTAGTGCCATCTGGGGTGAATAGTGTTCCAGTGATGAGCCAGAGAAGTTGGTTAGTGCCATCTGGGGTGAATAGTGTTCCAGTGATGAGCCAGAGAAGTTGGTTAGTACCATCTGGGGAGACCAGTGTTCCAGTGATGAGCCAGAGAAGTTGGTTAGTGCCATCTGGGGTGACCAGTGTTCCAGTGATGAGCCCGAGAAGTTGGTTAGTACCATCTGGGTGACCAGTGTTCCAGTGATGAGCCAGAGAAGTTGGTTAGTACCATCTGGGGTGACCAGTGTTCCAGTGATGAGCCAGAGAAGTTGGTTAGTACCATTTGGGGTGACCAGTGTTCCAGTGATGAGCCAGAGAAGTTGGTTAGTACCATCGGGGTGACCCGTGTTCCAGTGATGAGCCCGAGAAGTTGGTTTTGTACCATCTGGGGTGACCAGTGTTCCAGTGATGAGCCAAGAAGTTGGTTAGTACCACTGGGGGGACCATGTTCCAGTGATGAGCAGAGAAGATGGTTAGTACCATCTGGGGTTGACCAGTGTTCCCGTGATGAGCCAGAAAAAGTTGGTTAGTACCATCGGGGTGACCAGTGTTCCAGTGATGAGCCAGAGGTTTGGTTATTCCATCTGGGGTGACCAGTGTTCCAGTGATGAGCCAGAGAAGTTTTGGTTAGTACCATCTGGGGTGAACAGTGTTCCAGTGATGAGCCAGATAAGTTTGGGTTTGTACCATCGGGGTTACCAGTGTTCCAGTTGATGAGCCAGAGAAGTTGGTTAGTACCATCTGGGGTGACCAGTGTTCCAGTGATGAGCCAGAGAAGTTGGTTAGTACCATCTGGGGTGACCAGTGTTCCAGTGATGAGCCAGAGAAGATTGGGTTTGTACCCTATGGGGTAGCAGTGTTTCCCCCTGATTTAGCCCGAGAAGTTGGTTAGTACATCTGGGGTGACCAGTTTTTCCCGTGATGAGCCAGAGAAGTTGGTTGTACCATCTGGCGTTACCAGTGTTCCAGTGATGAGCCCGAGAAGTTGGTTATTACCACTTGGGTTACCAGTGTTCCAGTGATGAGCCAGAGAAGCTGGTTAGTACCATCTGGGGTGACCAGTGTTCCAGTGATGAGCCAGAGAAGTTGGTTAGTACGATTCGGGACCCGTGTTCCAGGAGAGCCAGGAAGTTGTTAGTCCATCTGGGGTAAGTGTCCAGTTATGAGGGCCCAAAAAGTTGGTTAGTACCATCTGGGGTGCCAGTGTTCCAGTTATGAGCCAGAGAAGTTGGTAGTCATTGGGGTGGAGTGTTCAGGGATAGGGCCCGGAAGTTGGTTGTGCATCGGGAGGTGTACCAGTGATGAGAAAAGAATTGTTAGTCCCTGGGTTACGTGTTCCAGTGATGAGCCAGAGAAGTTGGTTAGTCCACTGGGGGCCATTTCCAGTGAGACCAGAGAGTTGGTTGTCCATCTGGGTTACCCGTGTTCAGTGATTTAGCCAGAGAAGTTGGTTTAGTCCATCTGGGGTACCAGTGTACCAGTGATGGGGCAGAGAATTTGTTAGTCCATCTGGGTGTACCCGTGTTCCATGATGAGCCCGAGAAGTTGGTTAGTGCCATCTGGGTGAACCCGTGGTTCCAGTGATGAGCCAGAGAGTTGGTTAGTACCATCTGGGGTGACCAGTGTTCCAGTGATGAGCCAGAGAAGTTGGTTAGTACAATCTGGGGTGGCCAGTGTTCCAGTGATGAGCCAGAGAAGTTGGTTAGTACCATCTGGGGTACCAGTGTTCCAGTGATGAGTCCGAGAAGTTGGTTAGTACCATTGGGGTTACCAGTGTTCAGTGATGACCAGAGAAGTTGGTTAGTACCATCTGGGTTACCAGTGTTCCATGATGAGCCAGAGAAGTTGGTTAGTACCAATCTGGGTTTACCATGTTCCAGTGAAGAGCCAGAGAAGTTGGTTTAGTAAACCCTCTGGGTTACCATGTCCAGTGTATAGCCAGAGAAGTTGGTTAGTACCATCTGGGGGGGACCAGTGTTCAAGTGAAGAGCCCGAGAAGTTGGTTAGTACCACCTGGGTTACCAGTGTTCCAGTGATGAGCCAGAGAAGTTGGTTAGTACCATCTGGGGTTACCAGTGTTCCAGTGATGAGCCAGAGAAGTTGGTTAGTACCATCTGGGGTGACCAGTGTTCCAGTGATGAGCCAGAGAAGTTGGTTAGTACCATCTGGGGTGACCAGTGTTCCAGTGATGAGCCAGAGAAGTTGGTTAGTACCATCTGGGGTGACCAGTGTTCCAGTGATGAGCCAGAGAAGTGGTTAGTACCATCTGGGGGTTTCCAGTGTTCCCGTTTATGAGCCAAGAGAAGTTGGTTAGTACCATCTGGTTACCATGTTCCAGTGATGAGCCAGGAAGTTGGTTAGTACCATCTGGGTGACCATTTTTCCAGTTGATGAACCCGAGAAGTTGGTTAGTACCATCTGGGGTTACAGTGTTCCAGTGATGAGCCAGAGAAGTTGGTTAGTACCACTGGGTTACCAGTGTTCCAGGGAAGAGCCAGAGAAGTTGGTTTAGTACCATCTGGGGGTTTCCAGTGTTCCAGTGATGAGCCAGAGATTGGTTAGTACCATTGAGGTGACCAAATGTCCAGTGATGAGACCCGAAAAGTTGGTTTTGTACCATCTGGGTTACCAGTGTTCCCGTGATGAGCCAGAGAAGTTGGTTTGTACCAACTGGGGTTACCATGTTCAATTTAAGAGCCAGAGAATTTGGTTAGTTACCATTGGGGGTCCCGTGTTCCAGTGATGAGCCAGAGAATTGGTTAGTACCATCTGGGTGACCAAATTCCAGTTGATGAGCCAGAGAAGTTTGGGTTGTACCATCTGGGTTCCAGTGTTCCAGGGGAGACAGAGAAGTTGGTTATTACCATCTGGGTTTACCATGTGTTCCAGTGATGAGCCCGAGAAGTGGTTAGTTCCATCATGGGGTGACCAGTGTTACAGTGATGAGCCAGAGAAGTTGGTTTAGTACCATCTGGGGTTTGGCCAGTGTTCCAGTGATGAGCCAGAGAAGTTGGTTGACCATCTGGGGTTACCAGTTTTTCCAGTGATTAGCCAGAGAAGTTGGTTAGTGCCATCTGGGACCAGTGTTCCAGTGATGAGCCAAAAGAACGTTTTTTACCTCTGGGTTGACCAGTGTTCCAGTGATGAGCCGAGAAGTTGGTTAGTACCATCTGGGGGGCCAGTGTTCCAGTGGGTGAGCCAGAGAAGTTGGTTAGTACCCCTGGGGGTGACCCGTGTTCCAGTGATAGCCAGAGAAGTTGGTTGTACCATCTGGGGTACCAGGTTCCAGTGATGAGCCAGAGAAGTTGGTTAGTACCATCTGGGTGACCAGTGTTCCAGTGATGAGCCAGAGAAGTTGGTTAGTACCATCTGGGGTGACCAGTGTTCCAGTGATGAGCCAGAGAAGTTGGTTAGTACCATCTGGGTTACCTGTTCCAGTGATGAGCCAGAGAAGTTGGTTAGTACCATCTGGGGTACCAGTGTTCCAGTGATGAGCCAGAGAAGTTGGTTAGTACCATCTGGGGTGACCAGTGTTCCAGTGATGAGCCAGAGAAGTTGGTTAGTGCCATCTGGGGTGAACAGTGTTCCAGTGATGAGCCAGAGAAGTTGGTTAGTACCATCTGGGGTACCAGTGTTCCAGTGATGAGCCAGAGAAGTTGGTTATTACCATCTGGGGTTACCAGTGTTCCAGTGATGAGCCAGAGAAGCTGGTTTTGTACCCTCTGGGGTTCCAGTGTTCCCGTGATGAGCCAGAGAAGTTGGTTAGTCCATCTGGGTTACCAAATGTTCCAGTGATGAGCAGAGAAGTTGTAGTACCATCTGGGGTTACCAGTGTTCCAGTGATGAGCCAGAGAAGTTGGTTAGTACCATCTGGGGTTACCAGTGTTCCAGTGATGAGCCAGAGAAGTTGGTTAGTACCATCTGGGGTTACCAGTGTTCCAGTGATGAGCCAGAGAAGTTGGTTTGTACCACCGGGTTACCAAATGTTCCAGTGATGAGCCAGAGAAGTTGTTAGTACCCTCTGGGTTACCAGTGTTCCAGTGATGAGCCAGAGAAGTTGGTTAGTACCATCTGGGGTGACCAGTGTTCCAGTGATGAGCCAGAGAAGTTGGTTAGTACCATCTGGGGTACCAGTGTTCCAGTGATGAGCCAGAGAAGTGGGTTTGTCATTGGGTTACCAGGTTCCTGGGCAGAGAAGTGTTAACCATCTGGGTACCGTGTCCAGTGATAAACAAGGAATTGGTTAGTACCATCTTGGGTTACCAGTGTTCCAGTGATGAGCCAGAGAAGTTGGTTAGTACCATCTGGGGTCCAGTGTTCCATGATGAGCCAGAGAGTTGGTTAGTTACCATCTGGGGTTACCAGTGTTCCAGTGATGAGCCAGAGAAGTTGGTTAGTACATCTGGGGTTACCAGTGTTCCAGTGATGAGCCAGAGAAGTTGGTTAGTACCATCTGGGGTTACCAGTGTTCCAGTGATGAGCCAGAGAAGTTGGTTAGTACCATCTAGGGTTACCAGTGTTCCAGTGATGAGCCAGAGAAGTGTGTTAGTACCATCTGGGGTGACCAGTGTTCCAGTGATGAGACAGAGAAGTTGGTTAGTACCATCTGGGGTTACCAGTGTTCCAGTGATGAGCCAGAGAAGTTGGTTAGTACCATCTGGGTACCAGTGTTCCAGTGATGAGCCAGAGAAGTTGGTTAGTACCATCTGGGGTTACCAGTGTTCCAGTGATGAGCCAGAGAAGTTGGTTAGTACCATCTGAGGTGACCAGTGCTCCAGTGATGAGCCAGAGAAGTTGGTTAGTACCATCTGGGATTATCAGTGTTCCAGTGATGAGCCAGAGAAGTTGGTTAGTACCATCTGGGGTTACCAGTGTTCCAGTGATGAGCCAGAGAAGTTGGTTAGTACCATCTGGGTTACCAGTGTTCCAGTGATGAGCCAGAGAAGTTGGTTAGTACCATCTGGGGTGACCAGTGTTCCAGTGATGAGCCAGAGAAGTTGGTTAGTACCATCTGGGGTTACCAGTTTTCCAGTGATGAGCCAGAGAAGTTGGTTAGTACCATCTGGGGTTACCAGTGTTCCAGTTGATGAGCCAGAGAAGTTGGTTAGTACAATCTGGGTGACCAGTGTTCCAGTGATGAGCCAGAGAAGTTGGTTAGTACCATCTGGGGTGACCAGTGTTCCAGTGATGAGCCAGAGAAGTTGGTTAGTACCATCTGGGGATTTTGTTACCAGGTTGTTCCAGTGTATGAGTGACCAGAGAAGTTGGTTAGTACCATCTGGGGTTACCAGTGTTCCAGTGAAGAGCCAGAGAAGTTGGTTAGTACCATCTGGGGTTACCAGTGTTCCAGTGATGAGCCAGAGAAGTTGGTTAGTACCATCTGGGGTTACCAGTGTTCCAGTGATGAGCCAGAGAAGTTGGTTAGTACCATCTGGGGTGACCAGTGTTCCAGTGATGAGCCAGAGAAGTTGGTTAGTACCATCTGGGGTTACCAGTGTTCCAGTGATGAGCCAGAGAAGTTGGTTAGTACCATCTGGGGTTACCAATGTTCCAGTATGACCAGAGAAGTTGGTTAGTGTACCAATCTGATGTGTGACCAGTGCTCACAAGTGATGAGCCCGAGAAGTTGGTTAGTAACCAAACTGGGATATTCATGTGTTACAGTTAATGAGCCAGAGAAGTTGGTTAGTACCATCTGGGGTTCCAAGTGTTTCCAGTGATGAGCCAGAGAAGTTCGGTTTGTAAACAACATGGGGTTACCCAGTGGTTCAATGATGCGAGCCAGAAGAAGCAATGTGTTAGTACCATATGGGGTGAGCAGTGTTCCAGTGGATTGCAGCGCCGAGAAGTTGGTTATAACCTATCTGGCGGGGGGGGGGGGGGGGGGGGGGACCAGTGTTCCAGTGATGACCAGAGAAGTTGGTTGGTACCATCTGAGGCGTTTCCAGTGTTCTCCATGATGCGCCAGAGAAGTTGTTTAATAACATCTGGGTTACCGGAGTTTACCAGTGATTAGGCCACGAGAACGGTTAGTAACCATCATGGGTGACCATTGTTCCAGTGATGAGCCAGAGAAGTTTGGTTAGTACATTCGGGGACACCATTGTTCAGTCATCGGACCAGAGAAGTAGTACCATCTGGGGTCTGATACAGTGTTCCAGTTATGAGCCCAAATAAGTTGGTTAGTACCATCTGGGGTGAGTGCCTAGTGGTTTCCCAGTGGATGAGCCAGATAAGTTGGTTAGTACCATCCTGGGGTGCCATTTGTACCAGTGATTAGCCAGAGAATGTATGGTTCTAGTGCCATTCTGTGGACCAGTGTACCAGTAGATGAGCCAGAAATTTCGTTACCCCTCTGGGTTGGGACCAGTGTTCCCAGTGATAGCCAGAGAAGTCGGTTAGTGCGCTAATCTGGGGTGGCTATTGTATCCAGTAATAGCCAACAGAAGTTGGTTAGTATAGATCTTGGGGTGACAGTGTTTCAATGATGAGCCAAGATAAGTTTCTTAGTGACCATCTGGGGTGACCCCTACAGTGTTTCCAGTGACGAGCCAGAGAAGTTGTTAGTACCCAATCTGGGTGACCAGTTGTTTCCATGATGAGCCAGGAAGTTGGTTAGTACACCTCTATCTCGGGGCGACCAGTGTCCAGATTATGAGACAGAGAAGTTGGTTAGATACTGCATCGGGGAGTGAACCAGTGTTCCAGTGCTATACCACAGAGAAGTTGGATAGTACCCATCTGAGTATTAACCAATGTTTCCAGTTGATGAGCCAAAGACGTTGTTAGTAACCCATCTAGGGAGACCAATGTTCCAGTGAGAGGCCAGAGAAGTTGGTTAGTGCCCTCAGGGGTGAACCAATTGTCCAGTGATATCCAGAGAGTTGGTTATTAGTATCGGGTAAACCAGTGGCATCCAATGATGAGCCCGAGTCAGCTCGTTAGTACCTAACTGGGTTGACCATTTTTTCCGTAGAAAGAGCCAGAGAAGTTGGGTTAGCAACTATTCTGGAGACCAGTGTTCCAGTGATGAGCCCTGAGAAGTTGGTTTAGTACCATCTGGGCGTGACCATGTTTCCAGTGATGAGACAAGAAGTTGGTTCTAGTACCTTATCTGGGTGGACCAGAGTATTCCAGTGAAGAGACAGAGAATATGGATAGATACCATCTGGAGGTGACCAGTGTTTCCAGTATGAGCCAATAAGCTGAGATAGTACCCTCTGGGGAGACCAGTGTTCCAAGATAAGCCAGAGAATTGGTTAGTGCTCCATATCCTGTGGTGACCAGCTTCCAGTTATGAGCCCGTGAAGCTGGTTCGTACTTACCTGGGGTGACCAGTCGTTCCAGTGATAGCCAGAGAAGTTGGTTTAGTACTATCACTGGGTAACCAGTGTTCAAGTAATGAGCCAAGAAGTTGGTTAAGTACCATCTGGGTTGACCAGTTTCCAGTGATGAGCCATATAAGTTGGGTTATACCCTCAGTGTTGACCAGTGTGTCCAGAGATAAGCCATAGAAGTATGTTAGATTGCCCAATTCTGGGTGTGACCAATGTTCCATGTTTAGAGCCCTGAGAAGACTGGTATCGTATCTATCTGGGTGACTACGTGTTCCGTTGATGATCCCAGAGAATTTGTTAGTACTATCATGGGTGACCAATCTGTTCCAGTAATGACTCAGTAGAAGTTGGTTAGTTACCATACTTGGGCGACCAGTGGTTTCCAGTGATGAGACATAGAATTTGGATTCAGGTTACAATCTGGAGTGACAAGTGTTCCCATGATGAGGCCAGAAATGGTCTTGTACAATCTGGGTTGACCATGCTTCCACTTATGAGCCACAGAAGTTGATTAGAACCGTACTGGAGTGTTGACCTGATACTTTAGTGCTGAGCCAGAGAAAGTTGGTTAGTACCTTCAAGGGTGACCATGTTCCATTGAAGATACCAGAGAATCGTTGGATAGTTTCCATCTGGGGTGACCATGATCAGTGATGAGCCAAAGAAGTTTGGTTAGTACCTTCTGGTGTTGACCATAGTTCCATAGTATGAACAGCCAGGAGAAGTTTGGTTAGTAACCTCTGGGAGGACCAGTGTTCCAGTGATTAGCCAGAGAAGTTGTTTAACTAGAGCACGGTGTCTACACCCCGGGGGGGGGGGGGGGGGGTACCTCTTCTGTGGTGACCAGTGTTTCCATTGATGAGGCCAGAGAATAGGTTAGTACCATCTTCGGTGACCATTGTTCCAGTTATCGCCTGAGATAGTTTGTTTCCTACCATCTGTGGTGACCAGGTTCCATTGATGAGGCAGATAAGTTTGGTTAGTACCATCTGGGGTTGACCATTGTTTCCAGAGATGAGTCAGAGAACGTTAGTTAGTACAAAAACTGGGGTATTCACAGTGTTTCCAGTGATCACCAGAGAAATTTGTTTAGTACCATCTGGGTGAAACATGGTACTAGTGATGATGCCAGAGAAGTTGGTTAGTACAATCTGTGGTGACTATGTTTACCAGTGATGAGCCATGAGAACAGTTTTGCGTTAGTATCCCCCATCGGGGTGACCAGTGTTACCAGTGAAGAGCCAAGCAATTGGTTTTGTACCATCTGGGGTGACCAGTTGTTCCAGTGATGAGCCAGAGAACTTTTTTCGTACTCTCTGGGTTGACCAGTGTTCCAGAGATGAGTGCCAGAGAAGTTGGTTAGATGCCATCTGGGGTTACCCGTAGTTACAGTGAATGAGCCAAGAAGTTTGTTTATCCAGCATCTTGTAGTGACCAGTGTTCCAGTGTTGAGCCAGAGAAGTTGGTTAGTACCATCTTGGGTGACCAGTGTTCCAGTGATGAGCCAAAGAAGTTGGTTAGTATCATCTGGGGTGATGACCAATGTTCCAGTGATGAGTCCCAAAGAAGTTGGTTCAGTACCATCTGGGTGGCCAGTGTTCCATTGATAGCCAGAACAGCTTGTGTTAGTACCATCTGGGATGGCCAGTGTTCCAGTGATGAGCCAGAGAAGTAGGTTAGTGCCATCTGGGGAGAGCAGTGTACCACTGATGAGCCAGAGAAGTTGGTTAGTACCATCTTGTATGTCCATGGCTTCCAGTGATGAGCCAGAGAAGCGTGTGGTTAGAGTACCATCTTGGTTGAACCACTGTTTCAGATGATGAGCCCGAGAAAGTTCGTTAGTACCCAATCTGGGGCGCACAGTGATCCATGATACGACAGAGAAGCTTGGTTAGTTAACCATTTGGGGTGACCAGTGTTCCATTTGATAGACACAAAGTTGGATAGTACCATCTGTGTGACCAGTGTTTCCAGTGCAGAGGCCAGAAAGATGGAAAGAAACCGATCTGGGTATGACCCTATTGTTCCAGTGTGAGCCAAAGACGTTGGTTTAGTACCACTAGGGAGACCTTATGTTCCATGATGAGCCAGACAATTTGTTTATTGCCATCCTGGCGTGTGACCAATGAAACCAGTGATGACCAGGAAGTTGGCCAGTAGCATCTGGGTAGACATTGCACCAATCATGAATCCCCAGAAGCGGTTAGTACTATCTGAGGCGACCAGTGTTCCAGTGATGAGCCCATGAGAATTGAGTACCTTCGATCTGGTGTGTCCAAGTGCTCCAGTGATGAGTCAAGCAATTTGTTTAGTATCATCTGAGGTGACCAGTGATCCAGTGAACTGAGCCAGAGAAGTTGTTAGTGTCATCTTGGGTGACTCAGTGACCAACGTTGACGAGCCAGAGAACGTTGGTTAGCTTACATTCCTGGTAGACCAGGTTGCAATATGGTGAGCCATAGAAGTTGGTTTAGTACCATCTGTGGTGACTAGGTGATCCAGTCGCTTGACCAGAGTAAGGTTGGTTTATTTTCCCATCTGGCGGGGTAACCAGTGTTCCAGTGATAAACCAGAAAAGTTTGTTAGTACCAGGATCTGGAGGTGACCAGTGTTCCCAGTATGAGGCCATATAAAAGGTAGGTTAGTACACCCTTCTGGGTGACCATTGTTCCAGTGAGCAGCCAGCAGTAGTTTGGTATAAATACCATCTGGGGTGACCAGGCTCCAGTGATGAGATGATCCAAGAAGTTTGTTAGTAACATCTGGGGTGACCCAGTGATCCAGTGATGAGCCCAGAGAAGTTGGATAGTACCATCCAGGTGTGATCAGTTGTTTCCAGGTGATGAGACCATATAAGTTTGGTTATACCCTCTGGGTGACAGTTGTTCTTCAGAATAATGACAGAGAAGTTGTGTATAGTGGCCAACCTGGGGTGACCAGTGTTCCAGTTATGACCAGAGAAGCTGGTTACGTTACTATCTGGGGTGACCAGTGTTCCAGTGATGACCAGAGAAGTAGGTTAGATACTATCTGGGGTGACCAGTGTTCCAGTAATGATCCAGAGAAGTATTGTTATACCATCTGGGGTGACCATGTTCCATTAATGACCAGACAAATTTGGTTAGTACCATCTGGCGACCAGTGTTCCAGTGAGATGACGACGAGACAGTTGGGTTTAGTTACAAACTGGAGTATACTAGTTGTTCCAGTGAAGAAGCCAGAGAATTTGGCTTGTAACTATCTGAGGGGTCTACCATTGTTCGCACTGATTGAGCCAGAGAAATATGTTAGTACCCACTTCTGAGACTGACCATAGTTCCAGTGATGAGCCATTATAAGTGTGGTTAGTACACCATCTGGGTGACCAGTTGTTCCAGTAGAAGAGCCAGGGAAATTGGTTTGTACCATACTGGGTGACCCAGTGTTCCAGTGATTGAAGCCAGAAGAAGTTGGTTAATTTCCATCTGGGGTGACCAGTGTTCCAGTATAAGCCCAGTATAAGTTTTTAGTACCATCTTGGGGTAGACCAGTGTTCCAGTTGCGGACAGGGCAGACAGAAAGGCAATTGTTCGTACTATCGGGGTTGATCCAGTGTTCCAGTGATGAGCCAGCGAAGTTGTAGATAACCCTGTGGAAGAGACCATGTTCTAGTGATGAACCAGAGACAATTTGGTTCCTAGTACCAATCTTGGGTACCAGTGTTCCACTGATGAGCCACAGAAGTTGATTAGAACCGTCCTTGTGTGACACCAAGTACTATTGTCTGGATCCCGAGAGAAGCTATGGTTAGTAACCATGCATGGGGTGACCTGTCGTTCCAGTGATGAGCCAGAGAAAGGGTTGGTTATTTACCCTGGAATCTTGGGTTACCAGTGTTCGGGGGGTGGGGCAGTAATGAGCCAGAGAAGTTTTGTTAGTAACCGATGGGGATGGACCAGTGTTCTAGTGATGAGCCAGAGAATTTGGTTAGATACCATCTGGGATTACCAGGTTTCCATGATGCAGCCGCAGAGAACTGGTTAGTACCATTGATGTGATCAGTGTTTCTCCATTGATGAGCCTGAGAAGTTGGTTTAATACCATCTGGGGTGAAAGTCATCCCAGTTATTAGGCAAAGGGACTTTGGTTAGTAACCATCTGGGGTTCCAATGTTCCAGTGATGATCCAGGGAAGTCTGTTTAGTACTTATCTGGGTGACCAGTGTTCCATGTAATGACCAGAAGACAGTTTTGTTGTACCAGATCTGGAGTGAACCATTGTTCAGTGATTGAGCTAGAAGAATTTGTTAGTACCAATCTCTGGTGACCAGTGTTCCGTTGATAGCAGAGAACTTGTGTTAGTACCATCAGTGGTGACCATAAAGTTCCACTTTGATGAGTATCCATTACTCCATGATGACCAAAGACTTTGGTTATGCTATCTAGGGGTGACCAATGTTCCATGATGAGCCCAAGAAGTTGGTTAAAGTTGGACATCTTTGTTGACCAATGTTCCAGAGATAGCCAAGAAAGTTGGTTATTGACATCTTGGGTGACCAAAGTTCCAGAGAGATGAGCCAGAGAACGTTGTTTAGTACAATCTTTGGTGACCAGTGTTCCAGTGATGAGACAGAAGAGTGGTAATGTACCCAACTGGGGTGACCAGTGTTCCAGTGATGAGCCAGAGAATTGCATGTTCACAGCTTTGGGTGACCCAGTGTTCCAGTGAATACCAGAGGAGTTGGTTATAACCACTCTGGGGCGACCAGTGTTCCAATGATGAGCCAGAGAAGTTTGGCTTGTACCGGCTTTCAGAGTTTGACCAGTGTTCCAGAGATGAGACAGAGAAGTTTGTTTAGTACTAATACTCTGGGCGGTTGACAGTGTTTCCAGTGATGAGCCAAGAAGTTTTGGCTAGTACCCATCTTGGGTTGACCTAGTGTTCCAATATAACCAGAGAAGTTGGTTAGTATACCACTGGCGATGACCTAGTGTTCAGTGATGAAGCACAGAGAAAGTGGTTTATATACCATCTGGGGTGACCAGTGTTCCACAGTGATGAGCCTCGACAGCAAGTTGGTATAGTACCATCTGAGTGGGGTGACCGTGTTCCCTGATGAACCAGATGAAGCTGGTTAGCACCATCCTGGGGTGAGCAGTGTTCCAGTGATGAGGCCAGAGAAGCTGGTTAGTACCATCTGAGGGATGAGCAGTTTTCCAGTGATGAAATCCAGAGAAGCTGGTTAGTACCATTCTCTGGGTGACGTCATGGTTCCATGAGGTGAGGCAGAATAAGCTGGTTAGTACCATCTGGGAATGACAGAGTGCATCAGTGGGCTTCTCTGTGTAAACTCTTTCCTGTACTTCAGAAAAATATGGTTAACATGCGCAGTTCTTATGAGTTCCCTGTCATAACTCTCCTTACAAAAGATATTTCTCTTTCAGCTCCGCAATTTCCATGAGGCATCAGTATTTTTTTAAATGGCGGCTTATAGGATTATTATACAAGAAAACATCATTCTAATTTCCTGACGAAAATTTGGATCAGTTGTGTGATTTTATGTTTAACTGAAGTCCCTCCTTTTGTATATAGTAACCCAAAGGCGTCCATTAATATGTAACAACGTCTCTTATAATTTATCGATTGTATGTTACTGCAACTGTACATTACCAGGAGTTTTCTATCATTTTTGCTTATGCAGCAGCTTAAGCAGCAGCCAGAAGCAGCAGCAGACAGCAGAGCAGCATAATGCAGCAAGCAGAGAACATACTCAGCAGCAGCATCAGCAGAATCATCAGCAACATAAGCAGGCATATGCATAAACCAGCAGCAAACAGTATCGTAAGCATCAGCAGCCACGGTATAAACATAGCAGCATAGCGCAGCAAGCAAAATTATAAACGCAGCAATAGCAACAACTCGCACTGATACTTCTTGCTACAAGCTGTACACAAACTACTCAAGACGGATGAACATCATGTTGAGGACTCACATTCTGTTACTTGTTAAACGCGATACTTGAATGGCGATCTAAATTTTGTATTTTGATTTATATATATCTGAGAAATTATCATCTGTCTCTATATATTTTTTTAGGAAAATTCAAAACACCTCATGATTATTTTTTTTTGAAATATCGGATACATTAGTAGTATGCTGCTGCTGTATTCAGTGTGATGATTATACAATAAGGAAAAACAACTTGCCATATTTCCCTGTCACATTCCATCACAAACATAATGCTGAAATCTGTCAAGCCGAGCCTGGAGACCTTCAGCAGAGCAATTCTGATGTCTCCAGTATTCTATTTTAGGTTATACCTACAAGAACTTCAAAGATTTGATTTCAGCAGAGCTGGAGTTGTGATGAATGGTTTGAAAAACCGACAAGTTGAAGATTGAGACACTTATGCAGCATATGGGAATCTTTATTCAGGAAACGTTTCGCCACACAGTGGCTTCATCAGTCCAATACAAAGAGGAAGGCGAAAGGAGAGGAGGAGAATGAGGTAATCAGTCCCTCAACCTGGAGTCGATGTGTTCAGTCCATCAATCTTGTAGAATGTACAGCATAGGGCCGTAGACGTGGCTTATATACTGTTATATGGGAACTGCTGTCTCTCAGGAGGTGAAATATTCATGAAAAATTGAACGGAATCATATTGAATATTAAATATACTCATTTTTTTTTTATTTCAACTTTTATAGAATTTAATAGGAAGTCGTAAAATATTTCATGACGTCTGTTTCTAAAAACTGCAGCGATTTATATTGTAAATAAAAATTTTATGATCAACTAAATATGGGGGTGTCATTTATCACTATGGAAATACAAAGCTGGAAGAAACTACCAGTGCTCAGAAACACAAAGTTATGGCAAAGGTAGCAAAGGTTATCAGGTATTTTGTGAGGCCAGAGACACAGGGCTAATAGAAGACCAACTGATTATTCGTCATCACAACTTGGTATCAAGAGTCAAAATTTTGGCTCTGGATCAAGAGCTATTTCTAAATAAAATAGGCAGTCATGCATAATATCATGAGTGAGAGCGTGAGTGAGAGCGTGAGTACGAGTGTGAGTGTGTGAATGAATGAGAATGCTTTTATTTGAGAGAGAAGTTAATAGAACACCTCAGGTGAAAGATAAAAACGAGCAATGAGAGAATAGCGATGATAAAGTTGCGAGTGTCGGTTTTTTCAATCATGCAGTGTATCCTGGGGAACATTGTTTATGTGATTCTATCTCTGTAGAGACTTCCATCATAGAGAGAAGGAGACGGTGGAGACACCTTTACCAATTCCATTCTCTTGGGATGCAATTTGTCTATGAAATGCCACTTCCGCTGTTGTTGTTGTTGTTGTTGTTGTTGTTGCTACTGCTGCTGCTGCTGCTGCTGCTGCTGCTGCTGCTGCTACTCATCCTCATCCTCATCCTCCTCCTCTTCCTCTTCCTCCTCCTCCTCTTCCTCCTCTTCCTGCTCCTCCTGCTGCTCCTCCTCCTCCTCCTCCTCCTCCTCCTCCTCCTCCTCCTCCTCCCACACTCAAGGTACTGTTAATATCTTGTCGACCACTTACTGACCGCTTAGTCTTCATCTTCACAAGCCCCAGAAGCTGTGTATCTGACCAGGGTCTCAAGCAAACTTCTCTAGGCACATACCCAAGTTGGATACTCTGCTACTTTTACATTCCACAGCCTTCAAGCTGGTGAAAGCCTTTTTATCCAGGGAACTGGGGCAAACCTGACTGCCTCTTCTTCGGACGATGTCTAACCCCTGTGGATACATCACTTCTCCATGTGTACAGACATAATTCACTGGTCAACAACAACAACAAAAAGTCGTTGTCAAAGATATTTGGGTATTTTGGGGTTCCTGAATTCGGAAATGGCAGCAGTTTTTTCAAACTGCTCTAGTTTGTGAGATATTTCATACCTACCCTCAGTTAACAGGGTTTAGTAAAGAGTAGAATTTTATTTTTAAATTATTTAATATCTATCGAAAGGAGTTGTATCAACAACGACCACGTGACAATATTATGATTTTTATTTCGTTATTTTTTCCTGATAAACATGAGTCCTTCATGAACAGTCTGCTTAAACAATCCCAGTGCATTTTGCTACATTTGTGACAAATACTCTTTGCAAAAACAAGGAAAAAAAATCAGATTTTGTAAAACAAGCTTATCTTGCTTGTTTTGGAGTGGCGCTTAGAGAACCAGACAAGTCTTGGGTTCCCCATGTGGTCTGCAAAACCTCTGTAGAATGATTACGACAGTGGGAGAATAGGCAAACAAAATATTTAAACTGTATGGTGAATGTGAAAAGTTTCAGTCGACACCAGAAAGTCAAGTGGGAATATCCTAATTTGGAGTCAGCAAGGATCACTGTGACACAGTGACGAAGTTACCATACCAGTGTTTACAACACTACCTGACCTTCCATTGTCAGATGTTGAAGAAACTCAGGGTTTAGGATGTAACACAGGTGATAGTGGAAGTGAATATGAAGTAAACATTTCAACACTCCAGAAGTTCTCCCCAAGAACTCAATGATCTGATGCGTGACTCAGTCTGTCAAAGTATGTGAACCTGTAGCATCCAGACTAAAAGAAAAGAACTATTTACAATAAGAAGTTAAAATAACATCCTATCGGACAAGAGAGGTTGAACTCCTTCCTAACTTCAGCCAAAATGAAAAACTTGTAGACTGCAATAACATCCCTGGACTTCTTTGAATGGGACTTGAATATCGACCAAGAGGTTGGCGCTGTTTATAGACAGTTCCCTTAGAAGCTTGAAATGTGTCTTATTGCACAATGGTAACCAATATGCATCTCTTGCAATTGTTCACTCAAAGCTGTGCTGATGACTAATATAGAAGAAAATCGTACAGCATTGTCATATGCAGTAATTAGTGGTATCTAAATTATCTTACTATGCTAATCTGTTATTGTATTGAATGAAGTACTAGTATTACATTATTTGACTTTTGCATGACCTAAAAAAATAATTTCAATGCGATTTGTAAGTTAGTCCACTTGATCAATATATTTTTTTTCCATCTAAAATGTTTTCAGTGGGATACCAAATTTATCAAAACTGTACCCAATCAAGCAAAACCAATGACATGTTCGGAATCAACAACAGACTTACCCAAAAATCGGTGTAATATCATTGGCCGGAAAATAAGTGTTGACCTCTGAGCTTCTCAGATCAACCCAGCGACATTTAAAATGAACCGCTGTCAAGGTTTTCTAACTGGTTGTCTTTTAGCAAGTGACTTATTTAAGAAGTTATTAAACTATGAAGGATAAGAGAAAGATTAAAGTGTTGAATAAAATAAAAAGTGAGGAGATGCAGTATTAGAGAACAATGAAAATGATGGGTGAGATGAAGGTGATGAAGGGTAAGAGGAAGATGAAGGGTTTGATGAAGATAGTGATAAAGAGTAAGAGAGAAAAGAATGGTAAGAATAAAATAATCGGTTATGACGGAGTGGACGAAAATAAAAATAATTTTGTATAAAAAAAGTGAAAAGTGGGGGGTTTCCCAAAAAATGTCCCCTTGAAACTCTGGGAAAGTTACAGATCTCTGGTGACTCTCTCCCCTCCCTGTCGGAATTGCGGCCCCTTTTAAGCTCTCGGGGTGGGCGGCGAGCTCTCCCTCTTTAAACCAATTTGTTCCCTAATAGGCTTAATTTTGGCCCCGGGGAAAATTTTTGGTTTTTTTAAGGGAAGGGGAAAGGGGGGGAAATATACACAATTAAACAGGGTGAAAAAGAAGAAAGGGAGGGGAGGAAATGGAAGGGGGGATCAAGGGGGGTACGTTTTTGAAAAATGAAATGAAGAAAGCTGACACAGAAAAAAAAATTTTAACCCCCTTTGATTTCCCCCCCTTGCTCACCCCTAATACCCCACCAATTCCCCTTGCAGTTTTTCCCTACCCTTATCTTTCCCTCCCTATTTATCTCCTCCCTCCCCTTTTAAAAATTTAACCCCCTTTTTACTCTGGGGACAGTACGGTACACCCAATTTCCAACAAATTGAGAAGGGCGTTTCCCCTAACCAATTTTGCCCTTTAAAACAATTTAAATTCAATTTTAAAAGTTAGAAAAGTTGCTGAATTGGGGATTTAGTTTTCCCCAGTCCCCGCTGATGAAGGGGGTAACCACCGTATTTTTGATTTAAATTTGATTCATCAAGCTGGGGTTTTTTGAACCCCTGGGCCCTCAAAAACTATTTTTGGGGAAAAAATGTCACAAGACCCACGGTGGTGAAACCTGTCAACAAGACTAGGGGGTGAACACTTTCATCCCAAAAATGGGTGGTGAAAACTTTTCATCAAGAAAACGGGGTGAACACGTCATCAAGACTGGGTGATGAACACTGTCCCTCAAGACCCACGATGGTGAAAAAATGGTCATCAAAACCACGGTTGGGGGAACACTTTCCTCAAGACTATGGTGGTGAACACTGTCATCAAGACTAGGGTGATGAACACTGTCATCAAGACTACGATGGTGAACACTGTCATCAAGACTACGGTGGTGAACACTGTCATCAAGACTATGGCGATGAACACTGTCATCGAGACTACGGTGGTGAACACTGTCATCAAGACTATGGTGGTGAACACTGTCATCAAGACTATGGTGGTGAACAATGTCATCAACACTACGGTGGTGAACACTGTCATCAAGACTATGGCGATGAACACTGTCATCAAGACTTCGGTGGTGAACACTGTCATCAAGACTGTGGTGAACACTGTCATCAAGACTACGGTGGTGAACACTGTCATCAAGACTGTGGTGAACACTGTCATCAAGACTACGGTGGTGAACACTGTCATCAAGACAACGGTGGTGAACACTGTCATCAAGACTACGGTGGTGAACACTGTCATCAAGACTATGGCGATGAGCACTGTCATCAAGACTATGGTGGTGAACACTGTCATCAAGACTACGGTGGTGAACACTGTCATCAAGACTATGGCGATGAGCACTGTCATCAAGACTATGGCGATGAGCACTGTCATCAAGACAACGGTGGTGAACACTGTCATCAAGACTACGGTGGTGAACAGTCATCAAGACTACGGTGGCGAACACTGTCGTCTAGGCTGAGGGACTGATTATTTCGTCTTCAAAACTGTCTCCAGATTCAACAGATTCAATAACTGACGTGATAAAGCCACTGGTGGGCGAAACATCGTCATAATAAAGATTCCGAAGTGCTGCTCAAGTTTCCCTCTTATTTCATTTCACTTCTTCTATGTCCTCCCTTTATTCTTTCTCCAAACTTCTTTCCAACCCCTCACTTCTCGTTTTTCACCAATTGCCTCTCTTCTCTCGTTCCCCTCATCTTCCTCCCCTTCCCCTCACTCCTCCACCGCTAATGATGCACGAAGCTTCACCTGGGTTGCCCTTGTTTGTATAATGCTAGGTTCTGGGATGTTATGTGCTGAGTGGTGCTAGGTGGTGGAGTGTACAATGCAGTGTGATGCTAGGTGCTGGCGTGTACGATGCAGTGTGATGTTAGGTTGCAGTGTGGTGCAGGGGTGTCCCAGGCTGGGTGGTGCAGGGGTGTCCCAGGTAAGGTGGTGCAGGGTGTCCCAGGTAAGGTGGTGCAGGGGTGTCCCAGGTAGGGTGGTGTAGGGGTGTCCCAGGTAGGGTGGTGCAGGGGTGTCCCAGGCAGGGTGGTGTAGGGGTGTCTCAGGCAGAGTAGAGTGGAGGGGCGCCTCTTAATTAGATATGGCCCAGGGTAAGCAACAATGTACCAGATTTCTCTACCTCTCCCCAGCCAGGTAAGACTATCACACTGCTTCGGGGCAGGAGTGGTGGTGGTGGGTTGGTGATGGAGGGCTAGTCATGGAGGGCTTGTGATGGAGGTCTAGGGATGGAGGGCTGGTGATGGTTTAGTGGTGAAGGGTTGAAGGTGAAAGTTTTGTGGTGAAGGGTTGAAGGTGAAAGTTCTGTGGTGAAGGGTTGAAGGTGAAAGTTCTGTGGTGAAGGGTTGAATGGTGAAAGTTTCTGCTGGGGGTTGGAAGGTGAAGGTGAAAGTTCTGTGGTGAAGGGTTGAAGGTGAAAGTTTTGTGGTGAAGGGTTGAAGGTGAAAGTTTTGTGGTGAAGGGTTGAAGGTGAAAGTTTTGTGGTGAAGGGTTGAAGGTGAAAGTTCTCTGGTGAAGGGTTGAGGTGAAAATTTGTGAAAGGGGGTTTTGTGGTGAAGGGTTGAAGGTGAAAGTTTTGTGGTGAAGGGTTGAAGGTGAAAGTTTTGTGGTGAAGGGTTGAAGGTGAAAGTTTTGTGGTGAAGGGTTGGAGGTGAAAGTTTGATGGTGAAGGGCTGGCTGTGGATTTATTTTATTTATTAAAAAAATTGGAACCACGAGCACTGTTCATGTTTCTGCCACATTACTCTGAATGATAGTTTTACACAGTGGGAACAAAAATTAACTATACACAAGTAACCCGCACACTAAAAAAGAGAAGCTTACGACGACGTTTCGGTCCGACTTGGACCATTTACAAAGCCACACTAACCAGAAGTGGAACAGGACGGCTATATATATGCAGGAAGAGGTGTGGTAGTAGTAGTAGTAGTAGTAGTACAAGAATGGTATATAATACCGACAAGATGAAATTAAAACACATGCGCAACACCCGGGTGTTGCGCATGTGTCTTAATTTCATCTTGTCGGTATTATATACCATTCTTGTACTACTACTACTACTACTACTACCACCACCTCTTCCTGCCTATATATAGCCGTCCTGTTCCACTTCTGGTTAGTGTGGCTTTGTAAATGGTCCAAGTAGGACCGAAACGTCGTCATAAGCTTCTCTCTTTTATCTGCGGGTTATTTGTGTATCGTTCCAGTCACGGTATTGTGCCTTTTTTTTTTGTTAGTTAAAAATTAACTATGTTTTCCCTGTTATTTTCCATTACGTTGGAAGGGTCACATACGGTGTTAGAATACTTAAACCTGAGCTAGGAGGCTCCAGTACAGCAATGAGAATATCGTCAAGTATTTCATTCAAGGTTCAGCAGGTACGGCAGCATAAAAGGTTTCGCTCCAGCAGAGCTGGAGTTGTTATATCTTGGGTATTTCCTTGTCTCAGGACGGCCTTGCTCATATACAGGTTACATGACATTGCTATAATGGCATCTCCTCCACTGCAGAGCGGAGCAACCTATGTACGAGAGAGAGAAAGAGGGAAAAGGATGAAATTTAGAGTACATTATATATTTAAGAATACATACACATAGGAACAATGCAGCTAAATTGCGACAGCCTCTCAACACTTTAAAGCTACATTGTATGTCTAAGGATACATATAGATACATTGTAAGATCATTGTTGCAATAGCCTAAGTATATAGAAACATACTCGACTTGACCTGTACTAAGCAACACCCACTATATGTAGGCTGACCCTTGATAAGGTGGACAGGACTAGGCTGCATTACAGAACATTAATTTATCAGATAAGCCAAGTAGCTACACAAGTTTGGTAGAACTTCACATCACATTAATTCACATAGATGCATAGAAATACGACACTGAGTACACATCTACACTCACATAAATACATACATGCATAATCAGATGAGAATACGAATACTGCATATGTAATTACACACACGGGGAGCCGAGGAGTGATTCTATTAATCAATAACTAGTGGAATTTAAAAAAAATGATGAAAGAGATAAATACAGTCAAATGACTATATAGTGAGAGCAATCAAGACTGGTTGACCGGTGGTGGTAGTGGTGGCGGTGGTGGTGGTGGTGGTGGTGGGGTGGCGCTTGGTGGTGGTGGTGGCGCTGGTGGTGGTGGTGGTGGCGCTGGTGGTGGTGGTGGTGGCGGTGGGGTGGTGGTGGTGTGGTGGTGGCGGTGGTGGGTGGTGGTGGTGGCGGGGTGGTGGTGGTGGTGGCGGTGGTGTGGTGGTGGTGGCTGGTGGTGGTGGTGGTGGTGGGGCGGTGGTGGCGCTGGTGGTGGCGTGGTGGTGGTGGGTGGTGGCGGCGCGCTGCGGTGGTGGTGGTTGGTGGCGGGCGTGCTGCTGGTGGTGGTGGTGGTGGTGGCGTGTGGTGGTGGTGGCGGTGGTGGTGGTGGCGCTGGCGCTGGTGGTGGTGGCGGCGGTGGTGTGGTGGTGGTGGTGGTGGCGTGGTGGCTGGTGGTGGTGGTGGTGCGGTGGTGCGGTGGTGGGTGGTGCGGTGGCTGGTGGTGGCGGCTGGTGGCGGTGGTGGGTGGCGGTGGTGGTGGCGGTGGTGGGTGGTGGCTGGTGGCGGTGGTGGTGGTGGTGGTGCGGTGGCGCTGGTGGGGGTGGTGGTGGTGGCGGTGGTGGTGGTGGCGGCGCTGGTGGTGTGGTGGTGGTGGTGGTGGTGGTGGCGCTGGTGGTGTGGCGCTGTGGTGGTGGTGGTGGCGCTGGTGGTGGTGGTGGCGCTGGTGGTGGTGGCGCTGGTGGTGGTGGTGGTGGTGTGGTGGTGGCGCTGGTGGTGGTGGCGGCGGTGGTGGTGGTGGGTGGCGCTGGTATTGGTGGTGGTGGCGCTGGTGGTGGTGGTGGTGGTGGTGGTGGCGCTGGTGTGGTGGTGGTGGTGGCGGCGGTGGTGGTGGCGGTGGCGGTGGTTGCGTGGTGGTGACGCTGGTGGTGGCGGTGGTGGCGGCGCTGGTGGTGGCGCTGGTGGTGGTGTGGTGGCGCTGGTGGTGGCGGTGGTGGTGGTGGCGGCGGTGGTGGCGGCGGCGCTGGTGGCGGCGGTGTAGCGGTGGCGGCGTGGTGGCGCTGGTGGCGGTGGCGGCGGTGGTGGTGGTGGTGGCGGCGCTGGCGGTGGTGGTGATGGTGGCGCTGGTGGTGGTGGCGGCGCTGGTGGTGGCGGCGGTGGCGGTGGTGGCGGTGGCGGCGGTGGTGGTGACGGTGGTGTGGCGGCGGTGGTGGTGACGGTGGTGGTGGCGGCGGTGGTGGTGACGGTGGTGGTGGCGGCGGTGGTGGTGACGGTGGTGGTGGCGGCGGTGTGGTGGTTGTGGTGACGGTGGTGGTGGCGGCGGTGGTGGTGACGGTGGTGGCGAGCGGTGGTGGTGACGGTGGTGGCGCGGGTGTGGTGACGTGGTGGTGACTGTGGCGCTGTTGATGGCGGTGGCGGGGGCGGTGGTGCGGCGCCTGGTGGTGGTGGTGGTGGTGGTGACGCTGGTGGTGGTTGCGGTGGTGGTGGTGGTGGCGGCGGTGGTACTGTTGCTACTACTACAGCCCACCACCAAATGGAAGAACAAGACAGGAAAACGAAGATGATAAAGCAGTGGTTTAAGCATGGGTGATTTCAACCACTAAGAACTGTGATCCAGATGTGAGAACTGATAACTGGAAACCTAAGCTGAAGAACGCGGTGGACAATTTTTGTCAGGGACAGAACTAAAGAGAGGATTAGATGAACTAATGAGACTGGATCTAGTATTCATAACTCCATCTGATATAGACGACACAGTATACGAGAGGCCTCGGGGCTCTAGTAACCCTACAATACTGAGTTTTGAATACTTTGTGAAAACAAAAATTGAGAAGAGAGTAGCAAGTGGGGGACAAAAACCAGATTTCAGAAGAGGAAACTATTCAGGAATGAGAGAATTCCTGAGTGAAGTACGGTGGGAAAGGGAACTGGAAGTAAAGACAACAGTGAGATGACAGAGGCCTTAGAATGTGTGGCGCTGCTGAGAACACCATACCCAGAAGAGGAGGTAACAGTAAGAACAAAGAGTCCGTGGTTTAATTAAGATGTACAGAGGAAAAAAAATTGAGAGTGGGAAAATACACTGTTGAGAGGAAAACACAAAAGCGAGCACAAGAACTGGAATGGAATATTCAAAGATCAGAAGAGACAATGAGTGGTAATATGAGAATGATAGAGCAGTAGAAGTCAAATCAGGACCAAAACTGCTCCACATCCGCATCAGAAAAAATGACAGTAAAATACCAGGTTAAAGAAAGACAAGAAACAAGCAGGAAGTTAATGACAGGCAAGACAAACTATTTTAGGTGTTATCATTGGAAAAAGGAGCAACACCACAGAGCATAAGGAAAAATATACATCAGTAGGAACTGGACAACATACACATAACTGAGGAAGAGGCGAGGAAGTTTCTGAATGAATTTGATACCTCAGAGGCATTGAGAGCTGAGTGTCACCATGGATTCAGTGAGATGGTGCGGTGGCACTGTTCAGACCTCTAGCTAGAATCTTCTACATCATGAAGCTTGTAAGTTAGTTTTATGGATCCTTTATAAATATTTGTGGTTCTGAAGTCTGACGTTAAGGCTAGGTGCAGCCTCAGTCAATACATGTTACACTTACCACAGGGAATGTGTAGACGTCAGCTGTGTTGTTGAAAGATATATGGAGGTTGGGACGGGTGATATTCTTGATGGTTTGTAGGTTATTTTTGAGCCATCGATGCTGTACAGCCTGAGAATGTGTGTGTTATGGACGGCTGTTTGACCTGTGGAAAGAATGATACGGTAATCAATATCAATGTTGTAACGTATGGCATATTGGACTTTGAATACATCCCATCATGACCAACTCTAGCATTAAGATTATCAATATTATGCTTTACTCTCTCTAGTGATGATACGAGATGAAATTAATTTTTATTGATAAAACTTTGTAAAGGTTTAATCATAAAATGGCATTTTATCGTCAGTCTCTATGATAGTTAAAAATATTATCCCTAAAAATTGTGAACTCTCCTCACTGTTTTCTTATGGACACCAACGTTAGAATTCTTGATTATATACCCTTGCTATTGTATCTCTTTCTGAAAATATATTTTTTTCAAGAAGTTTCTTTAGATGATTCTGATTTTCCATTAAACTTTCTTCGTGAGAGCTACTTTAAAAGTTTTTTTAGTTTCAGTCATTTCCGTAAATATTGAAGACTGCAGTCCTGCCACTCTTCAGTTATTCATTTTTTTTTCTCAAGTTGCGTCATATTCTAACTCTATGAACTTAATTTGTTTTCTGAAAGTTTTGTTCAAATTCGATGAGTAACATGAAAAAGAAGCAATAATATAATAAGAGCAGTATGTGAGACCCAAGATGCAGCACTGGGTAAAATCTTGCCTAGTTCTTCATTAACGCCATTTTGTATTTAATTCTTCTCCTGAATGTTAAGTTGTTTCCCCATCAGTCAAAACATTGTAGAATTATCATCATACAGAATGTAGATAACTGGTTCAGAGAACTGACAGGTTGATGAATTAAACACCTGCCTAATCAATAGTCAAGACCTACTTCCATCCTGTGGATTTGTCCAAGGTGACTCCGTCTACGACGATCTCGCCTCACCTGTCTGCAGTATGTAGCCCCCTCCGCGCTAAATGTTCTTTTTCAAGACTGATGGACTGAACACATAGACTCCAGGATGAGAGACTGATTACCTCAAACTCTTCCTCCTCCTCTGTATTGAACTGAGGAAGAAACTGGTTGGTAAAACGTTTCTACAATAAAGATACACAAGTGTTGTATAAGTGTATCATAATCATCTTATATAATTACTTACGTCAGTAGTTATATAACTTGTCATACATGTAAGAAGATGATCAAATCTTGTTACTGGAATATTGTCATTACTAATACTGTATATATTTCTACCTGCTACATGAATAACTCATTAAATAAAGGAATTTATGTAAGGAACAAATGTAAAAGTATCAGTATTTGTCAAATTAAAATCTAAACATTTGTAGTTATATCTCTGATGGAATTTATTCATTCGATACCAAGGACAGCCATGAATTACAACTGCTTTACTTCCTAACTCCAACGTTAGTTTACATTTTACATTACATACCAGCTGTGAGCACCATAGATATTGTGAAAATTGTTATTTTAGCAAATATTTGCAAAAAAAGCATATTTTGGTTGCACAGCACGTCTCGGCCAATCAGCGTTTAGTATTGAGTCTTGTCACGCACCTGACCGAATGTAAACACCAGCCAAGAGTACGAATGGGGCGATACCAAAATTTTAGCCAATACCGATGCTCAATTTTCGGCCGACACATACTTCCCCTCCCCCCCTACCCCCCCCCCTCCCCCCCGCCAAAAAATTATATTGACTATGTTCAATATAGTATAAGGGAAAATTTATTGTACAAAGAGTATTAAATAAGAGAGAAAGGTTAAGTATTAAATAACTTAACAAGTCATTACTCATTACTTGGCCTGTTGTGTTAGTTACTTGTTGTTAAAGGTACTTGTCGATAGTGTGCATTGTCCTTTGTGTGAGTGTATGTTGTGTGTAATTAGTTTTTAGTTATATATATATATATATATATATATATATATATATACTCGTGTGTCACACACAGAAGGGAAGTATGCCAGGCATGAGGAGGTCAATGACATCATAAAGAGAAGCCTCGCCACAGCCCGTTGCCCAGCTCAAAGGGAACCCCAAGTGCAGAGGTCTGACGGAAGTCAAAAGCGTCCTGATGCTATGCTACCTTGGAAGGATGGAAAACAGATTGCCTGGGACTACACATGTGCCGCCACATTGGCAGACACCTACTTGCCATACTCCGTAGTGGAAGGGTGTGGAGCTGCCAGCCACAGGGAGACCCAGAAGATCCGCAAATATGAAGACCTTCCCCCTTGCTATAACTTCATCCCAATAGGGTCGGAGACCCTTGGAGCATGGGGCAAGTGTGTTCTAAAGCTCCTAATAGAGCTGGGTGAAAAGCTCATCATAGAAACCAAGGACCACAGGGCGACCAGCTTCCTCTTTCAGAGACTCAGTGTTGCAATCCAGAGAGGAAATGCCTGCAGCATTCTGGGCACGCGGCCCACCGCCGGGGAGCTGGACGAAGTATTCGAGATGTAGCGCTGAGTCACCTATGTTTTACTTTCTATCGTATTTTTTGTGAAGTTTTGTCAATGTATTTTGTCTTTAAATAAAATATACATAAAATATAGGGGGTGGTAGGAGAAAATTCTCAAACAGCTTCAGGAAGAACCTTGAGTTTTCCCTGAAGCAAGTTTATTCTTTTCTCTGAGGATGAGGGTCCCGAACAGTTCTAGAGGTGGTACCTCCCTATATTATATATATATATATATATATATATATATATATATATATATATATATATATATATATAGTTATCGTACTAAATAAACCGAACTTGCCGAATAGGCCGAACTCCCTTAAAATTAAACTTTTTCAATTTTTTTTTTTTTTTGCAGCCTGATAACTATTTTTTTTTAATTAACAATAATATAATGATTTTTATCTTTGGATCAAAACTAACATAGAAACCTCACCTAGCCTCCGTAATACTAATACTTTTTTTTAGCTAAATTCTGCTATATACTATATCGTTGGTCAACTTAAACATATTTAACATTGCATTAAATCTAATATATTTTTTTTCCGTTATGCTCAGATCGATTTCCGCTCATGGCAAAAAAATTTCATTCGCCTTATTCGGCAAACTGAACCCTGGAGGATTCTACATAGTAAGCAAGACATATATATGTCATGCCAAATAAGTGAAACTGGTCAATTAGCAAGAACTCATTTCAGTCCTTTCTAAAATATTCTTTTATACGTTTAAAGATATATTTTTCATTTATTTAAATGTAAAAATTTGATCTTGTACCAAAAGAACCTTAGGAAACTTATTTAACCTTATTATAACAAGCGCAATTTAGCCTAATCCAACTAAATATATTTTAAATAAGTTTTCAATAATTTAATAATAAACAGAGAAAATTGAATATGTTTTTTTTTTGTTAGGTTCAGAATGATTTTTGCGTAATTATTGCATACACAAATTTTCGCTTGCCTTATTCGGTAAGAAGAGCGTTGCTATTTAAGCCAAAATCGCAATTTTTACCTATTCGGCACGACATATATATATATATATATATATTATATATATATATATATATATATATATATATATATATATATATATATATATATATATATGCAAAACAACCACTCTGAAAGAACAGAGAAATTCCAAGCGCTTTCGTGACTACTCACATTATCATAGTTCCTTGATAATGTGAGTAGTCACGAAAACGCTTGGAATTTCTCTGTTCTTTCAGAGTGGTTGTTTTGCATATTTTGAAATCACCTGTTTACTGTGATCTTATTGCATATATATATATATATATATATATATATATATATATATAATATATATATATATATATAAATATATATATATATATATAATGTGTGTGTGTAATGCAGTAATTGGGAACAAGCGATGCAAGATGCAAAACAACCATGAGGGAGTTGAATAACAGCTTTAGGACTTTCGTGTTGCACTCAACACATCAGCTTGCAATGTTGCAGAAAGAAGAAGGAAGTCCAAGCAAATACCTTCAGGGGAATGTGTTTTCCTCGAATGAGGTAGTTAGACGCTAAGTGCCCCAGTCATATCAATACCCAGTGCCAGGAAGATAAGAAACATAAAGGAGGATCGCTGCAGCAGGCCTGTTGGCCCATACTAGGCAGGTCCTTTACAATTCATCCCACTAACAAAACATTTGGCCAACCCAATTTTCAATACTACCCAAGAAATAATCTCTCACGTGCAAGTCCCACTCAAATCCAACCACTCCCACTCATGTACTTATCCAACCTAAATTTGAAACTACCCAAAGTCCTAGCCTCAATAACCCAACTAGGTAGACTGTTCCACTCATCAACTACCCTATTTCCAAACCAATACTTTCCTATGTCCTTTCTAAATCTAAACTTATCTAATCTAAATCCATTACTGCGGGTTCTCTCTTGGAGAGATATCCTCAAGACCTTACTAAATCCTCTTTATTAATACCTATCTTCCACTTATACACTTCGATCAGGTATCCCCTCATTCTTCGTCTAACAAGTGAATGTAACTTAAGAGTCTTCAATCTTTCTTCATAAGGAAGATTTCTAATGCTATGTATTAATTTAGTCATCCTACGCTGAATGTTTTCTAACGAATTTATGACCATTCTGTAATATGGAGACCAGAATTGAGCTGCATAATCTAGGTGAGGCCTTACTAATGATGTATAAAGCTGCAGTATGACCTCTGGACTTCAGTTGCTTACACTTCTTGATATAAATCCCAGTAATCTATTTGCCTTATTACGTACGCTTAGGCATTGCTGTCTTGGTTTAAGGTTGCTGCTCACCATAACCCCCAAGTCCTTTTCACAATCTGTGTGGCTATGTTCTACATCATTTAACTTATAAGTTGAAGATTGAAACACTTATGCAACATATGGGAATCTTTATTCAGGAAACGTTTCGCCACACAGTGGCTTCATCAGTCCAATACAAAGTAGAAAGGCGTAAGGAGAGGAGGAGTTTGAGGTAATCAGTCCCTCAGCCTGGAGTCGATGTGTTCAGTCCATCAATCTTGTAGAATGTACAGCATAGGGCCGTAGACGTGGCTTATATACTGTAGTGAGGTGAGGTGAAGCAGGAGGAGGTGGGGTCATAGTGGTATCAACACTTGTCCAACCTTTGGACGAAGACCTACTTCGACTAGTGGATGATACCACTATGACCCCACCTCCTCCTGCTTCGCCTCACCTCACTACAGTATACAAGCCACGTCTACGGCCCTATGCTGTACATTCTACAAGATTGATGGACTGAACACATCGACTCCAGGCTGAGGGACTGATTACCTCAAACTCCTCCTCTCCTTACGCCTTTCTACTTTGTATTGGACTGATGAAGCCACTGTGTGGCGAAACGTTTCCGGAATAAAGATTCCCATATGTTGCATAAGTGTCTCAATCTTCAACTTGTCGGTTTTTCAAACCATTCATCATAACTTATAAGTGCTAGGGTTATGGACACTCCCGAGCTTCAGAACCTTGCATTTATCTACATTGAACTGCACCTGCCACTTTTCTGAGTTTGTCTAAATTCTTCTGAAGTAGGACAATCAATTGTCCTACCTATCTTTGTGTCATCGGCGAATTTGCTCATATTGCTAGTAATTCCTTCATCAAGATCATTGATGTAAAGTAAAAGGACACAAGTGCAACTAATGTGACATTTATTGTGGCAACGTTTCGCTCTCCAGGAGCTTTATCAAGCCGTAATGGCTTGATAAAGCTCCTGGAGAGCGAAACGTTGCCACAATAAATGTCACATTAGTTGCACTTGTGTCCTTTTACTTTACATATTATCGGTAATTCTACCAACTTTATTACAAGATCATTGATATATATTATAAACAACAACGGGCCCAAGACTGATCCCTGTGGAACGCCACTTGTTACAGATCCCCACTCTGATTTAACCCCATTTATGGACACTGCTTCCTGTCTGTGAGCCATGACTCTATCCACGAGAGCACCCTTCCCCCCAATGCCATGAGCTGCCACTTTCTTTAACAGTCTTTGGTGCGGAACTCTACCAAAAGCCTTACTAAAATCTAAGTAAATAATATCAAATTCTTTATCGTGGTCAACAGCCTCAAAAGCGGTTGGTAGGTAAGACACATAGGCAACTTTATTCCGAAACGTTTCGCCTACACAGTAGGCTTCTTCAGTCGAGTACAGAAAGTAGGCGGGAGCAGTAGAGATGTGAAGACGATGTAATCAGTCCATCACCCTTGAAGTCGTAGATTTGAGGTTGTCAGTCCCTCAGCCTGGAGAAGTTCTGTTCCAAAGTCTGGAACTAACTGAAGATCAAGCGACAGTGTTGAGGCTTAAATGCTGTCGGAAGGAGAGGTGCATAGTAGTAGTAGTGAGAATGTAGCCATTGAGAGGTCAGGTCACTCTCAGATCAAACAGTTCTCACTTGAAAAAGTTGTCCAAGGTGCTTTCTCTTCTGTACCAAGATGCCATTGTGTTGCAGTGTCTGACAGTGATTATGAAATGGTATGCAATACCGACAGGTTGGTAGATAAGACACATAGGCAACGTTTAGGCAACTTTATTTCGAAACGTTTCGCCTACACAGTAGGTTTCTTCAGTCTAGTACAGAAAGTAGGCGGGAGCAGTAGAGATGTGAAGACGATTTAATCACTACTACTACTCTGCACCTCTCCTTCCGACAGTATTTAAGTCTCAACACTGTCGCTTGATCTTCAGTTAGTTCCAGACTTTGGAACAGAACTTCTCCAGGTTGAGGGACTGACAACCTCAAATCTACGACTTCAAGGGTGATGGACTGATTACATCGTCTTCACATCTCTATTGCTCCCGCCTACTTTCTGTACTCGACTGAAGAAACCTACTGTGTAGGCGAAACGTTTCGGAATAAAGTTGCCTAAATGTTGCCTATGTGTCTTATCTGCCAACCTGTCGGTATTGTATACCATTTGATAATCAGCCTCAAAAGCTTTGCTGAAGAAAGTTAATAAATTAGACAACACCGGCCTCTTGTGAATCCATGCTGAGTATCATTAATCAAGCTATGCTTATCGAGATGGCTTCTTATAATCTCAGCTATAATTGACTCTAGTAATTTACCTACAATTGAGGTCAGGCTTATTGGGCGGTAATTTGACGGTAACGACTTGTCCCCTGTTTTAAAAATAGGAATTACATTAGCCATCTTCCACATATCAGACACTACACCTTTTTGAAGGGATAAATTAAAAATATTAGTTAATGGTTCACAGAGTTCCATTTTGCATTCCTTAAGAACCCTTGAAAAAAGCTCATCAGGACCCGGTGACTTATTTTGCTTCAGTCTATCTGCTTCACAACCATTTCACTAGTGACTGTGATGTTACATAATTTATCTTCTAGCCCACTATAAAAATTAATTACTGGAATATTGTTAGTGTCTTCTTGTGTAAAAACCGATAGAAAATAATTATTTAAAATCGAGCACATTTCATTCTCTTTGTCAGTAAGATGCCCATAGTTATTTTTAAGGGGACCTATTTTATCTCTAACTTTTGTTCTATAGACCTGGAAAAAACTTTTTGGGTTAGTTTTAGAATCCCTAGCAACTTTAATTTCATAGTCCCGTTTAGCTTTTCTTATCCCCTTTTTAATGTCCCTCTTAATGTCAATATACTGATTCATAAGGTGATCATCACCTCTTTTGATACGCCTATAAATTCCTTTCTTATGCCCTAGTAGATATTTCAGCCTATTATTCATCCATTTTGGGTCATTTCTATTTGATTAATTTCTTTATACGGGATGAACGTTCTTTGAGCAGCATGTATAGTGTTCAGAAAACTGTCATATTGATAGCTCTCTTCGTTACCCCAGTCAACAGATGATAAGTGTTCTCTAAGCCCATCGTAATCTGCTAAGCGAAAATCTGGGGCTGTTACTGAGTTATCCCTGCTATCGTACTTCCATTCAATTCTAAATGTAATTGATTTGTGGTCGCTAGCACCGAGTTCCTCTGAAATTTCTAAATTGTTAACAAGGGATTCATTGTTTGTCAAACTAAGTCAAGGAGGTTATTACCCCTTGTAGGTTGTCACAAACTGCTTCAAAAAAACAATCCTGAACTACTACTATGAAATCGTGTGATTCTAAATTCCCAGTCAAGAAATTCCAATCAATATGACTAAAGTTAAAGTCTCCTAGAATTACTACATTATCGTGCCTTGTGGCCCTAACAATTTCCTCCCATAGTAGTTTCCCTTGGTCCCTATCTAAGTTTGGGGGACGGTATATCACACCTAAAATAAATTTTTCATGCCCCTCTGAAAATTCTATCCAAACAGACTCTGTGTGTGTTACTTCAGACTTAATACCCGTTTTTATGCAACAGTTCAAGCGATCTCGGACATACAATGCCACCCCACCCCCCTTCCCGATACTTTTATCTACTTGGAACAATTTGAAACCCTGAATGTGACATTCCGCAGGCATGTCCCGATTTTTCATATTGAACCACGTCTCAGTTAAGGCAAATACATCAATGTTACCTGCACTAGCAACTAGTCTCAACTCGTTCATCTTATTCCTAGCACTACAACTATTTGTGTAATATATATTTAAGGACCCTCCTTTCTCTTTACCCTTTCTGCTCCTTTCTGTTATTCCACTAAAACTACTACTGTCCTTGTCAATTAGTGCCACTGGCTTTCCAATATCCACCTCATTTTGCCTATTGCTAGTTCTCTTAGTACTCATATTACATCACTGATACTTCACTGTTTTCCCGCCAAAACCCATACCACTTACTATTCCTAGTTTAAAGACCTAAAAGCTCCCTCCACTGCGTTGGCCAGCGCTCCCACCCCTAACCTAGATAAGTGAACCCCATCCCTGGCATACATGTCATTTCTGCCATAGAAGAGGTCCCAGTTGTCAATGAATGTTACCGCATTTTCCTTACAGTATTTGTCCAGCCAGCAATTGACACCAATTGCCCTGGACAACCATTCATTTCCAACTCCTCTCCTTGGCAAAATGCCACATATGACAGGTTTCCCACCCTTCCTCCTAATTATCTCTATTGCTGACCTATACCTGACTCCTACGTCTGCCAACATCGTTGCCTCTAGAACTGAGACAGATAATAGGATTGCTCCCATTAGACGGCTAACAATATCCTTCATCCCAGCCCCAGGAAAACACACTGCCTTCTACTCCTATCCTTCAAGCAGAATGCCTTACCACAGCCAGCCCACAAGCACAGATATTGTAGTAATGACCTAACGAATGTAACATTAGTGACATGACATTTATAAATTCAATCAGACTTCCGCATGACATATAAAACTTTACATTTTGAATATAGATTTATCTGACAATTGTCTAAGAAAATTTCCGTACGTTTAGAAAACGGGTCTACAGCCGACTCACTTAAAATTAGAGGGAGACATCTATACATAAGAACATAAGAAAGGAGGAACACTGCAGCAGGCTTGTTGGCCCATGCTAGGCAGGTCCTTTACAATCCATCCCATTAACAAAATATTTGCCCAACCCAATTTGCAATGCTACCCAAGAAATAGGTTTTGATGATTCTATTCTATTCCTGTAGTTTATCTACAGGAATATAGTCATAGTTTATCCCACAAGATTCTTGGGCAGACGCTGGAAAACAGGCTCTAATTCTTCGGTTGGGGACTACAACACTTAAGATAATCCAAAGCACTCATAAAGGAGTCCGGTTTTCGGCTAGGCACAAGAGCTTCAATTATAAACATATCGAGTTTGAATAGGGCACGACTATTACATAATGAATGTTTACCATGTTTTATAGTTGTCGATTTTACAACATTTCATTCAAGCCAAGTGGAGCAAGGGATAATGACTCTGGCCGAAAATTGCATTTGATTCCTGTGCAGTTCATACCAAATATTGTTGTGGTATCCTAATATCTAGAAGTTTGTCAGTCTGTCCCACACCATAAGTTGCAACTAATTCTGTAAACACCACCAACACAATGTTGAGGAGAATTCATTATCAAAATGCTTTCAACAGTCCGTGAATCCTTAAAAACTACTTGTATGTTATATCTTTCAAGGGCATTCGGCAGGACAGATAAATTCTAATTGTATGGGAGAATCAGCCTAGGTTCAGGCCTGTGATAAGATTTCCTAGCTAACAGCAATGCTGATTCCACGAATTCCTTAGGATACTGCAGTTTCTTGGCAATATCAAATATTTACCTAATGTCTTCATCGAAAAACTCTGAGCTGTGCACTCGGTAAGCTCTCAGAAACATAGTGAGAAAGACATTCATTTTTACTCTTGCCTCATGGTTGGAATAGTAGTGAATGTATGAGCACACATTAGTAGCCTTCCTATATACTGTAAACTTGAACTTTCTATCACCCCGGTGTATCACGTCTAAAAATGGAAATTACTGAGACGTACTGAGGAATTAACTAAACAGTTTTCAGCTAGGTCAACGACACTCCGTTACATGTACGGTTTGACTAAAGCCCATAAGCCCAGTTTTCCAGCGAGACCTGTTTTTAGCTCTGTAGGATCGGCGACATATGCCGTGTCTAAATGGTTGGTAAAAATATTAACTCCATTGCTTGTCAATTTCTGAAGCCCATATAAAAAACAATGTTGATATCATTGATAAATTGCAAATTGTTAACATGTCTGTTTTGATGTCACGGCGCGGTTCACCCGAGTCCCTGTTCCCGATCTACTATCTTATCTGGAAGAACTGGATGAGTTCTCCTTGCCTTTCGATAAGAATACCATTGTTGAGCTGATTAAACTGTATGTAGCTGATTTGGAAGTTTGAGTTTAAAGGGCAATATTTCGCTCAAAGGCAGAGAATGGCTTCGCGAAATCCAATGTCCCCCTTATTGAGCACTCTGTATTATATATAGTTTTTCAAGGCTAGGCTACTGAAAGACATCCTGCCCTGTAAAGGCAAATGGTTCAGATATGTGGATGAAATATTGCGTCTTTTTGTCAAATGACATGGCCCTAGATACATTTTTATCGAAACTTAATGCCTTTGTCCCATCTACTAAATTCACCTTGCAGAAAGAAGTGGAATTTAAACTGCCATTGTAAGATGTGTTGATACATCTAGTTGATAGAAAGTTCAACACTATATAGGAAGATCATATATTTACTACTATTCCAACCATGAGCTAAGTAAAAAGGAGTGTTTTTCTCACTATGTTTCTGAGAGCTTACAGATCGTACAGGCCAGAATTTCTCGCTGAAGAAATTAACAAAATATATTTGATATTGCCACGAAACTGCAGCACCCTAAGGAGTTTGTGGAACAAGCATTGCCAGCAGTTAGGAAAACTTATAGGGCTGAACCTAGGAAAACACCTCAAATCAAGAATGTGCTGGTTCTCTCATGTAATGAGAATTTATCTGTTCTGCCAAATGTTCTTAAAAGATTTAACATACAAGCAGTTTTTAAGAATTCATGATCTGTTAGGTTAGGTAAGGTTCGTCAGGAAACAGAACAAGTGTCTCCTGATGCAGGTCTTAGTCAAATGATGACCCACCATTGGAGCTCTTGGTTATCTGACCGAGGACTTCTGCTGGCATACTGGTTCATCCCTTGAAAAATTATGATCATAGTGGTAATTATTGATGATCATAATGGTAATTCTTGATAAAGAATTACCCTCAACATTATACTGGTGGTGTTTACAGAATTGGTTGCAACTTGTGTGTGACAGACCAGCAAACCTTTAGATGTTAGGATATGACAACAATATTCGATACGAACTGTGCAGAAAAATAAAATTTTCAGCTATATTAAAGTCTGCAAAACATCTGCAAATTGGCCAAAAGCCAGAGTCATTGTCCCTTGCTGTGCTCAGCTTGAACGAAATATTGTAGAAACAGCAATTATAAAATGTGATAAATTTTTGTTATATAATAATAGTAGCAGCTTATTCACACTTGATTCATAATTGAGGGTGTCGTGTGTAGCCTAAAATCTGACTCCTCTACAAATGCTTTGGACTATCTTAAGTGTTGTAGCTCCACACCGAGGAATAAGGGCCTATTTTTCTGTTTCTTCTTGATGGTTAGACCAGCATCTCCCCAAGAACCTTGTGGGATAGATGAACTATGACCATCTTCCTATGGATGAACTACAGATCTCCCTTTAGTTTAAAGTGAGTCGGCTGTGGACCTCTTTTCTAAATGTATAGAAATGTCCTAAGACAACTGTCAGATATATCTATAGTCAGAAAGTGAAGTTTTTTCCTTATAATTTCTAAGTCTGACCGAATTTTTGATAATTTTCACGTCACTAATGTTACTTTCATTAGGTCATTACTTGCTGTTTTCTAATGCTTTAATATATTCAGTCTCTCGGTCACTGGTATGCCTGGGGCACTTAGTGTCTCCTGGATCACTAACTTCACTCCAGCAGAAAACGATCCCTTGAACGAATTTGCTTGGATTTCCTCCTCTTATCTGCAACATTGCAAATTCCTAATGATGCGCTGATTGCAGTACAAAAGGCCTAGACCTATCATTCAGCACACCTGTGGTTGTTTTGCGCGCTCGCACACACACACACACACACACACACACACACACACACACACACACACACACACACACACACACACACACACACACACACGAGGAGAGGTTAAGGGAAATCAACCTGACGACACTGGAGGACAGGAGAGAGAGGGGGGACATGATAACGACATACAAAATACTGAGAGAAATTGACAAGGTGGACAAAGACAGGATGTTCCAGAGATTGGACACAGTAACAAGGGGGCACAGTTGGAAGCTGAAGACACAGATGAATCACAGGGATGTTAGGAAGTATTTCTTCAGCCACAGAGTAGTCAGTAAGTGGAATAGTTTGGGAAGCGATGTAGTGGAGGCAGGATCCATACATAGCTTTAAGCAGAGGTATGATAAAGCTCACGGCTCAGGGAGAGTGACCTAGTAGCGATCAGTGAAGAGGCGGGGCCAGGAGCTCGGACTCGACCCCCGCAACCTCAACTAGGTGAGTACAACTAGGTGAGTACACACACACATATAAATATATATAATATATATATATATATATATATATATATATATATATATATATATATATATATATATACCGTGCCAGACAGGTAAAATTTGCGATTTTGTCTTAAATAACTACGCTCTTCTTGCCGAATAGGACAAGCAAAAATTTGTGCATGCAATAATTTCACAAAAATTATTCTGAACCAAACGAAGAAAATATATTTCATTGTATTTGTTTATTATTAATTTATTGTAAACTTATCTGAAATATGTTTAGTTGGATTATGCTAAATTAAATTGCGCTTGTCATAATGAGGTTAGGTAAGTTTTCTAAGGTTTTTTGGTACAAAATTATTAATATTTACTTAACATAAATGAAAAAAAAAACTTTAAACGCACGTAAATTTGTGTATGCAATAATTTCGCCAAAATCATTCTGAACCTAACGAAAAAAATATATTTCACAGTGATTGTTTAGTATTAAATTACTGTAAACAAATCTAAAATATATTTAGTTGGGTTAGGCTAAAATAAATTGTTCTTGTTATAATAAGGTTAGGTAAGTTTTCTAAGATTCTTTTGGTACAAAATTAAAATTTTTACATTAACATTAATGAAAAAATGTATCTTTAAATGTATAAAAGAAAATTTCAGAGAGGACTTAATTTTAAATGAGTTCTTGCTAATTGACCAGTTTTACATATTCGGCACGACACGTGTGTGCGTGTATATAATATTATATATATATATATATATTATATATATATATATATATATATATATATATATATATATATATATATATATATATATATATATATGTCGTGCCGAATATGTAAAACGGGTCAATTAGCAAGTACTCATTTAAAATTAAGTCCTTTCTGAAATTTTCTTTTATACATTTAAAGATACATTTTTTCATTAATGTTAATGTAAAAATTTTAATTTTGCACCAAAAGAATCTTAGAAAACTTACCTAACCTTATTATAACAAGAACAATTTATTTTAGCCTAACCCAACTAAATATATTTTAGATTTGTTTACAGTAATTTAATACTAAACAATCACCGTGAAATATATTTTTTTCGTTAGGTTCAGAATGATTTTGGCGAAATTACTGCATACACAAATTTTCACTTGTCCTATATGGCAAGATGAACGTTGCTATTTAAGCCAAGATCGCAAGTTCTGCATATATATATATATATATATATATATATATATATATATATATATATATATATATATATATATATATATATATATATATATATATATAGACAACACTGCGACTAGCCGAGGATTCGAACCCATGTCGTTTTGACCCACTTCACGGTGAGCGAAAACCACACATGACGCTCTAACCCACGGGACCATGCAATCTTACAAGAGTCAAGCACCCAGCAGAGCTAGGTGTTTTACCTTGATCTGAGGACATACTGCAGTGCGGGTACCTCTGAGCTAATTTCATTCTACTCCCCGTTTTTTTGTACTAGCCTCACGAGCAGTATATATGCATTTTTTCGTTCACCATGAGGCAGGCCAAAACGACATCGGCTCGAATCCTCGGCTAGTCGCAGTGCTTTTATTGATTAATATCACTCCTTCGTGGTTATAATAATATATATGTACTGCTCGGAAGTCAAGTACTAGTGACGTATCGGATATCTGCATCTGCATCCGCGGAACATCCACACAATTTCTTACAACCGCATTTTACTGTAAACAGATAACCGCATATGAATCCACATCCGAATCTGCAGAACATCTGCACAGTTTCTCGCATCCTCATCCGCAAAATAAGTAGGGCATCCTCATACACATCCGCATCCGCGGATATCTAAATTTTCACATCCGATGCATCTCTATCTACTACACCAAACGGGGAGTAGAATGAAACTAGCCCAGAGGCACCCACACCACCGTATGTCCTCGGATCAAGGTAAAACACCTAGCTGTGCTGGGTGCTTGATTCTTGTAGTATTGAGTGGTCCCGTGGGTTAGAGCATCATGTGTGCATTTTTGCTCATAATGAGGCGGGCCAAAACGACATGGGTTCGAATCCTCGGCTAGTCGCAGTGTTGTTATTGATTAATACCACTCGTTCGTGGTTACAATAATATATATATATATATTATATATATATATATATATATATATATATATATATATATATATATATATATATTATATAATAAAGAAAAATTGGATATCAAATTGGGGAGGAGGAGTATGGAAGAAGTGAATGTTTTCAGATACTTGGGAGTTGACGTGTCGGCGGATGGATTTATGAAGGATGAGGTTAATCATAGAATTGGTGAGGGAAAAAAAGTGAGTGGTGCGTTGAGGTATATGTGGAGTCAAAAAACGTTATCTATGGAGGCAAAGAAGGGAATGTATGAAAGTATAGTAGTACCAACACTCTTATATGGATGTGAAGCTTGGGTGGTAAATGCAGCAGTGAGGAGACGGTTGGAGGCAGTGGAGATGTCCTGTCTAAGGGCAATGTGTGGTGTAAATATTATGCAGAAAATTCGGAGTGTGGAAATTAGGAGAAGGTGAGGAGTTAATAAAAGCATTAGTCAGAGGGCAGAAGAGGGGTTGTTGAGGTGGTTTGGTCATTTAGAGAGAATGGATCAAAGTAGAATGACATGGAAAGCATATAAATCAATAGGGGAAGGAAAGAGGGGTAGGGGTCGTCCTCGAAAGGGTTGGAAAGAGGGGGTAAAGGAGGTTTTGTGGGTTAGGGGCTTGGACTTCCAGCAAGCATGCATGAGCGTGTTAGATAGGAGTGAATGGAGACGAATGATACTTGGGACCTGACGATCTGTTGGAGTGTGAGCAGGGTAATATTTAGTGAAGGGATTCAGGGAAACCGGTTATTTTCATATAGTCGGACTTGAGTCCTGGAAATGGGAAGTACAATGCCTGCACTTTAAAGGAGGGGTTTGGGATACTGGCAGTTTGGAGGGATATGTTGTGTATCTTTATACGTATATGCTTCTAAACTGTTGTATTCTGAGCACCTCTGCAAAAGCAGTGATAATGTGTGAGTGTGGTGAAAGTGTTGAATGATGATGAAAGTATTTTCTTTTTGGGGATTTTCTTTCTTTTTTTTTTGGGTCACCCTGCCTCGGTGGGAGACGGCCGACTTGTTGAAAAAAAAAAATATATATATATATATATATATATATATATATATATATATATATATATTTTTTATTTTTTTTATTATCACACCGGCCGATTCCCACCAAGGCAGGGTGGCCCGAAAAAGAAAAACTTTCACCATCATTCACTCCATCACTGTCTTGCCAGAAGGGTGCTTTACACTACAGTTTTTAAACTGCAACATTAACACCCCTCCTTCAGAGTGCAGGCACTGTACTTCCCATCTCCAGAACTCAAGTCCGGCCTGCCGGTTTCCCTGAATCCCTTCATAAATGTTACTTTGCTCACACTCCAACAGCACGTCAAGTATTAAAAACCATTTGTCTCCATTCACTCCTATCAAACACGCTCACGCATGCCTGCTGGAAGTCCAAGCCCCTCGCACACAAAACCTCCTTTACCCCCTCCCTCCAACCCTTCCTAGGCCGACCCCTACCCCGCCTTCCTTCCACTACAGACTGATACACTCTTGAAGTCATTCTGTTTCGCTCCATTCTCTCTACATGTCCGAACCACCTCAACAACCCTTCCTCAGCCCTCTGGACAACAGTTTTGGTAATCCCGCACCTCCTCCTAACTTCCAAACTACGAATTCTCTGCATTATATTCACACCACACATTGCCCTCAGACATGACATCTCCACTGCCTCCAGCCTTCTCCTCGCTGCAACATTCATCACCCACGCTTCACACCCATATAAGAGCGTTGGTAAAATTATACTCTCATACATTCCCCTCTTTGCCTCCAAGGACAAAGTTCTTTGTCTCCACAGACTCCTAAGTGCACCACTCACTCTTTTTCCCTCATCAATTCTATGATTCACCTCATCTTTCATAGACCCATCCGCTGACACGTCCACTCCCAAATATCTGAATACGTTCACCTCCTCCATACTCTCTCCCTCCAATCTGATATTCAATCTTTCATCACCTAATCTTTTTGTTATCCTCATAACCTTACTCTTTCCTGTATTCACCTTTAATTTTCTTCTTTTGCACACCCTACCAAATTCATCCACCAATCTCTGCAACTTCTCTTCAGAATCTCCCAAGAGCACAGTGTCATCAGCAAAGAGCAGCTGTGACAACTCCCACTTTGTGTGTGATTCTTTATCTTTTAACTCCACGCCTCTTGCCAAGACCCCCGCATTTACTTCTCTTACAACCCCATCTATAAATATATTAAACAACCACGGTGACATCACACATCCTTGTCTAAGGCCTACTTTTACTGGGAAAAAATTTCCCTCTTTCCTACATACTCTAACTTGAGCCTCACTATCCTCGTAAAAACTCTTCACTGCTTTCAGTAACCTACCTCCTACACCATACACTTGCAACATCTGCCACATTGCCCCCCTATCCACCCTGTCATACGCCTTTTCCAAATCCATAAATGCCACAAAGACCTCTTTAGCCTTATCTAAATACTGTTCACTTATATGTTTCACTGTAAACACCTGGTCCACACACCCCCTACCTTTCCTAAAGCCTCCTTGTTCATCTGCTATCCTATTCTCCGTCTTACTCTTAATTCTTTCAATTATATATATATATATATATATATATATTATATATATATATATATATATATATATTTTATATATAATGTGCGAATAAGCAGAACTTGGGGATTTTGGGCTTAAATAGCAACATCATCTTGCCATACAGGACAAGTGAAAATTTGTGTATGCAATAATTTCTCCAAAATCATTCTGAATCTAACGAAAAAAATATATTTGTTTGTGTTTGTTTAGTACTAAAATTATTGTAAACTTATTTAAATTATATTTAGTTGGGTTAGGCTCTAAATAAATTGCTTGCTTATAAAAAGGGTTTATGTAAGTTTTTTAAGATTCTTTTGGTGCAAAATTAAAAATTTTTATATAAACATTAATGAAAAAAATATATCTTTAAGCGTATAAGAGAAAATATTTGAAAGGACTTAATTTTCAATGAGTTCTTGCTAACTGACCAGTTTTACATATTCGGCACGACTATATATATATTTTAAAATATTATATATTTATTTATTTTATATATATATATATTTTATATATATATATATATATATTTATGTGTGTGTGTGTGCGTGTGTGTGTTAATGTTATTTTTAGGCACACAGGTAATATTTATAGTTTGAAAAGTATCAGCTAATATCGGCTGACTTTTAACCGATACCATAATGACCAATACCAACTGATACCGATACTTTGGTACATTCTTAAGTTATTTTAGGTTGGGTTAGGTGGTCTTCGTTAGGTTTTACCACGTGCACAATTAATAATATCTGACAAACAATTTCAATATTGTACAATTGAGACCAATAATGTCTCAAATCTGTGGAGTACAGGTGGTGTACTTTTACCACAGACTCTGTCAACAAAAATGTCTGCATTTATATCACCCTTGCAATAAATATCATCAAACATATAACTAAGTCTTATTTTAAATTCATTAGAGCTTCAATATAATTATTCCAGGTAATGATTTCCAAGGTGAAACGCCTGATACATCATTAGCTAAAATAATTCTAAAATTATTTGCTCATCTTTAAAACCAAAATATGATCTTCCACCATCATATTGATTGGAAACTATATATTATTTCTCCATAAACAAACTAAGCCACTCTGGTATCTACCTTCATTAGTAACAAGATCTGTCAGAATACGTTGCCGCCACTCCAGTACATTCATAATTTTCATCTATGAAATTCTAATCTGACAATATCTCCTGCAGAAAAAATAATTACTCTCAGTTGAAGTACGAATAATATATATAATTTTTTGTTAAAGAACTGTAGTTTTAGGAACCAAATATTTATCCATGCTAGTGGTGTTATGCCTCTTTAGAATTCCTGTTATAGTATTTATCAACACTGTCATCTTATGTCCATAATTCTGAATTAAGAATTTTGTTTGTCATGTTAACTATTTAAAAGCACTGAATGTCTTCGATATAAGGAGTAGTGTTGCTGTCTTTATTTCACCAATATTAAATATATTTTCAGTAATATTAAATGTATTTTCAGTAATATTGAATGTATTTTCAGTAATAATTTTTTTATTAACACATCGGCTGTTTCCTACCAAGGCACAGTGACCCGAGAAAGAAGAAACATTTTCATCATTATTCACTCCATCACTGTCTTGCAAGTTATCAGCACCCCTCCATCAGAGTGCCGGCACTGTACTTCCCATCTCCAGGACTCAAGTCAGGCCTTCCTTTTTCCCTGAATCCCTTCATTAATGTTACTTTGCTCACACTCCAACAGCACGTCAAGTCATAAAACCATTTGTCTCCACTCGTTTCTGTCTAACACACACACGCTGGAAGTCCAAGGCCCTCGCACACAAGACCTCCTTTACCCCCTCCATCCAACCTTTAATAGGCAGACCCCTGCCCTGCTTTTCTGCCACGATGAATTTATACGCTCTTCAAGTCATTCTATTTCGTTTCATCCTCTGAATGTCCTAAACACCTCGACGACCCTTCCTCAGCCCTCTAGATAATACTTTTAGTAACCTCGCACCTAATTTCCACACTACGGATTCTCTGCATTATATTTACACCACACATTGCCCTTAGACACATCTCCACTGCCTCCAGCCTTCTTGTTGCAACATTCACCACCCATATTAGAGCCGTGGTATAGCTATACACTCATTCCCGTCTTTGCTTCCATGGGTAACGTTCTTTTGTCTCTGCAGACTCTTCAGTGCACCATTCACGTTTTACCCCTCATCAATACTATGATTCACCTCGTCTTTCACAGACCCATCTGCTTACAAGTCCTCTTCCAAATATCTGAATACATTCACTTCCTCCATACTTCCTCCCTCTAAATCTGATATCCAGTATTTCATTACCCAAATAATTTATCTTCATCACCTTACTCTTTCCTATGTTCACTTTTAATTTCCTTCTTTTATATACCCTATCAAACTCGTCCACCAATCTCTGCAACTTCTCTCCAGAATCTCCCAAAAGCACAGTGCTATCAAGAAAAACCAACTCACAACCTCACATCTCTTGCCAACACCCGAGCATTCATTTCTCTCTTACTACCCCATCTATAAATATATTGAAAAACCATGGTGACATTACACATCTTTGTCTAATGTCTACTTTTACTGGGACATGCAGACATCTAAGTCATTTGATATGGTGGCTGTGATAAACTATATGTGGTAGAGATTATAAATCTGGAACAAAGCCTCAGAGTATATAAATATGCCTATAACCAGAATAACATGACCAACAAATGTGTGGTTCACCAAAATTTGCATGGCTATCTGAGAAGTGGGAACAGCAGGCTTGTAATCAAAGAGATGGATCTGCAGAAAATGCATTGTCTGGAGATACTGTATCTTTAATTTCCAAGACTGTAATCCAGAAATCTAGTGGTTTCAACATTTCAAGTGTGCTGACCAACATGGTGCTACCACTGCAGTCAGACGTTTTGACCAACATATCACTGACCTAATATTTTTCTGCACTTGACTTCTCTCTCCATACATATACGTATATGGATTATTTATCATGCCCTACACTGGACTGAGAAAAGCCTCCAGGTGCAAAAAAAAAAAAAAAAAAATCTCCCTCTCTCCTACATACTCTAACCTGAGCCTCACTATCCTCGCATAAACTTTTCACTGGCTTTCAACAACCTACCTCCTATTCCATACATTTGCAACATCTGCCGCATTCTCCCTCTATCCACCCTGTCATACGTCTTTTCCAAATCCATAAATGCATCGAAAACCCTTATCCTTTGCTAAATACTGTTCACCTATATGTTTCACTGTAAACACACCCGCTACCCTTCCTAATGTCTCCTTGTTCATCTGCGATCCTGCTGTCCGTCTTACTCTTAATTCTTTCAATAATTACTCATCAGGCTTATATCCCTATAATTTTTACACTATTTTGTTCCATTTGCCTTTATACAAAGGAACTATGCCAATCCCTAGGTGCCTTACCGTCTTCCATGCATTTATTAAAAGCACCATCCACTCCAAAACTATATCCTCGCCTGGTTTAACGTTTCTGTCTTTATCCCATCAATCCTATCTGCTTTACCCCCTTTCATCATACCAATTGCCTAATGCACCTCTGCCACACTCACAACTGGCTGTTCCTCACTCCTACAAGATGTTATATCTCCCTGTCCAAGGCACAAAATCACAGTATCCCTATCTTCATCAACATTTAACAGTTCTTTAAAATATTCCTCCATCTTCCCAAAACCTCTAGCTATTTAATAACTCTCCTCTCTTATTTCTAACTGTCAAATCCATTCGTTCCCTAGCCTATGTCAACTTAGTAATCTTATTTTAAATTTTTTTTCTTAAAAACTGTTCATAGCATCTCACCCACTCTCTCATTTGCTCTCCTTTTGCATTCCTTTACCACTCTCTTAACCTCTCCTTTTCTCTCCATATACTCCTCCCTCCCTGTAGCATTTCTTCTTTGTAAAAACCTCTTATATGATCAATTTTTTCTCTCTTGCTACTCTACCTCATTTTAGTAATCGCTCTTCTCAGCTCTCCTCCCACATCCACTATCCTGTAACCATAAAAGTTCTGCTGAACACTATAACACTACATTTTAAAGTTACCTCATATCTCTTCAATCTCATTGCCTACTCCATCTTCCAATATTTGTTTATATTTTACCCTAACTGCCTCCTGGTTTAGTTTATAAACCTTCACCTCTCACTTATTTGTTGATTCCATTTCTTTTGTATCCCATCTGCCTTTTACTCTCACTGTAGCTACAACCAAAAAATTATCTTATATATCTGTGGTCCCTCTATAAACATGTATATCCTGAAGTCTATCCATCAGTCTTTTATTTACCAATACATATCCAACAAACTACTGTCATTACGCCCTATATATCTTATATAGTTATCCTCTTTTTTCTGAAAATATGTATTTCCTATTACCAAACTCCTTTTTCTACAATATTCAGTCAAAGCACCCCCCATCCCCCCATTATCATTTACACCTGGCACCCCAACCGTTTCTCCCACTTTAGATTTAGGTCCCCTACCATAATTACTCTCTCACTTGGTTCTAAAGTTCTAAACACTCGCTTATCTTTCAAAATCTCTCTTCTGAACTTATCTCTTTTCCAGGTGTATACACACTTTTTATGACCCACTTTTCGCATCCGACCCTCTTTTTAATCCACATTATCCTTGAAGTTATGCATTTATATTCCTTCTTCCATAACTGATCCTTCAACATTCTTGCTACTCCTTCCTTCGCTCTAACTCCCTCAGATACTCCAGACTTAATCTCATTTATTTCTCCCCACTGGAACTCCCCTACTCCCTTCAGCTTTGTAAATTTAGCTTAGAACTAGGACATCCAACATCTTTTAATTCATAACATTGGCAATCATCTCTTATGTGCACATTTAAACGCACATTTAAACATCCCAGCTTTATAAAGTGTTTATTTTTAGTAATTTATACAGGAGAAGGGGTTACTAGCTCATTATTCCTGGCATTTTAGTCGCCTCTTACGACACGCATGGCTTACGGAGGAAAGATTCTTTTCCACTTCCCAATGTAAGTAATATTCAATGTAAAGTCATTAATACTGAATGAATGTATTTTCAATAATAAATATATTTTCACTAGTAAATAATTTTTAACTAATATTAATGTATTTTTAATAATAGTAAATGTATTTCAGTATCTATAATAGTGGGTTAAATATCACCTTCGGTAACTTCAGGTACAAGTCTACATACAGAAGCATCAGCGGTTCTCACCACTGCCTTGAGTACGTCCATTTCGTTCTCTTTTTCCCTTCAAATAATGAGACTAGAAGGAAGAACAAGAGTGTCAGGTACAACAGGTAATAGCATGGATGATAACATGAGTAGAAGGAAAAAAAGTGAAATCATAGGCAGAAGTAAAGCAAGTGATAATATTAGAAGTTAGTTGTGATCATATGGGTGGGAAGAACAGGTGATGGTAGGAACAACTGTGTGGTAATGCAAGCAGAAACAGATGCGAAATATAATAATACAAAAATAGATTATAGAGCTTGGAGTGAAATATTATGTGGGCTTGTGCTTTTAACGCAGCCATGACACTTTAAAGTCCAGCCAGCCGACCTGTCACCGCTGATTGATAGAGGCCGATTCATGGGTGGAGGGGAAGAGAGGGAGGGACGGGATGTAGTGGAGGAGGAGGACGGGAAGAGGGAGAGAGAAGAGGTAGTGGGAGGGAAGGGAAGAAAGGGAGGGAAGGGGTGGAGAGAGCAACTGGAAGAGGGAAGGAAAGAGTTCCTGGAAAGTGATAATGGAGATGTAGGGAGGGAATGAAGACCGGGATACCAGGGAGTATAAGTATCAGTGAGACGAACGATTATAGACGAGTGTATCAGTGAGACAGCCAGAGTGTATGAGTGAGAGGGAGAGTGTATGAGTGAGAGGGAGAGTGTATGAGTGAGAGGGAGAGTGTGTGAGTGAGAGGGAGAGTGTATAAGTGGAGAGGAGAGTGTATAAGTGAGAGGGAGAGTGTATGAGTGAGAGGGAGAGTGTATGAGTGAGAGGGAGAGTGTATGAGTGAGAGGGAGAGTGTATGAGTGAGAGGGAGAGTGTATGAGTGAGAGGGAGAGTGTATGAGTGAGAGGAGAGTGTATGAGTGAGAGGGAGAGTGTATAGTGAGAGGGAGAGTGTATGAGTGAGAGGGAGAGTGTATGAGTGAGAGGGAGAGTGTATGAGTGAGAGGGAGAGTGTATTAGTGAGAGGGAGAGTGTATGAGTGAGAGGGAGAGTGTATGAGTGAGAGGGAGAGTGTATAGTGAGAGGGAGAGTGTATTAGTGAGAGGGAGAGTGTATTAGTGAGAGGGAGAGTGTATGAGTGAGAGGGAGAGTGTATGAGTGAGAGGGAGAGTATGAGTGAGAGGGAGAGTGTATGAGTGAAGAGTGTGAGAGGGAGAGTGTAACAGTGAGACAGCCAGTGTATGAGTGAGAGGGAGAGTGTATGGGTGAGAGGAGAGTGTATGAGTGAGAGGAGAGTGTATGAGTGAGAGGAGAGTGTATGAGCGAGAGGAAGAGTGTATGAGTGAGAGGAAGAGTTATGAGTGAGAGGAAGTGAGAGTGGGGGTTATGAGTGAGAGGAAGAGTGTATGAGTGAGAGGAAGAGTGTATGAGTGAGAGGAAGAGTGTATGAGTGAGAGGAAGAGTGTATGATGAGAGGGAGAGTGTGTATGAGTGAGAGAGTGTGTGAGGGTGAGAGAGTGTGTATGAGTGAGAGGGAGAGAGAGTATGGCTGAGAGGGAGAGAGTGTGTGAGAAGCCTATGGGAAAGAGGTAATTGGCCAGCCCTTTGCTCTAAGCTCGCCACCACCGATTGGAATGCTCTTCTCCAAGGGGATGTTGACAACCAAGTGAAAACCTTCACTGGACACATCCTTAATCTACAACAAGAACACATTCCTCACCGGCAATATGTGACGAAGCCTACAGATCAGCCTCGGTTTAGCTTTCGTTGTAGAGAGGCTGCTACTGCTAAGTACAAAGCATGGCGAAGGTATAAGAGACATCCTACCACCTATAACAAGAACTTGCACATTCAAGCCTGTAGGCATATGGGTGACATTGAAAAGTGGGACATGGAGGTGGACACAAAAAGAAAGCTAGCAACAGGTAGGGTAGGCTCCAAAGCCTGGTGGTCCCTGGTCAAGACAGACAAGGTATCTGCTGTGAACTCTCACCTCTAAACGCAGTGGACCACTACTAGTAGTCAAGAGAAAGCGGACCTCTTTGCCGAACACTTTGCTACCAAAATGCAAGTTCCTGATCCAGCAAGGGACCCTCCTTGGCTAGCTGCAAGAACTGTGTCAAAACTGTCAGTGGTGACAATAAGGGAGGAGGAGGTCCATTTCTTTCTTAAATCACTTGACCAAGAAAAGGCTGTGGGCCCAGGCAAGTTGAGCCCAAGATTGCTGAGATGTGCAGACCTGCTAGCAGCACCTCTAACTCGCATCTTTCAGCACTGCCTAGTACAGTGTAAATGGCCCTCTCTGTGGAAAGAGGCAAATGTAGTCCCTGTTTACAAAAAGAAGAGCAGAGCAGAAATCAGCAACTACAGACCAGTGTCACTTCTGTCAATCACTGGTAAGATCCTTGAGACAATAATCTCAAGTTTTTTGACTACCACTCACTACTTTGTTACTTTGTGACCGTCAATATGGCTTCATGAAAGGTTACTCTGCTGCTGATCTGTTGTTAAACCTCTCCACTAAGTGGCACGAGTCACTGGATGAATCCAAAGTCAGCTGTGTGGTAGCACTGGACATTGCTGGTGCTTTCCACCGGGTGTGGCACCATGGCCTCTTAGTAAAACTTCAAGCACTGGGAATTGCAGGCTCTACGCTACGTCTCCTCCGTGATTACCTTCATGGTAGATCTCTAAGGGTAGTTCTCAATGGAACGGAATCGGCAAGACATCCTATTGGGGCAAATGTTTCACAAGGAAGCGTGCTGGAACCATTGTTATGGAATGTCTACTTCAATGACCTTCTTTATCTCATCCCAGAATCCCATGCATATGCAGACGACTGTACACTGACATTTACTTATACAAGAGAAGAAATGCCAGCTGCTCTAAGCTACATCAATCACCAGCTAAGAGCTATATCAGCTTGGGGAAATAGATGGCAAGTAACATTTGCACCTGAGAAAACGCAAATGATGGTGGTCTCTAGGCACCATGATGGTAATGCTGGTGCAGTAGTAAGGATGAATGGGAGAGTGTTGGCACCTGGAGAAGAAGTTGATATCCATGTTGTAAATCTTGCAAATAAGGCAGCCAGGAAGCTTACAGCACTTCGCCGTATCTCGCATCTGCTTGACAGTAGGGGTTGCAAGATTCTTTACGAGGCAAAGGAAGCTCACACCTTGAGTATGCTCCACTTTCTTGGTTTGCCTGCCCCCAATCTCATCTGCGACTGCTTGACAGAGTAGAGAACAGAGCAAGACGTCTCATCTCTCGCCTGGACCAGTCCTGGGTAGATCTGTCATTTCAGCAGAGCCTTTAACACAGGAGGGATGTGGGTGGCCTTACTGTTATGTACAAGGCCAATATTGTCAAAGTACCACACTTGGAACCACTTCGAGGACAGCGTGAAATAAGCTTTTATACCACAAGACGGGCAGAAAGCAGCAATTTCACTCTGGCTGTACCCTTCTCCAGAACAACACTCCATCTGAGATCATATATACCCAGGATGACTCGAGTATGGAACACATTCGTACAGCATAATGATGTCAACGAGATAAAGTCATGTACGAATTGTATATAATACCGACAAGATGAGAGTAAGACACATGTGCAACATCTGGGTATCTTTATTGTAGACGTTTCGCCATCCAGTGGCTTTATCAATACAAATTCTAGGACATAACTTGAAGACAGTAGAACTATGTACAGAAGATGAGGTAATCAGTCCCTCAACCTAGGAGTACATAGTTCTACTGTCTTCAAGTTATGTCCTAGAATTTGTATTGATAAAGCCACTGGATGGCGAAACGTCTACAATAAAGATACCCAGATGTTGCACATGTGTCTTACTCTCATCGAGATAAAGTCAGTTGATCAAATGAAAATGCTGACCCAAAAATGGCTCCAACTTCATCTTGTTCCCTACTTGTATGTTTCATAACAAAAATGCTTTCAAATGAGCTGATGTAGGTAACAGCTTTTAGCTTGTCAATAAAGTTAGGAATCCTTAACTTGTAAATAGCTTGTTAATGAAGCTAGGGATCCTTAACCTTGTCAAACTCTGTGTAAAAAAAAGAAAAGAGGGAGAGAGAGTATGAGTGAGAGGGAGTGTGTGGAAAAAGACACTTATGTATAGTTCAGAACATTTATTAAAGGAAACGTTTCTCCACGAGTGGCTTCTTCAGTCCTAATACAGAGAAAACTACGAAAACGCGTATATATAGTAGCAGGAGTCAGGTGAAGTGACGTGTGGGTAGAGGTGGTAGTAGTGGAACTAAGGAGGTGAGACGGAGCGCTAGAGAGGGACCTGCTGATATCATGTTACAACAGTTTCCAGAATGGGTAATATCCTGTTGATTAGCAATTTTGAGATTCTGTAACTTCCGGATTTTTGCTTTATAGTGTTAATGACAGTGATTAGTGCAGCTTCAATGCATTTTCTCCGTCTTAAGTCGTCTTCATTAATCACTAGTTTAGCTTTATTGAACTGTACATAAGTGTCTCTTTCTACATCTTGTCGGTATCACCATACCATTTCCTCAGGGAGTGTGTGTATAAATGAGAGGGAGTGTGTGTATGGGTGAGAGGGAGAGAGTGTATCAGTGAGAGGTAGAGAGTGTACAAGTGAGACGGAGAGTGTATGAGTGAGAGGGCCAGTGTGTATGAGTGACAGGGCCAGAGTGTATGAGTGAGAGGGCCAGAGTGTATGAGTGAGAGGACCAGAGTGCATGAGTAAGAGAGCCAGAGTGCATAAGCGAGAGGGCCAGAGTGAGAGGGTGAGAGTGCATGAGTGAGAGGGTGAGAGTGCATGAGTGAGAGGGTGAGAGTGCATGAGTGAGATGGCCAGAGTGTATGAGTGAGAGGGCCAGAGTGTATGAGTGAGAGCGTCAGTGTATGAGTGAAAGGGCCAGGGTGTATGAGTGAGAGGGCCAGAATGTAGGGGTGAGAGGGCCAGAATGTAGGGGTGAGACGACCAGAATGTAGGGGTGAGACGGCCAGAATGTAGGGGTGAGACGGCCAGAGTGTAGGAGTGAGAGTGGTAAAGTATAGGAGTGAGAGAGAGGCAGATTATAGACAGGAGAGAGGGGGCAGATTATTGACAGGAGAGAGGGGCAAATTATTGACAGGAAGGGTATGAGAGGGGGTAGATTATTTACAGGAGAGAGGGGGCAGATTATTGACAGGAGAGAGGGGGCAGATTATAGACAAGAGAGAGGGGGCAGATTATTGACAAGGAGGGGCAGATTATGACAGGAGAGAGGGGGCAGATTATTGACAGGAGATGGGGGGGCAGATTATTGACAGGAGAGAGGGGGCAGATTATTGACAGGAGAAAAGGGGCATATTATTGACAGGAGAGAGGGGGCAGATTATTGACAGGAGAGAGGGGGCAGATTATTGACAGTAGGAGGACAGATTATAGACAGTAGAGGGGCAGATTACACTGGTCTGCATTTGGAATGCTTTTAATTTATATTTTAATTCATGGTTGTGATCTTACATATTCTTGGGCTGCTGACTGTAAATAACTAAACCATTTTGCTCTATCACGTAAGGATTTTGAATAAAATACAAATTAATGATAAAAAATATGAATTTTTAATAAATTGTTAATTTATTAAAACTAGGCAAGTAATCATGGAAAGGACATAATGTTAGTTTTAAGAACATATGAATTCAAAATCAACATGAATCAAATCAAATGATTTTATTAAAAAAATATGCTTCTAATGGTTAGCCTACATATTGAATCAAAGGAAGGATCAGCTAGAAGGCTGTGTTCCTTCAGTCTAGAGCCAAGTAACTGTGCACTTTCTTTTGGAAGGTTAAGGTCTCTCACCAAGTCATTGAGCTCAACTTGGTTAGGTTAGGTTAGGTAAGGTTCGTCAGGAAACAGGACAAATGTTTCCTGACGCGGGTCTTAGTCAGATGATGACCCGCCTTTGGAGCTTTTGGTCATCTGACCGAGGCCTTCCGCTGGCTTACCGGTCCACCCCTTTAAAAATTATGGTCATTTATAACCAGTCTCAACTTGGTTGAAGGGTTTGGGATCGTCATTTCTTGGTGCTTCACAGTCTACTTCCATCTCCTTAGAATCATTGGTATCAGACTCTGGTGAAGTTTGCTCCCGCTATACCATTGGTACTCCAAAGGGCATACATTTAGGTTTTCCAACTGACCACATTTGGAGCTTACTGATGCAACTCTTGCAAGCTTTGTGTGGTGCAAACGGTTTGTTCTGGTCTCCAAGTTTGTAGCCATAATAAGCAAAGTAGCAGCGTTTCAATAAAGGAGTAATGTTGCTCCGGGAATCTAAAGGGGTGAATTTCCCGCAGACATAGCAAAATATGTCTGGTGAATTTATGCAGCCTTTAGACATTAATAATCTGAAAATAATGAAAAATTTAAGTCAATATAAGGTAAGCATTTTAATTGGTAATATTACACTTTCTCTTTTACTTATGTTATACGAAAAGAGAAAAATAACGTTTCCGTTTAACTTGACAACCTGATGTGACAGAGATGAAAAAACAACACAATGAATCACTATTTTCCATATATATAATATACCGAAGAAGATACTATAGAGTCAATAAAAAAATCATGCAGAGCAGTGTTATAGCAGGAGAGAGAGAGGCAGATTATAGAGAGAGAGGGGGACAGATTATAGACATTAGAGAGTGGGGGGCAGATAATAGACTGGAGAGAGAAAGGGGAGAATATAAGCGAATGACAGAGAGGCACAGATTATGAACGAGTGCAGGAGTGAGAGGGCCTGATTATGGACAGGAGAGGGGCAGTTTATAGACCAGCGTAGAAGAGAGGCAGATTATAGACCGGTGCAGTAGAGAGGCAGGTTATAGATCTGCGCAGTAGAGAGGCAGATTATAGACCAGTTTAGGAGAGAGAGTGGCAGATTATACACCAGTGCAGGAGAGAGAGGGACAGATAATAATCTAGTGTATGAGAGGGGCAGATTACAGACCTGTGCGGGAGAGAGAAGGGCAGACTATAGATCAGTGCATGAGAGAGGGGAAAATTAGACACCAGTGCAGGAAGGAGAGAGAGGGGAGAGAGAGGGGCAGACTCAGGAGATAGGGACAACATGGAGGGACTTATTAGGGAGAAGTAGCAGTGCCGGTATTGTGAAAAATATTGTAGAGCTGATTTTATGGAAATAAACAGAGGGTTAGTGTTGCTGATGATGGGGGGGGGGTTAGTGTTGCTGATGATGGGGTTAGTGTTGCTGATGATGAGGGGTTAGTGTTGCTGATGATGGGGGTTAGTGTTGCTGATGATGGGGGGTTAGTGCTGCTGATGATGGGGGGTTAGTGTTGCTGATGATGGGGTTAGTGCTGCTGATGATGGGGTGGTTAGTGTTTGCTGATGATGGGGTTAGTGTTGCTGATGATGGGGGTTAGTGTTGCTGATGATGGGGGTTAGTGTTGCTGATGATGGGGTTAGTGTGCTGATGATGGGGGTTAGTGCTGCTGATGATGGGGGGTTAGTGTTGCTGATGATGGGAGGGTTAGTGTTGCTGATGATGGGGGTTAGTGTTGCTGAATATGGAGGGTTAGTGTTGCTGAAGATGGGAAGGTTAGTATTGTTGATGGGAGGGTATGTGTTGCTGATGATGGGAGGGTTAGTGTTGCTAATGATGGGATGGTTAGTATTGATAACAGGAGGATTAGTGTTGTTGATGATGGAACGGTTAGTGTTTGCTGATGGGAGGGTATGTGTTGCTGATGATAGGACGGTTAGTTTTGCTGATTATGGGAAGGTTAGTATTGCTGATGATGGGAAGATTTGTATTGTTGATGGGAGGGTTTGTGTTGCTGATGATGGGAGGGTTAGTTTTGCTGATTATGTGAAGGTTAGTATTGCTGATGATGGGAAGATTTGCATTGTTGATGGGAGGGTTTGTGTTGCTGATGATGGGAGGGTTAGTGCTGCTGATGAAGGGAAGGTTAGATTTGTTGATGGGAGGGTATGTGTTGCTGATGATGGGAGGGTTAGTGTTGCTGATTATGGGAAGGTTAGTATTGTTGATGGGAGATTGTGTTGCTATGATTGGAGGGTTAGTGTTGCTGATGAAGGGAAGGTTAGTATTGTCAATGGGAGGGTTTGTGTTGCTGATGACGGGAGGGTTATTATTGCTGATGATCTGAGGGTTAGTGTTGCTGGTGATATGAGGGTTCGTGTTGCTAATGATGGGAGGGTTAGTTTTGCTGATTATGGGAAGGTTAGTATTGCTGATGATGGGAAGATTTGTATTGTTGATGGGAGGGTTTGTGTTGCTGATGACGGGAGGGTTATTATTGCTGATCTGAGGGTTAGTGTTGCTAATGATGGGAGGGTTAGTGTTGTTGATGGGAGGGTTTGTGTTGCGGATAATGGGAGGTTAGTGTTGCTGATGATGGGAGGGTTAGTATTGCTGATGATGGGAGGGTTAGTGTTGCTAATGATGGGAGGGTTAGTATTGTTGATGGGAGGGTTTGTGTTGCTGATGATGGGAGGGCGAGTGTTGCTGATGATGGGAGGGTTAGTGTTGATGATGGGAGGGTTAGTATTGTTGGGAGGGTTTGTGTTGCTGATGATGGGAAGGTTACTATTGTTGATGGGAGGGTTTGTGTGCTGATGATGGGAGGGTTAGTATTGCTGATGTTGGCAGGGTTAGTATTGCTGATGGGAGGGTTAGTATTGATGATGGGAGGGTTAGTGTTGCTGATGATAGAAAGGTTAATATTGTTGATGGGAGGGTATGTGTTGCTGATGATGGGAGGGTTAGTGTTACTGATTATGGGAGGGATAGTGTTGCCGATGATGGGAGGGTTAGTGTTGCTGATGATGGGAATGTTAGGATTGTTGATGGGAGGGTTTGTGTTGCTGATGATGGGAGGGTTAGTGTTGCTAATGATGGGAGGGTTAGTATTGTTGATGGGAGGGTTTGTGTTGCTGATAATGGAGGGGTTGGTGTTGCTGATGATGGGAAGGTTAGTGTTACTGATGATGCGAGGGTTAACGTTGCTGATGATAGGTTTAGTATTACTGATGATGGCAGCGTTAGTGTTGCTGATGAGGGAACGGTTAGTGTTGCTGATGATGGGAAGTTTAGTATTGCTGATTATGGGAAGATTTGTATTGTTAATGGGAGGGTTAATATTGCTGTTTATGTGAGGGTTAGTGTTGTTGATGATGGGATGGTTAGTATTGTTTATGGGAGGGTTTGTGTTGCTGATGATGGGATGGTTAGTATTGTTGGAAGAGTTTGTGTTGCTGATGATGGGATGGTTAGTATTGTTGATTGGAGGGTTTGTGCTGCTGATGATGGATGGTTAGTATTGTTGGTGGGAGGGTTAGTGTTGCTGATGATGGGATGGTTAGTATTGTTGATGGGAGGGTGTGTGTTGCTGATGATGGGATGGTTAGTATTGTTGATGGGAGGGTTAGTGTTGCTGATAATGGGATGGTTAGTATTGTTGATGGGAGGGTTAGTGTTACTGATGATGGGATGGTTAGTAATTGCTGATGGGAGGGTTAGTGTTACTGATGATGGGTTGGTTAGTATTGTTGATGGGAGGGTTTGTGTTGTTGATGATGGGATTGTTAGTATTGTTGATGGGAGGGTTTGCGTTGCTGATGATGGGAAGGTTAGTATTGTTGGGAGAGTTTGTGTTGCTGATGATGGGATGGTTAGAATTGTTGATGGGAGGGTTTTGTTTGCTGATAATGGGAGGGTTAGTGTTGCTGATTATGAGAGGGTTCATTTTGCTGATGATGGGAGGGTTAGTGTTGCTGGTTATGGGAAGTTTAGCATTGCTGTTGATGGGAGGGTTAGTGTTGATGATGATGGAAGATTTGTATTGTTGATGGGAGGGTTTGTGTTGCTGATGATGGAGGGTTAGTGTTGCTGATGATGGGAAGGTTACTATTGTTGAAGGGAGCGTTTGTGTTACTGATGATGCGAGGGTTAGTGTTGCTGATGGGAGGGTTAATGTTGGTGGTGATAGGTTCAGTGTTTCTGATGATTGGAGGGTTAGTGTTGCTGACGAAAGATAGGCTAGTGTTGCTGATGATGGGAGGCTTAGTGTTGCTGAGGAGGGGAGTGTTAATGTTGCTGATGATGATAGGGTTAGTGTTGATGAATGGATGGTTAGTATTGATGATAGGAGGTTGAGTGTGTGCTGATGATGGGAGGGTTAGTGTTCCTGATGATGGGAGGGTTAGTGTTGCTGATGATGGGAGGGCTAGTGTTGCTGATGATGAGAGAGTTAGTATTGTTGATGGGAGGGTTTGTGTTGCTGAAAATGGATGGGTTGGTGCTGCTGATGATGGAAAGGTTAGTGTTGCTGACAATAGATAGGTTAGTGTTGCTGATGATGGGAGGCTTAATGTTGCTGAGGAGGGGAGTGTTAACCTGACTCACTGAGGCTGTGTCACGTTCAGGGTTGGCAGGTTTGAGCGGCTTAACCTGACTCACTGAGGCTGTGTCACGTTCAGGGTTGGCAGGTTTTGAGCGGCTTAACCTGACTCACTGAGGCTGTGTCACGTTCAGGGTTGGCAGGTTTGAGCGGCTTAACCTGACTCACTGAGGCTGTGTCACGTTCAGGGTTGGCAGGTTTGAGCGGCTTAACCTGACTCACTGAGGCTGTGTCACGTTCAGGGTTGGCAGGTTTGAGCGGCTTAACCTGACTCACTGAGGCTGTGTCACGTTCAGGGTTGGCAGGTTTGAGCGGCTTAACCTGACTCACTGAGGCTGTGTCACGTTCAGGGTTGGCAGGTTTGAGCGGCTTAACCTGACTCACTGAGGCTGTGTCACGTTCAGGGTTGGCAGGTTTGAGCGGCTTAACCTGACTCACTGAGGCTGTGTCACGTTCAGGGTTGGCAGGTTTGAGCGGCTTAACCTGACTCACTGAGGCTGTGTCACGTTCAGGGTTGGCAGGTTTGAGCGGCTTAACCTGACTCACTGAGGCTGTGTCACGTTCAGGTTGGCAGGTTTGAGCGGCTTAACCTGACTCACTGAGGCTGTGTCACGTTCAGGTTGGCAGGTTTGAGCGGCTTAACCTGACTCACTGAGGCTGTGTCACGTTCAGGGTTGGCAGGTTTGAGCGTCTTAACCTGACTCACTGAGGCTGTGTCACGTTCAGGGTTGGCAGGTTTGAGCGGCTTAACCTGACTCACTGAGGCTGTGTCACGTTCAGGGTTGGCAGGTTTGAGCGGCTTAACCTGACTCACTGAGGCTGTGTCACGTTCAGGGTTGGCAGGTTTGAGCGGCTTAACCTGACTCACTGAGGCTGTGTCACGTTCAGGGTTGGCAGGTTTGAGCGGCTTAACCTGACTCACTGAGGCTGTGTCACGTTCAGGGTTGGCAGGTTTGAGCGGCTTAACCTGACTCACTGAGGCTGTGTCACGTTCAGGGTTGGCAGGTTTGAGCGGCTTAACCTGACTCACTGAGGCTGTGTCACGTTCAGGGTTGGCAGGTTTGAGCGGCTTAACCTGACTCACTGAGGCTGTGTCACGTTCAGGGTTGGCAGGTTTGAGCGGCTTAACCTGACTCACTGAGGCTGTGTCACGTTCAGGTTGGCAGGTTTGAGCGGCTTAACCTGACTCACTGAGGCTGTGTCACGTTCAGGGTTGGCAGGTTTGAGCGGCATTAACCTGACTCACTGAGGCTGTGTCACGTTCAGGGTTGGCAGGTTTGAGCGTCTTAACCTGACTCACTGAGCCTGTGTCACGTTCAGGGTTGGCAGGTTTGAGCGGCTTAACCTGACTCACTGAGGCTGTGTCACGTTCAGGGTTGGCAGGTTTGAGCGGCTTAACCTGACTCACTGAGGCTGTGTCACGTTCAGGGTTGGCAGGTTTGAGCGGCTTAACCTGACTCACTGAGGCTGTGTCACGTTCAGGGTTGGCAGGTTTGAGCGGCTTAACCTGACTCACTGAGGCTGTGTCACGTTCAGGGTTGGCAAGTTTGAGCGGCTTAACCTGACTCACTGAGGCTGTGTCACGTTCAGGGTTGGCAGGTTTGAGCGGCTTAACCTGACTCACTGAGGCTGTGTCACGTTCAGGTTGGCAGGTTTGAGCGGCTTAACCTGACTCACTGAGGCTGTGTCACGTTCAGGGTTGGCAGGTTTGAGCGGCTTAACCTGACTCACTGAGGCTGTGTCACGTTCAGGGTTGGCAGGTTTGAGCGGCTTAACCTGACTCACTGAGGCTGTGTCACGTTCAGGGTTGGCAGGTTTGAGCGGCTTAACCTAAGAACCCAGAACTTACTTTCTTCTTTATTTTCTTTATGTAGTTATGATTTTTCCCCATTTATTAAATTTTGCTCTGAGGGATTATACACTGGTCTGCATTTGGAATGCTTTTAATTTTTATTTTTATTCATGGTTGTAGTCTTACATATTCTTGGGCTGCTGACTGTAAATATCTAAACCATTTTGCTCTATCACGTAAGGATTTTGATTAAAATACAAATTAATGATAAATGTGAATTTTTAATAAATTGTTAATTTATTAAAACTATGCAAGTCATCAGGGAAAGGACATAATGTTAGTTTTAAGAACATATGAATTCAAAATCAACATGGATCAAATCAAATGATTTTATTAAAAAAATGTGCTTCTAATTGCTAGCCAACATATTGATTTTTGCTTGTGCTGTGCATCGAGACCATTACGTTTTAATGACCAGCAGTAATCCGCCATCATGCTGACATTTCATTTGCCCTAGTGTCGAGTTTCCATGGTGCAAATATCCTGATGGAACCGCTCTCCTTGTTCCTCACTGTAGCCCCCACAATTGTTAGGAAAATAGTTAAGATGTGAGTGCAAAAAGTGCATCTTCACACTCATTCTAGACCCAAGCTGGTGGAAACTTGAAATCAGGTCTTGGATCATTTTTTCTTATTCGAGGGAGCGCCTGTTACCCAGGAAGTTGTGGACAATTTTCTTGAATGAAAACCAGGCATTCACCTCAACACCTGCTAATGGTTCATCAGAATGCTTGTCCATCAATTCCCGAATCTGAGGGCCAACAAAGATTCCTGCTTTTAGCTTGCCTTCACTTATACGAGGAAACTTTGACTCCAGGTACTTGAAAGCAGTTCCATTCTTGTTCAAGGCCTTCACAAAATTTTTCATAGGCCTAATTTGATGTAGCGTGGTGGCAGCAGAATTTTCTTGGGGGCAACTAGTGGCACAGTTTTCACGTTATGATTTCACGTTGTGATTTAGGTGGCCAGATTCAGATTCAGGAAGGATATAGGAAAGCACTGGTTTGGTAACAGAGTTTTGGATGAGTGGAACAAACTCCCGAGTACAGTTATTCAGGCTAAAACATTGTGTAGTTTTAAAATTAGGTTAGATAAATACATGAGTGGGTGTGTGTGGGTGTGAGTTGGACCTGACTAGCTTGTGCTGCTGGGTCTGGTGCCGTGCTCCATCCTTAATCGAGGTGACCAGACTGGGTGGGTCATTGGGTTAATCCGGGGGGGGGGGTCATTGGGCTTATCCTGGGGGGGGGACATGGACCTGCTCCGCATGGGTCAGTAGGCCTGTTGCAGTGTTCCTTCTTATGTTCTTATGTTCATAGTGCTGGCTGTCTGCCCTACTATCCCAAAGACACAGAAAACAGCGATACTTGGTGTATCCGCCTTGAAGACCTAGTAGGAGAGCAATAACTTTTAAATCACACAAATGAGAAAATTGTGATTCTGGTACCTGATTACAGATATCAGTGTCTTCATATATGCGTAAGTTTCTGACATTTGGACACTATGGCCAAATGGCACAGATGTAGCTATGTTCCCATTGTACAGAAGTACAGCCTTTAAACTTCTTTTAGAAGAATCCATAGAGAGTCTTCATTCATCTGTTTTGCATGACATCCCCATGTGTTCAATAAGGCCAGAAATATTTGAACAAAAAACAAAAGATTCTTCTTTGTCAAAGAACTGTGTTCCTTCAACCTAGTGCGAAGTATCTGTGCACTTACTTTTGGAAGGTTAAGGTCTATAACCAGGTCATTGAGCTCAACTTGTACAAGAATGGTATACAGTACCAAAATGAAAACTGAGACACACGTGCAACATTTGGATATCTTTATTGTAGACGCTTCGCCATCCAGTGGATTTATCAATACAGATTCTAGGACATAATATGAAGACAGAACTATGTGCAAAAGATGAGGTAATCAGTCCCTCAGCCTTGAAGTTGGTGTGAAGAGCACCGTGGTCGTGAAGATTCTGGAGCAGAGGCAAGGAGACTGGCGCTTATATGCTAACGCCAGGTGGATTGGGGCGAGCAGCAGATGAGGGCATAGTTACTGGTAGGCGGGATTCCCCAGTGGAAAACAAGGGCTGCAAATGCGAAGAGCTCTCAAGAAGCCAATGAAGACTCCTCTTTTAGTGCGGGTGTCTTGGTGTGAATAAAAGTGTATAAGATCGTCCTTGTTGGTAGGTTTTCTATACACTTTGAAGAGAAGTTTGTTACTGTCGGGAGATCTGCACAGGAGAACGTCGAGGAAAGGAAGTTTGCCATCGTTTTCGAGTTCAAGTGTAAATTTTATTGATGGTTCGGCTGCATTGATCTTGTTGAGAAGGGCCTGGATATTGAGACGTCTCGGATAGAAAACCAATATATCATCAACATATCTTAGCCAGGTGAGGGTGCTGAATTTCTGTCTCTAGGTTTTCCATGAAGAGGTTGGCAAGCACAGCACTGAGCGGGCTGCCCATTGCCATCCCAAAGCACTGTTTGTAACAGTTGTCCTGATACTTAAAGAAGTTGAAATTAACGCAAAGATCCACTAGACTGATAAAATCTAGAAGAGGTAAAGGGAGGTCGTGGTTTTCAGTGAGCCTCTGTCTCAGAATGTTTATTGCAGCGTAAGTAGGAACGTTGGTAAAGATTGCTGTGACATCGAGGGAAGCCATGGTTTTGTTTTTAACATTCAGGTTGGAAATTCGAGAGAGAAGGTCACCTGAGTGAGGTGGGCTTGATTGATGATGCCCAGAAGTGCTGAAAGGTATTTGGCAAGGTGACCGGCTAGTCTGTGTGGTGCACTCCCTATGCCCGAAGTGATAGGCCGTAGTGGGATGCTAGGCTTGTGTGTCTTAGGAAGGCCATACAGGCGTACTGGTTTCGGTTGACCTGGTAAAAGTTTAAGTAGTTTTTTGCCTTTTTCTTATTTTCGTAAGATGCTACGAGCCTTTTGAAGAAAAGTCTGGGTACTTTGAAGTAGCACTGATTCTGATACAGGCTGGTATATGTTGGTATCATTGAGAAGATTTAAAACTTTATTGTTGTAGTCGACAGTGTCGAGTAACACCACACCTCCTCCTTTCTCAGCGGTTGTAATGATGATATCATCGCTGTTAGCCAAGTCTCTGAATGCTTGGATGTATCTTCTGGGAATGACCGGTCTTGAAGGCTCAGTAGCTGCAGCAGTGATAATTCCTTGAACAAAGCCTTTTTGAAACTCAGTCTCTCCAAAAGGTTGGTTCTTGGTTACCATATCCACCAGATTATGTTTCTTGTTGATGCCGGTAGTAAACTTGAGCCCCAGGCTGAGGGCTTCTGTCTCGGTAACGGTTAGTGTATAGGAAGATAAGTTATTTATGATTTTTGGTCGTCCCATCTCGCTCCATTTGCCGTGGGAGCACAGGTCTTGTAGTTTTTGCGATAGCTTCAATTTTTGTTGGATGTTGGCAGTAGTGGTTTGGCTGAGTATATATTCTGGCGTTCTTCTGTCAGGAGTGGGAAGTGAAGCACGAATCTGAGCGGCACGTAATGAGACCTCCTTCTGAGCATATCGCAGTTCATTGGCGCTTTCTGTAAGGTAGGTGTAAACAGTAAGACGGAAAGGGTGTCTAGATGTGGTGAGTTGTCGAGAAGTGGACCTGGGTACCACCATCTCAGCAAGACAATCTTCTAGGAAGTTGTGTCGGATGAGGCACAACTCGTTCTCACCGAACTAGACCTCAGACGCCGACGATGCCTAGAAGCCTCGCTAATCGCCGTCACCAACACAGTAGAATGTAACACTGGAAACCACAAAATATCTAAAACATTAGCATACATGATACTCAAGCAGCACCAACCCAACAACACAGGAGTCACATGATCTCATCGTCTACCCGTCCTCATCCCATCATGGCATTCTCCAGGTCACCATGCGTTACTCACATCTCACTCTCCGCCTATGTATAATGTGTTTCTACCTCTGCACGTTAGAAGTGATCAAGGTCCCAGGACCGAAACGTTTTCTAATAAATATGTAGTAGTGTTTTCTTACGTGTCTTTCAAAATCAACTTTTTTTTTTTATCTAACCGGCCGTATCCCACCAAGGCAGGGTGGCCCAAAAACAAAAGTTTCTCTATTTAAATTTAGTAATTTATACAGGAGAAGGGGTTACTAGCCCCTTGCTCCCGGCATTTATTCGCCTCTTACAACACGCATGGCTTACGGAGGAAGAATTCTGTTCCACTTCCCCATGGAGATAAGAGGAAATAAACAAGAACAAGAACTAGAAAGAAAATAGAAGAAAACCCAGAGGGGTGTGTATATATATGCTTGTACATGTATGTGTAGTGTGACCTAAGTGTAAGTAGAAGTAGCAAGACATACCTGAAATCTTGCATGTTTATGAGACAGAAAAAGGGACACCAGCAGTCCTACCATCGTGTAAAACAATTACAGGCTTTCGTTTTACACTCACTAGACAGGACGGTAGTATCTCCCTGGGCGGCTGCTGTCTAACAACCTACTACTTAGATCTAAACCAACTTGTCGGTATTTATTACCAAGGTTTGTACTATATATATCTATATATATATATATATATATATATATATATATATTTTATATGTGTGTGTGGTGGTGTGTGTGTGTGTGTTTGGGGGTGTGTTGCAATAAGATCACAGTAAACAGGTGATTTTAAAATATGCAAAACAACCACTGTGAAATAGTAGTGAAATTCCAAGCGAGAAGTCACAAAAGCGCTTGGAATTCATACTCTTTTCACATGGTTGGTTTTGCATATATATTATTGTTATATATATATATATATATATATATTTATATATATATATATATATATATAATATATATATATATAATATATATATATATAATATAGGGAGGTACCCCCTCTAGAACTGTTCTGGGGACCTCACCCCTCAAGAAAAGATAAACTTGCTTCAGGGAAAACTAAAGGGTTCTCCTTGAAGCTGTTTGAGAATTTTCTCCTACCACCCCCTATATTTCAATATGTTTTATTTAAAAGACAAAATACATTTGGCCAAACATTCAAAAAAATACAACAGAAAGTAAAACAACATAGGTAACTCAGAGCTACATCTCGAATACTTCGTCAGCTCCCCTGCGGTGGGCCCGCGTGCCCAGAATGTGCAGGCATTTTCTCTTTGGATCGCAACATGAGTCTCTGAAAGAGGAAGCTGGTCGCCCTGTGGTCCTTGGTTTCTATGATGAGCTTTTCACCCAGCTCTTTGAGGAACTTTAGAGCACACTTGCCCCATGCTCCAAGGGTCCCCGACCCTATTGGAATGAAGTTATAGCAAGGGGAAAGGTCTTCATATTTCGGACCCTTCGGGGTCTCCCTGTGGCTGGCAGCTCCGCCCCCTTCCACTCGGAGTATGGCAAGTGGTGTCTGCCAATGTGGCGGCACAGGTGTAGTCCCAGCAATCTGCTTTCCATCCTTCCAAGGTAGCATAGTGGCTCCATCAGGACGCTTTTGACTTCCATCAGACCTCTGTACTTGGGGTTCCCGTTGAGGGGCAACGGGCTGTGGCGAGGCTTCTCTTTATGATGTCATTGACCTCCTCATGTCTGGCATACTTCCTTCTGTTGTGTGACACACGGACCATGAAGTCCGAATTGATCAGCTGTCCCCTGCCGCAAATACACCTATGTTCGGTGAGGATGGGGGCGGCTAGGCGAAGAGCAACACCAATCCGAATGGCCTGTGGGTCGAGACGGGTGCCCAGGGAGGAATTGGGAACAGTAAACAGGAAATCTCCTGAGTGTGGTGCCTTCACTGTCAGGAGACGAGCTTTGTCCTTTTCTGAAGCATTGGAGAGCATTGTGTTGGCGATTTTTTCCATGATCGGTTTGTCCCAGTGGGACTGTTTGTGCTCTTTGGGAGAAGCTGGTCTACTGGAGGAGTTTGTAAGGGTGTCCCACCGGATCGCTGTTTCAGTAGTCTTGAGTTCCTACCACGTCTCTGAAGCGTTTGGGAACTATCTTCTTGACTAATGCACTGGAAGCCAAACACGAAGACAGAAAAGCAGGTAAAGCAACATGCGTTGCTTTGCGCACCACTATACCTCCCAGTCGCACTGGGAGGGTTGCCTGATCCCATTGCTCATCCTCTAGTGACAGGTTCAGTGCCTTCTTAAAAGTTGATCTCAGGTGTGCGTCATATTCATCAAGTGTTGGGTTGTCAAAAGAGGGTGCACACCTCAGGAAGTAAGTGTTTCTTGGCATAGTAAGACACCTTGTGAGAAGATACAGAGCATCATGGGCATCAAGATCGCTTATTCTCTCCTCCATTCTCATCAGTTCATTCAATTTGTCCCTGAGGATGTGTCAAATGGCCTGGTGACCCAGCGGTGCTCCCAAGAGGGTACTGTTGGACGGAGTGGTAGTTGAGACTTCCGGGAGGATTCTTCACACAACATTGATTATTTTCTGGTTCGCTGTGATGATTTCACACTTGGATGGATTGAGGATGAGTCCCAAGTCTTCTCCCTGTGTTTTCACCAGTTGTAGGTCCCCCACGAGGGACTCTTCAGTACCTACCAGAGTGCCGTCATCCAGGTACCAGATATTGAGCTCACTGCGTAGGCTGGAAGCTAGTTCTCTTACTGCCAAGCAGAAGAGAAGTGGAGCGAGGGGGTTTCACCCTGCTGAACACCTCTGATGATTGAATTTCATGTTCTCCAAACAAAAGAATTGAGGGTTTTCTGAGCCGGCTGAAATGAAGGGAAAAAGACTGGGAACTGATCCGAACAGCTGGCAAAACAGCATCTCTCTTCACCATATTAAAGGCATTTCTAAAATCAAGTTTGACTATGGCCTTGTCTTCTGGTAGGCCCTTGATGTACGCCCTTGCGGCATGAGCTGCGGCTTCACTGCCTTGAGAGACCCCAAAGCCCAGTTGGTGGGCTGGAGAAAAGTGGCAGCTTCTAGGCGAATTTTTCTCCACTGCTTTGGCAACGAGACGGCGAAGAGTGTTTCCAACTGCAATGGGTCTGATTCCCCCATCCCTCTTCTTCAAAGCACATAGTGAGGTTCCAAAAAAGAAACGGCGACGGCGAAGAGTGTTTCCAACTGCAATGGGTCTGATTCCCCCATCCCTCTTCTTCAAAGCACATAGTGAGGTTCCAAAAAAGAAAGGTTTAATTTCTTCTGGGATTCGCCCAGCCAGGCAATTGTTGACGAAAGTTGTTAACTCGGTGAGAAGAATTGATGCAGATTCACCGAGTACTGGGTTTACCATCTCTTTGAGGTGCTGAGGTCGAATTTCCCGTGTAACCTCCCCGCAGATCTGCTGGAAATGACACGATCGCCTTATAGACTTCCGATTCTGGCAAAATTAATTGTTCAGTGATGGGGTCTTCCTCAGGGTTGTCGTTGATGGCTATGGTGTCCCTGGTTGGATGCTTGTCTCAGTGCTTGGGCCGTGGTCTCATCCTTTGGGGCTACAGTGTCGTCACTTGTAATTATTCTTATTGCTCCCATTGTGTTACCTTCTTCGATTTTTTTGCTAAACTGTGCGCATATTTTCTCATTTTCAGTGGGACTTTTCTTGGGTCTACCTCTGTGATTCCTGCGATGATGGGGCAGAGGGACACAATTATCCGTTCTTGGGTAGTTGCGCACTGCCTTGATAAAAGACGTGGTTAGCAGTTTGCCTCGTCTTTCAGGAACTGCAAGACAGACATTGCCAAATAAGAGTAGGTTGTGCCATGCTTGGATGGTGCCTCGGGCTTTTAAGTTGGTGGAACCTCCATTCACCCGCTTAAGAAGGTCTGTGAATTTCCCTGCTGCATATGGGCGAGCCGCTTCAGGGATGTGGGATAGGGTACTCTAGCAGTGATTTGAATACCAACAGAGGTTTTTCGCAAGTGGGCGAGGTTGCCATTTGGAATTGTCATCTGCCTGTGGAGGCTGTGGGCTGCTCTCTGCTGGGGGCATATGTGATCCTGCACACCCATTGTGTGCACGAATGCTGCCATCCCTGTTGCATGCTCGAAACTCTCTACACACCTGACATGTGCCTCTTCTTTCATTGTTGGGTGCATTGTTTCCCTGGCTTTGTGGCTGGCTGGCTTCATCATCTGCCATACCTCAAACTGTGTGGTAAGCCCAGGTTGAAGGGAAAATGGCGCATGGCACATACCGCATGGTTCATGGTGGTGGTGGGGGGAGGAGAGGGGTCTCCGTTCCTTGTGGTGGGCGGTGGAGGAAAGGGAGGAGTGGAAGATGTGTGATGAGGCGGAGTAGGGCACTCACTCCCTTCCAGGACAAGTCACTATACAACACAATGCTCTGTGCACCTGTTACTATACGGCACTATGCTCTGTGCACCTGTTACTATACGCCACTATGCTCTGTGCACCTGTTACTATACACCACTATGCTCTGTGCACAGCCCCCACTATCAACGACACACCGCTATACACTACACATGCTATGCGCATACCATGCACATACTATGCACTGTACACTATAGACTATATACACTATACACACGGTGAACAAACACTCCATTGTTGTACCACGAGCACACGGTGTATGCGCGCCTGTTTGGAGAAGGTCAGTTAGCAAGAATTCATTTAAAATTAAGTCTTTTCTGAAATTTTCTCTTATACGTTTAAAGATAAAATTTTTTTCATTAATGTTAATGTAAAAATTTTTTAAATTTTTCACCAAAAGAGTCTTAGAAAACTTACCCAAACTTATTTCAACAAGAGCAATTTATTTTAGCCTAACCCAACTAAATATATTTTAAATACGTTTACAATAATTTATTGCTAAACAAACACAATCAAATATATTTTTTTTTCGTTAGGTTCAGAATGATTTCGGCGAAATTATTGCATACACCAAATTTTCACTTGTCCTATATGGCAAAATGAGCGTTGCTATTTAAGCCAAGATCGCAAGTTCTGCCTATTCGGCACTACACACACACACACACACACACACACACACACACACACACACACACCCACACACACACACACACACACACACACATTCACACGTGTGTGTGTGTGTGAACGACATAACGGAAGGGATAGACTCAGAAGTGTCCTTTTTTGCAGATGATGCGAAGTTAATGAGAAGAATCAATCGGATGAGGATCAGCCCGGGCTACAAAGAGACCTGGACAGGCTACAAGCCGGTCCAGCAACTGGCTCCCTTTAATTTACCCTGCCAATGCAAAAGTCATGAAGATTGGGGAAGGGCAAAGAAGACCGCAGACACAGTATAGTTTAGATGGCCAAAGGACTGCAAACCTCTCTCAAGGAAAAAATCTGGGGGTGAGTATAACACCGAGCATATCTCCTGAGGCGCCCATCAATCAGATAACTGCTGCAGCATACGGCGCCTGGCAACCTTTCGGGTAGCATTCCGATACCTCAGTAAGGAATTCGTTTAAGACTCTGTATCCATTTACGTCAGGCCCATACTGGAGTATGCAGCACCAAATTTTTTAATCCAACCTAGTCAAGCCGTCAAGAAATTAGAGAAAGTGCAAAGGTTTGCAACAAGACATCCCAGAGCTACGGGGATTGTCCTACGAAGAAAGGTGAGGGAAATCGGCCTGACGACACTGGAGGACAGGAGGGTCAGGGGAGACATGATAACGACATATAAAATACTGCACGGAATAGACAAGGTGGACAAAGACGGATGTTCCAGAGATGGGACAAGACACAAGAGGTCACAATTGGAATTTGAAGACTCAGATGAACCAAAGGGATGTTAGGAAGTATTTCTTCAGTCATAGAGTAGTCAGGCCGTGGAATAGCCTAGAAAGTGACGTAGTGGAGGCGGGAACCATACATAGTTTTAAGGCGAGGTATGATAGAGCTCATGGGGCAGGGAGAGAGAGGACCTAGTAGCAGTCAGCGAAGAGGCGGGGCCAGGAGCTGTGAATCGACCCTGCAACCAAAAATAGGTGAGTACAAATAGGTGAGTACACACACACACACACACACACACACACATGTATATATATATATATATTATATATATATATATATAATATATTATATATATATAATATATATATATATATATTTGTATTTGTAACAAGAGTGCAAAATTTTGTTTAAATTTTACCCTGCTTGTTGATGTAAAGTGTTAAGAAATGATTTACCAGCTAAGGCTAAAGATTAAATATAGGGAGTACTTGGCTGATAAGACAGCTCATCGCCTGCACAGCCGCCCCTGCAGGCGAGGTCTTGAGAAGCTGTCGAAGTCACTTCTCAATGGGCTGTAATAGATTATATTATGTTAATAAATTACCCCTAGGGGGTGTTATGTCAGCATATTTCATTTCACTGATAGCTGACGGCACTTACTTGTGTGGACTCAAAGGTCCACTTATCACCGGGGTTTATAAGTGACTAACTCGTAACTTAGACTCAACTGCGCAGTCAATAGTAGTACATCATGAGTTAGAACACTTACCTGTGTATATGTATCTGACCCGTAGTTATGCCTGGATATCCCATTAGTTGATTGAAGAATAGTGTTCTTTGAAGAATGTCGCACTACACTCTGTTGGATAGCAACACTCGTTGTTACACTGTTCATCAATAATTGTTCGCACCATATCGCTAAAGAAGCTGATCACACTTCTCTGTAAGTGTTTATCGTGTTTTATGAGACACTTTGTTCACACTAACGCACGGATCAGTGTTCTTTGTTGGTTATCCTGGCGTCAGTGTGACTCCCAGTAGGGTGAAAAGTAATCTGACCTCATTGCGTTCTACGCTGCTGCAGTGCCCCTCGAACATAAAGGAAAAGCTGACCTAGTACCTTTGTTCCTTGCCACTTCCTCCATAAAGCAAAGTAGAATGCTTGATTCTTGCTGTCTTAAGCATAGACAACAATGTACACTATCTTCACCATGGTAATAAAGTGGGATCAGGATTTTCCCTAATTGTCCTGCTAAGGTAAGAGATGGACTGTCTTTTATTAAATTACACTTTGCAACACTGGACTCTTGCAAGGAGCGGCGGTCGCTTGACCACGTCGCATACTCTTATTGCATCTGGGATCAATTACTTGCTGTAGCAGTAAACAAGATGTTTGCCCCTTCTGAGAGGGCTGGGCCCCTCAAGGCTGAAAGGGGCTGAAGGGGGCTATCTCCCTCCTGGAGAAAATTTCTCCACATGAAGGATTTTTCTTAATTCTCACTCAAGGATTCTCTGAATCCTGGAGTGGTTGCGGTTTAGAGGATTAGGAGGAAAAGAGGGTGGTATGATAACACTGAGTCGTTGTCTCTCACGTTTGACCAACCGGACTTTCTCCTACTGATAAATTCTGGGCGGAGAGACCTGAATGTGAAGCCGTTTGTTTCTCCCAGTACAATGTTTTATTAAGTGCCAGAAGTTCGGCCACCAAAGGAAAAAGTGTAAAGCAACTGATAACACTTATTGCATGACGAGCTAAGCTTGAAACTGCCCACTTGCAGTGTCAAAACTGTGGATTTTCTTAGAAGGCTGCGCTATGTAGATATGGAGATAATTGTTTTGTAGAGGTCAGTAGCAGCGCATGTCTGGTGTATCCTGGTTGGTCCTCTGCAGTCATTGCTTATAGTATCAGGACCCTAGCTTCTGAGGATCCTTAGGAACCTTGCTTGTGACCTTCGCTTGTCCAAGCAATCTCTGGCCCTTTCTGCCTACCTCTGTTGCCATCTTCGTGCGGTACAGACGTAGGTGGGGGTTCTACTGAGGGCAGGATCAGTGGAGATCATACTCCTGAGGAGGGGTTACCATTGTTGCCTCCTGCTGGGACGAGCTTCCAGCAGAAAGATATCTGGAAAATATGTCCTAAGCCAACTAACCTGCAGGACCTGGTTGGCAGCCAGAGTTACTCCTTGGCAAACTTTTTCCTGTTGCATTTGCAAAAACATGTGCATTCTATGCCTTCCCTATTAAGAACATCTATGTCGAGTCTGGTGAGATTTCCCTGGATCTCTTCCGTGAGAAGCTGGGCCTGCACTACATACTTTGAATTTGTTGTATACCAGGCAACCTGGCTTAATGCTTTAGCCTTTGCGGAGGAGAAAAGGGAAAAAATCCTTTTGTCGTGAGAGGCTTCCTGTATTGTTTGAGGTTCGGATGCGGTTCATCTTCCTGGATTGTGGCCTCAATGTACCTATCAGAGAGGTTAGTTTCTCTCCCTGTCTTTCTGGATGATACTTAAGAGGTAATCTTCCCCCCCCCTCCCTCTAAGTGTCGAGGCGCAGTGACGGCACTAATTTCATCGAGGATAATTTTGTTATTGCTTCTAGAGCAAGAGTTGTGTTGGCTTTGCTGTGATAAGAAGCAAGACTTAGTTATCACAGCAGTCCATGCAGTGTTTACTGCTCTTGTCCAGAGGGCTGGTTTAGTTGGGTCTCGATTCACTTTGTATTCAGATTCCTAATGTGATGCTGGCCCAGTATGCTTCTGTCAACCTTCTGGTCCAAAAGATCCAGAGTGATTAGCTCATCTCTACACATGACCCAAAAATATGAAGTTGTGTTAGTGCCCGTCTTCTCGTCTGTAGGTGCCAGTGACAGAGCCATTGGCACTTACAGACGAGAAGTATTATATAATCAAAAGAGCGCTAAGCCACGAGTACTTCCACACAGACGAGAGAGTGACATCCCTTGAACGTGAGTGATTCCTACGATTGTATGTCCCACCTCGACTGTGAGTCCACCCAGTTCGTGATCCCACACGATCATAAATGACCCACACAGATCGTGAGTACTCAACACCGACTTGGTGACCCACACGTCAGTGAGTAACCCTACACAGATCTGTGAGTGAACCCACTGACTGTGAGTGACGTACGATATAGTAACCCCTACACGACTTTGGTAACCTACATGTATGTGACCTACACCATTAGTGACCTACACGATCATTAGTGACTTCAAACGAGAGGAGCATATGTCCAGCCTGACAGAGGTGCGCACTCGTCTTTTGCGCATACAGCAGATTACAACGGTTTCCTTTAAAACATTTTCTCCATTAATCTATTGTCTAACTGGGGCAGATTTTCGTTTTACACTTCGTAAAACTTCAATTTAAACGGTTTTGCTTCTCGGTAGGGAAAATATTTCAGAGACGCAAGCTAGATGAATTACTTACTGGCTGACCTGATTTACTGATTTTCTGAATGACTTGATTGACGTAACTGGACTGATTTATTGAAAGACTAACCTGATTTACTGAATGACTTGGCTGACATACTGAATGACTGACCTGATTTACTGAATGACCTGACTGATTTACTGACTTGACTGACTTACTGAATGACTTGACTGATTTATTAAATGACCTACTGATTTGACTGACCTACTGACTTGACTGGCTCACTGACTTGACTCACCAATTTAACTGATTTACTGACTTGACTCACCAATTTAACTGATTTACTGACTTGACTGGCTTACTGATTTACTGAATGACTTTACTGATTGACTTGAATGAGTGACCTACTGACTTGAATGAGTGACCTACTGACTTGTATGATGACCTACTGAATTTAATGGCTGTACTGACTTGACTAACTGACCTACTGACTCAACTGAACTGACTTAGTGAGGCCCAGATGGGCCTCAGCATGCTTCTCCACTCCCTCCTTCACAATCATCAACAAACACCAGCAACGAAAATTTAAGGTAAGAAACATTTCTGTTGCAATTTTAGATTAAGCAACAGAAAAAAGACATACATTGTAACAATAATGAACAACAATTGCATTATTTTATTTTTGCAAGATTTTGAGACCTAAAAAAATTGTTTGGCTTTTTTTTTGAAAGGGGGGTAGGGCAGGACGTAACCCTATTTTTCCCATAAGTTCTTCAGTTCCTTTAACACGGACTCATCTAACACTGCATTTTCCGGACCCTAACTACTGTCTTAATCGACGGTCTACTGTACTTATTTATAGTATCAGTTAACATGAAAATTATGTAAATGTAACATACACAACGATATTATATTCAACACTTTCACCATCACTCATACATATCATTGTCTTACAGAGGCTCTCAGATACAATGGTTTAGATGTCCTCCAAACTGCCAATATCCCAAAACCCTCCTTTAAAGTGCAGGCATTGTACGTCCATTTCCTGAACTCAAGTCCAGCTAACCAGTTTCCCTGAATCCCTTCATAAAATATTACCCTGCTCACACTCCAGCAGCTCGTAAGGTTCCAAAAACTATTCGCCTCGCTCAGTCCTATCTAACACGCTCACACAGGCTTGCTGGAAGTTCAAGCCCTTCGCCCACAAAACCTCTTCACCCCTCCCTCCAGCTTTTTCGAGGACGACCCTACCCTCCTTCCTTCCACTACAGATTTATACCCTTTCAAAGTCATTCTACTTTGTTCGATTTTCTCTAAATGACCAAACTACCTCAACAACCCCTCTTCAGCCCTCTGACAAATACTTATAGTAACTCCACACCACCTCATTTCCACACAAATTCTCTGCATAATGTTACACCACACAAACACCACACACACACCCCACACCACACAATCAGCGAAGAGGCGGGGCCAGGAGCTGTGAATCGACCCCTGCAACCACAAATAGGTGAGTACACACACCAGGAGCTCGGACTCTACCCCGCAACCTCAACTAGGTGAGCGCGCACACACACACACAACACACATTTCCCTTAGACACGACATCTCCACTGCCTCCAGCCTTCTCGCTGCAGCATTTGCAACCCAAGCTTCACACCGATATAAGAGCGTTCATACCACTATACTCTCGCAAATTCCGTTCTTTGGCTCCATGGATAACGTTTTTTGTATCCACAGATACCTCAATGCACCACTCGCCTTTTTTCTTTAATCAGTTCTATGGTTACCTCATCCTTCATAAACCTATCCGCTGACAAGTCAACCCCCAAATATCTGAAAACATTCACTTCTTCCATACTCTCTACAAAGTGATATCCAATTTTCTTTATCTAAATCGTTTGATACCCTCATCACCTTATCTTATCTATGTTCACTTTCAACTTTCTGCCTTTGCACACCCTCCCAAACTCGTCCACTAACTTCTGCAGCTTTTCTTTAGAATTTCCCAAAAGCACAGTATCATCAGCAGAAAGTAAAAGTGTCAACTCCCATTTTGTATTTGATTCCCCATAATTTAATCCTACCTCTCTCCCCAACACCCTAGCATTTACTTCTTTTACGACCCCATCTATAAATATGTTAAACAACCATGGTGACATTACACATCCCTGTCTGAGACCTACTTTTACCGGGAAGTAATCTCCCCCTCTTCTATACACCCTAACCAGAGCCTCATTATCCTCATGAAAACTCTTCACAGCACTTAGTAACCTACTACCTATTCCATACACTTACAACATCTGCACAGCTCCCCCATTCACTCTTTCCTATGCCTTTTCTAAATCCATAAATGCAATGATAACTTCCCTACGTTTATTTTCTTAACATATATGCTTCACTTGATCTATACACCCCCTTCCCATTCTAAAGCCTTCTTGTTCATCTTCAATCTTGTTCTCTATCTTACCCGTAATTCTTTCAATAATAACCCTACCATACATTTTACCTGGTATACTCAGTAAACTTATTCCCCTATAATTTTTACAATCTCTTTTGTTCCCTTCCTTTATATAAGGGAACTATACATACTCTCTGCCGATTTCCCTAGGTACCTTCCCGTCTTTCATACATTTATTAAACAAAATTTCCAACCACTCCAACACTATATCCCACCCTACTTTTAATATTTTTGTCATGATCCTTTCAGTTCCAGCTGCTTTACCCCCTTTCATTCTACGTAATGCCTCACGCACCTCCCCCACACTCACATCCTGTTCTTCTTCACTATTAAAGATGTTATACCTCCCTGACCAGTGCATGAAATTACTGCCTCCCTTTCTTTATCAACATTTAAAAGTTCCTCAAAATATTCCTGCCATCTACCCAATACCTCCAGCTCCCCATCTACTAACTCCCCTACTCTGTTTTAAATTCACATATCCATTCGTTCCCTAGGCTTTCTTAACCTGTTTATCTTACTCCAAAATTTTTTCTTACTCTCGGCAAAATTTCTTGACAGTGACTCTCTCACCCTATCATTTGCTCTCCCTTTGCACTCTTTCACCACTCTCTTCACCTTTCTTTTACTCTCCATACACTCTGCCGTTCTTATATCATTTGTGCTTTGTAAAAGCCTCTCATAAGCTACCTTTTTCTGTTTTATCACACCCTTTACTTCATCATTTCACCAATTACTCTTCTTTCCTCCTGCACCCACCCTCCAACAGCCACAAACTTCTGCCCTACATTCTAACACTACATTTTAAGACTGTCCCATCCCTCTTCAGCCCCATCCCCCTACTACCCATACCTGCACTAGCCCACCTTTGTGCCAACAGTTGCTTATATCTCACCCTAACTTCCTCCTCCCTGAGTTTATAAACTTTTACGTCTCTCTTACTTGCTGTTGCCATTTTCCTTTTGTCCCATCTACGTCATACTCTTACTGTATCTACAACTAAATAATGTCGTGCCGAATAGGTAAAACTTTGGATTTTGGCTTAAATAGCAACGCTCTTCTTGCCGAAGAAGCGAAAATTTTGGTATGCAATAATTTTGCGAAAATCATTCTGAAGCTAACGATAAAAATATATTTCATTGTGCTTGTTTAGTATTAAATTATTGTAAACGTATCTAAAATATATTTAGTTGTAGTAGGCTAAATTAAATTGCGCTTGTTACAATAAGGTTAGGTAAGTTTTCTAAAATTCTTTTGGTGCAAAATTCTAAATTTTTACATTAACATCAATGAAAAAAATATATCTTTAAACGTATAAGAGAATTTTTTAGGAAGGACTTAATTTTAAATGAGTTCTTGCTAATTGACCAGTTTTACCTATTAGGCACGACATATATATACATACACGCACACACACACACACACACACACACACACATATATATATATATGTATATATATATATATATATGTATATATATATATATATATATATATATTATATATATATATATATATATATATATATATATATATTATATATATATATATATGTCGTGCCGAATATGTAAAAATGGTCAATTAGCAAGAACTCCTTTAAAATTAAGTCCTTTCTAAAATTTTCTCTTATACGTTTAAAGATATATTTTTTTCATTAATGCTGATGTAAAAATTTATAATTTTGCACCAAAAGGAACTTAGAAAACTTACCTAACCTTATTATAACAAGCGCAATTTATTTTAGCCTAACCCAACTAAATATATTTTAGATTTGTTTACAATAATTTAATACTTAACAAACACAGTGAAACAAATTTTTTTTCGTTAGGTTCAGAATGATTTTGGCGAAATTATTGCATACACAAATTTTCACTTGTCCTATATGGCAAGATGAACGTTGCTATTTAAGCCAAGATCGCAAGTTCTGCCTATTCGGCACGACATATATATATATATATATATATTATATATATATATATATATATATATATATATATATATATATATATATATATAAATTTCTTTCAATAAACCGGCCGTATCCCACCAAGGCAGGGTGACCCAAAAGAAAAACAAAAGTTTTTTTTTTACATTTAGTAATTTGTACAGGAGAAGGGGTTACTAGCCCATTGCTCCCTGCAATTTAGTCGCCTCTTACAACGCGCATTGCTTACGGAGGAAGAATTCTGTTTCACTTCCCATGGAGAATATATATATATATATATATATATATATATATATATATATATATATATATATATACACATTCCATTATATTATATTATAGTTGTTTTTATAGTGTTGCCCTGGGAATGAGTTTAATACTGGCTGGCAAACGAGAGTAATTTATCTGGCACTCTTCTCTTCCCTCGCCACTTGGCAAACATCCCAGAAACATTACGATATGCTCTGCGCACTGCGTTAATGGTTATATATTTATTAAAGAACGATGCATGTTTGCCATACATGCTGTTATACCTTGGGCAGGATAAGAGTATTCTCATATACATCATAGGAAGGGGAGAGAAGACGGGGAGATAAAGGAAGAGAAGATAATGGGTGAGGGAGATGAAGAGAGGAGTGGGTGTCAGGCTAATAGACAGGCTGAGGGTAATCTTTGCTTTCTATTTTTGTTTAACAAAAACTGCTCTGGTAAGCTGATCTAACCTTGCTAAAATTTAAAGAGAGATAGAGAGAAGCTAGAGAAAGAGAAGGTAAAGAAAGGGGCGATGGAAATGGGAGAGAGAAGGGGGAAAAAGAAGAGGAGAGAAGAGGAGAGGGATGTGAGGCTGGAACTTGTCCAGAATCATTACAAGGGGAGCTCCCTTCTATCTGCTGGACGCCCCCCCTCTATATTTATTACTTCCTCGCCCTTTTGAATGACTCGTGTGTGTGTGTGTGTGTGTGTGTGTGTGTGTGTGTGTGTGTGTGTGTGTGTGTGTGTGTGTGTGTGTTGTGGGGTGTGTTGTGTGTGTGTGTGTGTGTGTACTCACCTAGTTGTGGTTGCAGGGGTCGATCATAGCTCCTAGCCCCGCCTCTTCACTGGCCGCTACTGGGTCACTCTCGTTGCGCCATTAGCTTTATCATACCTCTGCTTAAAGCTATGTATGGATCCTGCCTCCACTACATCGCTTCCCAAACTATTCCACTTTCTGACTACTCTGTGACTGAAGAAATACTTCCTAACATCCCTGTGATTCATCTGTGTCTTCAACTTCCAACTGTGTCCCCTTGTTGCTGTGTCCCATCTCTGAAACATTCTGTCTCTTTCCACCGTGTCAATTCCTCTCAGTATTTTATATATCGTTATCATGTCCCCCTATCTCTCCTGTCCTCCAGTGTCGTCAGGTCGATTTCCCTTAACCTCTCCTAGTAGGACATACCTCTTAGCTCTGGGACTAGTCTTGTTGCAAACCTTTGCACTTTCTCTAGTTTCTGTATGCGTTTGGCTAGGTGTGGATTCCAAACTTGTGCCGCATACTCCAATATGGGCCTAACGTATACAGTGTACAGGGCCCTGAACGATTCCATATTAAAATGGCGGAATGCTGTTCTTAGGTTTGCTAGGCGTCCATATGCTGCAGTAGTTATTTGGTTGATGTGCGCCTCAGATGTGCCTGGTGTTATACTCACCCTAAGATCTTTTTCTTTGAGGTTTGTAGTCTCTGGCCCCCTAGACTGTACTCCGTCTGCGGTCTTCTTTGCCCTTCCCCAATCTTCATGACTTTGCACTCGGTGAGGTTGAACTTCAGGAGCTAATTACTGGACCAGACCTGCAGCCTGTCCAGATTCCTTCGTAGTTCTGCCTCGTCCTCGTCCATTTGAATTCTTCTCATCAACTTCACATTATCTGCAAGCAGGGACACTTCGGAGTCTATGGCTTCCGTCATGTCATTCACAAATACCAGAAACAGCACCGGTCCTCGGACTGACCCCTGTGAAACCCCATTCGTCACAAGCGCCCACTCTGACACCTCGAAACACACCATGACTCGCTGCTGTCTTCCTGACAGGTAGTGCCTTCCCTGTTATCCCTGCTTGGTCCTCCAGTTTTTGCACTTATCTCTTATGTGGAACTGTGTAAAACGCCTTCTTACAATCCAAGAAAATACAATCTACCCACCCTTCTCTCTCTTGTCATACTGCTGTCACCCTGTCATAGAACTCCAATAGGTTTGTGACAGGATTTCCCGTCCTTGAAACCGTTTTGGCTGTTGCTGATAAGCTCATTTCGTTCTAGGTGTTCTGGCCACTCTTCTTCTGATAATCTTCTCAAGGATTTTGCATACTATACATGTCAGTGACACTGGTCTGAAGTTTATTGCTTCATGTCTGCCTCCCTTTTTAAAAATTGTGACTACATTTACTGTCTTCCATACCTCAGGTAATCTCCCTGCTTCGGCAAATGTGCTGAATATTGTTGTTAGGGGTACACATAACGCCTCTGTTCCCTCTCTCAGGACCCATGGAGAGATGTTATCCGGCCCCATCGCCTTTGACGTGTCTTGCTCGCTCACACACACATACTATTTAAGGTTGCAGGGGTCGAGTCACAGCTCCTGGCTCCACCTCTTCACTGGTTACTACTTGTGTGTGTGTGTGTGTGTGTGTGTGTGTGTGTGTGTGTGTGTGTGTGTGTGTGTGTGTGTGTGTGTGTGTGTGTGTGTATTCATCTATTTGTGGTTGCAGGGGTAGAGTCATAGCTCCTGGCCCCGCCTCTTCACTGGCCGCTACTGGGTCACTCTCCCCGCACCATGAGCTTTATCATACCTCTGCTTAAAGCTATGAATGGATCCTGCCTCCACTACATCGTTTCCCAAACTATTCCACTTCCTGACTACTATGACTGAAGAAATACTTCCAAACGCGTGTGTGTGTGTGTGTGTGTGTGTGTGGTGTGTGTGTGTGTGTGTGTGTGTGTGTGTGTGCATACTCACCTATTTGTGGTTGCAGGGGTGGAGTCATAGCTCCTGACTCCGCCTCTTCATTGATTGCTACTGGGTCCTCCACTACGTCACTTTCTAGGCTATTCCACTGCCTGACAACTCTGTGACTGAAGAAATACTTCCTAACATCCCTTTGACTCATCTGAGTCTTCAACTTCCAATTGTGACCCCTTGTTTCTGTGTCCCATCTCTGGAACATCCTGTCTTTGTCCATCTTGTCTATTCCGCGCAGTATTTTATGCCATCATGTCTCCCCTGACCCTCCTGTCCTCCAGTGCCGTCAGGCAAATTTCCCTTAACCTTCTTCGTAGGACAATCCCCTTATCTATGGGACTAGTCTTGTTGCAAACCTTTGAACTTTCTCTAATTTCTTGGCGTGCATGACCAGGTGTGGATTACAAACTGGTGCTGCATACTCCAGAATGGGCCTGACGTAAATAGTGTACAGAGTCTTGAAGGATTCTTTACTGAGGTATCGGAACGCTATCCTTAGGTTTGCCAGACGCCCGTACGCTGCATTAGTTATCTGACTGATGTGCGCCTCAGGAGATATGCTCGGTATTATACTCACACCAAGATCTTTTTCCTTGAGTGAGGTTTGCAGTCTTTGGCCACCTAGACTATACTGTGTCTGCGGTCTTCTTTGTCCTTCCCCAATCTTCATGACATTGCATTTGGCAGGGTTAAATTCAAGGAGCCAGTTGCTGTACCAGGCTTGTAGCCTGTCCAAGTCTCTTTGTAGTCCGGCCTGATCCTCGACCGATTTGATTTTCCTCATTAACTTCACATCATCTGCAAACAAGGACACTTCTGAGTCTATCCCTTCCGTTATGTCATTCACATATACCAAAAACAGCACAGGTCCTAGGACTGACCCCTGTGGAACCTCGCTTGTCACAGGCGCCCACTCTGACACCTCGTCACCTACCATGACTCGTTGTTGCCTCCCTGTCAGGTATTTTCTGATCCATTGCAGTGCCTTTCCTGTAATGTGTGCCTGATCCTCTAGCTTTTGCAGTAACCTCTTTTGAGGAACTGTGTCGAAGGCTTCTTGCAGTCCAAGAAAATGCAGTCTATCCACCCGTCTCTTGTCTTACTTCTGTCACCGTGTCATAAAGCTCCAGTAGGTTCGTGACACAGGATTTTCCTTCCCTGAAACCGTGCTGGTTTTCGATTATACACTTGTTTCTTTCCAGGTGCTCCACCACTCTCCTGATTATCTTTTCCATGACTTTGCATACTGTACACTTTTGTAACACAGGTCTGTAGTTTAATGCCTCGTGTCTGTCTCTTTTTTAAAAATTGGGACTACATTTGCCATCTTCCATACCTCAGGGAGTTGCCAATTTCAGTGGATGTGTTGAAGATCATTGTTAGTGGGACACACAGCATATCTGCTCCCCCTCTAAGGACGCATGGAGAGATGTTTTGTCCCACCGCCTTTGAGGTATCAGGTTCAAATAGCAGCTTCTTCACCTTCTCGATTATGTGTACCTCATCCAGCACTTGTTGGTGTAACTCCCTGTTCTGATTTCCTGGAGTCCTACCGGTTTCCAGTATAAATACTTCTTTGAAGATTGAGACACTTATGCAGCATATGGGAATCTTTATTCAGGAAACGTTTCGCCACACAGTGGCTTCATCAGTCCAATACAAAGAGGAAGGCGTAAGGAGAGGAGGAGTATGAGGTAATCAGTCCCTCAGCCTGGAGTCGATGTGTTCAGTCCATCAATCTTGTAGAATGTACAGCATTTGGCCGTAGACGTGGCTTATATACTGTAGTGAGGTGACTTGAAGGAGATGGAGGCGGGATCATAGTGGTAACATCCACTAGTCGAAGTAGGTCTTTGTCCAAAGGTTGAACAAGCGTTGAAGAATTCTTTGTAAGAAGATCCCATGATGCTGCAGTGTCTGACAGTTGTGATGAATGGTTTGAAAAACCGACAAGTTGAAGATTGAGACACTTATGCAGCATATGGGAATCTTTATTCAGGAAACGTTTCGCCACACAGTGGCTTCATCAGTCCAATACAAAGAGGAAGGCGTAAGGAGAGGAGGAGTATGAGGTAATCAGTCCCTCAGCCTGGAGTCGATGTGTTCAGTCCATCAATCTTGTAGAATGTACAGCATTTGGCCGTAGACGTGGCTTATATACTGTAGTGAGGTGACTTGAAGCAGATGGAGGCGGGATCATAGTGGTAACATCCACTAGTCGAAGTAGGTCTTTGTCCAAAGGTTGAACATCACAACTGTCAGACACTGCAGCATCATGGGATCTTCTTACAAAGAATTCTTCAACGCTTGTTCAACCTTTGGACAAAGACCTACTTCGACTAGTGGATGTTACCACTATGATCCCGCCTCCATCTGCTTCAAGTCACCTCACTACAGTATATAAGCCACGTCTACGGCCAAATGCTGTACATTCTACAAGATTGATGGACTGAACACATCGACTCCAGGCTGAGGGACTGATTACCTCATACTCCTCTCCTTACGCCTTCCTCTTTGTATTGGACTGATGAAGCCACTGTGTGGCGAAACGTTTCCTGAATAAAGATTCCCATATGCTGCATAAGTGTCTCAATCTTCAACTTGTCGGTTTTTCAAACCATTCATCACAAATACTTCTTTAAATCTCGTGTTGAGCTCCTCGCATACCTCTCGGTCATTTCTTGTGAACTCCCCATCATCCTTCCTCAGTCTGATTACCTGGTCCTTGACTGTTGTTTTCCTCCTGATGTGGCTATACAACAGCTTCGGGTCAGACTAAACTTTCGATGCTATATAATTTTCGTATTGTCGCTAAGCCTTCCGTCTTATTTGTGCATATTCATTTCTGGCTCTTCGGCTGATCTCTTTATTTTCCTGGGTCCTTTGTCTTCTGTACCTCTTCCATTCTCTAGCACACCTAGTTTTTGCCTCCCTACACCTTTGGGTGCACCAAGGATTCGTTCTGGTCTTCCCATTATTTCTGTTTCAATTCCCTTCCCTCTCCTCTGCCTCCTGGCATTTTGTCATGTAGTCCATTATTTCTTTTACCGGTTTTCCTGCCAGTTCTCTCCCCCACTGAACGTCTTGCAGGAAGTTCCTCATGGCTGTGTAGTCCCCCTTTTGTAGTTTGGTTTTTCCCATCTCATTCGTGCTAGTCTCTCCACTTGTAGCTTAACTATGTAGTCAAAGCACAGAACCACATGACTGCTAGCTCTAGTGGCCTTTCATACATGATATCCTCGATGTCCGATCTATTCATGGTGAATACAAGGTCCAGTCTTGCTGGATCATCCTCACCTCTCTCTGGTAGTGTCTCTAACATGTTAATGCATGAGGTTTTCCAGTAACACATCCATCATCTTGGCTCTCCATGTTTTGGACACCCATGGGGCTCCAGGTTTTCCCAGTCAGTCTCCTTGTGATTGAAATCACCCATAACTAGTAACTTTGCTCCCGCCATGTGAGCTCTTCTGGCCACCTCGGCTAGTGTGTGTCGACCATTGCTCTGTTGCTCTCATCATATTCTCTTGGCCTCCTGTAGTTCTGTGGCAGGTTGTACATTACTGCAATTACCAACCTTATGACCCTCAGACTGGATTGTTTCTGCTAAGTAGTCCCTTTCACCCATGCCATCCATTCCTTCCATTTTCTCAAATCCCACCGGTTTTTAATGAGCAGTGCAACTCCTCCCCCTCTCCTCCCTCTATCCTTCCTGAGGATTTGATATCTGGGTGAAAAGATTGCGTCTGTTATCCTGGTGAGTTTGGTTTCTGTGAGTGGTATTATGTCTGGGGATATCTCCTTGAGTCTTTCATGCCACTTCTTGCACATATTTGTTATTCCATCTGCTTTTGTATATGACACCTTCAACTTCTGTTCTAAAACTTTGGTCTGGGGGACGGGGTACGTTGGGGCTGGGGAAGTGTGAGACCTAATAAGGAACTATGGGTGGTTGCTGTGGGGGTGGAATTTGTAATGAGGTGGGTGGGGGTATTTCATATGGCATGTGTGTTTTGGATTAGAATGTTTAGTTGCATTAGGGTTGTCCTGGTTGGGGGGCTTCTGTAGGTGGTTGTGAGGGAGGCTGTATTTGATCTTCCTCCTGAGTCTGTGGTCTCCTGTCTATCTCCATCTTTACCTCTCTTTCCTCCTTTTGTCTTTGTACCATCTCTCTCAGTTTCTGCTTTTCTTCTTGTGTTCTGTCGCGGTCGAGATGCACCTTGCGGTATGCCAGCATGTCTTGCTTTCTCCTGCAGGATCCTATTCCAAGTCGATTCTGTCTTGAAAGTCACTTTCACTGGCAGGGTTCTTATTGCAAACCCCAGACCCCTCTATTCTCTGAAAATTTGCCAGCTGGGTCATGTTGTCTTCTGCTATTGCTTTTATGATGCTTTCGATTTTTCCCTTTCTTGCTTCGTAAGTTTCCCCTTAACTTCCTGGAGCCCATACACAAAGACTGGCCTCTCTCTTTCATTCTCCCACTGCATATCCCTATGTATCCCCTGATTCGATTTACTTTCCTCCATTGCAGCTTTCCTTTCTTCAGTTTCTTCACTACCTATTGTCCTTGGGCCCAGTGGCCTGTCATTTTTAACTTTTAAACTTTCTCTGGGCTCTGCTATGGTCTGTTAGGGCCTTTACATATAGTTTAGCTTTTTCATTTTCTGCAGTCCCCTCGAATGCTCCTGATGTGATTCTCTCTCTTTCTCGGGCTCCACAATGGTCTGACAGAGCTTCTGCATGCAGTTTCACTCCTTTGTTCCCTACAGTCCCCTTTTTGTGACTGAGGTAGCAGTCTCTAATGTCATTCCCAAATTGTTCTTTAGTTCTTTAGGCTGTTTCAGATTTTTCTGTTCCTCTTCTAATCTCTGTATCCTAGCCTCTGCTGCTGTGACTTGCATCTCCCACTTGCTTTCTGCATCTATCCTCTCTTCCATTCTCATACTAAGTTCTTCTAGCTTCTTTCCCCATTCATGTACCCTTTTCATGAGCTCGGCTGCCCAATCTTCCTTTGCAGATTCACCCTCCAGTCCCTTGGTTTTCCTTCCTGCTCTCTGGCAACCCATTTTTTTTTTGTTTTGGTTGCTACAAAATGAAAAACGTATGTAATTCTGTGTGTTTGTTTTGTGGTGTGTTTGTCCGAGTGTGGGGGGTGGGGGAGGTAGAGGAGGAAGCTGTAGACAGTGGCTAAATGGGAGAGTGGTGAGGACCTGATTAGCAGGTATAGGTCAGCAATAGAAATAATTAGAAGTAAGGGTGGGAACCCTCTCATATGTGGTATTTTGCCAAGGAGGGGAGTTGGAAGTGAATGGTTGTCCAGGGCAATTGGTGTCAATTGCTGGCTGGACAAATACTGTAAGGAAAATGCGGTAACATTCATTGACAACTGGGACCTCTTCTGTGGCAGAAATGACATGTATGCTAGGGATGGGGTTCACTTATCTAGGTGTGGGGTGGGAGCACTGGCAACTGCAGTGGAGGGAGCAGTTAGGACTTTAAACTAGGAATAGTTAGTGGTATGGGTTTTGGCAGGAAAACAGTGAAGTCCCAGTGTAGTAATATTACGAGTTCTAGGGGAACTAGTAATAATAAGAACGAGATAGATATTTAAAAGCCAGGGACCTTGGGTGATAAGGACGGTAATAGGTTTAGTAGAAAAATAGAAATGAGCAGGAAGGGTAAAGAGAAAGGAGAGTCTTTCAATGTTTATTATGCTAATTGCCGTAGTGCTAGAAATAAGATGGACGAGTTGAGATTAGTTGCTAGTGTAGGTAAACATTGATGTATTTGCCTTAACTGAGACGTGGTTTAATTCAAAAAGTCGGGACATGCCTGGGGGAATGTCATATTCGGGGTTTTTTAAATTGTTCCAAGAAGATAGAATTTATTGGGAGGGGGGGTGGGGGGGCATTGTAGTCCGGGGATCGCTTGAACTGTTGCATAAAAAACGGGTTTATTAAGTCTGAAGTAACACATACAGAGTCTGTTTGGATAGAAATTTTCAGAGGGGCATGAAAAACTGATTTTGGGATGATATACCGTCCCCCTAACTTAGATAGGGACCAAGGGAAACTACTATGGAGGAAAATATTTAAAGGGGCCACAAGGCACGATAATGTAGTAATAATAGGAGACTTTAACTTTAGTCATGTTGATTGGAATTTCTTGACTGGGAATTTAGAATCGTACGACTTCTTAGAAGTATTTCAGGATTGTTTTTTGAAGCAGTTTGTGACAAAAACCTACAAGGGGAAATAACCTGCTTGACTTAGTTAGGGCCCAAAAAATGAATCCCTTGTTAATAATTTGGGAAAAATTTCAGAGGAACTGGTGCTAGCGACCACAAATCAATTACATTTAGCATTGAATGGAAGTACGATAGTAGCGATAACTCAGTAACAGTCCCAATTTTCGCTTAGCAGATTACGATGGGCTTAGAGAACACTTATCATCTTTTGACTGGGGTAACGAAGTGAGCAAATCAATATGACAGTTTTCTGAACACTATACATGCTGCTCAAAGAGCGTTTTATCCCATATAAAGAAATTAGATCAAATAGAAATGACCCAAAATGGATGAATAATAGGCTCAAATATCTACTGGGGCATAAAAAAAGGAATTTATAGGCGTATCAAAAAAAGGTGAGGGTCATCTTATGAATCAGTATATTGACATTAAGAGGGACTTTAAAAAAGGGGATAAGAAAAGCTAAAAGGGACTATGAAATTAAAGTTGCTAGGGATTCTAAAACTAACCCAAAAATTTTTTTCCAGGTCTAATAGAACAAAAGTTAGAGATAAGATAGGTCCCCTTAAAATTAACTATGGGCACCTTACTGACAATGAGAATGAAATGTGCTTGATTTTAAATAAATTATTTTCTCTCAGTTTTTACACAGGAAGACACTAACAATATTCCAGTAATTAATTTTTACAGTGGGTAGAAGAAGATAAATTATGTAACATCACAGTCACTAGTGAGATGGTTGTGAGGCAGATAGACAACTGAAGCAAAATAAGTCCCCCGGGTCCTGATGAGGTTTTTTCAAAGGGGTTCTTAAGGAATGCAAAATGGAACTTGTGAAACCATTAACTAATATTTTTAATTTATCTCTTTAAACAGGTGTAGGTCTGATATGTTGGGAAAATGGCTAATGTAACTCCTATTTTTAAAACAGGGGACAAGTCGTTACCGTCAAATTACCGCCCAATAAGCCTGACCTCAATTTTTAGGCAAATTACTAGAGTCAATTATAGCTGAGATTATAAGAAGCCATCTCGATAAGCATAGCTTGATTAATGATACTCAGCATGGGTTCACAAGAGGCCGGTCTTGTCTAACTAATTTATTAACTTTCTTCAGTAAAGCTTTTGAGGCTGTTGCCACAATAAAGAATTTGATATTATTTACTTAGATTTTAGTAAGGCTTTTTTATAGAGTTCCGCACCATAGACTGTTAAAGAAAGTGGCAGCTCATGGCATTGGGGGAAAAGTGCTCTCGTGGATCGAGTCATGGCTCACTGACAGGAAGCAGAGAGTGTCCATAAATGGGGTTAAATCCGAGTTTGGGGGTCTGTAACAAGTGGGGGTTCCACAGGGGTCAGCTTGGGCCCGTTGTTTTTTTATAATATATATCAATGATCTTTGATGAGGGAATTACTAGTGATATGAGCAAATTCGCCGATGACACAAAGATAGGTAGATAATTGATTCAAACGTAGATGTTAGGGAACTTCAGGAGGATTTAAACAAACTCTATTCTTGGTCAGAAAAGTGGCAGAGCAGTTCAATGTAGATAAGTGCAAGGTTCTGAAGCTTGGGAGTGCCCATAACCCTAGTACTTATAAATTAAATGATGTAGAACTTAGCCATACAGATTGCGAAAAGGACTTGGGGGTTATGGTGAGCAGCAACCTTAAACCAAGACAGCAATGCCTAAGCGTACGTAATAAGGCAAATAGATTACTGGGATTTATATCAAGAAGTGTAAGCAACAGAAGTCCAGAGGTCATACTGCAGCTTTATACATCATTAGTAAGGCCTCACCTTGATTAGCAGCCAGTTCTGGTCTCCGTATTACAAAATGGACATAAATTCGTTAGAAAACATTCAGCGTAGGTGACTAAATTAATACATAGCATCAGAAATCTTCCTTATAAGAAAGATTGAAGACTCTTAAGTTACATTCACTTGTTAGACGAAGAATGAGGGGAGACCTGATTGAAGTGTATAAGTGGAAGATAGGTATTAATAAAGGGGGTATTTAATAAGGTCTTGAGGATGTCTCTCAAGAGAGAACCCGCAGTAATGGATTTAAATTTGATAAGTTTAGATTTAGAAAGGAAAATAGGAAAGTATTGGTTTGGAAATAGGGTAGTTGATGAGTGGAACGTCTACCTATTGGGTTATTGAGGCTAGGACTTTGGTAGTTTCAAATCTAGGGTTTATAAGTACATGAGTGGGAAGGGTTGGATTTGAGTGGGACTTTCACATCAGAGCTTATTTCTTGGTAGCATTGAAATTGGGTTGGGTAAATGTTTTGTTAGTGGGATGAATTGTAAAGGACCTGCCTAGTATGGGCCAGCAGGCCTCCTGCAGTGTTCCTCCTTTCTTATGTTCTTATGTTCTTATGAGGGGGGAATATGGGGAGTGAGGAGGAGGGAGAAGTAAGGGGGAGAATGGGAGAAGGAGAGAGGGAAAGAGGGAGAGGTGGGGGAGAAGGAGGGTGAGAGAGAGAGGGGAGGATCAGGGGAAGGAGTGGGAGATTGGCAGGGGAGGGTGCATGGGGGAGAGTGAGTCTTTATATGTGAGAATGTGTGTGTGTGTGTGTTTGTGTACTCACCTATTTGTACTTGCATATTTTTGGTTGCAGGGGTCGAGTCATAGCTCCTGGCCCCGCCTCTTCACTGATTGCTACTGGGTCCTCTTTCTCCCTGCTCCATGAGCTTTATCAAACCTCGTCTTAAAACTATGTATGGTTCCCGCCTCCACTACGTCACTTTCTAGGCTGTTCCACTGCCTGACAACTCTGTGACTGAAGAAATACTTCCTAACATCCCTTTGACTCATCTGAGTCTTCAACTTCCAATTGTGATCCCTTGTTTCTGTGTCCCGTCTCTGGAACATACTGTCTTTGTTCACCTTGTCTATTCTGCGCAGTATTTTATATGTCATTATCATGTCTCCCCTGATCCTCCTGTCCTTCAGTGTCATAAGGCCAATTTCCCTTAACCTTTCTTCGTAGGACAATCCCCTTAGCTCTGGGACTAGTCTTGTTGCAAACCTTTGTACTTTCTCTAATTTCTTGACGTGCTTGACCAGGTGTGGATTCCAAACTGGTGCTGCGTACTCCAGTATGGGCCTGACGTAAATGGTGTACAGAGTCTTGAACGATTCCTTGCTGAGGTATCGGAACGCTATCCTTAGGTTTGCCAGACGTCCGTACGCTGCAGCAGTTATCTGATTGATATGCGCCTCAGATGTGCTCGGTGTTATACTTACGCCAAGATCTTTTTCCTTGAGTGAGGTTTGCAGTCTTTGGCCACCTAGACTATACTGTGTCTGCGGTCTTCTTTGCCCTTCCCCGATATTCATGACTTTGCATTTGGTAGGGTTAAATTCAAGGAGCTAGTTGCTGGACCAGGCCTGTCCAGGTCTCTTTGTAGTCCTGCCTGCGTGTGTGCGCGCGTGCATGCGTGTTTGTGTGTGTTTGTTTGTGTGTTTGCGTGTGTGTTTGTGTGTGTGTGTGTGTGTGTGTGTGTGCGCGCGTGTGTGTGCGCGCGTGTGTGTGCGCGCGTGCGTGTGAGTGAACTCAACTATTTAAGGTTGCAGGGGCCGAGTCACAGTTCCTGGCTCCACCTTTTCGCTGGTTGCTACATTGTGTGTGTACTCACCTATTTGTACTCACCTATTTGTGGTTGCAGGGGTCGAGTCTTAGCTCCTGGTCCCGCCTCTTCACCGGTTGCTACTGGGCCCTCTTTCTCCCCGCTCCATGAGCTTTATCAAACCTCGTCTTAAAACTGTGTATGGTTCCTGCCTCCACTACGTCATTTTCTAGGCTATTCCACTGCCTTACAACTCTATGACTGAAGAAATACTTCCTAATATCTGACTCATTTGTGTCTTCAACTTCCAATTGTGGCCTCTTGTTTCTGTGTCCCCTCCCTGGAACATCCTGTCTTTGTCCACCTTGTCTATTCCATGCAGAATTTTATATGTCGTTATCATGTCTTCCCTGACCCTCCTGTCCTCCAGTGTCGTCAGGCCGATTTCCCTTAATCTTTCTTCATAGGACATTCCCTTAGCTCTGGAACTAACCTTGTCGAAAAACCTTTGTACTTTCTCTAGTTTCTTGACGTGCTTTATCAAGTGCGGGTTCCAAACAGGTGCTGCATACTCCAGTATGGGCCTGACATACACGGTGTACAGTGTCTTGAACGATTCCTTACTAAGGTATCGGAATGCTGTTCTCAGGTTTGCCAGGCGGCCCATATGCTGCAGCAGTTATCTGATTGATGTGTGCTTCCGGAGACATGCTCGGTGTTATACTCGCCCCAAGATCTTTCTCCTTGAGTGAGGTTTGCAGTCTTTGGCCACCTAGCCTATACTCTGTCTGTGGTCTTCTGTGCCCTTCCCCTATCTTCATGACTTTGCATTTGGCAGGATTAAATTCGAGAAGCCATTTGCTGGACCAGGTGTCCAGTCTGTCCAGTCTCTTTGAAGTCCTGCCTGGTCCTCATCAGATTTAATTCTCCTCATTAACTTCACATCATCTGCGAACAGGGACACTTCTGAGTCTAACCCTTCCGTCATGTCGTTCACATATACCAAAAATAGCACTGGTCCTAGGACCGACCCCTGTGGGACCCCGCTCGTCACAGGTGCCCACTGTGATACATCATTACGTACCATGACTCGTTGTTGCCTCCCTGTCAGGTATTCTCTGATCCATTATTATTATTATAATCAAAAAGAAGCGCTAAGCCACAAGGACTATACAGCTCTGATCCATTGCAGTGCCCTTCCTGTTATATGCACCTGATGCTCTATTATTATTATAATCAAAAAGAAGCGCTAAGCCACAAGGGCTATACAGCACCTGATGCTCTAGCTTCTGCACTAATCTCTTGTGAGGAACTGTGTCAAAGGCCTTCTTGCAGTCCAAGAAGATGCAATCAACCCACCCCTCTCTCTCGTGTCTTACTTCTGTTATTTTATCATAAAACTCCAGAAGGTTTGTGACACAGGATTTGCCTTCCATGAATCCGTGTTGGTTGGCATTTATACTCTTGTTCCGTTCCAGGTGCTCCACCACTCTCCTCCTGATAATCTTCTCCATAACTTTGCATACTATACACGTCAATGACACAGGTCTATAGTTTAGTGCCTCTTTTCTGTCTCCTTTTTTAAAAATTGGAACTACATTTGTCGTCTTCCATACCTCAGGTAGTTGCCCAGTTTCCGGGGACGTGTTGAAGATTGTGGTAAGTGGCACGCACAACATATCTGCTCCCTCTCTAAGGATCCACGGGGAGATGTCCGGTCCCATTGCCTTTGAGGTATCGATGTCCCTTAGCAGTTTCTTCACCTCCTCCTCATGTGTATGTATGTCGTTCAACTCTTGTTGGTGTATTCCTTGCTGGTGTCCCCATCTGGTCTGTCCCCCCAGAGTCCTTCCTGTCTCTACTGTAAATACTTCCTTAAATCTCGTGTTGAGCTCCTCACATACCTCTTGATCGTTTCTTGTGAGTTCTCCACCTTCTTTCCTCAGCCTTATCACCTGGTCCTTGACTGTTGTCTTCCTCCTAATGTGGCTATACAGCAGTTTCGGGTCAGATTTGACTTTCGATGCTATGTCGTTTTCATACTGTCGCTGGGCCTCCCTCCTTATCTGTGCATACTCGTTTCTGGCTCTTCTACTAATCTTGTTTTCCTGGGTCCTATGCCTCCTGTACCTTTTCCATTCTCTGTTGCACTTAGTTTTTGCCTCCCTACACCTTCGGGTAAACCAAGGACTCGTTTTGATCTTCCTATTATTTCTGTTTCCCTTGGGAACAAACCTTTCCTCTGCCTCCTTGCACTTTGTTGCCTATTACAAAAAAAAGTATTTTTTAAAGATGGTAAGTTTTACTCATTTTGTAATAAAGAGTTCGGGATACATAAATACACACCTTAAAATAAATTAATCTTTAATATTATGTGAAAACAATCTTTGGTCTAGAGGTATTTAAAATATATCTACGTGTTACAATAATAAATTATTAGCATCTTAAAATAATAATATATATATCTATGCTAAAATAATAAATTAAGTAACATTTAAAATAATAAATTGCAATCAACTGCGTTTCTCACGACACTTATCCGAGTTGTGACGCTCTTTCTCCACCGTGTCACTTGACACCCTTTTCTCCGTATAATACACACACTTTCGCAACCATGTCACACTTGACACCCTTGTCTCTGCGGCACACTACCCGCATAGCGTCTTTGTCGAGGCCAGTCACATGACACTATTCAATGTACACTACAACCAGGCCATCTTCAGTGTCACACGACACCCTTACCTTCTCAGTGTTCCACTACGGTCCTGTAGCATATCTCAGTGTTCCACTCCATCATACTTCCCTAAGTGTCACACTACGGTCCTGGCCCAGTTCAGTGTAACACTCCAACCTTTTCTTCATGTAATGTCCCACTAAACAGCATCAGATGACCCCGGCCCACAGTTGACAAGCGTAGGCGGTGAGTCCGCAGACATCACCGGCAGTCCTGTAAATACTCTCCAAAGCCGGTTGACACACCGCAAGGTGGTCCGGTGCAGCGCACACTATGTTGCAAGGTCACTGAATGCGGCCGTCAGATAACTGAGGCCAACAGACTCAGTGAGCTGCGGTGAGCGCTTCTTCTAAAATCAGTAGAAGCCAGTAGAATACAGTACTGCCAGTAGATGTGTACCATTAGGTGTTCAGGTACCTACTGCTTCTAAGGCCAGTAGATGTGTACCATTAGGTGTTCAGGTACCTATTGCTTCTAAGGCCAGTAGATGTGTACCATTAGGTGTTCAGGTACCTACTGCTTAGCTGTGTACCGTGAGGTGTTCAGGTATATAATGCTCTAAGGCCGGCTCAGCAGTCCCCACATTGGGTTTGATGACGTACCCAGTGGTACTGCCGGCCGGCAGGTTAACTATTTAACCGCTAGTTTGGCAGGGGGCCGTAACATTGCCACATATTCCATCATCTCGTTTACTGATTTTCCTACCATTTCTCTGTCCCACTGAACCTCCTGCAGGAAGTTTCTCATACCTGTGTAGTCCCCCCTTTTATAGTTTGGCCTGTCCCCTTCAGTTCCTGTTACCTTCTCCACTTGTAACTCTACTATATAATCAAAACTCAGTATCACGTGATCGCTAGCTCCAAGGGGCCTCTCGTAAGTGATGTCCTCAATGTCTGAACTGCTCAGGGTGAACACAAGATCCAGTCTTGCTGGCTCATCCTCCCCCCTCTCTCTGGTTGTGTCCCTGACATGTTGATGCATGAGGTTTTCAAGTACCACATCCATCATCTTGGCTCTCCACGTTTCGGGACCCCCATGTGGCTCCAGGTTTTCCCAGTCGATCTCCCTGTGGTTGAAATCGCCCATTACCAGTAACTTTGCTCTGCTCGAGTGAGCTCTTCTTGCCACCTCAGCCAGTGTGTCCACCATCACCCTGTTGTTTTCTTCGTACTCCTCTCTTGGCTTCCTGCAGTTCTGTGGTGGGTTATACATCACTCCAATGACTATGTTCTCCGGACTGAATTGTACCTACAATGTAGTCTCTTTCTCCAATCATGTCCATGCCTTCCATTTCCTCAAATCCCCATCGGTGTTTTATGAGCAGTGCAACCCCTCCTCCCCCTCTACTCCTTCTATCTTTCCTCAGGATCTGATATCCCATTGGGAAGATTGTGTCTGTTATTGTCTCAGCAAGTTTTGTTTCTGTTTCTGCTATGATGTCTGGGGATTTTTCACTGATTCTTTCGTTCCACTCATGTTTATTCGTTATTCCATCCGCGTTTGTGTACCAAACTTTGTTTCTTTTCTATCATTGTGGCCATGCAAGAATATTGGGGTTGGGGGAGCGAGAGCCTTGGTGGGGGCCTATATGGGGCTGTGGTGTAGGTGGTGTTTGTGATGATGGGGGTGGGGTCAGAATGCCCATAAGGGGTGAGGTTTGTGATATGGGGGTTGGTGGCAGAGGGAACAGTGAGTGGGTTGTAGTATAGGTTGCTCAGTTGTGTGTGTGTGTGTGTGTGTGTGTGTGTGTGTGGTGTGTGTATGTACTCACCTAATTGTGGTTGCAGGGGTCGATTCATAGCTCCTGGCCTAGCCTCTTCACTGGTCGCAACTAGGTCCACTCTCTCCCTGCTCCATTAGCTTTATTGTATATTTTAAAGCTATGCATGGATCATGCCTCCACTACATTACTCTTCAGGCTGTTTCACTTCCTGACAACTCTCTGACTGAAGAAATACTTCCTAACATCTCTGTGACTCATCTGAGTCTTCAGCTTTCAACTGTGACCCCTTGTTGCTATGTCCCAACTCTGAAACATCCTGTCCCCCTCCACCTTGTCAATTTCTCTCCGTATTATGTATGTCGTTATCATGTGCCCCCTATTCCTCCTGTCCTCCAGTGTCGTCAGGTCGATTTCTCTTAACCTCTCCTCGAACGACAGATCCCTTAGCCCCGGTACTAGTCTTGTTGCAAACCTTTGCACTTTCTCTATTTTTTTTTTGACATGCTTGACCAGTTGTGGGTTCCAAACTGGTGCTGCATACTCCAGTATGGGCCTGACGTACACGATGTACAGAGTCTTGAACGATTCCTTACTGAGGTGTCAAAACGTTAATCTTAGATTTGCTGGACACCAATATGCTGCAGTAGTGTGCCACTGTTATGCAGGGTTCTAGCAGCAGCAGCAGCAGTAGTAGTAGTGTGCCATTAGCAATAGTAATAGTGTGCCACTAGCAGTAGTAATGTGCCACTAGCAGCAGCAGCAGTAGTGTGCCACTAGTAGTGGTGTGCCACTAGCAGTAGTAGTAGTGTGCCACTAGCAGTCGTAGTGTGCCACTAGCAGTAGTAGTAGTGTGCCACTAGCAGTAGTAGTAGTAGTGTGCCCTTAATAGTAGTAGTAGTAGTGTACCACTAGCAGTAGTAGTAGTGTGCCCTTAGTAGTAGTAGTAGTAGTAGTAGTGTGCCCTTAGTAGTAGTAGTAGTAGTGTACCACCAGCAGTAGTAGTAGTAGTGTGCCCTTAGTAGTAGTAGTAGTGTACCACTAGCAGTAGTAGTAGTAGTGTGCCCTTAGTAGTAGTAGTAGTGTACCACAAGCAGTAGTAGTAGTGTGCCACTAGCAGTAGTTTACTACTAGCAGTATAGTAGTACTGTACTACTGCTAGTAGTAGTAGTAGTTCTAACAGTCTAATCACAACTATATCTGCACCTTCTCTATTAAATATTCATACATTTTTTATCAAGGCAATCACTTCAGCACTTGTTTGATGTGGGTAGTGTGGGCGGGAGAAGTAAAGAGTATGGAGAGAACCTTCTGCTATTCTGTACTAGTGTCATGAGTACCTAGATTACCGTAGAAACTGGACGATGTTAGCGTTCGTAGGAAATAACCTCAAACAAACCTTAAGGTTTTGCTTTGAGTTTGTGCTTATTTCCATGGACTCTTTTCTCAGTTAATTTGTCTTCTGTCCCATTCTGACTTATCCTCACTTGCTACTAGGCAGTTATTTTTTCTCTGGAACCCCTCAAATCTGTTGCATGTTTTTCTCTCTACTGCCTCTATTTCCTTTCTCTTCCTCCTCCTCCCTCCCATCTCTCCTACATTTCTTCCCTTCCTTGTGACCATTATGCATTATCTTCTCATTTCGCTTCCTCTCTTATCCTGCTTTTCCTTACGTTGTCTTCATTATTTTACGCCTCTTCCATTCCCTCCACTCCCTCTGTCCATATACCGAGCGGCGGCGCCCCAGCAGACGCCACAGGACCATGCACTCACAACGCAACGCACGAACACACACACACACAAAACAGACTACACCACACACACACACACGCACAACACACACACACACACCCACACACACACACACACACACACAGACACACACACACACACAAACACAATGCACACTCACACGGCACACACCACACACGCACACACACAACCAACAGATACACACAGATACACACACACACACAGCGGGCAACACACACACCACACCACACACACCACCCCCACCCACCCCCACCACACACACACACACAACACGAGTGTTGTCCAGAGATTGGAACCACAGTAACAAGTGGACACAGTTGAAGTTGAAGACACAGATGAATCACAGGGGATGTTAGGGAAGTATTTCTTCAGTCACAGAGTAGTCAGTTAAGTGGATTAGTTTGGGAAGCGATGTAGTGGAGGCAGGATCAATAACATCGCTATTTATGCAGATGGTATGATAAAGTCACGGTTTCAGGGAGAGTGACCTAACGTAGCGATCAGTCGAGTGGCGGGGCCAGGAGCTCGGACTCGAACCCTGCAACCTCAACTAGGTGAGTCAAGTAGGTGAGTAGCACACACACCAAACCACACAGACACCCACAAACCCACACACACACACAACACACACCAACACAGCCACACACACAATACCACTCACACACACAAACACACACACCTCACAACACAAACACACAAACCACACACACACCCCTAACAAACACACAACACACAAACACACCACACCACAAACACATCACACACAAACCGCACACCAGCACAAACCACACACACATCAAAACCACACACACAAACCACACACACACAACCACACACACACAAACCACACTCAAACACACACACACCACACACTCACACCACACACACGACAAACCCCAACACACAAACCACACACACACAAACCACACACACACAACACCACACACACACGCAAGCCACACACAACACACAACCACACACACAAACAACCCACACACCGCAAACCACAACACACACAACCACACCAACACACAAACACACACACACACTAAACCCACACACACACAACCACACAACACAACAAACCACGCACACACAAACCACACACACCAAACCACACGACCACACAAACACACACGACACAAACCCCACACACACACACAAACCACACACACACACAAACCACACACACACACTCCAACCACACACAACCACAAACACACAACAGACACACAAACCACTCACAACAACAAACCACCGCACACAAACACACACAGCACACACAACCACACACACACACGCACACACACAATCACACACACACACACACACACACACAATGCCACCCACACACACACACACACCACACGCCTAATCCACACACACACACAGACATACACACACACCTTACAAACCACAACATACACACAAACCACACACACACACATTCTCACACATACACACAACACACACATCCACACAAAACCCACACGCACACACACAAAACCACACACCACACACACACACACAATCACACCACACATAATCACACAACACACACCCTCACACAACACACACACACGACACACACACACACACACACACACACACACACACACACAGCACACACTAGGGAAAAAGCAGTGAGTGTAAATGAAATGATGGAATATGTAACAACAAATGAAGGAGCAGTGAAAGGTTTATTCACCAAGGGCAACGGTATCAACGGGAGACCCAGAACGAGCCCCTGGTTACCGACGTGTAAGGAGGCAAAGCAAAGGGCAATAGAGACATGTGGAAAAAGTACAAGAAGGCAGAGATACACACGAAAATAGGGATTTAAGTCGCAGAGCCAGAGGAATGAGTACGCACAGGTAGGAGGGAGGCCCAGCGACAGGTATGAAGACATGACATAGCATCGAGAATCAAGACCCCCCCCCCCCCTCCCCCCCCTGAAGACTGTTGTATAGCCACACAAGGGATGAACGACAACAGTCCAAAGACCGGTTGATCAGTGATTCACGGACAGAAGGTGGGAGAACTCACAAGAAATGATCAGGAGGTATTGTGAGGAGGCTGAACAGAGATTTAAGGACCAGTTTTACAGTAGAGACAGAAGGGTTGTGCGAACAGCACATGAAGGGTGAACATCAAGAGGGAATGTACAACAGTGTTGGTTGAGCATACGAAAAACTGAAGGAGGAAGTGGAAGGAAGCTCATTAAGTGAACCTTGACACCTCAAAGGGCTGTTGGACCGGACAAACATCTCCCCATGGGTCCTTAGAGAAGGAGTCAGACGATGCTGTGCGTGCCCTTTAACCACAATTTCAACACGATCCCTTGAAAATGGGAACTACCTAAGAAAAATGGAAGGACAAGCATAATGTAGTTCCCCCCCCATATTAAGAAGGAGAAACGAGGAACGACGGCTACTAAACTACAGACTGTGTCGCTCTGACATGTATTGTGTGTTAAAGTCAGGAAGAGATTATCAGGTAGGAGAGTGGTCGAAACACCTGGAAACAAACAACAATATATATGATAAACCAGCATGGCGGTTCATAGGAAGGCAATCTTGGTATCACAACCTCTTGGAGTTTTATGACAAGGTAAACAGAAGTTAAGACTCACGAGAGAGTAGGCGTGGGTTAGATTGCGTTTTCCTAGACTGGAGGAAGGCCTTTTGACACAGTTCACCACAAAGAGATTAGTGCACAAGCTGGAGGATTGTCAGGCGCCACGTAAAAGGGAGCGGCACTTGCAATGGATAAGGGGAATGTAGCTGACAGGGAGGCGCAGCAAACGAGTCATGGTACGGTGAAGAAGGAATCACAGTGGGCGCTGTTACGCGAGCGGCGGTCCCACAGGGTTTGGGATCAGTTCTAGGGACGTGCTATTTTTTGATATATGTGAACGACATGACTGGAAGGGAATTGATTCTGAAGTGTTCCTTGTTGAGATGACGTGAAGTTGATTGAGAGAATTAAATCGGACGAGGATGAGGGCGGGACTGCAACAGCGACCTGGACAGGACTGGGAGATGTGGTCCAGCAACTGGCTTCTCGAAAATTCAGAGAATCCAGCCAAAATGCAAAGTCATGAAGATTGGGGATGTAAAAGGCAAAGAAGAACCGCAGACATGAGTATAGGCTACTGTGGACAAAGGAGCTACAGACTCACTCAGGGAGAAAGACCTTTGGGGCTGACCATAACACCGGAGCACATCAACCGAGGCACCACATCAACAAATAACGCTGTGCAGGCATACGCGTGCGCCTGGGCAGAAACTGAGCATAGCGTTCCGATCCCTATAGGAATCGTTCCAAGACACTGTACAACTGTGTATGTTAGGCCCATACTGGAGTATGGCAGCACCAGTCGGAACCACACCTCTGGGTCATAATGACACGTCAAGAGTTAGAGAAAGTGACGAAGGTTTGCAACATAGGCAAGTCCCAGAGCTTCAAGGAGAATGTCGTACTGAGGAAAGGTTAAGGGAAATCGGACTGGACGAAATGGAGGGACAGGAAGGGTCAGTGGGAGACATGATAACGACATCAAAGATACTGCGGGGGAATAGACAGGTGGACAGAGATGAGGATGTTCGCCAGAGAGGGGACACACGGGACAAGGGGTCATCAATGGAAGCAAAAGACTCTGACGAGTCAAGTGGACGTGTAGGAAGTATTTCTTCAGTTCTAGAGTCTGTCGCAAGTGGAATAGCTAGCAAGTGAAAGTTTAGTGGAGGCAAGGAGCCTTACATAGTTTTTAAGAAGATGTTATGACCCAAAGCTTCAGGAAGCGGATAGGAGAGGGAAGGGACTCCATTAGCGATCAGTTGAAAGAGGCGGGGCCCAGGAGCGGAGTCTCGACGCCTGCAACCCATTAGGTCGAGTACAAATTAGGCGAGTACACACACACACACACACACACACACACACAGCCACACACACACACACACACACACACACACACACAGACACACACACACTTGCACATACAACAGGGGGACCTAGTGGTTAATCGACATAGTGCCTAGGGACCAATGGTAACTATCCACTACAGGCACACACACACGACAAACACACACACACACACACCACAGACACACCACTCACACACACGTGCGCGCGCTGCACGAAAACACACACACACACACAGAAGTACAACACACACACACACACACACCTCACACAGCCACACTTTACACACACACACACACACACATACACAGATACACAACACAAATACACATACACACACACATCCAGCACAAGATACACACACACAACACAACACACACACCACCACACACACACACACACGCTACACACACACACAAACACACACACGCACACACACACGCGCAAACACACGAACAACACACACACACACACACACACACACACACAGTACACACACACACACACCCACACACACGCACAGATACCACACACGCACACACACACAGATAAGACAACCACGCACAGGACACATACAGATACACACACGCAACACTACACACACAGATACACACACGCACACACAAATACAAAGCGGGGTCACAGGGGTCGAGTCTAGGACCCTGTGTCTGTTCTTGGTATCGTGAACGACATAACGGAAGGGATAGACTCAGAAAGTGTCCTTGTTTGCAGACGATTTGAAGGTTACTGAGAAGAATCGAATCGGACGTGATTACAGGCAGGATAAAAGAGATCTGGGACAGGCTACAAGCCTGGTCCTCAGCAAACTGGCTCCTTGTAATTTAAACCCAGCAAATGGCCAACAAAAGTCATGAAGATTGGGAAGGGCAAAGAGGACCGCCGACACAATATAGTTTAGATGGCCAAAGACTGCAAACCTCACTCAAGCCGCAAAAGATATGGGGGTGAGTAATAACACCGAGCTAATCTCTGAGGCGCCACATCAATCAAATAACTGTGCAGCATATAAGGGCGCCTGGCAACCTACGCGGATGTAGCGTTTCCGATTAACCTCAGTGAAGGATTCGTTTAGTGTTCTCTGTACACCATCTACGTTCAAGGCAATACAGGAGTATGCAGCACCAGTTTTGTGAATCTCAACCTAGTCAAGCACGTCAAGAAATTAGAGAAAGTGCAAAAGGTTATGCAACCAAGACCTAGTCCCAGAGCTACGGGGATTGTCTATGAAGAAAGGTTGAGGGAATCGGCCTGGACGTACACTGGAGGCCACCGGAGGCGTCAGGGGAGACATGATAACGACATATAAAAAATTACTGCGCCGGAATAGACGAGGTGGGACAAAGAAGACGGGATGTTCCCAGAGATGGGACACAGACACAAGAGGTTCCCAATTGGAAGTTGAAGACTCAGATGAATTCAAAGGATGTTAGGAAGATTTCTTCGCAGTCAGATAGGAGTAAGTCAGGCCTATGGTAATAGCCTAGAAATGATGTTGGTGGACTGGCAGGAACGCATACATAGGTTTAAGGCGAGGGTATGATAGAGGCTCAGTGCGGCAGGGAGAGAGAGGATCCTCAGTAGCAATCAGCGAAGAGGCGGGGCAGGAGTCTGGCGAATCGACCCTCGCAACCAGAGCAAAATAGGTGAAGTAACATCATAGTAGTGAGTACACACACACACACAACACACACAGCACACACACACACACATCACACACAGAATACACACTCACGCACAACACACATACACACACAACAACACACACACACAGACTGATACATCCACACGCACACGCACATACACACAGATACACACACGCACACACACACACAGATACACGACACACCATACACAAACAAACTTACACACACATACACACATACACACACACACACACACACACCACACGTGCACACACAGCACATATATAGACACACCACCACACAAACACACGACACACACACCACGTGCACACCTCCAACATAGTTATACACACCACACACACCACACACACACACACACCACACACAACCTACAACAGGTCTAGTGTCTAATCAGACATCGATGTGCCTGTAGGGCAAAATGGTAACCTAACACACTAAACACAAACTCACACACACACAACACCACAACACACACACACACACACACACACACGACACACACACACACACAACAGGCCCTAGTGTCTATCGACAAGTGCCTAGGACAAACCTTGGTTAACTACACACAACACACACACAAGATTACACGGACAAAATGGCAACAAACACAACACACACACACACACACAACACACACCACACACACACACCTCACACACCTACACACCTACACACACACAACAGGCCTAGTGTCTAATCGAGATGTGCCTAGGACAAATGTTAACTAACTAAACAGCACCTACACACTACACCACACCACACGACAACAGGCCTAGTGTCTAATCGCATGTGCCTAAGGACAAAATGTAACTAACACACAACAAACACACACACGAACACACACAACATCCACACATACAGATACACACACGCCACACACACACACACACAGCACACACAAACACCCACACACACACACCACACACACACACACACGACTCAGATACACGCCACACACAACACCGCACAGACACCAGAGATCACACCACAACACACAGATACACCACGCACCACACACACACAGATACAACACGCGCACACACACACACACACACAGACCGGGTACACTGACATGTATGCATGGCAAAATTCATGGAAAAGATTGTCAGGAGAAAGAATGGTGGTGGAATCATCTAGAAAGTAATGATCTCATCACCAGCGCCAACATGGTTTCAGAGTGGGAAATCCTGTGTCCACAAACCCACTTGGAGTTCTATGACATGGTAACAGCAGGTAAGAACAGAGAGAGAGGGCGGGGGGGATTGCATTTTCTTTGGACTGCAAGGAAGGCGTTTGACCCAGTAACCACACAACGAGATAGTGCAAAACGCTGGAGAGGACCAGTAGGGTAACAGGGAAGGCACTACAATCGGATCAGGGAATACTTGTCAGAGAAGGACAGCGCAAGAGCGCAGTATGGTACGTGCGCGAGGTGTCAGAGTGGCAATGTGTCTGCGGAGGTCCCACAGGGGGTCAGTCCTAGGACCAGTGCTGTTTCTGGTATATGTGAAGACATGACGGAAGGAATAAACTCCGAGGTGTCCCTGCTGTGCAGATGACGTGAAGATGATGAGAAGAGTTCATTCGATCGGAAGACCATGGCAGAACAGAAATACAAAGGGATCTGGACAGGCCAGCAGAGCCTGTCCAGCAACTGGCTCCTGGGAGTTCAATCCCACCACGCAGTGCAATAGTCATGAGGATTGGGGGAAGGGCAAAGAAGGACGCGCAGACGGAGTTACAGTCTAGGGTGGCCAGAGACTACAAAACATCACTAAAGGAAATAAGGTCTTGGGCGTGAGTATAACACCAGGCACATCTCCTGAAGTGCACATCACCAAATAACTGCCGCAGCGCAAATGGCGCCAGGCAAGACCTCAGAACGCAGCATTCCGACATCTTAATAAGGAATCGTTCAAGGACCCTGTACACCGGTACGTGTTTAGGCCCATATTGGAGTAATGCGGCACCTGTTTGAAACCCACAACCTAGCCAAGCATGTTAAAGAAAACTAGAGAAAGTGCAAAGGGTTTGCAACAAGGGACTAAGTCCCAGAGTTAAGAGGTATGTCCTAATTGAGGGGAGGGTAAGGGAAAATCAAACCTTGACGACACTGGAGGACAGTGACGCATGAGGCGAGAGATAGGGGAACACGATGATAAACGACGTTAAAAATATGAGGGGGAATTGACAGGGTGGACAAAGACAGGATGTTCCAGAGACTGGACACAGTAACAAGGGGACAGCAGTTTGGAAGTTCAAGACACAGATGAATCAATGGGATGTTAGGATAGTATTTCTTAGAGGCCACAAAGTTAGTCAGTGGAAAGTGGGGAAATTGTTTGGGAAGCGATGTAGTGGAGGCAGTATCCATACACTACTTTAAGCAGAAGGTTACGATGAAAGCTCATGGATTCCAGGGAGAGTGACCTAGTAGCGACCTAAGTGAACAGGCGGGGGCAGGAGCTTGGACTCGACCCTGAACCTCAACTAGGTGAAGTACGACTAGGTGAGTATACACGCGCACAACACACAGATACACACACGCGGCACCACCCACACAACTCACACACACACACACAAACACACCACACACACACACACATACAGCACAGTTAAGGGAAAATCAACCTGACCGACACTGGAGGACGGAGAGGATTGGGGGGACATGTTATACGACATCCAAAATACTGATGAGGATTTGACAAGGTGGTCAAAGACAGGATGTTCCAGAGATTGGACACAGAACCAAAGTGAGGAAACAGTTGGTAGGCTGGAAGTACACAGATGAATCACAGGATGTTGGGAAGTAATCTTTCAGCCACAGAGTAGTCAGTAAGATGGAATAGTTTGGGAAGTGATGTAGTAAATATGGAGGCAGGATCCTACATAGCTTTAAGCAGACGTATGATAAAGCTCACGGTCTCAGGGAGAGTGACCTAGTAGCGATCAGTGAAGAGGCGGGGCCAGGGAGACTCGAGACTCGACCACCGCAACCTCAACTAGGTGCAGGTACACACATCACCACACCACACATACACACACACACACACACACACCCACAACACACACACACACATACACACCACACACAACACACACACACCACCACATACACACATACACACACACACACTCACACACACACACCACACACACATACACACACACACACATTACACACCCACAACCTTACACACACACACACAACCCAAACCCCCCCCCCCACCCCACCTCACACACACACATTACACATACAACCCACACCACATACACACACACTACAAAATACACACACACACACAACTCACACACACCACAAACACATACAACACACCACACACACACACACACAACACAACTAACACACACACACACAAACACTGCACACACAGACACGAGTGGAAAGGTTATAGGCCTGTCAGAGTAACTTACAAGGAAGAATCAGTTCGAACCAGGTTTTCAGCAAGAGGGGGGAAAGGCAAGACTGTGGGACAAAAAGGGAGTACCAGAGGAGTATTACCTCGACCGCGACAGAACACAGAAGAAAGGACTACACTAAAGAGCGGAGTACAGAGACGGCAAGGAGGAAACAGGTGAAGCAATGAAAATGACGGCAGGACAGACACAGTGAGGAAGGGAAAAACACACCCCACAGAATTCTCCCACCCAAAAGAACTCCACCGCGACATTCCCACACGCAACTGAGAACCTATACTACAACCCTCTCACTGTTCCCTCTGCCCAAACCCCCCATATCACAAACCTCACCCCAACAGCTGTCTCCTTATGGGCATTCTGACCCCACCCCAATCAACGCCCACAAACCCCACCTACACACAGCCCCATATAGCCCTCCACCAAGTCTCTCGCTCCCCCAAGGCCCCAATATACCTTGCATGCCACAATGATGAAAAGAAACTAAAGGTTTGGTCACAAACGCGGATGGGAATAACGAATAAACATAGGAGTGGAATGAAAGAAATCAGTGAATAACTACCCCAGACTCATAGCAGTCACAGGAAACAAAACTCGCTGAGACAATAAGACAGACACAATCTTCCAACAGGGATATCAGTTCCTGAGCAAAAGAAGAGGAAGTATGAGGGGGAGGAGGGGTTGCCGCTGTTCTTAACGCTTTTCCCTACCTCATAAAACACCAATGGGGATTGAGGATATGGAAGGCATGGACAAGATTGGAGAAAGAGGACTAATTGTAGGTACAATTCTGGTTCGGAGAACAGTAAAGAAGGTTCATTGGAGTGATGGTATAATCCCACCACAGAATGCAGGATGGCCAAGAGAGGAGTACGAAATAGAGAAAACAAAGGGTGATGGTGGACACACTTGCCTGAGGTGGCGAGAAGAGCTCCACTCGAGCAGAGCAAAGTTACTGGTAATGGGCGATTTCAACCACAGGGAGATCGCTCGACTGGAAAACCCGTGGAGCCACCAATGTGGTGTGTCCCGAAACCTGGAGAGCCAGACTTATGGATCTGTGGTACTTGAAAAACCCCCCCCCCTCATGCATCAACATTGTCAGGGACACAACCAGAGAGAGAGGGGAGGATGAGCAGCAGACTGGACTCTTGTGTTCACCGCTGAGCCAGTTCAGACCATGAGGACATCACTTACGGAGAGGCCCTTGGAGCTGCGATCATTGGTGGTTCTGAGTTTTGACTATATAGTAAGGAAGTTACAAGTGGAGAAAGGGTAACAGGAACTGGAATGGGGACTGCAAACTATATAAAAGCGGGACTACACAGGTATGAGAAACTTCCTGTGCAGGAGGTTTCAGTGGGACAGAGAAATGGTAGGAAAATCAGTAACACGAGATGTGAATATGTGGCAACAAAGTGAAGCGAGGCAGAGGGATGGAAGTTTTTTCCCAAGTGGAAACGGATATAAATGAGGAAGACCAAAACCGAGTCTTGGTAGATTACCCGAAGGCTGTAGGGAGGCAAAAACTAAGTGCAACAGAGAATGGAAAAGGTAGCAGGGGAGGCTCGGACCAGGGAAACAAGGAGTAGTTGAAGGCCAAGAGACGAGTGATGCGCTGATAAGGAGGGAGGGCCAGGCGACAGTATGAAAAACGACATAGTCATCGAAAAGTCAATCTGACCCTGAAACTGGCTTGTATAGCCACTATTAGGAGAAGACAACAGTCAAGGAAGGTGATAGGCTGAGGAAGTTAGAAGAGGGGAGAACGTCACAGAAACGATCAAGAGGGTATTGGTGAGGAGCTCAAACACGAGATTTAAGAAGGAATTTACAGTAGAGACAGGAAGGACTACTGGGGGGATACAGACCAGGACGGGGACACCAAAACAGTGAATACACCACAAGTGTTGGACGACATACATTACAGATGAGGAGGAGGTGAAGGAAAACTGCTAAGGACATCGATACCTCAAAGCATGAGACCGGACAACATCTTCCGTGGGTCCCTTAGAGAGGGAGTAAGATAGATATGTTGGTGCTTACCACTTCCCACGAAACTTGACCCATTCCCTGGGAAAACTGCCGGAAACTCACTGAAGGTATGGAAGACGGCTAAAGTGTTAGTTCCCATTTTCAAAAAAGGAGACAGAAAGAGGCACACTAAACTATAGACTGTGTCGCATTGACGTGATTACAGGGCGGCGGCCGCACGCTATCATATGCAAATATGGTGAAGATTATCAGGAGGAGAGCTCGTGTGAGCACCTGGAACTGGAACAGGAGTATAAATGCCAACCGAGTCGCGGATTACGGGAAGGCAAATCCTGGTCACAAACTTCCGGGAGCATTTATGATAAGTATAACAGAAGTAAGGACAAGAGAGAGAGGGGTGGTTGATTGCATTCTTCTTGGACTGCAAGAAGGCCTTTGACACAGTTCCTCACAAAGAGTTAGTGCAGAAGCTAGAGCATCTGGCGCATTATAAACCAGGGAAGGGCACTGAATGGATCAGAGAATACCTGAACAGGGGAAGAGGCAACCAAACGAGTCATGGTACGTATGATGTATCACAGTGTGGGGCCACCTGTGAGCGTTCGGGGTCCCACAGGGGTCGGTCCTGGACCCGTGCCTATTTGGGTATATGTGAACGGGACATGACGGAAGCGTTAGACTCAGGAAGTGTCCTGTTTGCAGATGAATGTGAAGTTAATGAGGGTGAATTAGAATCTTGTGAGGACAGGCGATGACTTCAAAGAGACTGGGACAGACTGGACACCTGGTCCAGGCAAATGGCGTCTCGAATTTAATCCTGCCAAATGCAAAGTTCAATGAAGATTAGGAGGTAAAGGGGCAAGAAGACTCCACGAACAGAGTTATAGGCTAGTGTTCGGGCCAAAGACTGCCAAACTCACTCAAGGAGAAAGATCTTGGGGTGAGTATAACACCGAGGCATGTCTCCAGGGAAGCAACATCATCAGATAACTGTCTACTGGCAGCATATGGGCGCCTCGGCAAACCTCAGAGATACAGACATTCCGTATACCTGAGTAAGGAATCATTCATGACACTGTTACACACGTGATATGTCAGGCCCGTACTGAGTATGCAAGCACTGTTTGGAACCCGCACTGATGAAGTCAGACGTCAAGAAAACTAGAGAAAGTACAGAAGGTTTGCAACAAGGTTAGTTCCTAGGAGCTAAGGGGAATGTCCTATGAGGAAAAAGATTAAGGGAATCGGCCTGACGGACCACTGGAGGACAGGAGGGTTCAGGGCGAGACATGAGAACGACTAAAATACTGCGTGGAATAGACAAGGGGGACAAGGACAGGATTCTGAGTCGTTCTCAGGGACCGAGGGGACACAGAAACAAGAGGCCCAAGTTGAAAGTTGAAGACACAAATGACGTCAGAGAGATAGCAGGATGTACTTTCTTCAGTCATTAGAGTTTGTAAGGCTCTCCAAGTGGAATAGCCTAGAAAATGACCGTAGTGGAGCGGACCATACACAGTTTAAGACGAAGGTTTGATAAAGCTCATGGAGCGGGGAGAGAGAGGTAGAGTAGCAACGCAGGTGAAGAGTGGCAGGGCCAGGGCTAGGACTCGACCCAGGATGCAACCAGTCAAATAGGTGAGTACAAATAGGTGAGTCACAGACACACCACACCACACACACACAGCACACGACACACACAACATACCACACAGATACACACACACACACACACACGGCACACACACAGCACACAGACACAAACACAGTACGCCCACACACACAACACACACACCATGCACACACCCAGACACACACACTCACCTACATCAGCATACACCACACACACACACACACACACACACACACACACACACATCTGCCCTTATTCTCCCGCTTGCCTAACACTTCATTAGCTTTTTATTTCTTCCTTTTTCCCTCTTAGCTGTCTTCAGCCTCTCCCGCCTCCCCCCTCCTTCCTAAAACCATTTTCCCCAAACCCATCCTCTCTCCATATGCCTCTTTATTCACTCCACACCTATAAAATACACTGTATCATCCATTCTTTTTATGTCTTCTCTCTTCTTCATCACTTATCAGTTATCCTAGTTATACCTTGCACCTCACTGAAAATGCTGACGAGTGAAAGATTCTTTACTGAATATGAGTTGGTATTTGCATTAATATGGATTAAATTCCTTACAGCACGTTGAGCAGGTGACGTGAGGATACCTCAGAAGTTTAATTAAGTCGAGAAGTCCCTGTTAAACCTTTGTAACCGCCTTAGTTCCCTGGGGAGGGGTCTGTATTACTCTTGTTGGTTAACTTGTATCATTGTACCAACTTCTTAAGCTGTAGAATTTTGATACCTTTAGACTAAGCTCATTTATAATAGACTTGAAAGTTGAGAGTAAAAATAGGCAATACTGTAGAATCGGACGGCAGATCTCAAGCTCATTCATGAGTCTTTGAACGAGGAAAAAGGTACAGAACTTGAATTACAACTTTCCACATAACACATCCTCTACTGGCCTACCTATCTGTTCTTGATCTTGCCTTTGATATAGGAAACAGAACCGTTTATTCTACATGAACAGTACAATGAATGATTGGTGATTGCTACCTGTTGTGTCAACACACTCTCTGTCCATTCTAAGTTATCCCTTTATTTGTTATGTTTTAGAAGTGACTATTAAAATATCTCGTCTTATACTACTTGGAAGAGTTCTCATTCCCAATTGCTATTTAATGTCTTGAGGTTAATCGACCCTTAAAATGCTCTGTTAACAAACCTCATAGTCATGGATGGAATCAATGATCCATACAACAGTGTAAGATAATGAGAACATTCTTAATGAAGTTCAAGTAATGTGGTAGTCGATTAGTTTATTCGTAAATCTAATTAATGACTGAATACTGACAAGCAAAAAACACATCATACATTTGTTTGCTTGGGTGAAAATTCAGCTTCCGATGAATCTTACAGATATCTTTTATGTATACCTACCCTTCGGTAAATCATCATACCACAACTAATATAGGCAATAATAGGCTATAAGCTCTCACAGAGCTTTTATTGGCTAAAGACCCCACTATTTATAGTGCAGTGTAACTGACTAACCTTTATTTATCCTCGATGATCCTCTTCTAGGGGAGGTCTCCTTGCAGTGTGTTGGAAGAGGCTGCTTGTCTGAAGAATTGAGGACCTTTTGGTCTTCTTCCTCAGACCGAAACTAATTACCCCTAATCCTCCCTCCTACTCCTATCCCTCGACATGCCACCCTTCTTTCTTCTCCTTCTCCTCTTCCCACCCTCCACTTGTGTTTCCACATCCACATTTGTACTCTGCTGGGGTCTCCCCTCGTGCATTACGGTTTTCTAGGTAGGGGAAAGTGTGGTGCTGTGCATCCACTTGTGGGGGTCCCTCGGGGGGGTGGTGTGGTTGTCTTGACATGGAATTTGAATTGGTCTGATGGAGCCTGCTCCCTTCCCGGATTTACGAGGTAAGTGAGGGCAGCCGGTGCCCTTCGGGATAATGGTGTGTATCTCCGGAAGTTGCCTGTTCGGTTCTGGGAGGTGGCGCAGCTGAGGAGGTATGCTGTGTGGCGGGGTTTCCGACCGCCTTTCTTTTGTTCTGCTGAGGTGGCTCGGTATATGTGAGGCTGACGCTGTATCCCAGAGCACTGGTTTATGTGCGTGAAGGGTTAGGGTATCAGGCACGGGTTCCACGTTGCATCCTCACTGCCGTGGGCTCGAGGCCCATCGCAGAATGAGGGGTGTGAATTCCAGCCCTTCCGTGTCTCCTAGTGACTGTCCTCCAGTCGCCCCCTTTTTCTTTTCTTCTTTGTTTTTTTGTTTCAAAAAATATAACAGAAAGATATTGGAAGAATCACTTTTATTATGGGGTTTTCACGTGTGATGAACCCTTCCTCCCCCCGACCCCTTTCTGGTCCCACACCTCTTCTGACCCGGCTACGTTATCGTCCATTCGCTCGACTTTCTTCTCATACCCCTGTACCTTGCTGCCCGGTGACGCCTCGTCACAATGCTTCAGGGGCTTGTGCGTCACCCTTCTTTAAGGCACGTTGGCAAATATATCATTCCACGCTCTTCTAAAAAGCAGGCATGTTGTAACTGTACAGAATTCAGAGAGCAAGCTCATGCTCTCTCCGGCCATCTCACTTCGGTCTCTGTCCAGTAACATGCTACTCTTAATTCTTTGCCAGTCGGTACTAAGATCTTACCGCGTAACCTTTGTTGGCAGAGTGATATGTTTGTCTTGCGGCATGATGTTTTAGAACCAACTTAGTCCTTCAATCTCCTATTTCTTTTAAGGTAGTAGACTAACATCCTGTCTTCGTCACTTAGTCAGTTAGTAGTCGTGTGCCACTCAGCAGTAGTAGTAGTAGTGTGCCCTTAGTCGGGTAGTTGTAGTAGTGTACCACTTAGCAGTAGTAGCTGTGCCCCCTTAGTAGTATTAGCTAGTAGTAGTAGTAGTAGTAGTGTACCAGCAGTGTGAGTCGTAGTGATGCCTTAGTAGTAGTAGTCAGTGTACCACTAAGCAGTAGCAGTTAGTAGTAGTAGTGTGTGCCCTTAGTAGGGTAGTTAGTAGGTGCCCTTAGTAGTTAGTTGTATGTAATAGTGTACCACCAGCAGTAGTAGGTAGTGTTCGCCACTAGCAAGTAGTTTTCTACTAGCAGTATAGGTAGTTACGTGTACTACTGGCTAGTAGTAGTCAGTAGTTCTAACAGTCTTAATAAAATTATATCTGCACCTTCTCTATTAGAGTATCATACATTTTTTATCAAGGCAATCACTTCAGCACTTGTTTGATGTTGGGTAGTGTGGGCGGGAGAAGTAAAGAGTATGGAGAGAACCTTCTGCTATTCTGTACTAGTGTCATGAGTACCTAGATTACCGTAGAAACTGGACGATGTTAGCGTTCGTAGGAAATAACCTCAAACAAACCTTAAGGTTTTGCTTTGAGTTTGTGCTTATTTCCATGGACTCTTTTCTCAGTTAATTTGTCTTCTGTCCCATTCTGACTTATCCTCACTTGCTACTAGGCAGTTATTTTTTCTCTGGAACCCCTCAAATCTGTTGCATGTTTTTCTCTCTACTGCCTCTATTTCCTTTCTCTTCCTCCTCCTCCCTCCCATCTCTCCTACATTTCTTCCCTTCCTTGTGACCATTATGCATTATCTTCTCATTTCGCTTCCTCTCTTATCCTGCTTTTCCTTACGTTGTCTTCATTATTTTACGCCTCTTCCATTCCCTCCACTCCCTCTGTCCATATACCGAGCGGCGGCGCCCCAGCAGACGCCACAGGACCATGCACTCACAACGCAACGCACGAACACACACACACACAAAACAGACTACACCACACACACACACACGCACAACACACACACACACACCCACACACACACACACACACACACAGACACACACACACACACAAACACAATGCACACTCACACGGCACACACCACACACGCACACACACAACCAACAGATACACACAGATACACACACACACACAGCGGGCAACACACACACCACACCACACACACCACCCCCACCCACCCCCACCACACACACACACACAACACGAGTGTTGTCCAGAGATTGGAACCACAGTAACAAGTGGACACAGTTGAAGTTGAAGACACAGATGAATCACAGGGGATGTTAGGGAAGTATTTCTTCAGTCACAGAGTAGTCAGTTAAGTGGATTAGTTTGGGAAGCGATGTAGTGGAGGCAGGATCAATAACATCGCTATTTATGCAGATGGTATGATAAAGTCACGGTTTCAGGGAGAGTGACCTAACGTAGCGATCAGTCGAGTGGCGGGGCCAGGAGCTCGGACTCGAACCCTGCAACCTCAACTAGGTGAGTCAAGTAGGTGAGTAGCACACACACCAAACCACACAGACACCCACAAACCCACACACACACACAACACACACCAACACAGCCACACACACAATACCACTCACACACACAAACACACACACCTCACAACACAAACACACAAACCACACACACACCCCTAACAAACACACAACACACAAACACACCACACCACAAACACATCACACACAAACCGCACACCAGCACAAACCACACACACATCAAAACCACACACACAAACCACACACACACAACCACACACACACAAACCACACTCAAACACACACACACCACACACTCACACCACACACACGACAAACCCCAACACACAAACCACACACACACAAACCACACACACACAACACCACACACACACGCAAGCCACACACAACACACAACCACACACACAAACAACCCACACACCGCAAACCACAACACACACAACCACACCAACACACAAACACACACACACACTAAACCCACACACACACAACCACACAACACAACAAACCACGCACACACAAACCACACACACCAAACCACACGACCACACAAACACACACGACACAAACCCCACACACACACACAAACCACACACACACACAAACCACACACACACACTCCAACCACACACAACCACAAACACACAACAGACACACAAACCACTCACAACAACAAACCACCGCACACAAACACACACAGCACACACAACCACACACACACACGCACACACACAATCACACACACACACACACACACACACAATGCCACCCACACACACACACACACCACACGCCTAATCCACACACACACACAGACATACACACACACCTTACAAACCACAACATACACACAAACCACACACACACACATTCTCACACATACACACAACACACACATCCACACAAAACCCACACGCACACACACAAAACCACACACCACACACACACACACAATCACACCACACATAATCACACAACACACACCCTCACACAACACACACACACGACACACACACACACACACACACACACACACACACACACAGCACACACTAGGGAAAAAGCAGTGAGTGTAAATGAAATGATGGAATATGTAACAACAAATGAAGGAGCAGTGAAAGGTTTATTCACCAAGGGCAACGGTATCAACGGGAGACCCAGAACGAGCCCCTGGTTACCGACGTGTAAGGAGGCAAAGCAAAGGGCAATAGAGACATGTGGAAAAAGTACAAGAAGGCAGAGATACACACGAAAATAGGGATTTAAGTCGCAGAGCCAGAGGAATGAGTACGCACAGGTAGGAGGGAGGCCCAGCGACAGGTATGAAGACATGACATAGCATCGAGAATCAAGACCCCCCCCCCCCCTCCCCCCCCTGAAGACTGTTGTATAGCCACACAAGGGATGAACGACAACAGTCCAAAGACCGGTTGATCAGTGATTCACGGACAGAAGGTGGGAGAACTCACAAGAAATGATCAGGAGGTATTGTGAGGAGGCTGAACAGAGATTTAAGGACCAGTTTTACAGTAGAGACAGAAGGGTTGTGCGAACAGCACATGAAGGGTGAACATCAAGAGGGAATGTACAACAGTGTTGGTTGAGCATACGAAAAACTGAAGGAGGAAGTGGAAGGAAGCTCATTAAGTGAACCTTGACACCTCAAAGGGCTGTTGGACCGGACAAACATCTCCCCATGGGTCCTTAGAGAAGGAGTCAGACGATGCTGTGCGTGCCCTTTAACCACAATTTCAACACGATCCCTTGAAAATGGGAACTACCTAAGAAAAATGGAAGGACAAGCATAATGTAGTTCCCCCCCCATATTAAGAAGGAGAAACGAGGAACGACGGCTACTAAACTACAGACTGTGTCGCTCTGACATGTATTGTGTGTTAAAGTCAGGAAGAGATTATCAGGTAGGAGAGTGGTCGAAACACCTGGAAACAAACAACAATATATATGATAAACCAGCATGGCGGTTCATAGGAAGGCAATCTTGGTATCACAACCTCTTGGAGTTTTATGACAAGGTAAACAGAAGTTAAGACTCACGAGAGAGTAGGCGTGGGTTAGATTGCGTTTTCCTAGACTGGAGGAAGGCCTTTTGACACAGTTCACCACAAAGAGATTAGTGCACAAGCTGGAGGATTGTCAGGCGCCACGTAAAAGGGAGCGGCACTTGCAATGGATAAGGGGAATGTAGCTGACAGGGAGGCGCAGCAAACGAGTCATGGTACGGTGAAGAAGGAATCACAGTGGGCGCTGTTACGCGAGCGGCGGTCCCACAGGGTTTGGGATCAGTTCTAGGGACGTGCTATTTTTTGATATATGTGAACGACATGACTGGAAGGGAATTGATTCTGAAGTGTTCCTTGTTGAGATGACGTGAAGTTGATTGAGAGAATTAAATCGGACGAGGATGAGGGCGGGACTGCAACAGCGACCTGGACAGGACTGGGAGATGTGGTCCAGCAACTGGCTTCTCGAAAATTCAGAGAATCCAGCCAAAATGCAAAGTCATGAAGATTGGGGATGTAAAAGGCAAAGAAGAACCGCAGACATGAGTATAGGCTACTGTGGACAAAGGAGCTACAGACTCACTCAGGGAGAAAGACCTTTGGGGCTGACCATAACACCGGAGCACATCAACCGAGGCACCACATCAACAAATAACGCTGTGCAGGCATACGCGTGCGCCTGGGCAGAAACTGAGCATAGCGTTCCGATCCCTATAGGAATCGTTCCAAGACACTGTACAACTGTGTATGTTAGGCCCATACTGGAGTATGGCAGCACCAGTCGGAACCACACCTCTGGGTCATAATGACACGTCAAGAGTTAGAGAAAGTGACGAAGGTTTGCAACATAGGCAAGTCCCAGAGCTTCAAGGAGAATGTCGTACTGAGGAAAGGTTAAGGGAAATCGGACTGGACGAAATGGAGGGACAGGAAGGGTCAGTGGGAGACATGATAACGACATCAAAGATACTGCGGGGGAATAGACAGGTGGACAGAGATGAGGATGTTCGCCAGAGAGGGGACACACGGGACAAGGGGTCATCAATGGAAGCAAAAGACTCTGACGAGTCAAGTGGACGTGTAGGAAGTATTTCTTCAGTTCTAGAGTCTGTCGCAAGTGGAATAGCTAGCAAGTGAAAGTTTAGTGGAGGCAAGGAGCCTTACATAGTTTTTAAGAAGATGTTATGACCCAAAGCTTCAGGAAGCGGATAGGAGAGGGAAGGGACTCCATTAGCGATCAGTTGAAAGAGGCGGGGCCCAGGAGCGGAGTCTCGACGCCTGCAACCCATTAGGTCGAGTACAAATTAGGCGAGTACACACACACACACACACACACACACACACAGCCACACACACACACACACACACACACACACACACAGACACACACACACTTGCACATACAACAGGGGGACCTAGTGGTTAATCGACATAGTGCCTAGGGACCAATGGTAACTATCCACTACAGGCACACACACACGACAAACACACACACACACACACCACAGACACACCACTCACACACACGTGCGCGCGCTGCACGAAAACACACACACACACACAGAAGTACAACACACACACACACACACACCTCACACAGCCACACTTTACACACACACACACACACACATACACAGATACACAACACAAATACACATACACACACACATCCAGCACAAGATACACACACACAACACAACACACACACCACCACACACACACACACACGCTACACACACACACAAACACACACACGCACACACACACGCGCAAACACACGAACAACACACACACACACACACACACACACACACAGTACACACACACACACACCCACACACACGCACAGATACCACACACGCACACACACACAGATAAGACAACCACGCACAGGACACATACAGATACACACACGCAACACTACACACACAGATACACACACGCACACACAAATACAAAGCGGGGTCACAGGGGTCGAGTCTAGGACCCTGTGTCTGTTCTTGGTATCGTGAACGACATAACGGAAGGGATAGACTCAGAAAGTGTCCTTGTTTGCAGACGATTTGAAGGTTACTGAGAAGAATCGAATCGGACGTGATTACAGGCAGGATAAAAGAGATCTGGGACAGGCTACAAGCCTGGTCCTCAGCAAACTGGCTCCTTGTAATTTAAACCCAGCAAATGGCCAACAAAAGTCATGAAGATTGGGAAGGGCAAAGAGGACCGCCGACACAATATAGTTTAGATGGCCAAAGACTGCAAACCTCACTCAAGCCGCAAAAGATATGGGGGTGAGTAATAACACCGAGCTAATCTCTGAGGCGCCACATCAATCAAATAACTGTGCAGCATATAAGGGCGCCTGGCAACCTACGCGGATGTAGCGTTTCCGATTAACCTCAGTGAAGGATTCGTTTAGTGTTCTCTGTACACCATCTACGTTCAAGGCAATACAGGAGTATGCAGCACCAGTTTTGTGAATCTCAACCTAGTCAAGCACGTCAAGAAATTAGAGAAAGTGCAAAAGGTTATGCAACCAAGACCTAGTCCCAGAGCTACGGGGATTGTCTATGAAGAAAGGTTGAGGGAATCGGCCTGGACGTACACTGGAGGCCACCGGAGGCGTCAGGGGAGACATGATAACGACATATAAAAAATTACTGCGCCGGAATAGACGAGGTGGGACAAAGAAGACGGGATGTTCCCAGAGATGGGACACAGACACAAGAGGTTCCCAATTGGAAGTTGAAGACTCAGATGAATTCAAAGGATGTTAGGAAGATTTCTTCGCAGTCAGATAGGAGTAAGTCAGGCCTATGGTAATAGCCTAGAAATGATGTTGGTGGACTGGCAGGAACGCATACATAGGTTTAAGGCGAGGGTATGATAGAGGCTCAGTGCGGCAGGGAGAGAGAGGATCCTCAGTAGCAATCAGCGAAGAGGCGGGGCAGGAGTCTGGCGAATCGACCCTCGCAACCAGAGCAAAATAGGTGAAGTAACATCATAGTAGTGAGTACACACACACACACAACACACACAGCACACACACACACACATCACACACAGAATACCTTTCGCAAACCCGGGCGCCTCAGGACTTGACACCTCTCACTATCGTCCTATTGCCCTGACCAGTGAGGTCTGCAAGGTGATGGAACGATTGGTGAATAGACATCTGATGTGGTTCTTAGAGACACACAATAGCCTTTCCCCTCACCAATATGGCTTTAGCTAAGGTAGACCCCTTGCTCCACTTAGATACGTATATTCGAAATGCCTTTGCTAGCAACCACTCTGTCCTAGCGGTCTTGTTTGATCAAGAGAAGGCATACGACACCACTTGGAGGTATGACATCCTAGCTCAAGCCCACTCCTTAGGCCTCCGCGGTAATCTACCAAACTTCATCGCTGCTTTGTTGTCCGATAGACATTTTCGGGTCCGTACTGGCACCTCGCTTTCCTCGGACTTTGTACAATCTGAGGGAGTTCCACAAGGTTGTGTCCTCAGCACTTTTTCTCTTAGCTATAAATGACCTACCTTCTGTTCTTCCTTCGCATATTTGGTCGTCACTTTGTTGATGACTTCGCTATAGCTTACTCGGGTGCTGACTGTAGATTAGAAGCAGCCTCCCTTCAGGTTGTGATAAATGGAGTCTCCCTTCGGACCACTTCTCACCGCTTTAGATTTTCTAGTACGAAAACCCAGTTCATTGCCTTCACTAGACGTTCTCTTATTCCGGATACTCCCTTGTACTTACACGGTTCACGTATTCCAGTATGTGTATACGGTAAAGTTTCTGGCCTGCTCTTTGATCGCCGGCTGACGTGGAGACCACACATTTCTTCTTTAAAGACAACTTGCCATGGTCGGCTAAATATCCTTAAAGTTCCCTCACATCGTTCATGGAGAGCAGATCGTCACACTCTCCTCCGTTTGCATTCCGTCCTAATCTTGTCCAAGCTGGACTATGGTGGCCAAATCTATTCTGAGCCTCTCCCACAACTCTAAGTTAGATCCCATTCATCACCAAGGTCTCCGTCTGTGCCTTGGTGCCTTTCATTCATTCCCCGTTGAGAGCCTCTATGCAGAAGCGAATATTCCATCACTGTCCGATCGCCGTGATGATCATTGCCTTCGCTATTGTGTTCGACCTCATGACCTCCACAATCCTTCCATATATAGGATGGTCACTGATGTTTGTAGACGTTCTTTATTTGTTCGTCACCCCTGCTTACTCCGCCCCTTTTCTCTCCGCCTCCATTCACTCTTGTCTTCTCTTCAGTTACCACCTGTCTATGTTCATGTACCATCTCACTTTTCCGTGCCACCTTGGGAAGTTCCAACTATTCGTGTCTGTTCTTTCCCACTGCCATGCGCGAAAGCCCAATTACATCTGGTGTCTTCCCGCTCTGTTTCTTGACCACTTCCGCTCTCATTCTCATGCCATCACAGTGTACACCGATGGTTCTAAGTCTTCTGACGGCGTCGGATTCGCAGCAGTGTTTCCGGACAGTGCCGTGCAAGGACATTTATTATCCTCGGCTAGCATTTTTACGGCTGAATTGTATGCCATTCTTGCAACACTTATATGTATTGCATCTATGCCTGTGTCACCATTTGTGGTCGTCTCAGACTCCCTTAGTGCTTTACAGGCTACACGAAAATTTGATACACCTCACCCCCTAGTTCTTTGTATCCAACTTTTGTTACACTGTATCTCTAGCAAACACAAAGATAGTTTTTTGTTGGGTCCCTGGTTATGTTGACGTACAGGGCAATGAACAGGCAGAAACTGCTGCACGATCAGCAGTACATGACCTCCCAGTTTCATATAGAGGTGTTCCATTCACAGGCTGTTTTGCTGAGATTACTACCCATCTTCGCACCCGTTGGCAACAATGTTGGTCTGATCTGCTCCATAACAAACTTCATTCTATTAAACCGAGTATAGGTTTCTGACCGTCTTCTTGTCATCAGTGTCGAGGATGGGAGACTACTCTCTCCCGTCTTCGCATTGGCCACACTCGTCTTACTCACGGGTATCTCATGGAGAGGTGCCCTGTTCCTCTCTGTGAGAATTGTCAAGTTCCAGTATCTGTTAGCCACATTCTGTTGGACTGTCCACTCTATCAACGAGCACGCAGAATTTACCTCCAACGTCATTTCCACTCCGCTGCTCTTTCTTTACCATCCCTTCTTGCTGATGGACCCTCCTTTAATCCAGATTCTCTCATTGACTTTTAGACAGCAATTGATTTACTACACAAACTCTGATGATGATGCCTCTAGCACTCTCCTCAGTCCTACCTCAATCTCTTGCTACCCTCTACCCTTGCACTATCCACTGCCCCGGTGCACTCCATTCCCTAATAATCATCCCCCTCCCTCTTGCCACCCATTTCCCCTGCATCCTTTCCTGCCCTACTACGCTATGTAACCCTTGCGGTTTAGCACTTCTTTTTTATTATAATATTAATTATGCTAATGATAAGTAATAAAATAGTTCTTCCCGGTTCTTGGAGTAAATATATAGTGATGACCTCAGAATTATTCTTGACTATCTTGAAACTATCAGGCTCTAAATATAAGGAAGGAGCTTGTATTTTTATTATCAGAATAAGTTAAGTTAACTCTTTAGGGAAGTGAAAAAAGAATCCTTCCTCCGTAACCCATGCGTGTCGTAAGTGCCGACTAAAATGCCTGGAGCAAGGGGCTAGTAACCCCTTCTCCTGTACAAATTACTAAATGTAAAAACAAAGAAAAAAATCACCTTATCTCGGTGGGAGAAAAACTGTGTTAAAAAAATAATTAAAATTTACACTGTCCTTACTATCAGAATGTTAAAATATGAAGCAGAAACTGTCAACATAAATCTTACTAAATGTCGATAAGTAAACACAATTATATACGGGTGGTGAGAACATAGTTATACCAGGTTTAAAATCCTGCACGAATTGTATCACTTAAGACAACATGAGCATTTCAACTCACCAGGGATGTTGTTTTCATTTAATATCACATACCTGCAAACCCCTCATAACCTCCCCACATCCCTGACAACCACCCGACATCCCTGACAACTTCTCCACACCTCTGACAACCTTCCCACACCCCTCACACCCTCCCAAATCCTCAAGACGTATCCACACCCATCACAACGTATCCACACCACTCACAACTTATCCACACTTCTCACACTTATCCACACCCCTCCAGCTTATCCACACCTCTCACAACTTATCCACACCCCTCACAGCTTATCCACATCCCTCACAGCTTATCCACATCCCTCACAGCTTATCCACACCTCTCACAACTTATCCACACCTCTCACAACTTATCCACACCCCTCACCAACGTCCCAGACCCCAAACACATTCATTTATCTTTAAATGGAACCATAAACTCAAATCCTTTTGATAAAAAGAAACAGTTAAATCACTAGTAATCCTTACAATAAATCGCTTACCAATGCAAATGCTTAGGAAAAAGTATTCTCGCTTAACTTTTAGCAATATTGTATCACCAGTTATATACACTTATGGATGTAAGGAAGAGTCTACTGGCACGGCAGCGCCTGTTGTTCCTGTCGCCTCCCTGGTTAAGAAAAGATAACACCTACGTTAAGTTAGGCGTAAGAATTAACACATGGGATACACTGCAAACTGAATGTTTGTCACCCCGATGTTGCTAAATTATGCAGAAGAACGAATAGGTACTCGAACTCGATTTTACCACCAACATTTTTGTGACATGACTTTTAGCGGCACCAACTGTGAACCTGCTGTCTCATCCCAGATCCCTAGAAGTTTTCATGGTGTATCTGTTATCACACCCTTCTAATAAGTAAAAATAAATAAAAATAAGATGTTTATCGTCAGGGCTGTGGCTGAGTTGTTACAGCGTTGGACTTTATGCTTGGACTACAGTTCGATTCCCCATCTATTCTTCTGTGACATGCGTTAATGCCTTGATCGTTACTGATTCTACGTCAACACTGAAGGTAATTGATTCCCGGAGTGACTAACAACGTGCTCATTGGAGAAGCCTGGTGTAGATATTACGAAAATAAGAGAGAAAAGGAAAAAGTAAATATAAACTAAATATATCTGTCAAGGATTAGGAACATAAATACACAAATAACCCGCACATGAAAGAGAGAAGCTTACGACGACGTTTCGGTCCGACTTGGGTCATTTACAAAGTCACACTTTGACTTTGTAAATGGTCCAAGTCGGACCGAAACGTCGTCGTAAGCTTCTCTCTTTTATGTGCGGGTTATTTGTGTATCGTTCCAGTCACGGAATTGTACCTTTTTTGTTATTTAGGAACATAAATATTTGGAGAGAAGTAAGTAAAGAATCTCCATATCATAGGAATCCATTTAGTCTCCTCATTAATAGACTCCAACGAACTAGTTACCCCTGAAATCCTTAATAAACGTTACCTTACTCACATCATATTTCTGTAAATTGCATGTGACTACCATACGTAGAAAATTAATTTTGTGGTAGAGCATGTAAACAGGCGGGGCTGCGAGCGTGCTCAGCTGAGTGGTCTTATATATACAATAGTTGCGTGGGAATGGACCCTTTGGGTATACTTTTCACACAAATGAACCGCACTTATCCTCTCGCTGGCTGTTTACCATTATTTATTATTATTATTATTATTATTATTATTATTATTATTATTATTAGAAGTAGCAGTAACACTAGCATGAACGTAGATAAGCACATTTACTGAATAATTTGCAATGTAAACAGACTGACTAATGTTGTAGTAACCAGGAATAAGTTTGTTTACAAATGCTTATCTTAGTTTGGCATACAGTCAAACGATCAAACTAAATGTAATACATGAACACTATACACTTGATTGTCCATTTACTGACGAATATAAGGATAAAATGTTAACTTATTTGATATGTCAATGAGCCTTATTAATGACAATGAGATACCAGTAAATTCCCTAAACGTGCTTGCAACAAATGAAACAAATTATTCTGTATTAATATGTACTTCTGTTAATATTTTTGGGGGGCTTGGCTCTAGTTCTGTTGCATTTACTCTTGTGTTTCCGCTACCGTCCGCTGGGTGGATATGGGCTGCTCAATAAACTAGCCTCTTCGACGACAAAATCTAGAGATGCTCTCCTTCCTAATCTATCCCAATTCTTCTCCTTCGCCTGCCGTACTTTTCCACATATTTCCTCTTTCCCAACAGTGACCACCCTATGTCACCCCTGCTCTATCTGTTATGAACTTAATCCCGATGAGAGAGAGAGAGACAGAGAGAGAGAGAGAGAGAGAGAGAGAGAGAGAGAGAGAGCTTGCGAGCACTCCTATGTGATTTTTTGCCTCAGCAGACCATGACTGTGCATAAGCTATGACCTAGCATGACTGCTAAATCACCTAATGACCTGGACTCTGCAGGGTATAGTGTGTGCTGAAGGAAGGGATACCGGCGGTCAAGGAACAGGCCGTAAACATGATGCTTTAGATGTTGGGGACATCCATGACCTCCTCCATCAAGGCATAATCTCCTTCCCTCCCTCCCTACTTTCCACGCCTGCTTTCCTGTCTGTCTCCCTCCCTCCCTCCCCAACCTCCCTTCCACGCCTGCCTACCTCCCTCCCTCCCTCACGCAGCTATCTGTCAGGATAAAAATTGATCCTGTATGGAGGCAGGAAGCGTGAGAGGATCTTAATGGGTGTGTCAGCCTCCTGGAGATCATCTGGAAGGTTAGCATCAGTGATATACACTTTGTTTTACACGATTGCCAATTTGTATTAACAAAAACATTTTTATTCTTCAGAGTTTAAAGTTTATTAATTATTATTAAATTGTCTTATAACAAACAGATTTGCTTCTTGCTTAGTATAAAATAATTAATCTACTTATTATAAAATGTATGACAATATTTACTACCCGAATTATCAAACTTTATTATTTAGTTTTAGTTTCCCTAAGGGAGACAGAGTTAATTGAACTGGTGAGCGACAATGATATTAATTAAACCAGAGAAGCAGAATTTTGGACTCGCGGCTAGTCTCTAAAGGGCCACCAGGCACAATCGATTGTACACTCATCTCACACACTCAGAGATCCCTGGTTCGATCCCCGGCATGGTGGAAACGTTAGTCATGTTTCCTTACACCTGTTGTCCCTGTTCACATAGTTAGCAGGTACCTGGGTGTTAGTCGACTTCTGTGTGCGGCATCCCAGGGGGTGGCAGTGTACTTCAGACAGGCTTTGTACTTCAGACAGGCCTTCAGACAGGCCTTGTACTTCAGACAGGCCTTGTACTTCAGACGGGCCTTGTATTTCCCAACAGGCCTTGTACTTCAGACAGGCCTTGTACTTCAGACAGGCCTTGTACTTCAGACAGACCTTGTACTTCAGACAGGCCTTGTACTTCAGACAGGCCTTGTACTTCAGACAGACCTTGTACTTCAGACAGGCCTTGTACTTCAGACAGACCTTGTACTTCAGACAGACCTTGTACTTCAGACAGGCCTTGTACTTCAGACAGGCCTTGTACTTCAGACAGGCCTTGTACTTCAGACAGACCTTGTACTTCAGACAGGCCTTGTACTTCAGACAGACCTTGTACTTCAGACAGGCCTTGTACTTCAGACAGGCCTTGTGACAGAACCTACAAGGGGAAATAACCTGCTTGACTTAGTTATGGCAAACAATGAATCCCTTGTTAATAATTTAGAAATTTCAGAGAACTGGTGCTAGCGCCCAAACAAATCAATTACTTTTAGCATTGAAGGAAGTACGATAGAGCGATAACTCATACAGTCCCCAGATTTTCCTTAGCAATTACGATGGGCTTAGAGAACACTTATCATCTTTTTGACTGGGGAAAACGAAGAGAGCTATCAATATGACAGTTTTCTGAACACTATAAAATGCTGCTCAAAGAGCGTTTATCCCATATAAAGAAATAAGATCAAATAAAAATGACCCAAAATGGATGAAAATAGCTCAAATATCTACTAGGGCATAAGAAAGGAATTTATAGGCGATCAAAAGAGGTGAGGTCATCAAATGAATCAGTATATTGACATTAAGAGGGACATTAAAAAGGGATAAGAAAAGCTAAAAGGACTATGAAATTAAAGTTGCTAGGATTCTAAAAAACTAACCCAAAAAGTTTTTTCCAGGTCTATAGAACAAAAGTTAGAGATAAGAAGGTCCCCTTAAAAATAACTATGGGCACCTTACGACAATGAGAATGAAATGTGCTTGAATTTAAATAATTATTTTCCTCTCATTTTTTAACACAGGAAACACTAACAATATTCCCAGTAATTAATTTTTACAGTGGCAGAAAAAAGATAAATTATGTAACATCACAGTCATTAGTGAGATGGTTGTGAGGCAGATAGACAGACTGAAGCAAAATAAGTCCCCGGGGTCCTGATGAGGTTTTTTAAAGGGGTCTTAAGGAATGCAAAATGGAACTCTGTGAACCATTAACTAATATTTTTAATTTATCTCTTCAAACAGTGTAGTGTCTGATATGTGGAAATGGCTAATGTAACTCCTATTTTTAAAACAGGGACAAGTCGTTACCGTCAAATTACCGCCCAATAAGCCTGACCTCAATTGTAGGCAAATTACTAGAGTCAATTATAGCTGAGATTATAAAAGCCATCTCGATAAGCATAGCTTGATTAATGATACTCAGCATGGATTCACAAGAGCCGGGCTTGTCTAACAATTTATAACTTTCTTCAGTAAAAACTTTTGAGCTGTTTACCACAATAAAAAATTTGATATTATACTTAGATTAAATAAGCTTTTGATAGAGTTCCGCACCATAGACTGTTTAAAGAAAGTGGGAGCTCATGCATTGGGGAAAAGTGGGTCTCGTGGATCGAGTCATGGCTCACTGACAGGAAGCAGAGAGTGTCCATAAATGGGTTAAATCCGAGTGGGGATCTGTAACAAGTGGCGTTTCCACAGGATCAGTCTTGGGCCCGTTGTTGTTTATAATATATATTCAATGATCTTGATTTAGGGAATTACTAGTGATATGAGCAAATTCGCCGATGACACAAAGATAGGGAGGATAATTGATTCAACGTAGATGTTAGGGAACTTTTAGGAGGATTTAAAAAAAACTCTATTCTTGGCAGAAAAATGCAGATGCAGTTCAATGTAGATAAAATGCAAGGTTCTGAAAACTTGGGGGTGCCCATAACCCTAATACTTATAAATTAAATGATGTAAACTTAGGGCCCTACAGATTGCGAAAAGGACTTGGGGGTTAGGTGAGCAGCAACCTTAAACCAAACAGCAATGCCTAAGCGTAAAGTAATAAGGCAAATAGATTACTGGGAATTTATATCAAGAAGTGTAAGCAACAGAAGTCCAGAGGTCATACTGCAAGCTTTATACATCATTAGTAAGGCCTCACCTTGATTATGCAGCTCAGTTCTGGTCTCCGTAATTAAAAAAATGGACATAAATTCGTTAGAAAACATTCAGCGTAAAGGGTGACTAAATTAATACAAGCACAGAAAATCTTCCTTATGAAGAAAGATTGAAGACTCTTAAGTTACATTCACATTGTTAGACGAAGAATAGGGGGAGACCTATCGAAGTGTATAAAATGAAGATAGGTATTAATAAAGGGGATATTTAAAAAGGTCCTTGAGGGGTCTCTCCAAGAGAGAACCCGCAAATAATGGATTTAAATTAATAAATTAGATTTAGAAAGGACATAGGAAAGTATTGGTTTTGGGAAAAAGGTAGTTGATGAGTGGAACAGTCTACCTAGTTGGGTTATTGAGGCTAGACTTTGGGTAGTTTCAAATCTAGTTGGATAAGTACATGAGTGGGGAAAAGTTGGATTTGAGTGGGACTTTCACATCAGAGCTTATTTCTTGGGTAGCATTGAAAATTGGGTTGGGTAAATGTTTTGTTAGTGGGATGAATTGTAAAGGACCTGCCTAGTATGGGCCAGCAGGCCTCCTGCAGTGTTCCTCCTTTCTTATGTTCTTATGTTCAGACAGACCTTGTACTTCAGACAGGCCTTGTACTTCAGACAGACCTTGTACTTCAGACAGACCTTGTACTTCAGACAGACCTTGTACTTCAGACAGACCTTGTACTTCAGACAGACCTTGTACTTCAGACAGACCTTTTACTTCAACAGACCTTGTAAAATCAGACACGCCTTGTACTTCAGACAGGCCTTGTACTTCAGACAGACCTTGTACTTCAGACAGACCTTGTACTTCAGACAGACCTTGTACTTCAGACAGACCTTGTACTTCAGACAGGCCTTGTACTTCAGACAGACCTTGTACTTCAGACAGGCCTTGTACTTCAGACAGACCTTGTACTTCAGACAGGCCTTGTACTTCAGACAGACCTTGTACTTCAGACAGGCCTTGTACTTCAGACAGACCTTGTACTTCAGACAGGCCTTGTACTTCAGACAGACCTTGTACTTCAGACAGACCTTGTACTTCAGACAGGCCTTGTACTTCAGACAGACCTTGTACTTCAGACAGGCCTTGTACTTCAGACAGACCTTGTACTTCAGACAGACCTTGTACTTCAGACAGACCTTGTAACTTCAGACAGACCTTGTACTCAGACAGACCTTGTACTTCAGACAGACCTGTTTCTTTAGAACAGGCCTTGTAACTTCAGACAGACCTTGTACTTCCCGACAACCTTGTACTTCCAGACAGGCCTTGTACTTCAGACAGGGCTTTACTTTAGACAGACCTTGTACTTCAACAGGCCTTGTACCCTTTTAGACAGACCTTGTACTTCAAAACCTTGACTTCAGACAGGGCCTTGACTTCAGACAGACTGGGACTTCAACAGACCTTTACTTCAGACAACCCCTTTTACTTTAACGACCCCTTTTTCAGACAGGCCCTTTTACTTCAGACAACCTTTACCAAAGACCTGTACTTTAGACAGGCCTTGTTACTTCAGAAGGCCTTTTACTTCAACGACCCTTTACTTCAGACAGACCTTGACTTCAGACAGACCTTTTACTTCGACAAACCTTTTACTCAGCAGGCCTTGAAATTCAGACAGGCCTTTTTAAATTCAGACAGGCCCTTTTCTTCAACAACCTTGACTTCAAAAATTAAGCTTGAGGGATGAGGGGTCATGGTGTAAGACTAGTCAAGCATCTTCACTATAACTCCAGGTTAATATCGATCGTTATTCTATAATTACATCCTATATGAGGAAGATTTACGATATAAAACGGATAGTATAGATTTGGGAGGGGACATTTTGTAGCCAGAACACTCACGCATTACTGTGGTGAGCCTAGAGACTTGTTTGAAACTTCTATAATTGTATCTCTCCTATTTGCTATTTATGTATGTTTTGTTTGGTAGAGTAATAATTATTATTGGTATTTGTATATTGCTATTGTGTGATATGTGCATATAATCAGGCTCTCAGTTCGGTTCAAGATGCTGTTAAACAGAAATAATAGTTAATATTTTATAACTAACGGTCTTCATGGTCATCGATTAAACCTTAATAGTTACCTATGCATCAGGTAGGATTTACACTCTTCGTATTTATATGGTCAGCGGCGATATTTAGGATATGTGCAGACCGAGGCTGGGCAGTCAGTGTAATGCTATAGTCCAGTGAGAACCGACTATATGTAAGCCTCTTTAGAACACAGTAAGGAGGTCAGATTTACATTATTACATTTAAAACAATTCTTATTGATTTATACTGTACGGATTAATAGCAAGCAGGAAACTATGAATAATAATCCTCTATAATAGCTATAATCATATCTATTTTGAAAATTTCCCGGTTGTTGTAGCACCTAATGCATTCTGTTGTATCTTTATTCAGCGTTGTAGTACTCGACTTGTATGTGATTCTTGTTGACTTTCTGCCGACAATAGTAATAAAGACAGACGTTGCAGACAAGCTTTGTGAGGGAAAAGTTCAATAGATGGCGTAGAGAGGTGTACATAGTACAAATAGTTTCATTGCCGCCTACTTGTTAAGGTAAGGTAAGTCAAGCTCCCGCTATTCCCGCCTTTTTTCCCCCACCCCGAAAGTGATAGTTTGACTGCGGCTTCTGTTAAGGTAGGGCCCACCCGTCAGTCTAGCTCCCGCTATCCCTTTCATCCTTCTCCACATTTCCCCCCGAGATCAATCAGCTCCCAGCAATACTGTAAGTACATGCTCTGGCCTTGTTTCTATTGGATTTATAATGGGTTGAAGCTTCACTTTTGTCCAATAATAAAATTAGTCATTGAGTATTGCCTATGATTGAATGTTGTATAATCACCACATCTTTTAGGTATTGTAATTATCATGGACGTGTGTTTTCTTATAGCAGGAGGGTACACTGTATTTCTTTCAGCTTGGGATGACAGAAGAGGGTCACCTGCATTCACACGAAGTTAGAATGATGGAGATGGACTTACGTCCTGAGACTTCACCTTTTTTGATTTAATTACCTGTTCACCTGTATGAATTTGCAGGACGTAGCCCTCATCTTTGCAGGTGGTAATAAACCTGCTTTCTGTTCATCGGCGATATAATCACTCAAGGCATTATCTTACTGTGAAGAAGAATAGCCAGTGGGTCGTAACCAAACCTCTGCGACCCCCCCCCCCATCTCAGCACAACCTGCTACGATTTTCAACACACTCAGCTGTATAGCCCTTGTGGCTTAGGTTTCTTTTTTATTATAATAATAATCAACAACACTCAGTGTCGCATACACCAGTCACCCCTATATAATTTAGACGTTGATTCAGTTTTCATTTATATTTTCACATTTTTCATTTTCTTTAATGTAGGATTAATATTTCATTTTTAAGTGTTCTATTATATTTTCTTTTAATAATGTGTTTATGTTTTTTATTTATTTTTCTATTCATGAATTTTCCTGAGGAGGAGCCAGCCGCGGTAATACTGTCTGTAGTTATTACTAGGGATGAGTAGCCTTCACAAGTGGGACCTTGCTGGTATCAACTCTATGAATCAAATTCAATTCATCTCGAAATTACCCATTGAAACTACAACGCCGACGATAACAACAGACACTCGGTTACCCACAGCAATGAGTAATAATTTCTCTCATGGTAGGGATACAGTACAGGTAGTGAAAAGATTTGGTGTTGTTATAGTCTCAATTTATAGTAAGTCAGTCAAGGCAGGATATATTAGTTAAATTCTGCCACTTTTTCATGTGAGCTTGTACACCTTGGGGGTTTTAGACTCTAGGACCCGAGATTTTTCCTGTGGACAATTTGTTTCATTGAGCTCTTTATTATATCAAGGGTACTGTCGTAATGGGACACTCACTTGATTTTTTGGTGAGTAGATTGGATGGTCAAAGTTACCACATTCTAATGACTGTTTGCTCGGAGACGGCATAGACCATTCGTTTTTATTAATATATACTTGTTTATTGATACAGGGATCGAGCATCTGGTTGATTTACAGTTTGAGCGGAGCAGAATTGAAACCCTCCATTTTCTTATTACCCGTTTCATTTTTCCCTGGTAGTTTAAGTTATTCTTGCAAATATGGTGGAATTACCAGTTTTGGATGACACGCTGGAAGTAAGTCTAGGAATAACAGGGAAAAATTTAGAATCTTTTCATTAGTGTTAAGATCCAGGAAAGACTGAAGAGAGGGAATTGAAAGAGAAGGAAGACATAAGGAGGCGTGATAAGACTTGCATCTTGAGGAGAGAGTAAGTTCGTGAAGAAAACAGGTTAATTAAGGGAACTTGCATATGAAAGAAGCAAAGTTATAGAGAAGTAGAGGAAAGGCTAGGAATCATGAGTTGAGAGAGATGAGAAGAAAAGGATTCGCGAGCTCGAACAAGCTCGCCTTGAATTAGAGAATATAAGTTAACTTTCTACAACAGCAATTAGATGAAGGAGTATGGAACAACGTGCAGGCTAGTGCCATATTCAACACCTAATTTCCTCCCATCACAGAGGGGGAAGAATAAATTCATACATTGTCAGATTTGAAAAATACTCCTACCCTTCTGTGATTGCCTTGCTGACACCTGGCTACCAGGTTAGGAATGTTATTTTCTAGGTTCCGCTTTGAAGAATCTATGCAACCTTTTGTAGACACAGGATATCATATGTTAATTATATACTGATAGATGGCAATCCTTAAAGCACATCTAAAAAACACCATCTAATTCGTTAAGGAAAGATTTCAGGTATGCAACTTACAGCTGCAGATTTCAGAAGCTACAGGGTAACACCTAGTTTTGTTCAACTTTGGGATAGAGTGTTCTAGAATTGAGCGCAGTTATGAAATCTCTTAGAGAATACATGGTTGCAGACCAGTTCCTGTCAGCTCTTCCCATCCAGATACTGAACATTCATCAGTGAAACGTAACATGTTTAAAGCTGAGGAAGTTGATGAGGCTGTGACCGTAGGCTGAGGTCACATTCTTTAAAGTCCTAAAGGGATCGAATACCCAATGGGACTCATAGGGGTTAATCTAGACCTTTAGAAATCAAAGCCTCTAGTGGATTTAAAATGACGTTTTTATCTGTTTGTAATATGTGTGGTGTTTAGGACAATAAACGTCCAGATTGTCCTTATAAGAAGGTCCAAAAAGTTGAGAAGATGTTTTAAAAGACTAGTAATGACAAAGCACACCTTCTGTACAGGACAACAGTTAATGGATTAATGTACTCTACTCCATTTTACGAGAAACTGGATGCACATGTATTGTCATTTTGATAAAGCTGTTCCCTAACTTAAAGAAATATTCCTCTGCTTATACTTTCAGATACTTGGGGCCCGTACGGACACTTTTCCTACCATACATTGTTACATTAGGTCTAAGGGTTCAAAGGTTGGTATGAAGCCTAACTCGCTCCCATCACTCTTCTTTGCTCCGTACTAATGGTAATGTAAAAGGTGCCATTCTTCCTTATGAGGTTTGACCTTTCTGCACAAAGATGGACATAAGTGTTTCAGATATCCTCCTGTAAGAGTAGAGAAGCCTTCGAAAAGTTCATGATGAGACAATGTCTCGCGCAATTACGTAGGAGATTAAAAACAGTGATGCTACTTCGAAAGCAAGGTAAGTAGGATCACCGGTTCACTTGTTTGATGGAAAGTGAAGATATCATAAATGTTTGACTAGGGCTCAGACAAAGCCCGGTTCTCCTCACGGTCCATCCTTGATTTTCCTGACGTTATAAGCCTTCTGCACTATGATATATAGAAGGACCCCTTTGTCAATTTACAACGCTAATTGACCTTCTCTTCAGATTTGCATAATGACGTTGTCTAAAACAAAATCAAGTTATCTAAGGATTATCTTTTCATATAAATTTGATTATATAAATGTATCTTGCACAATGTCAGTATTCATATTAAATTCAGATTGAGACTGACTATCTTACTCATCTTAGTTGTTCCAAATCAACTGCAGAGAGACTGATTCTTAAAAGGGCTCATGACTGCCAGTGGCCGGACATATCTCGAATCGTAAATCCTTAAATAAAAATTAGGGAAACCTATTTTTGGCCATAATTTCCTCAGATGTTCATTACCTATTGTTAGATGTGTAAAGTTTGCCAACTGTCATCCTCCCGGAAGGTACCAGGCGTGTACTATGGTCAAAAATGCCTATCTTTACGGTACCGTTTGGATAGAGGTAGCTGTTGAACATCGTTGGTCTTTATCTCACTTTCATCTGGGGGACTTATGATTATAATTAAATTAGTTGATATATGCTTCGAGTTTCCCTGAGGCCGTTCCCTTAAAGACCATAACTACTGCCACCAGTAGGTGGGCTGAAGCCCTGCGTGTCCATCTTCTCCCATAGTGGGCATCCTTAGAGAAATTTTGTCTGTCCGTGGGACACAATTCACATCTGACTTAATGCAACATCTCTACCAACTTCTAGGACGTGAAGCCTCATCTTCCCACACACCCTATCATCCCAGCGGTATGGAGGTGTGAGAGCAAGCATTCGTTTCTCAAGTCCATTTTAAGGAAAAACTTTGCTCCCTTATTACATTAGGAGTGGAATCGTATACAATCTACCTGTCGCTTTGTTTGCATGAGGGAAGTTCCAGAGATTTTGGGGTTTTCACCTTTTGAACTTCTTGGTAGACAGGGCCAGGGCCATTGTCCTTCCTTCATGACTTATGGACTAATGAGGACGTAAAAGAGCTGAGGTTCGTCTCTTACCAGTTATCCTTGACCTTAAGATCCAAGCTGAGGAGACCTATGACATAGTTTCGAAAAACTAAGCTTGTCAATGGACAGTAACAAAACTATTTTGATTCCAAAAGTCAGAGGAGAAGTTTTAAAAGTAGGGATGAAGTTCTGGTACCTTTTGCCTATCAAGTAAATAAATTTTTAGTAGCATGAAAGGTCCTTTAAAGTATTAAAAATTTGTGGGAAAGTTGTCTAAGCATAGAAGTCAAGGGGTAACTACGCTTTATCATATCATCATACTTAAGGAATTATTACCAGATGAAATTCGGTAAATGCACTTAATAACTTTGACTTAGTTTTCCACACGAACTTGATAAGACAACTGAAGATTGTAAGGTGTTGGCGAATTGACTTCACTCTAACTTAAGGGACTATGGATGAAGAATATATGATCTTGGTGACTTCTTGACCATCGGGTTTTGCATCCAAACATGAATATTAATGATCTTTGGATGACCAAAGAAGACATGAACTAATTCAATTGTGTGTGTACTTTTCAGACGTCTTTACTGATATTCCAGGTGTCACTCCACGGTAGCATTAAGATTGACTCTTTGCTCAGACGATACTATCAAACAGAAATTATACCCAGTTCCAGTTACTACCTTAGGGTTGCATTTGAAGGTGAGGTATGACAAATTATTAAAACTATAGATCATTGATCCTTAGTATCTGCATATTGCTCAACAGTAGTCATGGTTAAGAAGGAGGATAATTCATTATAGACTTGCATTGACTTCAGAAGACCTTAATGCTATAACTCGGTGGGATGCAGGATGCCTATGCCTTAATAGATAGCGATCTACGACAAAAATTTTTTATGACTCGTCCTTCCTTTTCAAGAGATTGATATTGCGCTAGGCATATCATCAAGTAAGTTAGATCCTTCTCTAAGGCTGTACACCCTTTTCTACACACAAGGACTGATGCAATATATAGAACTATGCCCTCTTCGTGTTTGGTAACTGCCTTGCTTCCTACGTGAGACTGATGAGAAAGGTCTTGGGTAATAGGCCAGATGTTTTTCAGTTTATTTTTATAAACATTTTACGTTAATGTTCATCCTACGTGTGGGCCAAACAGATCCAATCATATTTACATCAGTTGCGTTAGGTTACAATTGCATGGCCTAACTGCCTAGCCGAGAATTGCTTCCTTGGAGTATAAGATTAGATTTATCTTGGACTGTTACTTTACTATAAATCTCTGCTGAACTCTATACCCAGTAAGGATCAAAGCTTTATTAGAATTTTAAATTCCCCAAAAAACCAAGAAGCTCATGCGTAGTTTTCTTTTGGTTCTGTAAATTTTTATGCACGGTTAATCGTACCTTATGATCTTACAGGCTCTTATCCGACTTCCTTAGATAAAGTCTGTGAGGACCTCTGAACGTTCGACATAGCTCGGGGAAATGTTTAATGAGATTAAAAGTATCTTTTCGAAGAGACCCTATCTTAAGATTAACCAGATATTGAATAAAACATTTTGTTATAAGATATGATGCCTCCAATATGGCTTAGGTGCGGTGTTACTAACAATACATGATGGTACTCCCTTCTGTACTGCTTCCTAAGCTGGAAATCCTCATGGCAGAAATCGAGATTCTACTCCATAGTAAAGGAATGTTTTAGCCCTTGTGTGGGGTATCTCCCAAACTAAATGTATTTGCCTGGGGAAATGTATTCTTTAGAAACGTACCACAAACCTTTGATATAACTAGAAAACTTTTAAGGAACAATCAGTCGCCTCTTGAGGTGGTCATTGAGCACACTACAGCTTTAAGTTCCTTTCTTGTGTTTATCTAATGGCTTCATCAATTATTTCTCTGTCTGGGTTAAGTCGTGTCAGTCAGTAGATGATTTCGTGACTTACAGAACTTCAAATGTTAGAACTTTTTCCTGCCGATTATTCTTATATCCTTGACTATAAGTCTTGGTATCGGGGAGTGTGAGGAAAAAGTCAATAGATAGGAGTTAGTGAGGGGTATAATGCTAAGAATAGTTTCATTGCCGTCTTGTTAAGGTAGGGTAAGGTCATGCTCCCGCTATTTCCTCCTTTTCCCCCACCACGAAGAAAGTGATAGTTTGAACTGCCGGATGTTGTTAAGGTAGGGTCAGTATAGATCCTCAATCCCTTCCCCTCCTTTCCCCCCTTTCCCCCTCCCCCCCCCCAGAAAGGTGGATAGTGGGGCTCCAGTGCTAACAGTAATCACTAGATTCACAGTCCACCAGACACTACTTGTATAGTACATGCCTGCCTTGTATTCTAGTGGATGTATTGGTTTGAAAGCCTTAACCTTTTGACCAATAATAAACTTAGTCTTTCAGTCTTGCCTTAGGTTGCACTGTTGTAAAGTATCACAAATCTTTTAGGTATGGTTACTTATAATTGAGATGGGAGTTCTTAAGCTGTCGGGTTAACCTGTCTATCTTTCCAGCTTGGATGAAAGAGAGGAGATCAAATGCCACCAGTCAACGAGCAAGAATGATGAAGATGGACTAACGTCCTGAGACTTCCCCTTTTTAGATTTTATTACTGTGCACCTGTTTTGAAATTGCTGGTACGTAATCCCTCATCATTGCAGTGGTAATAAAGGTACACCTGCTGTCCTGTCATGGGATATATACTCGAGGATATACTGTGAAGAACGAAACCGGCTGGGTTGTAACCATACACCTGCGACCCCCCCCCCCATCATCAGCAATCTGCTACGATTTCAACAACTCAGTGTCACCAACACCAGACACCCCTATATATATTAGACGTTTGATTCCAGTTATCATTATATTTGTCATTTTTCTTTTTCTTTAATGTAGGATTAATATTTCATATTTAAAGTGTTTTATATTTTATATATATATTAAGTGTTTATGTCTGTTATTATTTCTTTTTCTATTCATTAATTTTCCTTAGGAGGAGCCAGCCTGGGTAATACTGTCTGAAGTTGTTACAGGGCTGAGTAAGCCTTCACAAGCATTATTAGACTAACGTTTCATTCTGGCTGCAAAGTCTCACATCTGAGCGAAATGTCAGCTGTGCAAGCTCTTTTTGCAACGTCGTGTTTTTTATTTAATGTGTGAAGAAATATTTTTTTCGTTTAATTTCAGCATCACATTTTCCTCAGATTGCAGTTTTGGCCTCGTGTTCTCAGTGTTGACAGTGTTAAAAATTCCTTTATGTTTTTTTCAACGTTATTTGTTATCCTTTAATAGTGTGTATGTCTGTTATTAATTAGCATATCAATCATTGAGGAGTTGTGTATTTCCTCTCTTATTTACTTATTTACCTCCGGGAGTAATGTTTTTCACGGAATTATAAAGTTTCAATACGGATCAGGTCGGCCAATCACAGCTCAACACACAACTTACAGCACCAACAAAATCTCCTAACGGAGGTTTCGCCTCGTACCTGATTATCGACACTTACGTCTTCTAAATGGGTTCAGATCCATTTGTATAAATGATATCTTGTTATAAAATGCCATATATGTTCAAATTAAGATTTTTTTTTTTTTTATGCAATAATCGATCATGATATCTGTGGGCATTAATTGAAATGTCATCAAATTTAGTACATAATTATAAGATATCCAATAATGTATTTTTACATTTTCTTGAATGATTAATTGAATGCTATACTCATCCACGTTGAGGAGAGTGATCCAGCTCATGATTAAAAAGCCTTTCGTCAGGATCAAAGCCAACATATCTTGAAGGGATATTCACCCGATGATCATTTGCTTGGTTAGATCTTTTCAGGTATTTTACGTGTACCTTCTCTGTTTTTCCTTCCCTTTACGTCCCTAGCACACTGACCTATGTGGATCTCATCACTTCGGTGCGTTCACTATACATTTCTCCTGCAAAAACGTGCTTTCATTCATTGTGTATTCCAATAATGCAATACTGTATTTGTAAGCTAGTGTCGTGGTAAGGTACTATTCCTTGTATGATACACCAATTTTAAATACATAGTTGTTACTGCCTAGTTGTAATTGCTTAGTTTAATTTGTTGAAGGTTGCACGTTATTTTGAGCTTCGGCTCACAGGGCGACTTTTTAACACTGTTGTTGATGCGACGTGTTCCCACCTTACCTGTCATTGTATGTTTGAAGATCGCATAAAATACCGACAAATTGAAGAATAAGACGCGGCAGCAGTTGGGTATCCTTGATTGGACAAAATTTAGCCAATGCGGTACGTTTTCTTCGGTCAAATACATAGGAAGATTGTAGACAGTAGAAGGACGTTGGTTAAAGATGATGTATTCAGGTCCATCAACGTGGCCGAAAAAATAGTTTTAAGGTGGTCAGTTCCTCCTGGCAGGAAGAATTCTGCTCTTTGGGTTTCCAGTTTCCATTGCTGTTCCTCGTGCTGGCTTGCTCTGTGTTTACCCATAGAGCGAACCTGCGAGAGGAAAACATTAAAATTAAACTTACAAATAAGCCACGAAGAATTTTTACGCTTTTAGACTAGTTACAGTCTTCATTTTTTTTAAATTCTGTTTACTCTCCAGAGCATTGTATGTTAGGTATTCATGTCTCGTGCAGGTATGAGTTCTTTTCACCATGTGACTCATCGAAAATCGTAATGACACGATTGTAAACTAACCATACCTGGCGGGGATAGAACCCTGCGATCAAAGAGCTCCTATCTCGCCACCGTGCTACGTCTTTTTATACACAATTGTTTTCTAAATTCAGGGCACTAGTATTGTAGAGATTATTTGAAACTTGTTCAATTATCTTTATATTTCTCTTATGTGAATGTTCCAAGCAGGACGGATCGAGGATCGACCTTGCAATAATCTGCCTGAATGCACTCTGATTCTTCGTCAGGTTCCTGAAAGTGTTCGTTACTTTGGCCAAGTTCGAACTGTGTGCTTCCTCATTTTGATACGTATGTTCGTTAAACCTGACTCCAGAGCCTCTTTTGGTTACTTGTACTACAAGTTTTAAAATTCCATGTGATATATTCGAACTGCTTCCTTTTTCTCTCCCTTGCCCCCTTCCTAGTGGCTAATTCCAATTCCCTTAGCCAGCTCCCCCTCCTTTTTTTATACAGCTTGCCAATTCATAATTTGTTTTTTTGAAGTTTATCGGAGAAATATTTCTGTTGACATTTTTCTATCCTTGTTTTGGCATAATCAGTGAATATTAATTAGGTCTGGAATTTATCTACTAGACCATTATTAAATATATAGTTAAGGATCTTGATTCCCTTAGAAATTTCCTATTAATATGTCTCGATCTTCTAGATGGTAGAGACAAATTTTCTGCATATTTATAGTTACACAAAACGTGTTTAACCGTGTGAATGAATAGATTTTTTGCACGTATAAGTGTGGAATTTTTTTTTTATGTATCAGTAATAATGAAATATAATTAAAAATGTTAATGATGATACATAAATTTTCAAAATTTGATATTCAGACTGGAGTAGCTGAAAAGTATTATAGGGGATAATGAAGTTTCGTGTCTTAGCTGAATCAAATTCATTGTGACAGGGTAGTTGAATGGGGACAATTAACAGAGGCGTGTCCTTCAAAATTCCTTTGTGTGGACCCATCTGTGTCCTTGACTCATTCTCTCCGGAATACAGTGGCCTTTGACTCACGAATCGTTAATGACTGATTGCAAAACAAAACCATATAAAGGACGGGGATAGAACCCGCGATCAGAGTGTCTATCCAAAATTCCAGACGTCTGGAGTACTGTGACACTCTCATCGCGGGGTTTATCCCCCGTCCTTGGTATGGTTGGTTTTATTTATAACCCATTGGCTATGTTTTACAGTATAATTCTAGTCATATTTCCATCTTTTCGTCATTCTTTGTTCTGAACAGGGATTGATGCTATTACGTCTTTGCGTTATTTCAGAGGGAACAATTGTAGGATGCATCTCTGTAGGATGGATCTCTGTTACTGGGATACATCTCTGTAGGATGGCATCTCTGTAGGATGCTTCTATTGTAGGTTGCATATCTGTAGGATACATTCTCTGAAGGAATGCATCTCTGTAGGTTACATTCTGTAGGATGCATCTCTGTAACTCTTCTAATTGGTCGGCTTGCAGATTTTAGCAATTTGTCAGAGTTACTTTTTCTATACTTCATTCATAGGGTCGTTTATTTATCAGCGTGTTGATCTATGCCTAGGTTGTTATAGGTTACATATTTTTCCAACATAACGAAGACAAATAAACCAGCAACGTTTCGTTTTTTTATTTTTTTATTTTTTTTTTTTGAGGATCATTATAATGTGGACTACATGAGACGTGATTCAGTACAAGGGAATTCCTCGGGTTTTTGTCAGTGGACTGCTGGCTTATAGTTTTCGGACATAGTGATTCTGAGTGCACTCTGATGGTCCACGCAGCATTGACCAAGTTCTGAGTGCCCTGTGACGTTATGCAGCAGGTGACTATGGTTTACTTTGTGATCTAGTGAGCAAATGAAACAATAATAAAAGGTAAATGTCTTCTAGAAGTAATGTCTTTAGTGGGGTCCTCAATAATGTTCATCATTTACCAGATAATATTTCTAATTTATTTATTTTTGGGGTTCTTTGCTAAGAGTAATATGTATATTCATGCCTAGGTGTTTGACATATGATGTAAAAACTGCTATCATAACGAGTTAATAATGACCTGTTTATCCCAACTAAGATTATATAAGTTTAGAAGCAATTAGAAAATAAACGATGGAATTTAATTTAAATAAGAGTAATGTTAAAGTATAAACTGGAGAAGTAAAAGCAAAATAATATGTCAAATGATGAAATTTAGTGTCAAAGACAGCTAAGTAAGAACAATAATATAAACAAAACCTTGTGAAGGTGACTTTACACATAATACAGTTATTGTGGCACTTTACAATGTACCCAATCGCTTCTCTACTTGTAAATTCATCTTTATAAAGATACAATTTACAAAAGTGTTCCCCATAAGTCTATAGATATCAGTTGACATATCGTGCTTTCTTGCTTGATATCTGTTGTTTTCCTGTCATTAGGAACTCAGTTACGTGAGGCAGGAAGGGTTTCTTCCCTGGACTTTCATTGCTGGGTTTGTGAATGGGTCTTATTTATGGGTCCCTCACTAATCTAGCATGATCATCCTCTCAATTACATCGAACAGTGATACTAGGTTGAAATTCAAGAGTCGTCAGCGTGTTCCTTGTATTGTTTGCAATTTCTAGTTGTATCTAGAAACTTGTCGCGCTTCTAGTGACTTGGGTGTTAGAAATGTTTAAGTAGTTCACACATTGCTTTTCGCTATCTTTCATTGTGTGTGTGTGTATGTGTGTCTGTGTGGTGTGGTGCTGTGTGTGGTGTGTGTGTGTGTGTGTTGTGTGAGTACAGTCATCGTACTTCACCTTTTGGTGTTTTCAGGGGCGAGTCACAGCTCTTGTCCCGCCTCGTAACTAGTTGCTATGAGGTCCACTCTGTATCTGCTTAAGGAAACCTATCGTATCTCATACTTAAAGCTATGTATAAGATCCTGCTCTACTAATTACACTCTCCCGTGTTGTGTGACTAAGAAACTTATTTATGACAATTCTAACACTAGAAGTTGTTTTGAAATCAGATAATTAACGCAAAAGAATACAATAGAGCTTGTTTAGGTTTGAGGAATGTGAGTGTTAAAAATAATGTTGCTCATAAAACAGGGCTTAAAACAAAAACAGCAAGAAAAATAATCCAAACACGTATATTCCGCTCTCTCATTGGTAATAAGAGTTAGGACTGTGAAATTGACCGTAATGGGTGTGGGTAGTGATAAAATAACTGGCTGCTAGTCCCGTAGACTTATGGACTTTATCAACTACTATTAAAAAACATCAAATCTTTTCTTGCTCACCTTAATTCTCTTGACTTCCTTTACTCAGCGCTCTTTCCCCCTCTCTCTCCGTCCAGTATAGCTCACTCATCTCAGTCTAGCTCTCTCTACCAGGCCCGCCTCCAAGTTCAGCTTTCTCTCTCTGCTCTCTCTCCAGTCCATCTCCCATCTCATAGTCCTCAGCTCTCTTCAGTAAACTTATTTTCTTAGTCCAGCTTTCTAACACAGTTTGGCCTCACTCTCTTCCAGTCAGCTTTTCCAAAGTCCAGGTTTCCTCTCCCCATCCCAGTCCGCCCCTCTCTCTTCCAGATCAGCTCTTCTCACTCAGTTTCCCTCTAATTCCTCTTATCCTTCAGCTCCATCTCTCCCTCTTACCATTTGTAAGGAAACCCATATCCGCCCACTCCGCTCGTCCCCCGAAGGCATTCTTTACTTCTTTTCCTTCCAGTTCTCCCCTACCCTCCTTCCTGCATCCTCCCTCCCATCAATACCAACCTTTCTTTCCCTCCCCCTCATCTCCTGCCATATACTCCCCTATATCCTTACAGTCACACCCCACTCCCTTCTCTCTTCCTCCCGGTCTCCCTCCCTCCCCCTACCTTCCAGCCTTGCATACGTTCCAGTTAAACAAAACAGCTGGGAATAAAAAAAAATAAAAACAACATTCGTCTTGTTGGATATTTATCACCCACAATATTTTTTCTACCCGGTTGCCACCTCTTTCCAAATTCCCAAATTCCACGGAATTTCTAAGGTTATTTATACGGATGCATTTTTTTTAATGTAAATATGACAATATTTATTTCGATTTGATTTACAGCGCCCCCGTAATTTATATGTTGTTTGATATTACGGTGTTGGTGTGTTGACTGTGTGTTGGCTTGATGCGTGTTTCTTTGGTCCTCATGAATTTTGCAGTGTTGTTGGGCGGGATTTCCAACCTGGTATTCATTCTGTGTTTCACAGCTAGTTTAGTATATTTTTTTCATGTGGGCCTTTGGCCTTTCTGGCTGTTGATCTCTGGCTTTATGTAGACTAAAGTATGCTGAGAGGGAGGAAAAGAGGCGGAGAGGTGGAGATGAGAAAACAAGAGGGGAGAGGAGAGGAAAGAGGGGAGAGAAGAAATGGGGACGAGGAAAGAAAGGAGAGAAAGAGGGGAGAGAGAACAGGGAGAGAAACAAGAAGTGAAAGAGAGATAGAGAAAAGAGGAGGAGAGAAGAAGGGGAGAGCATAAGAGATCGGTAGAGGAGAGGGAGAGAGAGAAGGGGGAGAGAAAGAGAGAATGAGAGTGAGAGAGGGAGAGAAGAGAGAGGGAGAGTGAGGGGGAGAGGAGAGGGGGGGTGAGGAGAGAGAGAGAGAGAATGAGAATTAAGCACAAACTTATCGCTCGCACTATACTATCCCGTGTATTCCAATTTTGTCTTATTCCTTATTTGCCTTACCTCTGTATCTCTTGTATCTTTATGGTTGTTCTGGGGTGTGTGTACTGAGAGTTGTCTGGAGTGTGCACCGGTTGTTGCTGGGTGAGTACTGATGGTTGCTGGGTGTGTCTGGTGTTGCTGGGTGTGTTCTGGTTGTAGCTGGGTGTGTACTGGTTTATGATGTGGTGTTGCGAGGATCAAGGTGTTGAATGCTATGTACTGGGTATTATGCTTGGTGTGTAATGTGTATTGCTGGGATGTGTACTGGGTGTTGCTGGGTGTTTTACTGGATGTTGCTTAGAGGGTGTGTACTGGTGTTTATGGGTCTGTACTGGGCCCTGTATTGCAGGGGGTGTGCTGAATGTGTTGGGGGTGTTGCTGGGTGTGTAGGGGTGTTGCTGGGCGAGTGTGTACTGGGTGTTGCTGGAAGGTGTGTACTGGGTGTTGCTGGGAGGTGGTACATTGGGATTGCTGGGAGGGTGTGATTGGGTGTTACTGGGCGTTGTACTGGGTGTTGCTAAGCTAGTAAGTATCTGGGGGGTTATGGGAGGTTATGCAATAGGTGGTAAAGGGAAGGTGAGTAATGGATTTTAGTGAGAACATTTCTACGAGGGAGTACTGAGATGCAGTGTGCAAAGATTACTTATCAGTTACTTCACAGTACCATTCAGTATTCATCACAAATCACTTCTTGCTTTCTATCTGTACAGTCAAAACTGGCAGTGTGAGTCTGTGAAGTGCTAAGGGACCCCTGCTGCTACCTATTAGAGATCACTGTCAGGATTGTATGTCAATCATACTGGGTTAAAGTTACAAATCCCTAGCCAACTGAGTGTTTCCACTCTAAGTGGAGAGCGGTCCATCTCCCAGCAAGGAGTGGAAACACCTGGCTGGGAGAGTGTCCAGTACACACCATACTGGACACTTTTCTATGGTTGGAAAAAGCCCGATGCAGTTGATGTGAATATCATTTTGAAAGAGAAACTTTAGAGTGTTCATATAATAAAGAAATTTTTTGGGTTCCAGTTCTGCATTTTGTATCTGTTGAAGATGGAATCTAGTTGGGGACGAATATTCAGACAACTTCATTGTTATGTGCTTATGTCTTCTATTAAGTTATTAACAATCAAACAAGTGTTTTTTGCCACACAACACACACACACACACACACACACACCACACAACACAAAACACACACACACACACACACACACACACACACCCACACAGCTCAAAAAAGAAGGGAGGAGATGACAGGGGACTGAGACTAGATGAGCTGGAAAGGAAGATGAAAGAGGAAAAAGGTTAGCAGCAGAAGGTGGAAAGCAACAGGCCTCACAGCAGCAGAAAATCAAGATAGTGAAGATGAGAAGAGGAGATGAGGACATCTGAAAAGCACAGTAGATATTAAAGGAAGGAGCATCGGCTATGGCTACATCAACACAAACACATGTCTGAAAGGAGAAAGAAATGGAGGAAATGAAAAAGGAAGAGCAGGAATAACCCCAGGATCTAATGGTAAGGCTGCACACACCCATAAACACCGCAGAAGGAATACTGCAACGACACCCCATGGCAACACTGCCTGAACATCCAAACCAACCATCACACACCGAATCCTCTGTTTCCACCCCCCGCACACAGTTACGTATTAGATAGGAACAGAAGTTGAAGGTTTGGGTTCACAAATGCAGATGGATTAACGATTAACAATGAGGATGGCAAGAAAGAATCAATGGGAAGTCCCCAGACATCATAGCAGTTACAGAACAAAACTCAGGAGACAATAACAGATGCATCGTCCACCAGGATACCAGATCAGAGGAAAAGATAGAAGGGGCAGGGGGGGTAGGAGAAGGGTGGGGGTTGCTTGCTCGTAAAAAACAGATGGAAATTGTTTTTAGAGAAAAGTGAAAATGGATGGCTTAGACTGGACGGGTGAAAGAGACTACATAGAGGGTACAATTCAGTCTGGGGAAAACAAAGTGGTCATTGCAGTTTGAGGGATGAGGGGTCATGGTGTAAGACTAGTCAAGCATCTTCACTATAACTCCAGGTTAATATCGATCGTTATTCTATAATTACATCCTATATGAGGAAGATTTACGATATAAAACGGATAGTATAGATTTGGGAGGGGACATTTTGTAGCCAGAACACTCACGCATTACTGTGGTGAGCCTAGAGACTTGTTTGAAACTTCTATAACTTGAATCTCTCCTATTTGCTATTTATGTATGTATTGTTTGGTAGAGTAATAATTATATTGGTATTAGTATATTGCTATTGTGTGATATGTGCAATATAATCAGGCTCTCAGTTCGTTCAAGATGCTGTTAAACAGAAATAAAGTTAATTTTATAATACGGTCTTCAAGGTCATCGATTAACCTTAATGTTACCTATGCATCAGAGGATTTACACTCTTCGTATTTATATGGTCAGCGGCGATATTTAGGATATGTGCAGACCGAGACTGGGCAGTCAGTGTAATGCTATAGTCCAGTGAGAACCGACTATATGTAAGCCTCTTTAGAACACAGTATGAGCAGATTACATTATTACCATTTAAAACAATCTTAGTGATTTATACTGAACGGATTAATAGCAAGCAGGAAACTATGAATAATAATCCTCTATAATAGCTATAATCATATCTATTTTGAAAATTTCCCGGTTGTTGTAGTCCACCTAATGCATTCTGTTGTATATTTATGTCAGCGTTGTAAGTACTCGACTTGTATGTGATTCTTGTTGACTTTCTGCCGACAATAGTAAATTAAAGACAGACGTTGCAGACAAGCTTTGTGAGGGAAAAGTTCAATAGATGGCGTAGAGAGGTGTACATAGTACAAATAGTTTCATTGCGGCCTACTTGTTAAGGTAAGGTAACGTCAGCTTCCCGCTATTCCCGCCTTTTTTCCCCCACCCACGAAAGTGATAGTTTGACTGCGGCTTCTGTTAAGGTAGGGCCCACCCGTCAGTCTAGCTCCCGCTATCCCTTTCATCCTTCTCCACATTTCCCCCCGAGATCAATCAGCTCCCAGCAATACTGTAAGTACATGCTCTGGCCTTGTTTCTATTGGATTTATAATGGGTTGAAGCTTCACTTTTGTCCAATAATAAAATTAGTCATTGAGTATTGCCTATGATTGAATGTTGTATAATCACCACATCTTTTAGGTATTGTAATTATCATGGACGTGTGTTTTCTTATAGCAGGAGGGTACACTGTATTTCTTTCAGCTTGGGATGACAGAAGAGGGTCACCTGCATTCACACGAAGTTAGAATGATGGAGATGGACTTACGTCCTGAGACTTCACCTTTTTTGATTTAATTACCTGTTCACCTGTATGAATTTGCAGGACGTAGCCCTCATCTTTGCAGGTGGTAATAAACCTGCTTTCTGTTCATCGGCGATATAATCACTCAAGGCATTATCTTACTGTGAAGAAGAATAGCCAGTGGGTCGTAACCAAACCTCTGCGACCCCCCCCCCCATCTCAGCACAACCTGCTACGATTTTCAACACACTCAGCTGTATAGCCCTTGTGGCTTAGCGTTTCTTTTTTATTATAATAATAATCAACAACACTCAGTGTCGCATACACCAGTCACCCCTATATAATTTAGACGTTGATTCAGTTTTCATTTATATTTTCACATTTTTCATTTTCTTTAATGTAGGATTAATATTTCATATTTAAGTGTTCTATTATATTTTCTTTTAATAATGTGTTTATGTTTTTTATTTATTTTTCTATTCATGAATTTTCCTGAGGAGGAGCCAGCCGCGGTAATACTGTCTGTAGTTATTACTAGGGATGAGTAGCCTTCACAAGTGGGACCTTGCTGGTATCAACTCTATGAATCAAATTCAATTCATCTCGAAATTACCCATTGAAACTACAACGCCGACGATAACAACAGACACTCGGTTACCCACAGCAATGAGTAATAATTTCTCTCATGGTAGGGATACAGTACAGGTAGTGAAAAGATTTGGTGTTGTTATAGTCTCAATTTATAGTAAGTCAGTCAAGGCAGGATATATTAGTTAAATTCTGCCACTTTTTCATGTGAGCTTGTACACCTTGGGGGTTTTAGACTCTAGGACCCGAGATTTTTCCTGTGGACAATTTGTTTCATTGAGCTCTTTATTATATCAAGGGTACTGTCGTAATGGGACACTCACTTGATTTTTTGGTGAGTAGATTGGATGGTCAAAGTTACCACATTCTAATGACTGTTTGCTCGGAGACGGCATAGACCATTCGTTTTTATTAATATATACTTGTTTATTGATACAGGGATCGAGCATCTGGTTGATTTACAGTTTGAGCGGAGCAGAATTGAAACCCTCCATTTTCTTATTACCCGTTTCATTTTTCCCTGGTAGTTTAAGTTATTCTTGCAAATATGGTGGAATTACCAGTTTTGGATGACACGCTGGAAGTAAGTCTAGGAATAACAGGGAAAAATTTAGAATCTTTTCATTAGTGTTAAGATCCAGGAAAGACTGAAGAGAGGGAATTGAAAGAGAAGGAAGACATAAGGAGGCGTGATAAGACTTGCATCTTGAGGAGAGAGTAAGTTCGTGAAGAAAACAGGTTAATTAAGGGAACTTGCATATGAAAGAAGCAAAGTTATAGAGAAGTAGAGGAAAGGCTAGGAATCATGAGTTGAGAGAGATGAGAAGAAAAGGATTCGCGAGCTCGAACAAGCTCGCCTTGAATTAGAGAATATAAGTTAACTTTCTACAACAGCAATTAGATGAAGGAGTATGGAACAACGTGCAGGCTAGTGCCATATTCAACACCTAATTTCCTCCCATCACAGAGGGGGAAGAATAAATTCATACATTGTCAGATTTGAAAAATACTCCTACCCTTCTGTGATTGCCTTGCTGACACCTGGCTACCAGGTTAGGAATGTTATTTTCTAGGTTCCGCTTTGAAGAATCTATGCAACCTTTTGTAGACACAGGATATCATATGTTAATTATATACTGATAGATGGCAATCCTTAAAGCACATCTAAAAAACACCATCTAATTCGTTAAGGAAAGATTTCAGGTATGCAACTTACAGCTGCAGATTTCAGAAGCTACAGGGTAACACCTAGTTTTGTTCAACTTTGGGATAGAGTGTTCTAGAATTGAGCGCAGTTATGAAATCTCTTAGAGAATACATGGTTGCAGACCAGTTCCTGTCAGCTCTTCCCATCCAGATACTGAACATTCATCAGTGAAACGTAACATGTTTAAAGCTGAGGAAGTTGATGAGGCTGTGACCGTAGGCTGAGGTCACATTCTTTAAAGTCCTAAAGGGATCGAATACCCAATGGGACTCATAGGGGTTAATCTAGACCTTTAGAAATCAAAGCCTCTAGTGGATTTAAAATGACGTTTTTATCTGTTTGTAATATGTGTGGTGTTTAGGACAATAAACGTCCAGATTGTCCTTATAAGAAGGTCCAAAAAGTTGAGAAGATGTTTTAAAAGACTAGTAATGACAAAGCACACCTTCTGTACAGGACAACAGTTAATGGATTAATGTACTCTACTCCATTTTACGAGAAACTGGATGCACATGTATTGTCATTTTGATAAAGCTGTTCCCTAACTTAAAGAAATATTCCTCTGCTTATACTTTCAGATACTTGGGGCCCGTACGGACACTTTTCCTACCATACATTGTTACATTAGGTCTAAGGGTTCAAAGGTTGGTATGAAGCCTAACTCGCTCCCATCACTCTTCTTTGCTCCGTACTAATGGTAATGTAAAAGGTGCCATTCTTCCTTATGAGGTTTGACCTTTCTGCACAAAGATGGACATAAGTGTTTCAGATATCCTCCTGTAAGAGTAGAGAAGCCTTCGAAAAGTTCATGATGAGACAATGTCTCGCGCAATTACGTAGGAGATTAAAAACAGTGATGCTACTTCGAAAGCAAGGTAAGTAGGATCACCGGTTCACTTGTTTGATGGAAAGTGAAGATATCATAAATGTTTGACTAGGGCTCAGACAAAGCCCGGTTCTCCTCACGGTCCATCCTTGATTTTCCTGACGTTATAAGCCTTCTGCACTATGATATATAGAAGGACCCCTTTGTCAATTTACAACGCTAATTGACCTTCTCTTCAGATTTGCATAATGACGTTGTCTAAAACAAAATCAAGTTATCTAAGGATTATCTTTTCATATAAATTTGATTATATAAATGTATCTTGCACAATGTCAGTATTCATATTAAATTCAGATTGAGACTGACTATCTTACTCATCTTAGTTGTTCCAAATCAACTGCAGAGAGACTGATTCTTAAAAGGGCTCATGACTGCCAGTGGCCGGACATATCTCGAATCGTAAATCCTTAAATAAAAATTAGGGAAACCTATTTTTGGCCATAATTTCCTCAGATGTTCATTACCTATTGTTAGATGTGTAAAGTTTGCCAACTGTCATCCTCCCGGAAGGTACCAGGCGTGTACTATGGTCAAAAATGCCTATCTTTACGGTACCGTTTGGATAGAGGTAGCTGTTGAACATCGTTGGTCTTTATCTCACTTTCATCTGGGGGACTTATGATTATAATTAAATTAGTTGATATATGCTTCGAGTTTCCCTGAGGCCGTTCCCTTAAAGACCATAACTACTGCCACCAGTAGGTGGGCTGAAGCCCTGCGTGTCCATCTTCTCCCATAGTGGGCATCCTTAGAGAAATTTTGTCTGTCCGTGGGACACAATTCACATCTGACTTAATGCAACATCTCTACCAACTTCTAGGACGTGAAGCCTCATCTTCCCACACACCCTATCATCCCAGCGGTATGGAGGTGTGAGAGCAAGCATTCGTTTCTCAAGTCCATTTTAAGGAAAAACTTTGCTCCCTTATTACATTAGGAGTGGAATCGTATACAATCTACCTGTCGCTTTGTTTGCATGAGGGAAGTTCCAGAGATTTTGGGGTTTTCACCTTTTGAACTTCTTGGTAGACAGGGCCAGGGCCATTGTCCTTCCTTCATGACTTATGGACTAATGAGGACGTAAAAGAGCTGAGGTTCGTCTCTTACCAGTTATCCTTGACCTTAAGATCCAAGCTGAGGAGACCTATGACATAGTTTCGAAAAACTAAGCTTGTCAATGGACAGTAACAAAACTATTTTGATTCCAAAAGTCAGAGGAGAAGTTTTAAAAGTAGGGATGAAGTTCTGGTACCTTTTGCCTATCAAGTAAATAAATTTTTAGTAGCATGAAAGGTCCTTTAAAGTATTAAAAATTTGTGGGAAAGTTGTCTAAGCATAGAAGTCAAGGGGTAACTACGCTTTATCATATCATCATACTTAAGGAATTATTACCAGATGAAATTCGGTAAATGCACTTAATAACTTTGACTTAGTTTTCCACACGAACTTGATAAGACAACTGAAGATTGTAAGGTGTTGGCGAATTGACTTCACTCTAACTTAAGGGACTATGGATGAAGAATATATGATCTTGGTGACTTCTTGACCATCGGGTTTTGCATCCAAACATGAATATTAATGATCTTTGGATGACCAAAGAAGACATGAACTAATTCAATTGTGTGTGTACTTTTCAGACGTCTTTACTGATATTCCAGGTGTCACTCCACGGTAGCATTAAGATTGACTCTTTGCTCAGACGATACTATCAAACAGAAATTATACCCAGTTCCAGTTACTACCTTAGGGTTGCATTTGAAGGTGAGGTATGACAAATTATTAAAACTATAGATCATTGATCCTTAGTATCTGCATATTGCTCAACAGTAGTCATGGTTAAGAAGGAGGATAATTCATTATAGACTTGCATTGACTTCAGAAGACCTTAATGCTATAACTCGGTGGGATGCAGGATGCCTATGCCTTAATAGATAGCGATCTACGACAAAAATTTTTTATGACTCGTCCTTCCTTTTCAAGAGATTGATATTGCGCTAGGCATATCATCAAGTAAGTTAGATCCTTCTCTAAGGCTGTACACCCTTTTCTACACACAAGGACTGATGCAATATATAGAACTATGCCCTCTTCGTGTTTGGTAACTGCCTTGCTTCCTACGTGAGACTGATGAGAAAGGTCTTGGGTAATAGGCCAGATGTTTTTCAGTTTATTTTTATAAACATTTTACGTTAATGTTCATCCTACGTGTGGGCCAAACAGATCCAATCATATTTACATCAGTTGCGTTAGGTTACAATTGCATGGCCTAACTGCCTAGCCGAGAATTGCTTCCTTGGAGTATAAGATTAGATTTATCTTGGACTGTTACTTTACTATAAATCTCTGCTGAACTCTATACCCAGTAAGGATCAAAGCTTTATTAGAATTTTAAATTCCCCAAAAAACCAAGAAGCTCATGCGTAGTTTTCTTTTGGTTCTGTAAATTTTTATGCACGGTTAATCGTACCTTATGATCTTACAGGCTCTTATCCGACTTCCTTAGATAAAGTCTGTGAGGACCTCTGAACGTTCGACATAGCTCGGGGAAATGTTTAATGAGATTAAAAGTATCTTTTCGAAGAGACCCTATCTTAAGATTAACCAGATATTGAATAAAACATTTTGTTATAAGATATGATGCCTCCAATATGGCTTAGGTGCGGTGTTACTAACAATACATGATGGTACTCCCTTCTGTACTGCTTCCTAAGCTGGAAATCCTCATGGCAGAAATCGAGATTCTACTCCATAGTAAAGGAATGTTTTAGCCCTTGTGTGGGGTATCTCCCAAACTAAATGTATTTGCCTGGGGAAATGTATTCTTTAGAAACGTACCACAAACCTTTGATATAACTAGAAAACTTTTAAGGAACAATCAGTCGCCTCTTGAGGTGGTCATTGAGCACACTACAGCTTTAAGTTCCTTTCTTGTGTTTATCTAATGGCTTCATCAATTATTTCTCTGTCTGGGTTAAGTCGTGTCAGTCAGTAGATGATTTCGTGACTTACAGAACTTCAAATGTTAGAACTTTTTCCTGCCGATTATTCTTATATCCTTGACTATAAGTCTTGGTATCGGGGAGTGTGAGGAAAAAGTCAATAGATAGGAGTTAGTGAGGGGTATAATGCTAAGAATAGTTTCATTGCCGTCTTGTTAAGGTAGGGTAAGGTCATGCTCCCGCTATTTCCTCCTTTTCCCCCACCACGAAGAAAGTGATAGTTTGAACTGCCGGATGTTGTTAAGGTAGGGTCAGTATAGATCCTCAATCCCTTCCCCTCCTTTCCCCCCTTTCCCCCTCCCCCCCCCCAGAAAGGTGGATAGTGGGGCTCCAGTGCTAACAGTAATCACTAGATTCACAGTCCACCAGACACTACTTGTATAGTACATGCCTGCCTTGTATTCTAGTGGATGTATTGGTTTGAAAGCCTTAACCTTTTGACCAATAATAAACTTAGTCTTTCAGTCTTGCCTTAGGTTGCACTGTTGTAAAGTATCACAAATCTTTTAGGTATGGTTACTTATAATTGAGATGGGAGTTCTTAAGCTGTCGGGTTAACCTGTCTATCTTTCCAGCTTGGATGAAAGAGAGGAGATCAAATGCCACCAGTCAACGAGCAAGAATGATGAAGATGGACTAACGTCCTGAGACTTCCCCTTTTTAGATTTTATTACTGTGCACCTGTTTTGAAATTGCTGGTACGTAATCCCTCATCATTGCAGTGGTAATAAAGGTACACCTGCTGTCCTGTCATGGGATATATACTCGAGGATATACTGTGAAGAACGAAACCGGCTGGGTTGTAACCATACACCTGCGACCCCCCCCCCCATCATCAGCAATCTGCTACGATTTCAACAACTCAGTGTCACCAACACCAGACACCCCTATATATATTAGCGTTGAATTCAGTTATCATTTATATTTTTCATTTTTCATTTTCTTTAATGTAGGATTAATATTTCATATTTAAGTGTTTTATATTTTATATATAATAAAGTGTTTATCGTCTGATTATTATTTCTTTTTCTATTCATTAATTTTCTCTTGAGGAGGAGAACAGCCTGGGTAATACTGTCTGAAGTTGTTACAGGGCTGAGTAAGCCTTCACAAGCATTATTAGACTAACGTTTCATTCTGGCTTGGCAAAGCTCTCCACTGAGCGAAATGTCGCAGTGCAAGCTCTTTTTGCAACGTGTTTTTTCTTTAATGTGTTGAAGAATTATTTTTTTCGTTTAATTTCAGCATCACATTTTCCTCAGATTGCAGTTTTGGCCTCGTGTTCTTTCAGTGGTTGTCAGTGTTTAAAAATTCCTTTATGTTTTTTTCAACGTTATTTGTTATCCTTTAATAGTGTGTATGTCTGTTATTAATTAGCATATCAATCATTGAGGAGTTGTGTATTTCCTCTCTTATTTACTTATTTACCTCCGGGAGTAATGTTTTTCACGGAATTATAAAGTTTCAATACGGATCAGGTCGGCCAATCACAGCTCAACACACAACTTACAGCACCAACAAAATCTCCTAACGGAGGTTTCGCCTCGTACCTGATTATCGACACTTACGTCTTCTAAATGGGTTCAGATCCATTTGTATAAATGATATCTTGTTATAAAATGCCATATATGTTCAAATTAAGATTTTTTTTTTTTTTATGCAATAATCGATCATGATATCTGTGGGCATTAATTGAAATGTCATCAAATTTAGTACATAATTATAAGATATCCAATAATGTATTTTTACATTTTCTTGAATGATTAATTGAATGCTATACTCATCCACGTTGAGGAGAGTGATCCAGCTCATGATTAAAAAGCCTTTCGTCAGGATCAAAGCCAACATATCTTGAAGGGATATTCACCCGATGATCATTTGCTTGGTTAGATCTTTTCAGGTATTTTACGTGTACCTTCTCTGTTTTTCCTTCCCTTTACGTCCCTAGCACACTGACCTATGTGGATCTCATCACTTCGGTGCGTTCACTATACATTTCTCCTGCAAAAACGTGCTTTCATTCATTGTGTATTCCAATAATGCAATACTGTATTTGTAAGCTAGTGTCGTGGTAAGGTACTATTCCTTGTATGATACACCAATTTTAAATACATAGTTGTTACTGCCTAGTTGTAATTGCTTAGTTTAATTTGTTGAAGGTTGCACGTTATTTTGAGCTTCGGCTCACAGGGCGACTTTTTAACACTGTTGTTGATGCGACGTGTTCCCACCTTACCTGTCATTGTATGTTTGAAGATCGCATAAAATAACCGACAAAATTGAAGAATAGACGCGGCAGCAGTTGGGTATCCTTGATTGGACAAAATTTAGCCAATGCGGTACGTTTTCTTCGGTCAAATACATAGGAAGATTGTAGACAGTAGAAGGACGTTGGTTAAAGATGATGTATTCAGGTCCATCAACGTGGCCGAAAAAATAGTTTTAAGGTGGTCAGTTCCTCCTGGCAGGAAGAATTCTGCTCTTTGGGTTTCCAGTTTCCATTGCTGTTCCTCGTGCTGGCTTGCTCTGTGTTTACCCATAGAGCGAACCTGCGAGAGGAAAACATTAAAATTAAACTTACAAATAAGCCACGAAGAATTTTTACGCTTTTAGACTAGTTACAGTCTTCATTTTTTTTAAATTCTGTTTACTCTCCAGAGCATTGTATGTTAGGTATTCATGTCTCGTGCAGGTATGAGTTCTTTTCACCATGTGACTCATCGAAAATCGTAATGACACGATTGTAAACTAACCATACCTGGCGGGGATAGAACCCTGCGATCAAAGAGCTCCTATCTCGCCACCGTGCTACGTCTTTTTATACACAATTGTTTTCTAAATTCAGGGCACTAGTATTGTAGAGATTATTTGAAACTTGTTCAATTATCTTTATATTTCTCTTATGTGAATGTTCCAAGCAGGACGGATCGAGGATCGACCTTGCAATAATCTGCCTGAATGCACTCTGATTCTTCGTCAGGTTCCTGAAAGTGTTCGTTACTTTGGCCAAGTTCGAACTGTGTGCTTCCTCATTTTGATACGTATGTTCGTTAAACCTGACTCCAGAGCCTCTTTTGGTTACTTGTACTACAAGTTTTAAAATTCCATGTGATATATTCGAACTGCTTCCTTTTTCTCTCCCTTGCCCCCTTCCTAGTGGCTAATTCCAATTCCCTTAGCCAGCTCCCCCTCCTTTTTTTATACAGCTTGCCAATTCATAATTTGTTTTTTTGAAGTTTATCGGAGAAATATTTCTGTTGACATTTTTCTATCCTTGTTTTGGCATAATCAGTGAATATTAATTAGGTCTGGAATTTATCTACTAGACCATTATTAAATATATAGTTAAGGATCTTGATTCCCTTAGAAATTTCCTATTAATATGTCTCGATCTTCTAGATGGTAGAGACAAATTTTCTGCATATTTATAGTTACACAAAACGTGTTTAACCGTGTGAATGAATAGATTTTTTGCACGTATAAGTGTGGAATTTTTTTTTTATGTATCAGTAATAATGAAATATAATTAAAAATGTTAATGATGATACATAAATTTTCAAAATTTGATATTCAGACTGGAGTAGCTGAAAAGTATTATAGGGGATAATGAAGTTTCGTGTCTTAGCTGAATCAAATTCATTGTGACAGGGTAGTTGAATGGGGACAATTAACAGAGGCGTGTCCTTCAAAATTCCTTTGTGTGGACCCATCTGTGTCCTTGACTCATTCTCTCCGGAATACAGTGGCCTTTGACTCACGAATCGTTAATGACTGATTGCAAAACAAAACCATATAAAGGACGGGGATAGAACCCGCGATCAGAGTGTCTATCCAAAATTCCAGACGTCTGGAGTACTGTGACACTCTCATCGCGGGGTTTATCCCCCGTCCTTGGTATGGTTGGTTTTATTTATAACCCATTGGCTATGTTTTACAGTATAATTCTAGTCATATTTCCATCTTTTCGTCATTCTTTGTTCTGAACAGGGATTGATGCTATTACGTCTTTGCGTTATTTCAGAGGGAACAATTGTAGGATGCATCTCTGTAGGATGGATCTCTGTTACTGGGATACATCTCTGTAGGATGGCATCTCTGTAGGATGCTTCTATTGTAGGTTGCATATCTGTAGGATACATTCTCTGAAGGAATGCATCTCTGTAGGTTACATTCTGTAGGATGCATCTCTGTAACTCTTCTAATTGGTCGGCTTGCAGATTTTAGCAATTTGTCAGAGTTACTTTTTCTATACTTCATTCATAGGGTCGTTTATTTATCAGCGTGTTGATCTATGCCTAGGTTGTTATAGGTTACATATTTTTCCAACATAACGAAGACAAATAAACCAGCAACGTTTCGTTTTTTTATTTTTTTATTTTTTTTTTTTGAGGATCATTATAATGTGGACTACATGAGACGTGATTCAGTACAAGGGAATTCCTCGGGTTTTTGTCAGTGGACTGCTGGCTTATAGTTTTCGGACATAGTGATTCTGAGTGCACTCTGATGGTCCACGCAGCATTGACCAAGTTCTGAGTGCCCTGTGACGTTATGCAGCAGGTGACTATGGTTTACTTTGTGATCTAGTGAGCAAATGAAACAATAATAAAAGGTAAATGTCTTCTAGAAGTAATGTCTTTAGTGGGGTCCTCAATAATGTTCATCATTTACCAGATAATATTTCTAATTTATTTATTTTTGGGGTTCTTTGCTAAGAGTAATATGTATATTCATGCCTAGGTGTTTGACATATGATGTAAAAACTGCTATCATAACGAGTTAATAATGACCTGTTTATCCCAACTAAGATTATATAAGTTTAGAAGCAATTAGAAAATAAACGATGGAATTTAATTTAAATAAGAGTAATGTTAAAGTATAAACTGGAGAAGTAAAAGCAAAATAATATGTCAAATGATGAAATTTAGTGTCAAAGACAGCTAAGTAAGAACAATAATATAAACAAAACCTTGTGAAGGTGACTTTACACATAATACAGTTATTGTGGCACTTTACAATGTACCCAATCGCTTCTCTACTTGTAAATTCATCTTTATAAAGATACAATTTACAAAAGTGTTCCCCATAAGTCTATAGATATCAGTTGACATATCGTGCTTTCTTGCTTGATATCTGTTGTTTTCCTGTCATTAGGAACTCAGTTACGTGAGGCAGGAAGGGTTTCTTCCCTGGACTTTCATTGCTGGGTTTGTGAATGGGTCTTATTTATGGGTCCCTCACTAATCTAGCATGATCATCCTCTCAATTACATCGAACAGTGATACTAGGTTGAAATTCAAGAGTCGTCAGCGTGTTCCTTGTATTGTTTGCAATTTCTAGTTGTATCTAGAAACTTGTCGCGCTTCTAGTGACTTGGGTGTTAGAAATGTTTAAGTAGTTCACACATTGCTTTTCGCTATCTTTCATTGTGTGTGTGTGTATGTGTGTCTGTGTGGTGTGGTGCTGTGTGTGGTGTGTGTGTGTGTGTGTTGTGTGAGTACAGTCATCGTACTTCACCTTTTGGTGTTTTCAGGGGCGAGTCACAGCTCTTGTCCCGCCTCGTAACTAGTTGCTATGAGGTCCACTCTGTATCTGCTTAAGGAAACCTATCGTATCTCATACTTAAAGCTATGTATAAGATCCTGCTCTACTAATTACACTCTCCCGTGTTGTGTGACTAAGAAACTTATTTATGACAATTCTAACACTAGAAGTTGTTTTGAAATCAGATAATTAACGCAAAAGAATACAATAGAGCTTGTTTAGGTTTGAGGAATGTGAGTGTTAAAAATAATGTTGCTCATAAAACAGGGCTTAAAACAAAAACAGCAAGAAAAATAATCCAAACACGTATATTCCGCTCTCTCATTGGTAATAAGAGTTAGGACTGTGAAATTGACCGTAATGGGTGTGGGTAGTGATAAAATAACTGGCTGCTAGTCCCGTAGACTTATGGACTTTATCAACTACTATTAAAAAACATCAAATCTTTTCTTGCTCACCTTAATTCTCTTGACTTCCTTTACTCAGCGCTCTTTCCCCCTCTCTCTCCGTCCAGTATAGCTCACTCATTTTACGAAATTTAAAAATTTAAAAAGCAATCAAAAAAACCCCAAGAAATTTTCCTTTTGGGACCTAAATTTTTAAATGTGCTAAATTTTGATAACCCAATTTGTTGAAACCTTTAAAAATCTTCAAAAACACTTAATCATGGAAAAACAGTGACAACAAAATTTGTGGTCATCAAATTAATTTACTGCACACCGGAGGGTTGACAAAGAGTTCTACAGGGAACCTGCGCTGGATCCAAAAATTAAAAGGAAGTGTTTAAAGGGGGGGGTACGGGAAATTGATAAGGATGTCCCAAAGTTCTGGTACCAAGAGTTCAGAGTATTGTGGGGCCCAGGACAGACTTACGATAATAAAGGAACCCTCGATAATTTTTAAAAACCCATTAATTTGCGACTAACATAATAAATGTCTTCACAAGGAATAGAAAACCAATCAAAAATGTCCAGGTAAACCACTATTACATTGCAATCTGCTCAGCAACCCCTTGGCAAATTGATTTTTAAAATCAAAATGACAAAAAATTTTATGAATGTTAATTTATGCAAGAAGACTTGGTCAAAATTCACCATTAAAATCTTGTACCCACCTCGCCCCTTTAAATCACATAAACTGGCAAAAAACCTTTCAGGGGTTTTGTGTGACTTAACAGGGGGTTCTGGTCTCAAAGACCCCCCCTTTGATAGTTAAAAGACAAATGAAGTGGCATACCAATAGGGCCTTGTTGAGGTTTCGAGTTTAACCCGATCAAAAGGAAGGCAATAGGGGGTTTTGGGAGGTACAGTGTCCACCCCTGGTCTGATTACTCAATGAAATCTGAGAGAAAGGGGCCCAAAGGGTTAAACAGGGGGGTGGGGCCAGGGAGGGATCATAGGAATCTGCTTATCCCGAAATTGAGGCGAATTTCAACTTGCCCCCTTGGGGCAAAATTTCATGGGGTCCCTACCCATTGCCCTTTACATCTACATTATAAGCCATACGCGAGATCAACAGTTGGACAACACACACCCCAGTTGAGGGACATCCAAATCCCCTTGGTCCTTACTCTGTTGATGAGAAGTGTTGGGAAAGTTTCCTTGATGGGGTTAGCCTAAACCTGTAACTTAGTATTCAAAATTAACTTTTCCCCGGGTTTATAAAAAAAGGGGGGAAGACCAAAGGCACTTAGAATTAAATGATAGGTTTTAAAGTCTCCGACCCATCACCCTTTTTCCTTCTTTTGGTGGCTTTTAACCATCTTAACGGGAAAATTTAAACTCAAAAAATGCGAATAGAATTCAGGAAAGGAAAACTCTCACCCCAAAACAAAAGGGGGAAAAATTCAAACACAAACACACACACAAAAAAACCGAAAAAATTTTTTAATACAAAATTAAACGAACTAAAAAAATGGCAAAACAAAAAAACCCCAAAAAAAAAAAACCCCAACACAAATTTTAAATTACACAACCAAAAAAAAAAAACCAAAAATATAAAAAATTAAAACTTAATTTAATACTTCAAATACCATTAACACACACACATACTCACTACCCCTCACTCACTCATCGCCCCAACAACAAAAAAAAAAAAAAAAACACAACAAAAAACACAAAAAAAAAACCCCAAAAACACCACAAACCAAAAAAAAAAAAAACCCCGTCAAACAACACACTCCCAGAAACCCCAAACCCGCACACACCTACCCACACCGCACAATAAAAAACCACCACAAAAAAAACAATCATGACAAAAAACCCTGCAAAACCACACACACACCCCAAACACACACCACAAAAACACACACACACACACACACACACACACACACACACACCACACCACACACACACCACCAACACACCACACCACGCACAACAACACCCAAAACACAACCACACCACAACACACACACACACACACACGCACACACACACAACCACCACAACACACACTAACAACACACACACACACGCACAACAACACACACACACAACACACCACACACACCCCACACACACACACAAAACAACACACACACACAACACAAACACAAAACCTAACACAAAACACACACACACCACCACAACACACACACACACACACAACACCACACCACAACCACACACCCCAACACACAACACTAACACACACACAAACACAACAACACACTAACACACACACAACACACCACACACAACACTAACACACACACACAACACCCCAACACACAAACCAACACACTACACACACACACCACACACACAAACCACACACACCACACACACACACCCCACACTGTCGATAATTACCGTCCCTCAACTTCCAGTTCGTACAAATTACCGTCTCATTAAACTGGGTTACAGCATCAATTTCCATCGTGGACATTCAACCCTCAATGGTCGAGGCGCAAAATATTCGCTACAAATCGTTCCCACTGAAGTTTCTTAGCTTTGTTTCGTTTTTAAAAATTTCACAAGTTTAGATTTTCCTCAGCTAACTTCTTAAATTGGCGTCAAGAATGTTAGTTTAGAATTAGAGATTCAAGTTCAGAGACGTAGTGCAGTGTTAGAGGTTTTAGGAGGGAACAGCGCCGTAATTTGAGCAGCAACAGAGCAGATATAGGGCAGAAACAGAGCAGAATAGAGCAGCAACAGAGCAGATATAAGCAGCCAACAGAGCAGATATAACAGCAACGAGCAGATATAGACAGCAACAGAGCAGATTAGAAAGCAAAAAGAGCAGATATAGAGAGCAACAGAGCCCGTATAGAGCAGCAACAGGCAGTATGGATAAAAGGGGTAGAGCAGCAAAAAGAGCGATATAAGCAGCAACAGAGCAGATATAGAACAGCAACAAGAAAATATAGAGAGCAACAGAGCAGATATAGGAGCAAACGAGCAGATATAGAGCAGCAACAGAGCAGATATAGAGCAGCAAAGAGCAGATATAAGAACAAAAGAGCAGATATAGACAGGAAAAGTTTGTATTTACAAATTGTTTGATTCAACAGAAGTTAACGTGGGAAAAATTAGAGCAAAGGAGAGGGGGAGAAAGGGTTAGAGAGAAAAGGGGTAGGAGAGCGGGGAGAAAGGAGGGGGGGAAAGGAGAGAGAGAACGAGAGTTAGAGAGAAAGGGTAAGGGAGGGAAGAGGAAAGAGGGAAAAGGGGAATGAAGAAAATTTTTGATTTTTATTATTTTTTTTTAAAAAAAGGGTTTAAGGTGGAGGGGAGGAGGGGAGGGAGGGGGAGGGAGGGGAAGGGGAGGGGGAGGGAGAGGAGGGAAGGGGAGGGTGGGGAGGGGAGGGGGGGAAGGAGGGGAGGGAAAGGGAGGGAAGGGGAGGGGGGAAGAGGGAGGGGGGAGGGAGGAGTAGGGTAGAGAGAGGGGGGAGAGGGAGGGTAAGGGAGGGGGGGAAGGAGGGGGAGGGAGGGAAGGGAGGGAGGGGAAAGGGGGGGAGAAAAGGGGGGGGGGGAAAGGGGAAAGGGGGGAGAGGGAAATAAAGGAACCCCTTATGAATAAAGGGGGAACATTAAGCCTGTGGTTTTTGGGTTAATTTTAAGGGTTGGGAGGGAGCAAGAGGGAATTTTGGGGGGGCAAAAGAAAGAAGGAAACTTGGTTCATTCTTATACCTCTCACCTTAAAACTTTTTTCCAGATCACCCCTTTTGCTTATTTTTTAAGCAAACTTGCCCCCTTTACATTTAGCCAGTTTTTGGACCCAAAAAAGCCAAAATTTAAAACCATTGCTTTTCCCCCTTTAGCACCATCGGTTAAAATTTCCAGTCATTTAGAACGATGGTTTTTATGGCAGGAGAGTTCTTTAAAGCTAGTCAGTTTCTATTAGCAACCTTTAGAAATTGGTTTTTCATCAGAACAAGTCACACCTGTCATCGCAGTCACCCCTTTTAACTGCAGTTTTTACAAACCCGTGTAGACATTGTAACACTGTCAGCAGCAGTCACACCTGTCAGCAGCAGTCACACCCGCAGCAAGGCACGTCCCCCACCTGTCAGCAGCAGTCATGGAAATATAAACCAGGGTATAACCCACAATTTTTTAAGAATAAATTCCAGCCGACTCAGCCACATGAATTATGTGACCTGAAGCATTTTGAAGTTTGCGTCAGTGGAGAGTAAACATTATATTACGGTGCTAAACCTGAACGGGCTGTATATAGCCTGGGTGATGGGACAGGTAGGGAAAGCGAGGGATAATCAGGTTTAAGCCAAGGAAGTAGAAACCATCTCCAATTTCCTGAGTGAGGATCTCTTCACCGGGGTCAAGGCACGTGCCTATGTGAGTGATCTGAGTAGGATCACCAGTATGTTGTGAGGATCACCAGTATGCTGTGAGGATCACCAGTATGCTGTGAGGATCACCAGGATGCTGTGAGGATCACCAGTATGCTGTGAGGATCACCAGTATGCTGTGTAGGATCACCAGATGTTGAGAATCACCAGGATGCTGTGAGGATCACCAGTTATGCTGTGAGGATCACCAGTATGTTGTGAGGATCACCAGTATGCTGTGAGGATCACCAGTATGCTGTGAGGATCACCAGGATGCTGTGAGGATCACCAGTATGCTGTGAGGATCACCAGTATGTTGTGAGGATCACCAGTATGCTGTGAGGATCACCAGTATGTTGTAAGGATCGCCAGTATGTTGTAAGGATCACCAGTATGTTGTTAGGATAACTAGCATGTTGTTAGGATAACTAGCATGTTGTAAGGATCACCAGCATGTTGTAAGGATCACCAGCATGTTGTGAGGATCACAAGTATGTTGTAAGGATCACCATTATGTTGATAGGATCACCAGTATGTTGTGAGGATCACCAGTATGTTGTAATCACCAGTATGTTGTTAGGATCACTAGTATGTTGTGAGGATTACCAGTATGTTGTGAGGATCACCTGTATGTTGTGAGGATCACCAGTATGTTTTAAGGATTACCTGTATGTTGTAAGGATTACCAGTATGTTGTAAGGATCACCAGTATGTTGTAAGGATCACCAGTATGTTGTAAGGATCGCCAGTATGTTGTAATGGTCCCAAGTATGTGTTAAGGATCACCAGTATGTTGTAAGAATCACCAGTATGTTGCAGGGATAACCAGTATGTTGTAAGGATCGCCAGTATGTTGTGAGGATCACCAGTATGTTTCAAGGATCAGTATGTTGTGAGGATCACCAATATGTTGTTAGGATCACTAGTATGTTGTAAGGATCACCAGTATCTTGTAAGCATCGCCAGTATGTTGTAAGGATCCCAAGTATGTGTTAAGGATCACCAGTACGTTGTAAGAATCGCCAGTATGTTGCAGGGATCACCAGTATGTTGTAAGGATCGCCAGTATGTTGTGAAGATCACCAGTATGTTGTAAGGATCCCCAGTATGTGTTAAGGATCACCTGTATGTTGTGGGGACCAGCATGTTGTAAATATCACCAGTATGTTGTGAGGATCACCAGTATGTTGTAAGGATCACCAGCATGTAGTGAGAATCACCACTTTGTTGCGAGGATCATCAGCATGTTGTGAAGATCGCCAGTATGTTGTGGGATCGTTAATATGTTGTGAGAATCGCCAGCATGTTGTAATAATCGCCAGTATGTAGTGAGGATCAGTATGGTGTGAGGATCGCCAGTATGTTCTGAGGATCGCAAGCATGCTCTGAGGATCAGTATGTTTTGAGGATCACCGGTATGTTGTGAGAATTGCCATTATGTTGTGAGGATTGCCAGTATGTTGTGAGGCTCGTAAGCATGTTTTGAGGATCGCCAGTATTTTGTGAGGATCCCCAGTATGTTGTGAGGATCACGCGTATGTTTTGAGGATCGCCGGTATGTTGTTGGGATCACCAGTATGTTGTGGGGATAGCCAGTATATTGTTATCATTGCCAGTATGTTGTGAGGATCACCTGAGAGTTTTTTAAGTTATCGACTCTATTCCAGGATACTCGTATTCGGTTCAATAACTTTAGTCATCGGGTACCTGCACATGTCAACTCTGTCTAAAATCTTGGTCTCGTTACTGTACACCAGTTATGAAAGTTTGAAGCCGATCTAATGAATCCTTGTGTTATGAGCAAAATGAAAGATAATCATGCAACCACTTGAAGGCCCTCCTTCGGGAATACTTGAACAGCCTTTAAAATTGCCCTCGCTGGTTTGTGTTAGCAGGCCAGGATCTCTGGAAAGCTCCATTTTTTCATATTAATTAGTGCAAAATTTAGCAATTAACAAAACCCCATATATCATGAGGTGAGTTAACGAGCAAGTGTCGCAGACCTCGGTCTTCGCTACCTGCCCAGCCCCAGTCATGATGTGATGTTGTTGGAACATAGTTAGAGGTATGGGTTTAAAAATAATAAATAATGAGTATGGCTATATTGACTTACGCTCTGATATTAAGAATCTAAATAGTAACTGTCATGGAGTAACTCTGGGTAATGATAATTTCAGAAATTGTGTTAAAACAAAGATGAATAGCAAAAATGTGCAGAAGCAAAAACGTATGATGGTATTTTATGCTAACAGTCGAAGTGCAAGAAATAAAATTAACGAACTACGTTTGGTAGCATATGCTGGGAACTTTGATATCATTGCATTAACTGAAACGTGGTATGATTTAAAGAGTCGGGATATGACTGGTGAGTGTAATATTCAGGGATTTAAGTTGTTCAATGTGGATAGATGTAATGGGAAGGGGGGAGGAGTTGCATTGTATGTTCGAGAAAATATTAATTGTTGCATAAAAACAGGTATAAAAATAGATGGAGCAGTAACAGAATCTGTTTGGGTAGAGTTTGTAGAGGGTCAAGAAAAACTAATTCTAGGTGTAATATACCGACCTCCAGGCTTGGATCACGATAGAGGGAGACTTCTTTGGGGCGAAATTGTTAGGGCTTCTAGACACAATAACATAGTCATAGTAGGGGACTTTAGCTTTAGTCAAATTGACTGGAATTCTTTGACAGGTAATCTAGAGTCCAGTGACTTTATGGAAACAGTTCAGGACTGTTTTCTGAAGCAGAGCGTGACAGAGCCTACCAGGGGTGATAATTTGCTAGACCTAGTCTTGTCAAATAAGGAAACACTCGTGAATAATCTGGAGATCACTGAAGAGCTTGGCGCAAGTGATCACAAATCCATCACTTTTAGCATTAACTGGGAATGCAAGAATAATGATAATATAGTAAAAATCCCTGATTTCCGTTCTGCCGATTATAATGGACTTAGGGAACATCTGTCTAATCTTGATTGGGGTTATCTAGCTAATGATTTTATTGGCGATGATCATACTTATGATTATGAAGGGATCTGCTTTTATGATTTTTTTCTTAATAATATACATCATGCCCAGAGTATATACATTCCCCAGAGAGATATTAGGTCTAATAATAACGATCCCAAATGGGTTAACAGTAGGTTGAAGCATCTATTAGGGGAGAAAAGGGAAATTTATAGGCGCATCAGAAGAGGAGAGGTTAACCTTACTGACCAATATGTTCAGCTTAAAAGAGAAGTAAAAAAGGCGATTAGAAAGGCTAAACGTGACTATGAAATTAGAGTTGCTAATGAATCAAAGACTAATCCAAAGGGGTTCTTTCAAGTGTATAGGACGAAGGTGAAGGAAAAAGTAGGACCTCTGAAATCTGGGAATGGACAGCTGACGGATAATGAACTGGAAATGTGTTCCTTATTTAATGACTATTTTTTGTCAGTTTTTACACAGGAAGATGTAAATGAGATTCCAGTAATTAACAATTATTTAGTTCCTGATGAATTTAAGTTAACTAATATTACTGTCACGAGGGACATGGTTATTAAACAGATAGACAAACTGAAACAAAATAAGTCCCGGGAACCGATGAGTTGTTTTCAAGGGTACTTAAGGAATGCAAGATGGAGCTTAGTCAGCCATTAACGAGTGTATTCAATGCATCCATCCTTACCAGTGTTGTGCCAGAGTTGTGGAAGATGGCTAATGTGGTTCCTATATTCAAATCAGGGGATAAGTCCACTCCTTCAAATTACCGTCCAATAAGCCTGACATCTATAGTGGGCAAGTTATTAGAATCAATTATAGCTGACATTATTAGAAGTCACCTTGAAGAGCATAACTTGATAAATGAATCTCAGCATGGATTCACGAGAGGTCGTTCCTGCCTGACAAACTTGCTGACGTTCTTCAATAGAACATTTGAGGCAGTTGACAGTGATAAGGAATATGATATTGTTTATTTGGATTTTAGTAAAGCCTTCGATAGAGTACCTTACAGGAGACTCTTGAAAAAAATGGCAGCTCATGGTATAGGAGGTAAAGTTCTAGCATGGATTGAGGCATGGCTTACCAATAGAAAGCAGAGATGTAGATGAATGGTTCAGAGAACCGACAAGTTGATAAATTAGACACATGTGCAACTCTTGGGTATCTTCATTGAGGAAACGTTTCGCCACACAGTGGCTTTATCAGTCCATACGTAGGAGAAACTTGAAGAACAGGAGGAGAATGAGGTAATCAGTCCCTCAACCTTGAGTCGATGTGTTCAGTCCATCAATCTTGAATAGAATACGGCATATCAGCGGAGAAGCAGCTTATAAACCGTATGGCAGGAGAGGTGCAGCAGTCAAAGGTCGTGTCACATTTGTTCAATGTGGAAGTAGGTCGTGCCCAAGAATTAGGCAAGCGAAGAATTCCTAAGTATTAAGATCTCAAGAAGTTGCAGTGTCTAGACACTGCAACTGGAACAACTTTTATGGCAAACATGATATGTATGCAAGGGATGGGGTACATCTCTCTGGGGCTGGGGTGGTAGCACTTGCAGACTCGATTGAGAAGGCCATTGGTGAAATGCCTATGATTTTAAACTGATGGAAGATAGAGGTATGGGTGTGTGTGTGAAACAAGCAGGTTGCAACACTTGGGTTGGAAATAGTAAATGTATAAAAGGCATTCAGCATGAAGTTATAAATAAAGACAATAGATCAGGTCAGCAAACAAAGGGGGACAGCAGAGGGCAGCAAGGGACTAGCTCCCTTAAGGTTTACTATACTAATAGCAGCAGTGTAAGAAATAAGATAGATGAGCTAAGATTAATTGCAAGTGCAGGAAAACATAGATATTATTGCTATAACAGAGACCTGGCTCAATCTGAAAGATAGAGAGATGCCCTCTGAATGTCACATACCAAGGCAAATAAATTTCCACATGACAGGGTCAACAGGAAAGGTGGTGGAGTAGCGATGTTGTCAGAGACAATTTAAATTATTGGGTTAGACAAGATATTAATTAGAAGCGTCACCCACGAATCTTTTTGGGGTTACAGCTTCTCGAGGGCCGAGAAAAACTAATTTTGGGTGTGATTTACGGGGCCCCCAAATCTTGATAGGGAGTGCAGTAAACTTCTATGGGACGAAATTCGAAAGGGCATTACATACGAAAATGTTGTGCTAGGGGGAGATTTCAACTATAGACAGATTGACTGGAGCAATTTGACAGGAAATTTGGGAGTCAGGTGACTTTCTTGTTTACGACCCAGGATTGTTTTTTAAAACAGTTTGTGACAGAGCCAACTAGGGGAAATAACCTTGACTTGGTTCTTTCCAGTAGGGAAACACTAATTAATAATCTTGAGGTTAATGATGAGCTTGGGGAAAGTGATCACAAATCACTCAGTTTTAATATATCATGGAATTCCCCTAATAATGGCAATCAAGTCTCCGTCCCTGACTTTCGCTTGGCTGATTTCATAGGACTGAAAAATTGCTTAGGTGGGCTGAACTGGAATGACCTGACTAAGGGTCAGGTAGGTGGTGATGGTTGCCGATATGATGCTTTCCAGGGCATAGTTCTAGCTGCTCGGTCAAATTATGTTCCAAATAGAGAAATCAGATCAAACAAAAATTATCCTAAATGGATGAACAATAGATTAAAATATCTGATTGGTCAAAAGAGAGGCATATATAGGCAAATCAAAAGAGGAGAGGGGCAATTAAGAAATCGATATATTCAGTTAAAGAGAGAAATGAACATCAAAATGGTATACAATACCGACAGGTTGTTAGGTAAGACACATATGCAACAGTTAGACAACTTTATTCCGAAACGTTTACACAAAGTAGGCAGGAACAGTAGAGATGTGAAGACGATGTAAACGTCCAAACACCCTTGTAGTCGTAGGGAAATTTTAGGTTGTCAGTCCCTCGGCCTGGAGAAGTTCAGTTCCATAGTCAGGAACTACGACTACAAGGGTGATGGACTGATTACATCGTCTTCATATCTCTACTGTTCCTGCCTACTTTCTATATTCGACTGAAGAAGCCTACTGTGTAGGCGAAACGTTTCGGAATAAAGTTGTCTAACTGTTGCATATGTGTCTTACCTAAAGGAAAAATAAAAAAAGGGGAAATTTGAAAAGCAAAAAGAGATTATGAGGTTTAAAGTTGCAAGAGAATCGAAGACTAACCCAAAAGGATTCTTTCAGGTATACAGAAGTAAGATCAGGAACAAGATAGGCCCACTCAAAAGTTCCTCGGGTCAGCTCACTGACAGTGATAAGGAAAAAGTGTAGAATTTTTAAACACATATCCTCTCAGTTTTTACACAGGAGGATACAGCGATATTCCAGTAATGATAAATTATGTAGAAAAGGACGATAATTTAAAATGTGCACGGGTTAGGGTCACAAGTGACATGGTCCTTAGGCAAAAAGATAAATTAAAACCTAACAAATCCCCATGCCCTGTTTAACTGTATGCAAGGGTTCTAAAGGGAAAGTAAAGAGGAGCTTAGCCACCTTTGGCTAATCTTTTCAACATATCACTACAAACTGGCATGGTGCCAGATAAGTGGAAATGGCAAATGTGATACCATTTTCAAAACAGGTGAAGGTCCTTTTGCTTCGAAACTATAGACCAATAAGCCTAACCTCCATAGTGGAAAATTTATGGGAAACAATAATTTCCGAGGCAGTTCGTAGCCACCTTGAAAAGCATAAATTAATCAACGAATCTCAGCATGGTTTTACAAAGGGGCGTTTCCCGCCTTACGAAATTTTTTAACTTTTTTTCACTAAGGTATTTGAGGAGGTAGATCATTGGGAATGAATATGATATTTGTATATGGACTTCAGTAAGGCTTTTGACAGGGTCCCACATCAGAGACTATTGAGGAAAATTAAAGCACATGGAATAGGAGGAGAATTTTTTTCCTGGATAGAGGCATGGTTGACAAATAGGCAGCAGAGAGTTTGCATAAATGGGGAGAAATCAGAGTGGGAGAGCGTCACGAGCGGTGTTCCAAGGGGTCAGTGTTGGGCCCCCTGCTGTTCACAATCTACATAAACGACATAGATGAGGGCATAAAGAGCGACATCGGCAAGTTTGCCGATGACACCAAAATAGGCCGTCGAATTCATTCTGACGAGGACATTCGAGCACTCCAGGAAGATTTGAATAGACTGATGCAGTGGTCGGAGAAGTGGCAGATGCAGTTTAATATAGACAAATGCAAAGTTCTAAATGTTGGACAGGACAATAACCATGCCACATATAAACAAAATATGTAGATCTTAATATTACGGATTGCGAAAAAGATTTAGGAGTTCTGGTTAGCAGTAATCTGAAACCAAGACAACAGTGCATAAGTGTTCGCAATAAAGCTAATAGAATCCTTGGCTTCATATCAAGAAGCATAAATAATAGGAGTCCTCAGGTTGTTCTTCAACTCTATACATCCTTGGTTAGGCCTCATTTAGATTATGCTGCACAGTTTTGGTCACCGTATTACAGAATGGATATAAATTCTCTGGAAAATGTACAAAGGAGGATGACAAAGTTGATCCATGTATCAGAAACCTTCCCTATGAGGATAGACTAAGGGCCTGAATCTGCACTCTCTAGAAAGACGTAGAATTAGGGGGGATATGATTGAGGTGTATAAATGGAAGACAGGAATAAATAAAGGGGATGTAAATAGTGTGCTGAAAATATCTAGCCTTGACAGGACTCGCAGCAATGGTTTTAAGTTGGAAAAATTCAGATTCAGGAAGGATATAGGAAAGTACTGGTTTGGTAATAGAGTTGTGGATGAGTGGAACAAACTCCCAAGTACAGTTATAGAGGCCAGAACGTTGTGTAGCTTTAAAAATAGGTTGGATAAATACATGAGTAGATGTGGGTGGGTGTGAGTTGGACCTGATAGCTTGTGCTACCAGGTCGGTTGCCGTGTTCCTCCCTTAAGTCAATGTGACCTGACCTGACTAGGTTGGGTGCATTGGCTTAAGCCGGTAGGAGACTTGGACCTGCCTCGCATGGGACAGTAGGCCTTCTGCAGTGTTCCTTCGTTCTTATGTTCTTATGTATGGACTGATGAAGCCACTGTGTGGCGAAACGTTTCCTCAATAAAGATGCCCAAGAGTTGCACATGTGTCTAATTTATCATCAGAAAGCAGAGAGTTACCATTAATGGAGTGAAATCTGAATGGGGATTAGTCACTAGTGGCGTTCCACAAGGATCAGTTTTAGGCCCTCTCTTGTTCATAATTTACATTAATGACCTTGATGAAGGGATTACGAGTGACATGAGTAAGTTTGCTGACGAAGATTCTCCTTTGTATGGACTGATGAAGCCACTGTGTGGCGAAACGTTTCCTCAATAAAGATACCCAAGAGTTGCACATGTGTCTAATTTATCAACATGTCGGTTCTCTGAACCATTCATCTACAAACCTGTCAGACACTGCTCCGCAAGCTCTACACCGCAAGAAGCCTCTCTTCGACCCCGTCGGGGTGTAGAATTTATATTCTACAAACGTGATATCATTTTCACAATGCTGTCGAATCCTGTGAAAATCAAGCCTGTGAATGGTGCAATAAATGACTCCTCGAAGTTAGCTATAGCTACCGTCGTTAGGACCTGCCTGCAGGTCAAATTTACGGCAATCCACTCTCTGAAAGACTCCTTCATTGTCGTCTGCACAGATGACACGGAAGCACTAAAACTAATGGACGACTCTTCAATCAGGACCCTACAAACACAACAATTCACTCTATCCCCGTCTCCATTCTTGAAGTCGAAACGTTCGGTCTTTGTGAAAAGACTTGACAATATCGTCACCTCTCTCTCTACTGAAGCACTGAAGACATCTATTGAGGAACAAAACACGTGGGCCTCGGTAGACAGCATCTCAAAGATCCCCAACGCCGCATCAATGCTAAAGATTACAATCTCAGACATCTCCATGGCTGCCCAAGCTCTCTCTGACGGTCTGGCCATCTCATATTACCACATTCACCCAAGTCATATAGAACTAGAACGTTTCACATACATCTCCCACTGCTGGACCTGCTACTCCTATAATCACACCACCAAGGACTGCCCTATCAAGAATAAGAAGTTTTGTTCAAAATGTGGGAATGATGGACACGATTTCAGATCCTGCACCATTACTACAACACTAACAAACATGTCTTAACTGCAAGGGTAATCATCATACCCTTGCAGCTAAGTGCCCACTCAGGAAAGAAATCATATTGAAGAAAACTAAAGTTCTGAAGAAGACCTCCAATTCACCGACATATGCTGCAATAACCAAACCACAAACCGACACCATCAAGACTCTACACGCTAATCTACAGGCACCATCGCCCAGCAACTCCCTTCTCCACTCCCGACGGTGCTCCTTCCAAGGTGCTGTACTGCATGGTGTATGCACACCTTGCAAACGCAGCAAACCCCGGCACTTTCAACACCACTATTAACGAACTATTCCGTCTGAACAACATGCCTGCCTTCAATTTTCCGGACTCCACACCTTCAGAAGACATCCTCAAGATCCTTCCCAACGTCCTGAACTTCACTGCACCTGCAGACCTGTCTCCTGCCCAAGCAACTGCTCCTGTAACTTCTATAACCACTTCCACCGCTGACAACGTTGATCAAGTTGCCTCAGCCACCGTCTCCCACCTCTCCCAGCCTGCTGTTACACAACCATTACACCTCACAGCTGCTCCTGTCGAACCTCAGTCACCTGCTACCACCATTGTAGATTCTCCCAGTGAATTCACTCCTCAAGAGGAAGATAACGACGACTCCAGTAAACCCTCATGGGAAAACCTTCCCTTTACACTTCTCCTTCAAATACTGACACCATGACCTGTACTGAACTCTACAAAAGCCTTGGAGCTGGAACAGTCAAGTATGCATGTGAATCACCGCTTCACTTCACACTCACCCAAGTTCTTGAGTTCATCAAGCCTCTACATTTCACCTTCAGCAACAAGGCTAAATTATACCAACTATCTAGAAGCAGCTTCAAAAAGTTCGAAAATGGCTCCATTGCTAACCTGTCTCCTCAGTTACTCCTATAACTCCCATATGTGTTCTACCCTCTGATGTGACCTAGCCTGCTGCCAGCTACTGAAGATTCAAGACTTCAACTACCACAAGTTCAATGCAACAGTCCCTGCTATTCCTGTTCTCAAGTCTGCCCCACGATCGCCTTAGCTGCTGGGTTAAGCCTTGGCTCTATTTCTCTTACTAAGAACACTCCTCTCCAGAGCTATTCTTCATCTGTCCCGTCTTCCCCGCTCATCCCATTGGGATCTTACCTAAACTTGTTTGCTTTGCTTTGCCTTTGCTCCAGATTCTCCTCCACCACGATGCTGTGAACACTAACTCCAAGGCCGAGGGACTGATTACCTCATCTTTTGTATATAGTTCTACTGTCTTCCTATTATGTCCTGGAATCTGTATTGATAAAGCCACTGGATGGCGAAACGTCTACAATAAAGATATCCAGATGTTGCACATGTGTGAGAACGTCTTGACGAATTCTACAAGTCGTGTAATGCTACCTAGCGAAAGTGAGTCGACTACTCGGAGCATCACGACGGACGACGCCAAGGAAGGTAAAAACATTGTTGTTGTTGGGGATAGCCAGATTAGGTACATGGATAGGGCATTCTGCTTGAAGGATAGGAGTAGGAGGCAGAGAGTGTGTTTTCCTGGGGCTGGGATGAAGGATATTGTTAGCCGTCTGGATGACATCATGAGAGGTAATGGGAGCAATCCTGTTATCTGTCTCAGTGCTGGAGGCAACGATGTTGGCAGACGTAGGAGTGAGGACCTGATTAGCAGGTATAGGTCAGCAATAGAGATAATTAGGAGGAAGGGTGGGAAACCTGTCATATGTGGCATTTTACCAAGGAGGGGAGTTGGAAATGAATGATTGTCCAGAGCAATTGGTTGTCAATTGCTGGCTGGACAATACTGTAAGGAAAATGCGGTAACATTCATTGACAACTGGGACCTCTTCTATGGCAGAAATGACATGTATGCCAGGGATGGGGTTCACTTATCTAGGTGTGGGGTGGGAGCACTGGCCAACGCAGTGGAGGGAGCTGTTAGGTCTTTAACTAGGAATAGTTAGTGGTATGGGTTTTTGCGGGAAAACTGTGAAGTCTCAGGGTAGTAATATGAGTACTAGGAGAACTAGTAATAGGCAAAATAGGTGGATATTGGGAAAGCCAGTGGAACTAATTGACAAGGACAGTAATAGGTTTAGTGGAATAACAGAAAGGGAGCAGGAAGGGTTAAAGAGAGAGGAGGTTCTTTAAGTATTTATTACACAAATAGTCGTAGTGCTAGGAATAGATGGACGAGTTGAGACTAGTTGCTAGTGCAGGTAACATAGATGTATTTGCCATTACTGAGGACGTGGTTTAATTCAAAAGTCGGGACATGCCTGCAGAATGTCACATTCAGGGTTTTAAATTGTTCCAAGTAGATAGAAGTATCGGGAAGGGGGGTGGGGTGGCATTGTATGTCCGAGATCGCTTGAACTGTTGCATAAAAACGGGTATTAAGTCTGAAGTAACACATACAGAGTCTATTTGGATAGAATTTTCAGAGGGGCATGAAAAGTTAATTTTAGGTGTGATATACCGTCCCCCAAATTTAGATAGGGACCAGGGGAGAAGACTACTATGGGAGGAAATTGTTAGGGCCACAAGGCACGATAATGTAGTAATTCTAGGAGACTTTAACTTTAGTCATATTGATTGGAATTTCTTGACTGGGAATTTAGAATCATACGACTTCTTAGAAGTAGTTCAGGATTGTTTTTTGAAGCAGTTTGTGACAGAACCTACAAGGGGTAATAACCTGCTTGACTTAGTTCTGGCAAACAATGAATCCCTTGTTAATAATTTAGAAGTTTCAGAGGAACTGGGTGCTAGCGACCACAAATCAATTACATTTAGAATTGAATGGAAGTATGATAGTAGGGATAACTCAGTAACAGTCCCAGATTTTCGCTTAGCAGATTACGATGGGCTTAGTTTTCTGAACACAATACATGCTGCTCAAAGAACGTTTATCCCTTATAAGGAAATTAGATCAAATAGAAATGACCCAAAATGGATGAATAATAGGCTGAAATATCTATTTGGGATAAGAAAGGAATTTATAGGCGTATCAAAAGAGGCGAGGGTCATCTTATGAATCAGTATATTGACATTAAGAGGGACATTAAAAAGGGGATAAGAAAAGCTAAAAGGGACTATGAAATTAAAGTTGCTAGGGATTCAAAAAACAAACCCCAAAAGTTTTTTCTAGGTCTATAGAACAAAAGTCAGAGATAAGATAGGTCCCCTTAAAAAATTAACTATGGGCTTCTTATTGACAAAGGGGAATGAAATGTGCTCGATTTTAAATAATTATTTTCTCTCGGTTTTTACACAGGAAGCACTAAAAATATTCCGGTAATTAATTTTTATAGTGGGCCAGAAAAAGATAAATTATGTAACATCACAGTCACTAGTGAATGGTTGTGAAGCAGATAGACCGACTGAAGCAAAATAAGTCACCGGGTCCTGATGAGGTTTTTTCAAGGGTTCTTAAGGAATGCAAAATGGAAGTCTGTAAACCATTAACTAAAAATTTTTTAATTTTTCTCTTCAAAAAAGGTGTTAGTGTTGATTGTGGAAGATGGCTAATGTAATTTTCCCATTTTTAAAACAGGGGACAAGTCGTTACCGTCAAAAATTTCCGCCCAATAAGCCTGACCTCAATTGTAGGCAAATTACTAGAGTCAATTATAGCTGAGATTATAAGAAGCCATCTCGATAGCATAGCTTGATTAAGGATACTCAGCATGGATTCACAAGAGGCCGGTCTTGTCTAACTAATTTATTAACTTTCTTCAGTAAAGCTTTTGAGGCTGTTGACCACGATAAAGAATTTGATATTGTTTACTTAGATTTTAGTAAGGCATTTGATAGAGTTCCGCACCAAAGACTGTTGAAGAAAGTAGCAGCTCATGGCATTGGGGGAAGGGTGCTCTCGTGGATCGAATCATGGCTCACAGACAGGAAGCAGAGAGTGTCCATAAATGGGGTTAAATCCGAGTGGGGATCAGTAACAAGTGGCGTTCCACAGGGATCAGTCTTGGGCCTTTGTTGTTTATAATATATATCAATGATCTTGATGAAGGAAATTACTAGTGATATGAGCAAATTCGCGATGACACGAAGATAGGATAATTGATTCAAACGTAGATGTTAGGAACTTCAGGAGGATTTAGACAAACTCTACTCTTGGTCAGAAAAGTGGCAGATGCAGTTCAATGTAGATAAATGCAAGGTTCTGAAGCTCGGGAGTGTCCATAACCCTAGCACTTATAAGTTAAATAATGTAGAACTTAGCCATACAGATTGCAAAAAGAACTTGGGGGTTATGGTAAGCAGCAACCTTAAACCAAGACAGCAATGCCTAAGCGTACGTAATAAGGCAAATAGATTACTGGGATTTATATCAAGAAGTGTAAGCAACAGAAGTCCCAGAGGTCATACTGCAGCTTTATACATCATTAGTAAGGCCTCACCTAGATTATGCAGCTCAATTCTGGTCTCCATATTACAGAATGGACATAAATTCGTTAGAAAACATTCAGCGTAGGATGACTAAATTAATACATAGCATTAGAAATCTTCCTTATGAAGAAAGATTGAAGACTCTTTAGTTACATTCACTTGTTAGACGAAGAATGAGGGGAGACCTGATCGAAGTGTATAAGTGGAAGATAGATATTAATAAAGGGGATATTAACAAGGTCTTGAGGATATCTCTCCAAGACCAACACCTATCAAATTGAAGAAAAGCCTCCAAGTTACATCGTTTTACCGGTCAGCAACGTTGCCACTAATGTTTCAAACATGTTTGACAGAAAACTGGCTAAAATATCTACCAGCTCTTCAACTACTATTAGGAACCTGATACAAAAACCCAAGCATGATTCTGGCACAAGTGCAGGAATCTACACTATACCATGTGGGGGGTGTGACAAAGTATATGTAGGAGAAACAGCCAGAACTCTGGACATTAGAATAGCAGAACACAAAAATGCTTGCAGAAATGATGACCGCAAAAACGCATGTGTTCAACATAGAGACGATGTTGGACACCTCATGAAATTCAATGAAGCTAAACTAGTTATTAAAGAAGACGACTTAAGACGGAGAAAAAATGCATTGAAGCTGCACTAATTTCTGTCAGTAACACTATAAAGCAAAAATCCGGTAGTTACAGTATTTCAAAATTACTAAGCAAGAGGATATTACCCATCCTGGAAACTGGTGTTACTTGATGCCAGCAGGTCCCTCTCTTGCCTCACCTCCTTAGTTCCATTACTACTACTACTACTACTACTACCACCTCTACCCACGCGTCACCTCACCTGACTCCTGCCACTATATATATAAATGTTTTCTTAGTTTTCTCTGTATTAGGACTGAAGAAGCCACTCGTGGCGAAACGTTTCCTTTAATAAATGTCCTGGACTGTACATAAGTGTCTTTTTCCACATTGCTGTCTTGGTTTAAGGTTGCTGCTTACCATAACCCACAAGTCCTTTTCGCAATCTGTATGGCTAAGTTCTACATTATTTAACTTATAAGTGCTAGGGTTATGGACACTCCCGAGCTTCAGAACCTTGCATTTATCTACATTGAACTGAATCTGCCACTTTTGTAGATGAATGGTTCAGAGAACCGACATGTTGATAAATTAGACACATGTGCAACTCTTGGGTATCTTTATTGAGGAAACGTTTCGCCACACAGTGGCTTCACGAAAACGTTTCCTCAATAAAGATACCCAAGAGTTGCACATGTGTCTAATTTATCAACATGTCGGTTCTCTGAACCATTCATCTACAAACCTGTCAGACACTGCAACTTCTTGGGATCTTAATACTTAGGAATTCATCGCTTGCCTAATTCTTGGGTACAACCTACTTCCACATTGAACAAATGTGACACTACCTATGACTGCTGCACCTCTTTTGCCATACGGTTTATAAGCTGCTTCTCCGCTCATCTGCCTTATTCTACTCAAGATTGACGGACTGAACACATCGACTCAAGGTTGAGGGACTGATTACCTCATTCTCCTCCTGTTCTTCAAGTTTCTCCTATGTATGGACTGATGAAGGCACTGTGTGGCGAAACGTTTCCTCAATAAAGATACCCAAGAGTTGCACATGTGTCTAATTTATCAACATCTGCCACTTTTCTGACCAAGAGTAGAGTTTGTCTAAATCCTCCTGAAGTTCCCTAACATCTACGTTTGAATCAATTATCCTAACTATCTTCGTGTCATCGGCGAATTTGCTCATATCACTAGTAATTCCTTCATCAAGATCATTGATCTTGATGAAGCCACTGGATGGCGAAACGTCTACAATAAAGATACCCAGATGTTGCACATGTCTTAATTTCATCTTGTCGGTATTATATACCATTCTTGCACAATTTCATCTTTCATTCTCACTTCCAAAGGGTCCTTCCTAATCATTGAGCTAAGCTCCCTTCTTAATACTTGGCTCCTGCAACATGCTCAGTCGTTTACAGTCAATTAGCTGTGTAATCCCTGAGAAAAAGCCTTTGAGATCATCTATTGTTATTGTGATCAGCTGTTGAGATCATCTATTGTTATTGTCATCAGCTGTTGAGATCATCTATTTATATCAGGTGCTAAACTCAGCGATTCCATTTTTTGAACCTAATAGTTGATCCCGGACACGGAAGGAGGCAAGGCGGTAAGGGAAGTGGCAGGAGTAGCAAGTGGAGTGCGCTTACTAACCTGCTGCATTAATGTAGTGTTGTGATATAGTGTTGTGGCTGATGAATGCATGCATGTTAACGTCACATGGTGGTGGTGGTGGGGATGGTGGTTGAGGTGTGCTAATGGAGGGAGTGATGGTACGGTTGTCGTGATTGTAGTCGTGTAGTTAGTGCGGATGTTGATGATTTGCGAAATCGTAACATCTGGTTTGCAAAAATATCTCGCAGCACTGGTTGGGATTCGAACCCATGGTGAGCAAGTCCTAAAACTACCAGGCAGTGTTGTTATCCACTTTACCATGTTGGCAGGTAAGACACATATGCAACAGTTAGACAACTTTATTCCGAAACGTTTCGCCTACACAGTAGGCTTCTTCAGTCGAATACAGAAAGTAGGCAGGAACAGTAGAGATGTGAAGACGATGTAATCAGTCCATCACCCTTGAAGTCGTAGAATTCAAGGGTGATGGACTGATTACATCGTCTTCACATCTCTACCGAAACGTTTCGGAATAAAGTTGTCTAACTGTTGAATATGTGTATTACCTAACAATCTGTCGGTATTGTATACCATTTTGATGTTCACCATGTTGGACTAATAATATTTACACAACTAGGCACATGGAATAGTGGTTAACGCACTGGCCTCTCAGTTTCAGGACTGGTGCACCATGGCGTTGAACCCCATTCTTGCTGTGAGATGTTTGCAATCGTGTTATTAGGATTTCGCGAACCATTGATTTACGGTTTGGACGAGATTTGAACTAGAGGACAACACAGCTATGCTGGAGCATTGTGGTCACAGTTGTGTATAAAAATTTACCAAGTTGGTTGAACCTTATTAATCCATTATGGTACAGTGGTAGGCGCACTGGGCTGCCAGTTGTAAGTCTGGCTTTCCTTACCTGGAGAGAGTTCCGGGGGTCAACGCCCCCGCGGCCCGGTCTGTGACCAGGCCTCCTTAGGTCAGTGTCCCAGGATGCGGCCCACACCAGTCGACTAACACCCAGGTACCCATTTTACTGATGGGGAACATAGACAACAGGTGGAAAGAAACACGTCCAATGTTTCTACTCTGGCTGGGAATCGAACCCAGACCCTCACCGTGTGAAGCGAGAGCGTTAACCACCAGGCCACCAGAGCCTGATCCTATCCGTTCCGTGAGTTTTATGGGATGTAAAGTGTTGGTGGTTAAAATACAATTTTTTACATTTAAATATAAAATATAATATTTTCGCTGAGTGAGTAAACATGAGCCAAGTGTGAGAGACGCCCCTCAACTTTCTCCTCTCTGCGGTTCAATATACAAACTTATTATTATTATTATAATCAAGGGGGAAGCACTAAACCCGTAGGATTATACAGCGCCTATGGGGGGATGGAAGGCATTCAGGCTTAATTCAGGGAACTGAAGCACAGATCCAATTCCCTAGATCAAGAGCCCCTCACCAGCGTCAAGGAGCCTTCCTTGAGGGGTATACAAACATAAATCAAAGGAAACTTAAGTATATCAAAGAGAATGTTTAATTACAGCACTGAAATTTGTTTTTTCTTCAGTGCTCTTTAATACATACCTGTGTCCGGTATCGCGAGGTCGTCTGTTTAAATCCGACCGAAGGTCATGGTTTATTATATACTATTTGCTCAAGCAGGTTGTTGGTGTCAGCGATAAAGGCTATCACAACCCAACTTATCGGTCACTACTTTCAGGTACTGGTCCAGTTTCCTCTAGTTAATCTTAAGCTTGCAACATTTCTTATAACTGCTGGTACCAGGCTGATGAATCTTGGGTTACGGATGTTGACAGTGTGTTCTCTGATTGTGGCTATAGAGTCCCTGCTTTTCATTGAGTGTATACTGCACTTTCTCCCGTTTCTTTCACTCAGTAGGTTTTTATGATACTGTGCAGATTTGAAACCTAACTTAAGCATTTCCCATTGTTTCTTAACCAGAGAATGCATTCTAGAACTAGAATTTTGAGTCATTCTTACGTGTTCCTATTCGTTCCTCGGGATGGTCTTGTGTGTTCCGTATACATGTACTTGCTTTAAGATCTTTGTTCTTGAGATATCTAAGTAGAGTAGTTACATTTGTTAATTTTTATTTGTGCATTAACATATATATTTGTAATTTTTCTGCGTCTTCTATAGATGAATTTCTAATGTTTATTTCGCTGTCCACACAGGAAACTATGGTTAGATTTGTTTTTAGCTATGTTTATCAGGAGGAAGACAAACAGTAAAGGTATCAGAACTGTGCCTTGCTGAACTAAATTTTTTCTCATTATTAAGATCTGATTTTTGTTCTGTTTACTACATTATTTTACGATGTGTTTGCTACAAATTCCAGTATCTACTTTCTAGCCTTTTC